>JAHUUD020000007.1:1460000-2090000 GCA_020010945.3 Muscidifurax raptorellus
AAGTATCGATAAAGTTCCAATAAAAAAATGTGTTACAAAAAAAAGAAAAACTTCTCCAGCCGAAGACAATTACATTGTGACGCTCAGCAAATGTAACAGACGTTTAACTGGTACTGAAATAACAGCTGAAGTAAATAAAAAGTGAGAAACCAAAGAACAAATAAGTGTTTTGACAGTTAAAAGACGATTAAATGAAAATAATTTATTTGGATGCGTTGCTGTAAAAAAACCTTTGCTGAGGCCAGTCAATAAGACAAAAAGATTGAAATGGGCTAAACAGCATAAATTTTGGACTGAGGGTGACTATGAAAAAGTTTTGTTTAGTGACGAATCAAAATTTATGGTGTTTGGATTAAAGCGTAAAATTTATGTTCGACGGTCTCCGAGTGAAACATTTGTTAAACAATATTTAGTGCCATCAGTTAAACATGGCGGAGGTTCAGTGATGGTTTGGGGTTGTTTTGGTAGAAATAAAGTTGGAAATTTAATTAAAATTGATGGGATTATGAAAAAAGAAGGCTATAAAAGAATTTTGCAAAAACATGTAGTGCCAAGTAGGTCAAAATTAATTGGATTTAATTTTGTTTTCCAGCTAGATAACGATCCAAAACATACCGCAAAAATATGTAAAATGTATCTATCGAACTTGGAAAAGCAAAAAAAATTACAAATCATGGAATGTCCACCACAATTGCCGGATTTGAACCCCATCGAGCTCTTATGGGATGAGTTAGATCGTGCAGTACAAAAGAGAGCTCCTACGTCAGCTACGCAATTATGGACAATTTTTTTTAACAGCAGGAATGGGAAAAAATTGAGACTGAAAAGTTACAAAAATTAATTGCTCGAATGCCAAGAATCTGTAAAGCAGTACTAAAAAGTAACGGAGGACATTTTGACGAAAAGAAAATCTAATATGATGTATGTTTTATGTTTTATTTAAAGATACTGTAGTTTATTCACATTCTATTTGATTTATTATTTATGTTTGTATACTAAAATTATAAATATTAATAAAAAATTTATTGTATCATGCTTGTATATAAATACTGTTAATTAAAAGTAAATTCAATTCAAAATAGGTATGTATATTCGGCTTTTTATTGAGACCTAAAATCATAAAAAAGTGAAAAAATGAAAAAAAAATTTATTTGAAATCCGTACAATTTTGTACACATATTTCATAGGTAAAACCGAACACTTTTTGTCTTTGCCAACAAATTGCCAGAAAAACCGCTGTACCTTTTTAACAAGTAATTGGATACAAAAAATGTTGCCATTCAAAAGAGGAATAAAAATGATTCAATTTGATACGTGTAATGTTTATGTAAGATTATTTTTCTACAATCGGCCTCTGGTCAAACATGGGCAAATACATTAAAAAAATAAAAAATTTTCAAACTCTGTTAAAATATATAAAAAATGGATATTTTTAAATCAAACCACTTTTATTGGAAAGATCTTGAAAATACCTTTCTAATCCATTTTTTGAAAAGGTTTTTGCATTATTCCTAACGGAGCTATAAAACTTTTTATAAGGCATCTCGACCAGTCTGGGTGGGCAACTTCGTTTGAGCGGGAGTGTATGTTTGAGCGAGTCATGCTTCCCTTCTGACTGAAAAAATTCACTGGTACATGCACTGAATAAGTGAGTTTTTATACCTTCTTTATACCTTCTTTTAACGAGCAGTAGAGTCTTGTAATACTATAAAATCTAAATCTAATTCTAAATGTCTTTCTTGTACACTTTCCAGGTATAATATGCACGGTGAGCGCTCAACGCTTTGCGGTGACGTCATTAGCTCGCGAAAAACTCATCGCTTAGTATACAGATTTCATGCATAGGTATTAGGGAAAAGAGGTTAAAATAGTCATAGTGGCATACAATAATTTTTTTGTGCTGCTCTAAACCTCCAAATTCTGAGCACAATCGCTTTATTTAAATGTACCGATTTATGATTAATTAAATGATATGTAGCTAGTATACCTTTTCTTGCAGTTGAAAGCATTAAATAGAGACAGCCAAATCAAAACTGAATAGCCTTCGAGACCTTTAAGTTTTTGTACCAATGACACTAGCAGTTTGCGTGTACCGGATAAATACTACCCATAAGTTGTTTTATTAAGTTCAGTATCATAATTTAAATATCAAAGTCGTAAAAAAATTGTGATACAAACTTTTAATATAAATCGATACTGCAAAAATTCCAAATTATAATTATTTTTTGAGAAAAATTTAATATACACAGCGCGAATAAATAATGTGATAGCAGCTACATGTTTTTTTAAATGCTTATTAATGTGTATCAATATAAATAAAAAACTACAACATGTAATTAAAAGAATATCTTTCTTTAACTTATATGTATAAAAAAAATGAGCATTGGATTTGCACTCGAGCATTCCAAAAGGTAGCGTGGCACCTTAGACAACACAGCCACCAACATCATTACTGAAAAAAGATCGAAATTTGCATATGATCTTCATCTCCCTATGGGGATTTTGATTGTGATTATGTATAAGCTTATATTGGACCTACAATTATTTGTATTTAAAAAAATATCATGATTGTTGCGAAATGATCCGAGTCGTAGAATAGTATAAGGAAATGTATGAGTTTAGGTTATTAAGCAACTTGCTAACTAATAAGTGTATGTATTATTGGTATGGAGAATGGAATGTAGGATTTGCCAGTAATTAGTTTTATCAATTTGAGTTTAAAAGTAGTGCAGCGCCTTAGCCACCACACCCACCGACAGCATTACTTTCGAAAGATTAAAAGTTGCATATGATCATCGCCCCCTTGTGAGAGCTTTGGTGGTTATTGGGTTTATACTTAAGTTTTAGGTTTGCTTTAAGTTTAAGGTTAAAAAATTGTATTTTTAATAAATCAATATTTAATAAAAATATCCTGAGTACCGATAATTGGTGCGACTCGTAGGAGTCAATCGAGACAGTGAACCTCTACTACAGCTGTTTAACGAACCCTTTCTTTGGCAGTGTCTCACTGATAGATATAAGCGGAAAAATACATGGTTATACTGCTACTACCATGGAACACCCTGGAGCTCCGGTGAACAAACCAAATGAAAGTGAGATGAAAGAATGATAGATGTTGTGATTATTTTAGGGTGAAAAAAGTGGTAGTGAGTTTTGAAGCATGATGATACTGCTTGGCTTGATTTTTGAAGAGTCAGATCGATCTATTGTCGCTAAGGTGAGAGGGCAATAAATAAATGAGGCCCTCGGTGTCTCTGTACCGAAACTGGAAATGTCCTGAGGAGTTACCTCACCCCTCATAGGGCGGAGTGCGACGTGGAAGTCAAAATAGGTAATGATGTAGAATGGAACAGCCGTATTAAAGAGTTTTCTTAGAACACAGGCCATAAAGTAAGTCTGGCGGGATTAAGCCATATCAATTCACGCCTATAGGGGTGATGTGCTCACCCCTATTTACACCATAGATGTAACGGATTCCCGTATTCACTACTCTTTGTAGCTTAGTATCAAGATCTTGTGTCGAATCACAGTACATTATAAGCAATAGTTGATTACTAGATATAGAAGGGCTTGCGGGAGGTGTTTGCGCACTCCAAAACTGGTGATCTTTCTAAAGAAATATAATCTATACATTAACGAGTGAGTATGCTTACACAGTTTTGTACAGTGCTTTTTCCAAGTCAGCTTAGAATCAAATACCAGTCCCAAACTACGCACAGATGATTGTGTCATTTATATAATAGAAGGAACCCAAGACAATCGCCTGTGTTTTAAAAACATTCAGTTTTATCTTCCTAAAACAAGAATTGAGCTTCTAAAGATGGCATTGGCTGTAGATTTGCAAGTCATCCGCATAGATGAGATGAGATACGTCGGTGTCTAGACAGAAATTGATGCCATTGATGTACAACACAAACAACCGAAGACCCAATACAGATTTCTGTGGCATTCCTATATTTCGGTTAAAAATTGGAGAGCTCATTGTTATCGCCAATGATAGCTTGCTCTCTGCCTGTGAGGTAAGAGGCAAGCCAGAGGATAACTTGCTTAGAGAAGCTGAAAGAAGTTAGCTTTCTGAGAAGTCTAGCGGGCCATACAGTGTCAAATGCCTTGCTGAAATAAAAAAGAAGAAGAAGTATTACTTTCTTTTTGTTTATGCCAAGCTTGACATCATCAGTCAACTCGATTAAGCTGAACTGTGCACTGTGGCCAGTGTGAAATCAGTTTGTAAGTCGTCAAGGAAGAGTCCTGAGTCAAGATACTCTGAGATATATCTATGCACTAGCCACAACAGCACTTTGAACAGAAATTATGGGAGGGAGTTTGAAAGATAGTCAGTTAAAGCTGTTGGTAAACTGACTTTATTCAGTGCATGTACCAGTGAATTTTTTCAGTCAGAGGGGAAGCATGACTCGCTCAAGCATAGGTTGAAGAGAGAGCGAGAGAGAGAGAGAGAGAGAGAGAGAGAGAGCAGGGGGAGAGCTACATAATACATAGCAGCTTCCTATTGTATTCAAAGAACATGCGTATATGCTACCGTGCTGGATAAACGTACGAATATACAGGCATAAACACGAGCGAAAGGAAAAACAGCAAGCAGGTGTAACCTGATCCGTGCCATCTGAACGCGCTACTGACCGCGTATGCACCGTATGACCTCACTGCGCTATAACTTGCATTTTAAAATACACTAATGCTGCTGCTGCCTTTCCCTTTCATCGGACTCCTGGGTAGAGCATGCTGCCCGGACTATACATCCCCTTCCCAGCAGCTATCTCCTGGTAGTAGTATATGCTACCACTTTTCATCAAAAGCGCAACCCTCGCGGTTCCCCTCCACTACCTATGAACAACATGGGAGAGGGGCCGGTGGCGAATGGTGTCAACAAAAAGTGGTAGCATTTGTTTTTTAAACATAGAGAGAGAGAGAGAGAGAGAGAGAGAGAGAGAGAGAGAGAGAGAGAGAGAGAGAGAGAGAGAGAGAGAGAGAGAGAGTAGACGCGACGCACGTTTTTTTTTGCGCGATGGCGTGATTACCACAGCGACCGAAGTCTATTTCACGACGATCGAGCCAGCGGCGAATGGGAAAGGGGAGTATGGTATGATGCGTCCAACTCGATTGCACACTACGGCTGCCTATGACCACGCCTACGCACGTACACGTGTACTTTAATTGTTCGCGTCGAAATTGTACGCGTTGCAGTGTATCGCTTTCTCGCGCGCTCTTGCTGCTTAGATCAGCGCGTGTGTTATTCTCTTGAAGCATGCGCTACTGCGATAAGCGAAACAATTATGTTGTCTTACATAGCTTTACATTATATTTTTTCAAATCATAATCAGACTCCTCGGCGAACGCACGTAATACTTAGACGGGATCCGACGACCTCGAAAACAACACTGTTTAGGCTATGTTGTGTGTACACGAGGTCCGATCGTCCGACGTAGTCTGCGCATACCGGACTGTGAACAGGTAATTTTATTTACCTCTGCAGGATTACTATTTCTAGTTTGTTTTAAATATGTAATATGTAATTTATTTTTCTGGTATTAAATAAATAAATAAAGGTATGGGGTTCGTAGAACAACCATTGCGCGGCTCGATACCGTGAAACAGGCTTGTACCGTCGACGACAGGTCAAGGTCGACGACGGATAATAACAGTCCGAGAAGAACGTTGTCTTCTTCAAGTAGCCATAAATAGTCCTAGGATGGTTGCCAACCAAATTCTAAACATTGCTTTACCTCACAGGCCCTTCAGTGACCAGACCGTAAGAAATCGTCTTCATGAAATAGGATTGAGATCGCGTGTTTCTCCGAGAGCTCCTCATTTAACTTAAAATTATCGAAGATCCCGTCGTAATTATGCTCGTAATCATCAAATTTGGTCTAACAGATAGTGGAGCCATATGTTATTCACAGACGAATCAAGATTTTGTCTTTACCAAAACGATGCTGGGATGCAAATCTGGCGTCGAAGACGTGAACGTTTTCTAGAGCATAATATGGACGGAACCAGAACATTCGGTGGAGGTTCAGTGATTATGTCGGGTGGAATTTCAAGAAATCATCGAACAGATCTTTTAGTTCCACTACCAGGATTAACATCAGTAAGGTACGTTGATGAAATTTTGTGTACTGTGGTAGTTCCGATGCGACAATAAATGGGTTGTAGCTTTATTCTAGAACATGACAATGCTCGACCACATACTGCAAGATGGACTCGCAATTTTTTGGAAAGACATAATATTGAGATATTGCCTCATCCTGCCATGAGTCCTGACCTAAATCCTATCGAGCATGTGTGGGACATGATGGGTAGAAGATTGCGTCGATTAAACGATCCTCCAAGAAATCTCGCAGAACTAGAGGTGGCTTTAAATCAAATATGGTACGAAATACCTCAAGAAGATATCAGAGCTTGTATCAATATGAGAGAGCGATTACAAGAGGTTATCCGGCGTCGAGGGGGATCTACAAGATATTGAATGTGTATCATTCACATTTGACAAATACGGGTCCGAGTCAAAAAATACTGCGGAAATGACGAGCCGTGGGGTCCCTTATTTGTTAACAAGTAAACCAACCGACCCTTTTCAGGGCCAAAATGCGCTAAATTCAATCAGCGCCCTCCATGTGGTGCGCATCGGGTAATGCTAATGCTAATGGTAAAGCAAATCACCTTTGTCACACTAACCTTAATGCATGTCACCTTCGGTAACCGTTTTTCGGTTATTGTATTAAAAAGAAACTGTAGAAAACGTGTGACAGTACAAAGCACGCATAAAATTAAAAATGAATTTTTGGAAAATATTCACAATTTATTTATTATTTATTATAACCATGAAAGATGCGTTGCAATGTTGGAAGTTGATGGGATATGTTACATTTTTCAATGTTCAGAGAAAACTTATAGTGTGATGTATCAGAATTACATCAGTGATGGTGACACCGAAGTGTTTAGAGCATTGTGTGATTCGAAGCCATATGGTGACTTACTGTGGAAAAAATGAGTGTGTCGGACATGTGCAGAAGAGAATGGGGATACGCGTCAGAAATTTAAAGAAGCCCATTGGAAATAAGACGCTGTCTGATGGAAATGGAATTGGAGGAAGAGGTCAAGTTAATGGACAAATAATCGACAGATTAACAACTTACTATGACAAGGCTATCCAAGGCCATTCTTATTCTGCTGAAAACATGCGCAAAGCAATTTGGGCAAGTTTTTATCACCAACAGTCGACAGACCAGAATCCACAACATCACTTCTGTCAGGAAGGAAGCAACAGCTGCTGCTAGTGGCAAAATGCGATAGCTCTAAATAGACTGAATAAATTTAAATGGATTGTGTGGAAGCTAAATCCCAAAACATCCTTTACTAGTTTGACCACTTTGAAGATTGGTGTTTATACTGCGGTGACAAGTTTTAACGATGGACGAAGTGGTTTTATCAATATCATGGAGAAAGTTGACATGAAACCTGGATACGCTGCTGTTGAATGGGTGAAAATCAGCGATGACACCAGGCTATTTCATGCTGAAAGGAAAATCTCAGCTAGCATCAAGGAGGCTCGGATTAACAGCAGATGACTTCGGCAGAAGACTCAGCAGCAGAACAAGTAGTAGAAGATGCATACAGTGCAGGATCTAATTAATTTGTGTATGTATAACATGCTTAAAACTTTATTTTATGAATAATTTTATAGAAATGCAACATCTTCTAGGCTTTAAACCTTCAATTTCATCTGGAGAAGTTTTGAATAAACAGCATGGAGTCCAGAAACTAACCCCAAGGCTTTACAATGACTACGAAAAAAAAGATAAGTAGTCAAGTTAGATTATAATAATAAGTATTTAAGCTGAAATAATATTTAATTATTTTGTAACTGTTAGTATATTCTGATATCCGGCTACAGTTAAAACTACTGAGGATACGAGTAAAAGGGTTCAGATAACACAAGCTAATCAAAACTTTAAAATGACTACGAAAAAAGATAAGTAGTCAAAAAAGAGAACATGAAACTCCAATGATAATTATTTTAGCAATTTTTCAAAAATAACCTTTTTTGTTTTCAGAAATCAGTTCAATTCAGTTTCGCTGGCCATAAACGGTGCATGGTGGACATAAATAGAAATGCTGAAAATGATTGTCTGGATGTACCGAATAAAGGAAAATTTTTGGCAAATATATTGGTAAGTGTTATTGTAAGTTGTACTTCATAATATAAATCTTAATTTAATTGTTAATTTACTCAAAATATGTTTTTTTTTAATTTCAGCTCACTGTCCGCAAAACTCCAGGCATACGCATTGACCAAATGGGCTGAAAATTTTTTTATATATTCTTAATACTAGTAGTTTTATATGAATGTAGGAAATTTAATTTGAATATGAAGAAGTTATTTAAAAATATTCAAACGTGCTAAATTTATTAAATAATTATTAATTTATTAAACATTTAAATTTTTTATATGGCTTCTTTACATTCAAATTAAATTTTCTACATTCATATGAGAACTATTAGTATCAGTAATACGTAGAAAAATGTTCAGTTCATTTAGTCCATACGTATACCTGTAATGTTACGGATAGTGAATAAACTCACAATATAATATCCCAGTCATTACTCGTAGCACGGTAAGTATAGGCGGGCAGGTAAGGTTTGGCTAATAAATGTATATTATTAGTATTAACAGTGGAATGCAATATTTGCAACTGACTAAATTGTGACGATATGCATATTTCCTCTGAGGTTATTGTAATAAATTGGTTGCTAGAATGACAATATTGTACATATTTTCAAATAGTATTCAATTGTTTTATTGTTAAAAAGAGATAGATATAAAATAAAGCATTGGATAATCAAATGCGCAAATGTAGTATATTCACACACACAAACATGGCGTATTGTGTCGGTGAGTCGCTCACTCACACAGACGCACGTTTTCAGTGGCTGACTATAGGTGTGTATCATCTAGTACACTGTTTCTGTGGCGGCGCCCCGCGGAGACGAAGCGAAGGACTTCAATAAGATCACAAGAAGAGGTAAATCGTCGGTCCACCTCTCTCTCTTACACCGTGAACGGTACTATGTCCAACTCCTTTTTTGCTTCCTAGAAAACGGCGATAAAGTTGTGCTGCAGTTTCACGGGTGATACTGGCACGTCCGTGAATAGCGCGTGCATAGACGAGCGGTACGAAAGAATACTTAGAATTTTGGGCAAAAATAAAAGACACTGCATTCGTCTGATTCAGAAGTGAGAGTGTGTTTTTGATCGTAAGTATAGTAAGGTCAAATGCATGATGACTTATATAAAATAAACCACACAACACTGGCGCGCACCACTTATTTCGCGAGACTCATTTTTCTGAGGTTGAATGGGCAATACAGTAAATCCATACGATATTCACGAGGGTAAAAAAATTAAATACGTAGATGTGTGCTCATTATATGTGCGTTATTGGTAAATCAAATAAACTTGTATACAAAGATTAGATTATAAGAATTAAAAAGTGTATTATATAGAAAAACACGTACAAAATACAAAAATATAGAATTTCAAAAATATGCAAAGTAATCTTAATTAGAGTTAATTAATCTCGAACATCGTCAAATTACTAGTAGATATAAAAAATATAGAATCTCAAACATAATTTTAATATAGCTTATACCTTAGATGTAAAGTAATAAATACCCCTGGTGGAAGTCATTCCATTTCTTGGCCGGGACTAGCTGGTGACAGACTATAGAATGCTTTTTTCAACATTTTGTGGGCTGTTTCTGATGGTTCTCTGGCTGGGGAATGGAGCGATTACTAACAGGGACGGATTTTTACACAAAATGCTAGAAAGATTACGTATCATTTAAATTATAACTCACAAATGAGGATAATTAGAGTTGGGATGGAGAGAGCTCCAAAACTGGAAAACCCAACCAAAGTATATAAGAATGTGTTAAAGTGTGAATGACTGAAGGCTAGTAGGATCTGCGAAGGCAATATCCTTTAAAGCCTCTTGAGAGGTAGCATTTTATCATTAAGAATCCCGCGTACAACAACCTCGCGGCTCTCAGAAACCTCAGCCCCTGGGCTAGGCTTAGATTCGCGAAAGAGGCTATCGCTGTGAGATGCAACTATGATAGGCGAAATTGCGTCGGCACCACTTTTACAACTAACATTTAAATTGTTACAACTTTTCTCGCAATTAGATTTTATCCGGAGAGTACTTAGGCCATCAGTCAATTATTTAATTTGGTCCCGCATTAATTTCTTATCCTCCAAGAACAGCCGACGATCCTTACGCAGTTCATCCAATTGGGAGGATTTTTTAGTCGACAACCCCTGTAGATTCGCAACACGCGCCACCAACTCCCTGTTCAGATCCTCCGAGGGTGTTGGTGGAGACAAATCGGTAGTGGTGGACGCCTGAAAGCGGCTCATGCAGGACCTAATATCGTCAAAATGCGCTCGTAGGATGTCAAACCGCTGAAAAAACAGGTCCAGAGTAATCTGCGGAATTAAGATGTTATTATTAAAAAGAGAAGGGTGTACTGGTGTTATGCTGTTGTTTCCCAGGCCATTAAATACGTCCCTGATGTGACTAGAATTCTGATGATCGATGATGCTATTACTGTTGTCGGTGGAAGGCCGTACACTCAAAAGAGATTCTCTCGGGCAGTTTGAATTTCCCGCCGGGGAAGCCCCTCTATTGCTCGGAGGCGTGCGCGCCAGCTGATTCGTACCGTACTGTGATGAGTGTGAGAGGAACGACTCACACTTTTCCTCTCTCCTGGTCCCAGGCGTTAGCGGGTAGAGCAGTGGGGGATCCATGCTCGCACGCGTCTGTTTTTTGATAGGGGACTGGCTGCTTCGTGCGTAGAGTCGCCGACACCGCGCGCTGCAAAGAGCCGGGAGCGGCACGCTTGCCTGCGTTGACAGACCTGGCTGTTGTAGATTTTGGTCTATTACGGCAAATGTCGCACTGGCCGCCTAATTTTTTACCCGTGCAACGCGAGTGACAGCGCAGCTGGCATGTCTGACACGTGCTAGTCGGAGGTGACCAGTCATCCTTACACACTGGACCTTCTACATTTTTCTTGGTCGCAGGACTCATGCTGGATAATGATGTTGATGTCGATTAGGTATAGTTTGAAATTGGCGCCGATGTTAGCTTGCCTCGAGTTCGACAGGTTAGAGAAGAGAGAAGACAGCAAACGCCCGCTCAAGTGCTCTGCCACACATAACCTCTCAGGAATTTGTTATTGTTATAATCGGTCTCCCTGGCTCTAATGAAGAAGCCTTGCAGGTAATGCTCCTTGCTCGTGGAGCCTGCGGGAGGCCGGTAATTTCTGTAAGAAATGCCCAGACTCGCACCTAACAATTTAGTACACGTAAAATTGTACACGAAGTCGGAGCGGTCCGTCAACGTGACTATGTACATACCTGAGAGAGCGGTGTGCGAGAGAGAGAGAGAGAGAGAGAGAGAGAGATTGATTGATTGATTGATTGATTGATTATTTTATTTTGTGCCTTAGTAGAACCCTATCTGGCATTGTAGTTTACAGCGGTGAAAGATACCAAAATACAAAAATATTAGACATGAAATGTTGAGCAGACATAATAGTAAGAGTAAAATGATAAATTTGTAAAGCTAGGAGTAATGCCTAAATAACTTATAAATGTAAGACCTGACATGCAAGAAAATACAAAAGACAATTTGTGTATAATTATAAAGAAATACATAAGTACTCGCATATTTAACACACTTAATACTAGGCAAAGAATTTTTTCCTGCACAACTCGTGCTTCTCAGTCCTCAGGGAGAACTCACGCTTTCTTTTTGCAGAGAGCCACCCAAGTTTAAGCCTATGGGAGGTGACATGCGCACGACGTGGACTATTTCCAACAACAAAACGGACACACAGATTCTGTGCTCTTTGGAGCTTAAGTGTACGAGCTTTGTCGACGGCAGAATAAGCGGGACTCGAGTAGTCAAAGCTGGGAAAGATGAGTGTGCGCACAAGTTTCATTCTAAGGCTTCTGGAAAGCGCATGCCGATGAAAGCGAAGAGAAGAGAGAGAGACTATATGCCGAGCATGTAATTGCCAATCAAGGGTAGGCGTAATCCAAAGCCCCAGGTTTTTTGCTTCAACAACAAAGGGCAGTGGAACCCCGTCCACACATACTTTCTGAATCGTAGCAAGATCACTAGCTGAGGTATAGAGCTGGCTACCAAGTATCATAACCTTGGACTTTAGAAGGTTCAGCTCAAGTCCATTTTGATGCGCCGAACAAGTCCACTGCTTGTACGTCAAAAGAGATGTTCTGGATACCTTGTTGCAAGTCACCAGGTGAGCAGTGGGTATAGATTTGGGTGTCGTCCGCGAACGTCATGTGACGAGAAAATTGGAGTACACGATGGAAAGCTCGCAGCTTCTTCAGCAAGCGAGCATGCGAGATTGTGTCGAAGGCTTTTGAAAAGTCAAGCAGGACAAGCAGGGTAATTTGCCTCCATGGAGGGCAGTCTGAGTGCCCTGGTCTAAATCCAGCTGGCCGTAAATCAAGTAGACTATGAGCTTCAAGATAATCAAGCAGGCGCTGCTGGACAATTCGCTGGAGAACTTTAGACAGTTCGGGTCGCTGAGCAATAGGCCTGGTGTCAGAAGGGGACGTTAGAACCTTAGTTTTAGAAAGTGGGGCGATGAGAGCTTTCTTCCCGTCAGTTGGAAAGGTGGTAGTGACAATCGAGTTGTTTATAATGTGTGTAAGCGGCCTGAGGATGACGGATAGCACTGATCGAAGCATAGGGGCAGAAATAACGTCTACACCTGACCCCTTAGATTTGCAGCTTTTCAGTGTTTCTTCCACATCTTTTTCACTGACTGGAGCAAGTAAGAAAGAGGTAAGCAAAGACTCTTTAATGGGTGAGTTGCAAGCATCATCGAAATCACTCTCAGACAATGGTGGGCTCAGATTCACCATATTCGCAAAGTGAGCGTTGAGAACTTCAGCACTGAAGGAGGTAAGCGAAGAAGGAAGTCGAGTGCCTGTGATTCGAAGGTTACGGATGTCACCCCACTGGGCTTTAAGATTTGAAGCTGACTCAAGTTTCCCGGCGGAATAGCTATTTTTAGCTGTATCCAGCTCATTCGACACTTGAGCATGAAATTTTTTGAATCATCAAAGTCGTTAATGAGGCAAAATTGCTTCGCCCACTGGAATACTTTATCTCGCTGCTTCATAAGGCTACGAATGGCAGGTGAAACCCACGGTTTACGCTTGGAAGAAAGTTAGATCATTCTAACAGGAGCAGCAGCATCATAAGCCGTGATGAGGGCAGAAGTCATGAACTGGAGAGAGGTACCAATTGAGGCGGAGGGTCTGCCTGCCATGTACTCAACTCTGTTGTCCACTCCCGAAAAAATAAAAGCTTTGGAAAGAAATTTCTCATCCTGGTTGGAGAAAAATGGTGATAGTGCTGCCAGGGTATCACGAGCAAGCTGGTCAGCAGGAACACGAGCAACACCACGTCACTTAATTACTTTATTCGCGGAAGGTGGCTTTGTAATGCTCAAGGTCAGAGAAATAAAGTCGTGCCCTGCCACGAAGAGGGTATCAGACTTTTCATAAGATATGATGTTCTCAGGATTTGTGACTATGAATAGATCTAGCCACGTGTGAGAAGGTGGTGAACGCTAGAATACATGATGCGTGGGTTCAGAGTGGACCAGAGTTCGGGATAACGAGTCCAGAGTTTTCTGAAGGTGGTTTGAGGCGTCATTTGATAAAGCCATGTTTATGTTGACATTACCAGTGACAAAAACGTTCGCGTACTGCGAAATATACGGTGACAGATAATCAGCGAAGACAGTAGGGTAAGCGGCGAAAGGGCAACGATATAAGACAACTACGGCGATTTTTGCATAACTATTTATTAATTCAAAAATTATAAATTCAGGCGTATTTTCGTACACTAGATTCGACTGCGCCAAAGTTTTTACCGTAAAAGTATCACGAATATACCTTCCTTGCCCACGCGGTCATGCTGAAAGAATTTGTATCCATCCAGCTAAAGATGGCAGTCTGGATCATCAGGTTTTAAGAATGTCTGAGTGATGGCTATGACATCAAATTTGCGTTCAGAATATTTCGCTTCAGACAAAGAAAAATGTTCGCGCGAGTTGAGGCGATTAATGTTGATGTAACTGACGACAATCTCATGCTTTCGAACCGCGGGCGGAGGTTGAAGCTGATTCGAAAACGACTGTCATACTCGAGCAGAGAGAGACAGAGAGAGAGAGAGAGAGAGAGGGAGTGGGAGAGGGAGAGGGAGATAGATAGATAGTATCTATTCACTGACTAAAGACTGGACGTCACATGATAGTCAGAAGCGGTGTAAACAAAAAAAAACACAATGATGTCCGCTTCGGAGCTATTGAGGGTGCGTCGATCCTTTACAGTTTGCTTAAAATTATTAGATTTATGTGGTAAATATAAATATACAATTAAAATAGAAATAACATAATATAAAATAAAATAAAAACATAAAAACATAAAAATATAAAAATATAAAAATATAAGATATAAACATGGTGCCAAACGCAGTCCAGTACAGTAAAACAATAATTCATGTAAAAATTCGCATTCGTATCATTTAGAAATCGAGCTAAACTAGCGAACGCTGATCCTATTACAGGACGATACAGGACAATCGCATAAAGTACATATCGCACAGATACAAAGATTACAAATACAAAAGAGAGTTACATAAATACTTGGTCGTATACATTGAGTACGCCAGTTCATAGCCGGTTACTGTAAGCGCTCGTCGACGGATTTTAAATATCTTAATAACTTGTGCTTGAAATACGGGTATGCAAAAGAGGCACGCAGTTCATGCGGAAGCTCGTTCCAACGTTTAACAGCCCCGATGGCAAAAGAATTGGCCTGACAGTCGGTACGATAGGTCGGTATGACTAGATCAAATGCGCTGGCCCTCTTGTTACCTATCACATCGTGGTTTTTAAAAGAGAATTTCTCCCTGAGATAGGCTGGCCGGCCTGTGCGAAGAACGCAGCTAACTAATGACAGCGTAAGATATTTCACTCTTCCCCTAAGTGAAAGAATGTCAAATTGTTTATATAACGGAGTAATATGCGCCGATTTACTTAGTCTAGTGACGAAGCGGAGAGCAGCGTTTATAAAACGCTTAAGCTTTGTATAAAGCTCTCCTGATAGGTCGACAAAGAGTGCGCCGCAGTAATCAAAGTGTGGTAGAACGAGAGACTTGACCAGGGTAATTTTTACAGTTTGCGGGAGAAAATAACTTGCCCTTCGTAGCCTTAATAATACCGCCAAACTCTTGTTTGCAACCGTAGTGCAGTGTTCTCGCCAGGTTAAGCAGGTATCCAAAGTGACTCCCAGCAGTTTGAGAGACTCGCTGGGTGCGATCACTTGACCCGAGAGGATGAGGTCAGGCAGAGTAGTACTACCCAGCCGGGTAATGTAGTTTCGCGAGCCCAGCCAGATTGCTTTGGTTTTCCTAGCATTAATTTTAAGGCGGTTCTCCTCTGCCCAATGGGTCAGGTTGTCGAGGACCCTGTTAGCCTCAGCTACCATCGTATTTGCTGTCGAGAGAGGGTCACTAATGTAAAAACAAAAATCATCGGCGTATAGATGGTATTTGTGCCCTAAGCAGACCGTAGAAATATCGTCGATAAAAAGCGAAAATAGCAAGGGTCCCGAGAGGGAGCCCTGTGGCACGCCACAATTTCTTAATAGAGGGGCCGAGCATTCGCCTGTGAAGACGACGACGGTTTGTGCACGATCGGTTAGAAATGACGTAACCCACGCCTGAGTAGAGTCGGAAAAGCCAAGGGCACTGAGTTTTACCGTGAGCAGTGTGATATTGACCAAATCGAAAGCACGAGACTGGTCAATGGAAATGAGCAACGTAATGTGACCCCTGTCGATTGCAGCTCTAGCATCGTCGATAATGCTTAATAAAGCCGTGTACGTGCTGTAACCCTTCCGGAATCCAGACTGGAACGGATTAAGCAGATCTTGGCCATCGAGGAAGGTCGATATTTTTGAGCAAGCAACAGACTCAAAAATCTTAGAAGGTGCACATAAGATGCTGATCGGCCGAAAGTCCTCGATGCTATTAGGACGTCCAATTTTAGGCAGTGGTCTAATAATGGCTCGCTCCCACGACTGCGGGAAAAATCCTGCTTGAAAAGACGCATCGAAAATATTTTGCAGTACGGGCATAATAAAGAGTAGGCACTGCTTCAGAAATCGTAATGGTAAAGCTTCTGGACCCATGGGAGAGGGAGAGGGAGAGGGAGAGAGAGAGAGACGTGTAGGCATTAGCCGACACATCGCAACTCACGGTAGATGCTCGTGATAGTTGCGCGCTGTCCTCGTGGATGGTGCGTGGCTGCCGTCGCTAGCCGTGGCTCTATCGTGCTGACCGCTCGATGTATCCTCTCCTCTCTGACCAATGAGTATTGGCTTATCGCTGGGAAGTCGTCGGCCTGTCCTTCGGGCTAGGATTTGCCTTGGACTCTCTCGTCCTTTGGAGTCTCGTCGGTGGCTTTGACGGCTCCTCATGTCTGCAGGCTCTCGCCAGATTTGCCGGTTACGTGCGTTCGCTACCACAGTCGAATGTAAAAAGCCGATGAGTCTCGCCGCTTGCTCTACTTATCCCCCGCTCTTGTCTTGGGCCCTTCATGTTAGCTTGGCTCGAGACACTTTCCTTCTCTCTTTCTCTTATGGCGCCATATTATTTAACGCATTGTCTCTTTCCGCACTACTCTCTCTTCTATCTTGTTTATGCGTGCGGTTCCTGCCACCTCGATATCCGCCTTGCTGGGATTTAAATGTGATTGTGAGTACTATGTATGTATGTGTGCGTGCGTATGTGTGCTGGGCACATGCTCAACTAGTGAGCGTGTGCACTGTCACAACCTTGTTGCTTTATACCTAACACGGCGAGTCATAGATGTCGTATTGGGTAGTATTTCGATAATTTTGGAACACCACCATACCATTTATTTCAGTGTCTTCAATATATTTTGTGAATGATATGAACTTTTCCTTCGTCAGAGATATAAGATTTAAACGGCCAGCAAAGCGCGTTGAGATATCTTTGATAAAAATGTGTGCATCATAACCGCTAAGATTAAGAAAAACTGCAGACACTGTTTTTAGTCCTGATAGTTAATATTGTATTCACTGTGCGCTGGACCGCGAGCCAAATATATGAAAACAAAAAGTCTCTATTTGTTATTGCCATATACTTGCCTACTCACTTCGGCTAAGTGAATTAGGCTCGTGTCTAGACTGAAATTTTACTATAAAATGTCCATGTCGATATAAAATTGCATTGATTAATATATTCGTTTTGATATTGTAAAGACCGTATTTAATATATAGTGATTAATATTTATATGATAGTTCTTACCTTGACTTTGTTAATGTTGCCGATATACCATTGGGAATTCTGTAAGTTTTGTAAATATTTATTATTAAGAATATATATGCTCTCATTTCATCTAAATTGTGGTGGTTTTATTTATTGAGATCAGACGGAGCACTTCACTTCACCGACGATTTTCAATGATGACAGATGTTACAATGTTTGGTTTTAATATAGTTTTTAGTTACGTTATTCTATATACTATTTATTGTTTATATTAATTTTTATCTATGTTGATCTACTAAGGCGACTTACAATTACAGTCGCTCTCGCACGTTGGATGACGTAGCCTCCTTCTTGGTGTGGCAGATACTGACTGGTCTATCCAACATGATTTCTCGTGAAAATTATTTAAACTTATCTAAGCTGTATTTCCACTAACGCCAGATATATTGACAGACCCTTTGCCTATTGTACGTTTCAGACTCTCTACCAGAAACAAGGAGTTCTACTATATTCTGTGCACAGAGTTTAAGTGGTTTCTACGGACTAGATAGGTGATGGCACAGTGATATAGCACTCGTTCTCACCTCAACAAGTTACTTGTACAAAAGGCTCGGTGTGGGTCGATTCCGGAGCTTATAAAGCTTAGGTGTCGATGCAAGCAGTTTAATGGTTTTAATTTTGGGGGTAGCAAATGTCCAATCAGCGTCTGCCACCAGAAGGAATATTGCGGGTTACATTGAGCGCACGCGAGGAGTCCTGACTCGCAGGTCAAAGCACTTGCTCTGATTTTAGCACGGTCCGTTTATACATATAAAAATATATATCAAATAATATATATTTACAATATAACTTGGTATATTACATATGAAATCTAGTTGTTCGGTTCGGATATTACTGTATGAACATGGGACATTGCACCCCCCCCCCCCCCAGAATATTGCAGTCCTCAGCAATGTAGCCGGCGCTTAAGAAAAATGTGCTATGTTCATTAACAATATCGTCCCGGTAAAACTTGAACACTCTCCTAAATTGGATGTATATAATAACTCTTACTCGTTATTGATTCATCGATATTCGACATTTCCTCTCTTCAGTCGGCAGATTCATAGGGGACCTTGTCACTACAACCACCATTAGCCCAGTTGGTCTGGGAAACCACGCACAGTAGCCATGGTAGATTGTGAAGTCCATCGCCTTCATACCAGCAGTCATTTCTACATTCTGTGCAGGAACTAAACAGTGGTGCTGAAGGGATTGCTGAGTGTTATATGGCTGGTATTTCCAGTCTTTGCAATGCTAGTCGTAAGGTTTTATCCGGCTGTACTTGCAATTTTCGTTTTTTCTTATCTTCATTAGTTTTTGCCGATTCATGTTTTTTTCGTTTCCGTTGTTGTCTTTTTCTCAATCTCTTTCTCTCTTTTTTTATTTAATTTTTCTTCCTCACTTTCTGTTAATTTAACCTCTGTATTTTCATTACTATTTTTTAGACTGTTATTATTTTTTCTTTACCTGATTTTTAGTGGTGTTAGCAGCGCTGCGGATTTTCCTGCAGTGTTTACATCCTTATTTTCTATACACACTGCGAAATGCTCGTTGCTTATTGCGTCTTCAAATGGAGATGACGGTCTTAGGATCTCGTTACTCCCTTCATTCAGTACGCTCAAGGCAAAGTCTGACTGCTGTACCGATGGATTCGTCTCGCTGATTTGAATTAAGACGTCAGTAAACTCAGGAAACGCAGTCTTACTGTCGCCTTGTCTCGTCTTCGCCTGCTCTGCGAATATTTTTCGGTCATCGGGCTCAAGAGAGTCATACGTCTGCGTCTGCGTAGTGGACTTGCTGTACCGCTCCTCTGATGGCTCCTGCTCCGCGTTGTCACCTGTATAGGTGAGTACGCACAGACTCGGTGAATTGTCGCTCTCTCGCGACTCTTCCCTTTCCACGCACTCGCTTGCAAGAGTGTCTGCTCGCGGACACAGCGGACTCGGCGGACTGTCGCTCTCTTGCGATTCTTCCCTCTCTACGCACTTGCTTGCGAGAGTGTCTGCTCCCGGGCACAGCGGACTGTTCGGCGAATTCGTTTTCATTGAACTGCTTGCTATTGCCATGTTTTTATCCAGATAAACATTTTTCACGATAATGGCACTATTTACTCGACGACAAACGTTCGTATGGATAGGCACTTGTATCTTTTTTTCTCTAAGTGTTGAAACCGCCTGCCAGTAGTTGTTTTCTGCTTCTAATACCCATTCCTGGGTTTTTACTAGTTGAGTTAAGGCTATTTTCAGTATTTCTACTGATTACAGCTACTACTAATGCTTCTCTTTCCAGCTTAGTGGATTCCATAACTGCTTTTGAGTTTTGATGTTACGCGTTGCCTGCATTGAAATGTACTGGCTATGGCTAATAGTGCAAAATTCGTATAGCCAAGATTTGCTGAGGCTAGCATTTCGCGGTCCATGCACTTTTTTCTTGACTTCATTCATGTTAGCGTTGCAATTTTGGAATTCAAGGTTTAACTTTTTCTGCTGTTGATATATATTCAAGAATTTTTTTCAAGACTTGCTCGTCTTGTACATTAGTCGGTTGACTATATACCGCCAACCTTTAAATCGGCATTTCTTACGAACTTATCACAGATCGCCAGCATAAAAATTTGAAAGCGGAGTCACAACGTTAATAGTTTCCGCGTTAAATAGTTTTATAAAAAGTTTAATTCCAAAGGATATACCTTATTTGTAGGATTCGTAGTTTATATTGTAATTGTATATAAAAAAAATATAAACTATTTTTGTTGAAAAACATTTTTGTCGGTCAGTATGTGGAATCGCCTTGAATCGGTAACGATCTTAGGTAGCAGTTCAAGGAGTCAACGCTGGAAATTCTCCCTCTGTTTGCTAATTGGTAGTCTGATCCTGATACTTCCTGAAATTGATAGACTGCCAGCTGTGTATAACCTGGGGTCTTCGTAGGTGGTATATACCCATTTCGTCTTTAGTATTTTCAACTTTCTTGGCCCTTTTCTTATGACTGTTCTTATTTTTTTGGGCGTAAAAGCTGCATCCTCTAACGGGCTTATTACTGCTGAAGAGATGTACGATGTATACAGGTATTTCTCTCTCTTTTGGGTTGCGATCTCAGTAAACTAGTCTTCGAGTTGCTAGAGTGTAATAGCATTGTCGCTTTCGGCCCATCTGCGAATTTATTGTTTCTCCGCGTTTGTAATGTCTGAGACTTCGTTAGCAGAGTTACGACCGTAGCCCTTCATAATGCTATCGGTAGAAAATGTTAAGTTAAATGTAAGCCCTCGGTTATACAGGAAAGTCTCATTTGTCTGTAAAATGTTTACGCCATATAGTATGTTTTGGCTAGTGTGACCATAACATTGTCCACGTAGCGTAAGTATACCTGTCCCACTTATTGTTGTTTCGGTATTGCGATCATCGTTACACATGATACGCATTTGGATTGGTTTAATGACCGAATGCAGCCATTGTCAGTACTGCTGAGCTAGCACCTGTATGGAGTCGACCATGAAGGAAGAGAGAAGGAGAAGGAACTCCATAGGCCGCGGCGAGCAAAAGCGGGTCGCAGTTTTCGCCAGAGATCGAGCCGTAACCTCACTGGTTATAGCGCTATCCGACGGGCGGAAGACAGAAGCTTCCCTATTTTACTGTTACCGACTGCTGCAATTCGCTGGGATAATAGTTTTGCATGTGCAGCTATTGCTAGGGATGTTAGAAACAATTAATGTTGATAAATGATTGAATGTACATTATAAATAAACAAATTATAAAGATTGTGTATGATAGCTATTTTGTAAAGTGCATGGCTGTTGAAAAAACGACAAGGGGTTGTAAGTTTTATCAGTAAGAACTATATATTTTCAAATCGTTAGGCTCTCGATAGATGGCGCTGAAACCAGCGAGGGTTCGGTGGTCTCGCTATCTCTGGATGAAAAGTCGTCCCAGTTTCTGGGTACTAAGTTGCTTCTCCTTCTCTCTTCCTCCATGGAGTCGACTTTGCAGTGTTACGTCCTGACTATTAATTAATAATAATCAGAATGTAGTGATATGATGTAGTGGCAAGGCTCTTTATTTAATACGTGTTAATACGCGCTTAACACTCTCACTGTGTTAGTAAATAAATAATAAAACCTTACCTTTTAATCTTTCTGTTGACAATACTTCTTTTAATATTCGGCCTTATAAAAAAATGAATTTTCTAATAATTACACTTTTAATTTTATTTAAATGAACTTCTATTTATTTTTGTTCACACTTGCTTTAAATGTACAAAATATATCCAGATATGTGTTGTTATATAATGTTTTAAATCTTTACAAAATATTATCTTAAAATTTCACACAATATTCATAATTCGCACAATACAAGAAAGTAGCGCTCGCTTGCTACGTCGTAAAAATTGCATAATACACAATTTCAATGGGTCAGCTCTCGCTGGCTGACATATATCGAGTCGCAATCGCATTGAAATTGCAAGCGCAACAAAAAGGATCAATGTCTGAGTTTAAATTTTGACATTTGCTTTCATAATAGATTTATTGAGGAGAGTATTCTAGAATTTAAAAAAAACGAAAAGCTTACGTCATATAATTAATTTATTTAATTGGCATTAATTGCAATTGATCATTATTGTAAAAATTAAAACTCTTTTGCTAATTTCGCTAACTGAGTGAATGCAAAGTGGCGATATAGTAAATAAAATTATATCGTGAGATGTATGCCTTTGGGCCCCAAATCATGGCCACGGCCATAATAAAGTAGGTACATTGAAGAAATATAAATATTATCATTAGTCTAGGTTTAGTGAAAAAGTATCATTCTTCTTAGAAATTGAAAGAGTTTATTTGGACTCATTACTGGTGGTCGATTCGGAATGAGAGGCGCTGATATGGGTCTAGTTATTGTAGTAATGACTTTTACTTCTTGTAGTTCTGTCTCTTCATAGACTGTAGTTTTTGATCTCTTCTTCTTTTCGAATGTTTCTTCAACAGAGTTCTTTTGTAATGATGTTAATAAATGTGTAATTGAACCAAAAAATGCTCCGATCAAATGTATGGACCATCCATAAATTGTGTGTAGTGTATATCCTCTAATAATTGTATCTATTATTAGTTTTTTAACTTTTAAGATGATTAATATCATTATAATTACTGAGAAGAATTATTAGTTGCTAATTGTAAATACTGTGGTTATATTTTTTAATGTATTTTCTGTGAAGATATTTCTTGATAAAGTATCTACAGTGACTTCTTTAACTATTATATTTAATAATGATGTTTTTTCAATTGGAAACATTAATTGTTCTTGTAGTTTATCTGAATCTTCCTGGAGTAAACTCCGCTTGTAGCTAATATTTCAATTGATTCGAAAGTCCAATCAATTTCCGTATTTGGTTTCGTAACGGTTGCGTTCCCCCTGCCCCGGATTTTGTCAGTCGGGATTCAGGATTCGGAAAGGGGTGAGGTTAGAAATAACTCCGTTTGGTTAAACTTTAATAATTAGTATATATTTAATATCTCCTACAGTGCGTCATCATTCGCCATCTGTAACCAAACAAAGTACGCTTTTTAAGAAGACTTATCTCTTACAGTTATTCCTTATTATCTAGGCGGTAATCGCGGTACTTATAAACTAACGGTACGGTCCTTAATTCTACGGTATTATGCTTTACATTAGTCGTTGCTTACATTTACTTCGCTTAAACATTCGTAACGCTTGTTCGGTCGCCGGTATGCCTCGCTTACAATTACTTATCGACTACGCTTCGAGCACGGCGGTTTGGTTGTTACCAGGTGTGTAATTTGTTATTGCGGAGTCCTCGCGAGAACGTGTGCGCACGATCTTGTGCGGACTCTGCACTGGTTCCTAATTTCCCCCTACCCTGTGTGCGCACAGAGGTAGGTGGAACGGAGGAACGTCGGCGGGATGTTTTAGTGTACGGGTGGATTCTCACAGGACCTGATTGAGACGTGTGCGCACGACTCAACCCGGTACGGTGGCTGTCTCTCGCGGCTTCCCTTGCCCTGTGTGCGCACAGCGGCAAGTGAAGCGGCAGAGTGGTGAGTGACTGTGTGTGTGTGAAGTGCGGTGGACCACAGGATCTGATTGAGACGTGTGCGCACGACTCAACCTGATACTGGATTCGCTTTCCGCGGTTTCTCTTACCCTGTGTGCGCACAGCGGCAAGTGAAACGGCGGAACGGTGGGGCTGTGTGTCAGCGTGCAGAGTCTGACAGAGACGTGTGCGCACGACTCTGCAAGTCTCTGCAGTCAGTGTCGGGTTCCGGTTACCATGTGTGCGCACAGCGGCAACAAGAACGGTCGAAACGGTGTGGCGGAGCAGCGGTATGTGTGTGGCGGTTGTGCAGATTCTAACAGAGACGTGCGCGCACGACTCTGCTAGTATTTGCAGCCGGTTTCGGGTTCTGATTGCCCTGTGTGCGCACAGCGGCAACAAGAACGGCAGAAACGGTGTGGCGGTGAAACGGAGTATGTGAGTGTACGCAGATTCTGACAGAGACGTGTGCGCACGACTCTGCCAGTATTTGCGACTAGTTTCGTATTCCGATTGCCCTGTGTGCGCACAGCGGCAACAGGAATGGTCGAACAATGGAACGGGGTCTAGCGGTTTAGTACGGTAGTTTCGGTATCTGTGCCGTTACGTGTGCGCACGAAACGGTCAGATATCGTCAGTTCCTCTAGGGCCCTCCTAGCGGTGTCGTGTGCTCACGGCAACGCTCGGATCGGGAGCTCTGATCGAACTGCCGCCGTGCTGTCGCGGCCGGGCTTATATAGCCCAAGTCGCTGGTGCCAACGCCCTCTGGTGGTGATTGGGTCGAATGTTGTTGGTGTACTTGTGTGGTGCTTACCGTGCTCTTTTCGGTAGTGTGCGTTGTTTTGTTTGCGCCCGTCGTCGGTTTTGTTCGCGGCTACGTTTACACTGTACGAGCACGTGTTGCTACCCATGAGCACTCGGCTTGTGCTCATGTTATTGTCGTGCGGGTCTGCCTTTCGCTCGCGATGTTAGCGTGCCTACTTGTACATATTCTGCACGAGACTGATGTCATTCATCAGATATTTTAAAATATGTTGGTATTATATAGAGTCCATATCAACTTGCATTTCTTTTGTTATTAAAATATGAATCTTTGGCATTAAGGACCAAGTTTCGTTACCTGTTGATACGGGTAATTGATTATAGCACTCTTCTATGTGCAAAATTTTTACTGTTTTCGGAATACATTTTATGAGGTGTACTACCTCTCCTGCAATCCTTGCAATGTATCCAGGTTACTTCATTATATTATATGCAAATTCATCTGGGGAAATTGTGGCTATAGAGAGGGAGTTTTGAATAACCTTGCTTTCAATTTCACATTTTTCTGTGATTAAATGTAATATAACGGTGTGCATGCTCACTCGTTATTAAATAATTAAAGAGTAAATGGGAATCGAGAAGAATGGTTGAAGCAGCTCGAAGCGGGCTTCTTGTAGGCTTTATGAACCCTAATTATTAACTGATTATTAACTGACGTAAAAAAACGCGAGAAAAAGAAATAAACACGAGAGAAAAAAACTTTTCTGTCGAGCGTACACACGTACAAAAAAAAATTATAAATAAATAATTATATAATGTACTCGCAATATATCTATATATAAAAAAAAATTCAATACGCAAAAATATATATACACAACAACCGACCAAATTTTTAATATAAATTCAGTAACAAGAAAAAAAAGTCGTTAACGTTTCGTATCGAGAGGAATGGTTGAGGCAGCTCGAAGCGGGCTTTTTGTAGGCTTTACGAAGCCTAACCCGGTAGACAGTTATGCTGTGAAGATCGTCCTTGAAGACGATGGCCCGCGGAGAGCGTCGTGGATGAAATTACGTAGCTTTGGCTTCGATGGAACGCGAATAGAAAAATGTAAGCGCAAAAGGGAAAAGGTAGAATCAGGCGCGAATAACGTGAACAAGATATAAAGAGTAAAAACAGAATATATTGACTGATAGTTGACAAAGTTGCAGCGCAAGCGAGAGAGAGACAGAGCGAAGCAGTAATAGCAAAGAGAGAGAAGCAGTATATCAAACCAGTACTTACAATCACACTTGCTAAGATTCGGTCGCTAGTATGCCTCGCGGCTTCCTCGGAACAGTAGATCTCCGTATATAACAAAGGCGACGGCGGTATAACCAGCACGCTACGCAGCAGTGGGCAATAGATGCACGTACAGGAATCTTCTACAATATCCAACACGAGGAAGACACGATAAAACGCGCCCACGCAATATTCACAAAAGAAAAACTGTCAATCGTCAAAGCCAAGGATCGCGCTACAAATTAAGACGTCTGATCGGTAAGACGGACCGCTGCTAATTGCCGTTCGGGGCTCTGTCGCGCGTTCTCACACACGTACTTAAGTTGGCCCTTCAGCCCGCTAGGAAGCGCGACACACACATACATGTACGCGCTGCTCTCTATGCTCTCTGTAGACGACGCTCTCTCACTTACCTGCTGCTGTAGCTGTAAATGCTATACAATAATAAATAAGATATGATAATAAATATATAATATAAATGTATTGAGGAGAGAGAGAAATAACGAGGGCATGAGCATCAACTCGTTATATCCCCCACCCCCAGACGCTGGTAGCAAGAAGGTACCAGCTCGAGAATATTGTTCTCTCTCGAACAGGAAATGATAAAATGTTCAAATTAGAAAAGAAAAGAACTATTTTAATTTGTTTATAATTGTACAAAAATAAATAATGATTGCGCTACGTCTCTCTCTCTTACACATATTTTGAGGTAGCGGATCGAGAAAAAAAAACTAACAAAGGAACCTTGCCTTTAAACGCTTTGAAGCAAACTAAATAAAAAAACTTTTCAGTACTCATATTTCCTGAATTCAGCGCTGTGGAATCTTGGGTGGAAGAAGTAGTTGGGGCAGTTTTTTGTTCTTGACACCCCAACGCTATTGCAGGCCGCGCAATAGCGTTGATAACGCAGGTCAATGCATGGCCCCATGAACTTGTCGCAGGGAGCCACTGCGTCCTTATGCTTCAAAGCAGTAGGACCGGGACTTCGGGGGCCAAGACATTCCTCGAAGGGTTTCTGCTCACGTTTCTGTTCTTCTGCAAGATAGTGAAGTTCCGTTCTAATATTTTCGAGCTCTTTGAGCTTCCTCAGCTGTTCTTGCTGCAAAGCGATACAACGGGCTTTTCTTTCCTGATCCGCCTTCCATTCTTCTTCTGCCTTCCTTAGATGGTGGTGAAGGTCTAGCGCATCCCTGATCTTCTCGTAGAAGTCCCTCGAGACTATACCTTTCGCCCGAACCTCCGGGCGTTTCGCGAAGGCATACGCTTTCTCGTATGCATCGTCCACCTGGCGATCAGCCTCTTGGCGTCTTCGCCTGCAGGAGCGAGCATTCGCCTGCAAATTGGCCCATTCTTCCTCCGGCGAAACCATGGGCGCTGGAAGGGTTGGCTCTTGGCTCGGTATTGGCTCCGGGATGCTTCGAAGCGGGATCGTGGGGCTTGGGAGGGCCGATGCGGCTTCCAAAGCCGGTAAGGCTGCAGCCTCTTCTGGCTGCTGGCTCCTTAGAGTTATTTCCAGCGAGCGTAGGAGTCCGGAAAGCAGCTGGGTTTCCGATGATATATTCGGTGGAATACTTTCCTCCTGCCCCTTTTGAAGCAGCTCTTCTGGCACTTCAATTACCATCTTTGGCCGGCGAAGTTGTACTTCCATGATCCTGTTGGGAAATCAGAGAGAGTCCTAAAGGTTGTTCACCTTGACGTAAATACAGCAAGAAATAGCCTGTATGCAAAGCGAAAGAGGAGGAGGAAACAAAGAAAGAAATGGAAGTTTTTGCTAATTGCGATTGTCTCTGGGACGTAAGCGCCTAGGCGAAGTATCTCGCGTTTCTACCGTTTTCTTTTTACTCCCCTTTGGTCTACCCCTATTCTTCTTGACTTTTGTCAATTGTGGTGCCACGCTTATAATCTGATTATCTGGTGCTTTGCTCGATGACTGAGACTGCGCTAAAGTTTTATGTTGCCGAGGTGTCTCAGTTTTTGACACGGATTCTTTATCTTCTGTGCTTTGACCTTCGTCAGGGAATCGTTCTTCGTCGATGCATGGCTTCAAGTCACATACAGCGACTTTACCCACGTCGATTCCTTCTTTGTTTTCCAGTTGGTATGAATTCATGCCCAGACGAGATTTGATGATGAACGGTCCTGCATACTTAGGACTTAGCTTTGCAGCAATTGCTTGAGCTGCAGAAGAGAGTATCCGGTTCATAACTGACGTCGCGGTGTTTCGCATTGTAATATTTCTCCTGTCGATTCTGTGCCGTTTGTTCAAGATTCTGCCTCGCGGCTTTTTCTTCTTCTCTACGAGAGGAATGCGGCGGCTCTGGATTTCTTCCATAATTTAGGAAAGCAGGGCTTGACCGAGTAGCTTCATGAATAGCCGTGTTATAGGCAAAGGCAAATTCAGCAATGTGCGCGTCCCAAGTGGTATGCTTAGTTTCAATGAACGCAGCAATCATTGTTTTTATCGCTTAATAGTCTTAGCGTTGGCCTTTCTAATAGGGATACATTCTATCCACCTTGTGAAAAGATCTATAAAGATGAGCAGGTGCTCGTGTCTCTGTGTCGATCTGGGGAAAGGACCCATTGTATCTCCAGCCACAATTTCCCACGAGCGGGTAACTATATGTTTACCCATAAGGCCTGCTGGCGCTAACTGTTCAACTTTTACTTGCTGATAAATTTGATAGTTTTCAACAAAATGAGCAGTGTCTTTGTATAAACTAGGCTAGTAGTACCTAAGTGCGACTCGTTGGAGAGTTTTAAATCTACCAAGATGCCCCGAGGCTGGCTCATCACTGCATTCGCTTAGGACCTGCTCGCGTTGTCCTCTTGGTACTACAAGCTTCCAAGCATCCTCGTCTTGACCAAGTAGATCATCTATAACTGGATCAGGTCTATAATGATAGAGTTTTCAACCCACCATTTTCCAACACGGGTGTGCACAGGATCGTCGATTACCTGTTTGGCCTTTTTCAGATACCAGGGGTCTTTGATCGACTCATCTATCGTGAGAGATGCTAAAGCAGCAATTTCTTCCTCCTCAGTCTCGTACATACGGGAAAGGGCGTCAGGCACTAAATTATCTTTTCCCTTACGATGTACGATCGTGAAATCGTATGCTTGAAGACGAAGAGACCAGCGTCCCAATTTTCCATTTGGATGACGTAAATTTTGAAGCCAAAGTAAGCTATGGTGATCTGTCACAACTGTGAAATGATAACCTTCTACGTAAGGTCTGAATTTTTCTATTGACCAAATTACGCTGAGGCATTCTCTTTCAGTCACCGATAATCTACGCTCCGTAGCACTCAAAATGCGACTTGCAAAGCTGAGCACACGATCCTCACCATTAATGCGCTGTAATAATACACTGCCAAGTCCTGTATCACTTGCATCACATTCAATTATAAAAGGAGCATTATAAAATTTTCCTTCTTTATTATATAAAGGAGCTGTAGCTATAAGAGCTTTTATCTGCTTCAAAGTTGTTTGCTGCTCATCGTTGCACTCGTACTTAACATCTTTACGAGTAAGCGCAGAAGTTCACATAAAGTGGCATAATCATTCAAAAATTTTCGATACCACGACGCCATACCGAGAAATCTGCGAAGTTGCTTGATATTCTTAGGTGTCGGGTAATCGATAATGGGTTGATCTCGTTCTGGATCAGGGCGACAACCAGCTTCATTAACTAACACCCCAAAATAACGTACCTCGTTCATACAGAGTTTACATTTCTTGTGATTGACCGTTAAGCCAGCTTCTTTAATCCTTTTGGCAACTACTGTCAGCCACTTAACATGATCTTCGAAAGTTTCGGTTGCAATTATGAGATCATCTATGTATGCAAAAGCGTATGGTTCCATTTCTGGCGTGATGAGCTTATCAGCCAACATTTGAAATGTTGCGGGACCTCCTGCCAAGCCGTACGGCATACGAACGAATTCAAACAATCCAAGTCCGGGTACGGTAAAAGCAGTAATTGGAATTGAGCGTTCTGTAAGGGGGATTTGCAAAAATGCTCCAGAGCAGTCAAGCGCGCTTATATACTTAGCGTGTCGTAATTTGCGCAAAATCACGTCCATATACGGGAGCGGATATGCAGCTATTTTCGAAAGAGCATTGACTTTCCGGTAATCCACACAGAAACGGTAAGATCCATGTGGTTTTCGTACTAGTACAGCTGGACTGGACCATTGACTTGTTGATCTTCTGATTATTCCAGCACGGAGCCATTCGTGCACTTGGGCATGCATTGCGTCCTCCATAATTTTAGAGACAGGATAATATCTCTGTTTTATTGGGCGAGCATCGCCGACGTCAACATCGTGTTTAATCCACTCTGTACATCCTGATTTTCCATCAGCAGGTTCGCGTAGCAGTTCGTTCATTAACTTCGCGATCTCAACTCGTTGTTCTTCGGTAACAGTTGCAATGCCTAATGAAGCGAGAGACATAAGCTCCTCAGCTCTCATTGACGAGAGTACTGCAGCTATCTCGATATCAGTGCTCTTAAGCATAAGCTTATTAGTTTCAGGGTCCAAAATGGCCGAAAAAGCACGAACGAAATCTGCACCTAAAGTGCACTCGGTGTCGACTTCATTTAATATAAGTACATCAACGAAGTGAGTAATTCCACCCATAGTAAAGGGCAGTTGAACGCTACCAACTATTGGAATATAGTGTCCATCGACGGCTCTAGCGCCAGGGCCTATATGTGGCTTAACGCGCCTATTCAGAGAGGCTGCGATAGATAAGCCAATGGGGCCGAGGACGGTGCGTGAGGCTCCAGTGTCGTAAAGTCCTCTAAATTTATATTGACCGACCTCTACAGTCAGCCACCATCTCGGACACTTCTCTACCAAGGCGCTGGCTACAGTACCTCCATCGCAGGATGACTTCGCATCGGTCGAATTACTCATTGCTAGCGGTGAGTCGCTCGCCGCGCCGTGAAACGTCTGCGCTACTCCTGTTACGCCGTCAGTGTTGAAGGTCTCTTGATGCTGTAGAGCGGTAGGGACCTCATCTACGCGCTCCCTGGTTCGTTTTTTGACTGTCCATTTGTAGATGTACATTCGGGGCAGGAAAACTTGGTGTATCCTGGCCAACTGCAATCCCAACAAAGGACCTTATCTCCTTCAGGACCTCTTGCTTTATCCTTATTTTTATCCGACTTTGGCGTAATAACTGAGCGATTTCCGTCTTGTCGTCCGCCACCTCTGCCGCGGTAACCTCCACGGCCACGTCCTCCATTGCGAGGTGATCCTCCTTGATTATTAGCCAATTTTTCTGAGGAATCTGTGCCTGCTGCGGAAGCTTTACCTCCTGAGGAATCAGTTCTAGAGGATAGAGATGACTGTTGAAGAGAAGTGAGTTCCTTAGATTTCTTTTGGAAAAATTTCTCAAAGTGCTTCTCAAGATCCGCTTCTGATATTGTAGACGCTTTACTATCCATAGAGGCGATACTCGGTGGCTTGCCTTTATTAGCCTTAGCTGAAGGTTTGTATGCTGCTTCTGGCAACATGCTCTGATCAGCTGCAGGAGGCGGTCGCCTCTGGCCATCCTCGTCGTCTTCAGCTTCTTGAGCTTTTTCCAGGAGTTCTTGTATATTCGAGAGATTTCCTTTATAGATCTTCAATTTCTTCTTGAGCTTCGGAAGCATATTATCGATCACTAAATTGACTTGATCTTGGACATCCCAAGGTTGATCGAATCAGCTGAGTATCGTGAGGAGAGATACAATATAATCTCTCACAGACTCGTCTGCACCTTGTATACGTAAATGACCTTCAACTATTAAACTCCTTTTATTACGCTTGGTTTTACTGTATGTATTGAGGGCTGCTTTCTTGAAATCTTGATAAGTATTCCAGGAAGGTCGTAACGTACGATACCAGAAAAGTGCCGGTTTCTCAAACATTGGCGTCATTGAGTTAAGTAATTCTTCATCTGAGACGCTATCTAGTCGTCGATTTTCTTCTACCTGCTCTAGAAATTCTTCTATACTAACTCCTTTATCACCTGAGAATTTTATTTTCCATTCCCGTAGCGTTTTTCCTAAATTTCGAGTTTTCGGACGAAAAATATCGGGGTACAATGTACTGCTAGGTAGTGTTCCGGCTGCCTGATGTGCCGCTTGAGGGTTAGTAAGCAAGAGCGAATTCGAAGTCGCGTTTGACGTAATCCCCCCACCCCAGATCGAGCTTATGGGCTGACTAGGAAATGTAGCAGGCAATGAACGGGCTGCCGGTGGCTGCGAAGCAGATAAATCTAAAGGTCCGCTAAAAGAGGCAAAAATTGTGTTATTATATGGAACACTATGTTGCGTGTATGCGCGAGTAACCTTAGGTGTCGCGAGCAGCCTAGTCGAACTACCTTGATGTCCCGAAATATCGTAATAGTTTAAGTCGAATGTATCTTGAAATTGTACGGTTTTTTCTTTACGATTATTGTTGTTATATGTTTGTTCTTCTGTTACTGATCGTTGTGCGTTGCGTCGAAGATTGATAATTTGAATTTGTAAATTTTTGTTTAAATTTTCTAATTGCGATTTATCCGTATTTAATTTATCAATCATGCTCGTCAGCTGTGCGATCTGCTCATCGTAAAACGTTTTATGCGTAGAGAGATCTGCTATTGTATTTGCTTGCGACGCGTTCATATTATTTAATTCATGTATTTGTTGTTGAAGTGAGATCTCTGTTCTCCACGATTTTTCCAACTCGGCTGCTACTGTAATCGGTAAATAATGTACGCTGTTGTCCGGCATGATTGTGCGTACGCGACGACCGAGCTCTGAAGCAGACGTATGTTGACTTATACTGTGTGGTACTGTAGTGTGCGCTGTATATGTGTATGTCGACTGTGGCCTATTCTTATTTGTCGTCGTGCTGTAGCACATACTTGTAGTCACTGCTGTTATTGTTGACGTAGACATTATCGTGGCATAGAATGACGACGGTATGCTTAATGGAAAATTTGTATTATTTTCTCGACCCGTTGACGCTGTAGGTATATGTATATTTTGTGAAATTCTATCAAAATTTGCTTGGGAATTTTCATTGATCGGCATTGTTAATGACATATCGATGGAATTTTGCGCTATCTTTTCTGACGAGCTTGAGCCTAAGGGTACTTGCCCTTCTCGATTTGCTTCGAAGCTCGTAGCCAGTGTGTCTTCTGCTACTATTGCTGTCAAAAGATCGTCTCGAATATCTTTTGGGAAAGCGTTTGATAACATAAACGTACGGCATAGATCGTCGCGTTTAGTTACTTCTTCTTCTTCTTCGGTTTCATTTTGACTAGGTATTCGAGATGCAATAAAATCTTCAGCGGTATAATTTCCCTTTAATCTTCTGTATAACCTATTTGCGCGTTCGAAAAGTGTACCGTTCGTATGCAATTCTAAGCTGCACAACACGTCATTTACGTCTACGCTCGACAAATTTTGAATCCAGTTACGGAGGCGTGTGTCGACATTTTCTTTAAAAATCGTTACGTCTTTTAGCGTCCAATTCGTCGCCATTTTTGATTAAATGAATTGATTATTAACTGACGTAAAAAAACGCGAGAAAAAGAAATAAACACGAGAGAAAAAACTTTTCTGTCGAGCGTACACACGTACAAAAAAAAATTATAAATAAATAATTATATAATGTACTCGCAATATATCTATATATAAAAAAAAATTCAATACGCAAAAATATATATACACAACAACCGACCAAATTTTTAATATAAATTCAGTAACAAGAAAAAAAAGTCCCCGGTAGACAGTTATGCTGTGAAGATCGTCCTTGAAGACGATGGCCCGCGGAGAGCGTCGTGGATGATACTACGTAGCTTTGGCTTCGATGGAACGCGAATAGAAAAATGTAAGCGCAAAAGGGAAAAGGTAGAATCAGGCGCGAATAACGTGAACAAGATATAAAGAGTAAAAACAGAATATATTGACTGATAGTTGACAGAGTTGCAGCGCAAGCGCGAGAGAGACAGAGCGAAGCAGTAATAGCAAAGAGAGAGAAGCAATATATCAAACCAGTACTTACAATCACACTTGCTAAGATTCGGTCGCTAGTATGCCTCGTGGCTTCCTCGGCACAGTAGATCTCCGTATATAACAAAGGCGACGGCGGTATAACCAGCACGCTACGCAGTAGTGGGCAATAGATGCACGTACAGGAATCGTCTAAAATATCCAACACGAGGAAGACACGATAAAACGCGCCCACGCAATATTCACAAAAGAAAAACTGTCAATCGTCAAAGTCAAGGATCGCGCTACAAATTAAGACGTCTGATCGGTAAGACGGACCGCTGCTAATTGCCGTTCGGGGCTCTGTCGCGCGTTCTCACACACGTACTTAAGTTGGCCCTTCAGTCCGCTAGGAAGCGCGACACACACATACATGTACGCGCTGCTCTCTATGCTCTCTGTAGACGACGCTCTCTCACTTACCTGCTGCTTTAGCTGTAAATGCTATACAATAATAAATAAGATATGATAATAAATATATAATATAAATGTATATTGAGGAGAAAAAGTTATAGAATATAAGATGAAGTTAGAGTAGAGTTAGAGTTAGAGTATAAGAAAAAGTTAGAGAATAAAAAGTACTTAGAATTGACCAAGAAGTATATCTGAATTTTTTCGAGACGATACGATGAATTTTTGCAATTTGTCATAAATTGCCTATTGGCAAAAATAAAAAAGTTGCTCAAAACTCAGTGAAAAAATTTAGACATATTACTTGATTGATTCTAAGCACTTTTTATTCTTATTGATTTTTTCGTCGAATGCATTATATTCGAGAAAAAAATGCGTGAAAGTTTGGGCAAAATTTTGCGCTTCAGGCGCCATTTTCTAGCCGCCATATTGAATTTCTGGATTCGGGACCAAACTGAATTTAAAGTACAACTCATTTATGCACTCATAGTTGAAAAATAAAGTTCCGTCCTCAACGTTAACACAACAAGAAATTGGATTAAAAAAAAAGTATCGAAATTTTGCATTTTTTTTTAAAACGTCGCCATTTTGGATTTTTGAGCGAAAACTTCGCAATTCTGATACCAGAAATGGAAAAAAGAGAAAAAAATACTTAAGTAAAAGTATGTTTGCTTTGAATATATCCGTGGAATATGTGATAGATTTACGGTTGAAAACAGAGTTACGATTTCTCTGTTTTGAACGTTAATGGGTTAACTTGCATATTGTGGAAGTCACATTCTCCTGAGTCTAATAGTGAAAATGTAATATTTGGGGTTGTTAATCCACAATCGTACCCGATGACTGCTCCATTTAGTTTTACTAAGGTAGTAAATACAATAATGTGGATAATCATGATTTATATTTTTTTTTCTTAAAACAGAAAATTATATTAGTTTTTCTTTTTATAGAGAATTAATTTGTTAGCATGAATTGTGCTTTGTTTTCCATTTTTATTTATTATTACATTGCTTTTGTGGCTCATATAAAATACTTCAAAAGGCCCTAGATTTTGATTTTTATCTCATTTCCCAGGTTTTGGTTCTTTTATGACCAAAGTTGGTCTCCTTTTTCAAAATTTATTGAATTTGTGAATCTATCATAATATTTTTTTGATTTTTCTTTTGCGAGTATTAGATTTTCTCTTGCTAATCTAGTAATGTTTTGCATATTTCTTATTAAATTTTCAACATAATTATTAAATGCTGGTAATTACTCAGATATTTTTAAAGGTTCACTTGAAGGTATTCTAGGCGGATAAGCAAAGGCTAATTCATGCGGTGTAAATTTATGTGCATTATGTATACTTGTATTATAATGAATCTGAACTAATTCTAGTAATTCGTCACATTCAATTTTTTTAGAGCAAAAATTCTTTAGATATATTCACATAATGGGTGATGTGCCCTTACTAGTAATGCCTTAGACTGCGGTGAAAAGGCTGTAGTTTCGATTTTCGAAAATTTAAATCTTTTTGCAACCGATTTTAACAGTTCGCTCGTAAAAATTGTTCCTCTATCGGTTAGAACTACTTTTGGCGAACTAAAAATACATATGAATTTTGTTATAAATGCATCAGCAACGGCTTCAGCTATTTGAACGGGTAAAGGTACTGCGATTAAATATTTTGAACATTGATCTTGTATAGTGAGAATATATTTATTTTCATTTTTTATAATATTTAATGGACTTGTGACGTTCATGGCTACCTTGTCGAATGTTTTAAATGGTGTATCACTTCTAATCATAGGTTGTCTAGTTTTATTCTTTTTTAATTTATTTCTTTGGCAGTCTTCACAGTCTTTAATCCGATTTTTAATATCTGCCTTTAAGTTTTCCCAGTAATATTTACTCCTAATTCTATTAAAAGTTCGATTTACTCTTTTAATTTTACATATTCTATATAATTTAAACAAACTATTATTTTTATACCCGAATTCTCAAAAGCTTCCACTTTTGTTCTATGCTTCCAATTTTTCCTCTATTTCCTGCCAATCTATATTTCTTAATTCTATATTTTTAGATATACTTACATTTTCTATTTTATTACGTTTTAATAATCTTCTTAATAACTTAAGATTTTCTAATAATCTATTTTATACTTAATACAGATTTGCTAATATTGTTCAATTATAATATGTCCCCAAAATTCAACTTGTTTTTGGAAGAATTTACAGTTGGTTGTTTCTAACTTAAGTCCTGCTTCTCTAAGTTTTTGTGCTATTAAATTAAATCTCTCATTATGTTCTTACACTGTATTGGCTACAATAATCATATCATCTATATACACGTAACAAAATCCTTTTTCTGATAAGTCTCTTAAAACGTTTGTAAGGATTCTCTGGAATACTCTTGGCGAATTAATTAGTCCAAACGGTAATGCTTTAAACTCAAAAAGTCCCAGTGGATGTACTAAATGCTGTTTTGTGTATATCAGATTATTTCATTTTTACTTGATGAAAACCGGATACCATTTCGATTGTTGTAAAATATTTATTTTTACCTATCGAACCAAATAGTTCAGTTATATTAGGTAATATATATGGGTCTGGTATAGTTTTAGCATTTAATTTATGGTAATCAATGACTAATTTCCACTTTTTTTGCCGTCTTTGGTTAGCCCTTTTTTTAGTACCACCCATGCTGGTGCATTATATGCACTTGTTGATGACCTAATCAATTCATTTATTATTATTTTCTTCGTCTCACTTATAGCAATTTGATTTAATGTGTATTCTAATGGGAATTGTTTTACATAAACAGGTATATCATCTATTAAATTTATTTCGTGCTATACTATATTACATACACCAATTTTTCCCCCTCTAAACAACAAATATCGGCATTCATTAAAATTAAATCTTCAATAAATTTTCTTTTTTTCCGTGATAAATGATATAAATTAATTGTATTCATTAATAAATGTTTTTTCTCGCTCTTACATAGTTTCTCAATTTCCTCCATACTTTTTCCTCCCTCAGTAGCTAAAAATATTGATCCACAATGTAAAGTTTCTTCTCTTGGTAATTCTAACCCTGATATTCCTGTGTATATCTCTGGCATATCTTCTATATCGAAGGTTAAATAATTTATTTTATTTGTACGTTGTACATGTTTTTGCTTACCTTTATAATTAACGTTGTTTTTGAGTGTGTTAATTAGCGTAATGTAATCTCGAATGCTAAAGTCTGTTTCTACAGTTGTTTTATTGTTTTCTAGAGTCTTGTTAATGATTCCAATAAATTGTTGAATTTGAATTTTGGAATCATTAAGAAGTTCAGTAAGTTTAACTTTGTCTCAGCTACTTGATTTTGCTTCCTCTGTATTTTCATTATGACATTCCAACGAAGTATTATCCGATCCATCATTTTCCATGAAACCCTTGTTTAAATTATCTTGGATTTTTTCTACCGCTTTTAATATCGTCTGTATATTGTTCTCAATTAAATTTTCTGTTTTCCCCTCTATATCTTCCTTCTCTTCATACATATTAGTTTCAGATAATACATCAATTATTCTATTAGTATTCATTTTTTGTTCACTTATTGCTGACTTTAAAATAATTTTTGTATTATTTATTTCCAAGTATCCTTTGTCTAATCTTTGTTGAAGTAACACTTTTATTCTAATAATTCCATCGTACGGAATTGAGAAACTTTCCGGTGCCACGTGAAAATCAAAATGTATCCTGTTTATGGGTATTTTAATGGAACCTAGCGTTTTAATAGTTTTTTGTGTGATTCCCGATATTTAGATTTGCTCATCATTATTTATATGATTCATAGAAATATTATTTTTGTTAATAATGTTCAATTGTGCCCCACTATCTATCAGTAATTTGTAATTAGTTCGTACATCTTTATTTTCAACTTCTATGTACTGCAATAAATTTTCTAATTTTAAAACATACGTTTGTATATTTTGTTCTTTTTTATTATTTATAGTATCCTCTAAATTTTTACTTTCCTCTGTCAGCATTATTGGTGTTACTCTTTATTCGTTGTTAATTTGAAGTGAGAGCGGTTTATTTGTATCTGCTTTTCCTAGACGCTCCCTCCAGGAAGAGTATTACAGTTTTCCTACCTATTTTTGAGTTTAAAATATGCATCTACTACATGACTTTTTTTCTTGCAGAACGTACAGAAATCTTCTTGTCTTCTCTCCAGTGTTTTAATTACCTGATAATTCTGAACTTTATGTCCTGTTTTATTACAATAATCACATATTATATGTTGATTATTCTGTCCTTGTTCTTCTAGAGCCTAATAACATTCTTTGACCACGTGTCCTCTCTTTTTGCAGTATTCACAAAATTTTCTTTGGAAGTTTGACCTATAATTACTTTTGTTATTTTGCTGTGTTTGCTCTTGATTTTTATAATTTTGACAATATTTTGCAATGTGTCCTGATTCCTCGCATATTTACAAGAAATATGCGAGGAATCTACAAGAATCTTTACTTTGTCGTATTCTGCCTCCTCATGTTCAATTGTTGCACAGACTGTACATACTCTGAACATTGATCGTTCATCGCCTGCTTTGCAATATTTTATTGTATGCCTTTTTTATTACATCTTTTGCATACTACATCTGGACAATTTTGTACTGTATGGCCGTATTGTTACAATAATCGCATTTTTCTACACTGTTTAACATTGCACTTGAACATCTGCTTGGGTTATGACCTGGTTCTTTACATTTCCAGCATACTTCGTACCCACATATATATGGGCATTGACTCGCTTCATGACCCATTTCTTGGCAATATTGACAATGATTATTCTGCTTTTTGTTCTATCGACATGCGCTAATTGAATGAACCGTTTGGCTACAATATTTACAGATTAATTTTATTTTATTTGTTACGTTTCGGCAATTATTAGAGAAGTGATCCGATCCTTTACAGTATACGTATGCTCCTATCCGACAAAAAAACGCTTCGTGTTTGTAATCTCTGCATATTTGACATGATAATAATCTTTGTGTATATTGGACTTGATTCTCATATATGTTGTTTATAATACTTTTATTCATATCTCTTCTATCTTCTATATCGCTTTCGATTTCTATTTCTACTTTTGACTATTGTTTTATCTTCTTTTTGTATAATTTTCCGAATTTTCCAACATACTTCGTTTATATCATCTTTTATTAGATACAGTGTTCTAACTCCGTTTATCGGGTCGTCTATGTTTTTTATGCTTGCGACTCCTAATGCTTCTTCTGCTTCCCCACTCATTCTTACTTTCAATAAGCTTGTTAAATTTTCTTTATCTACAGGACTTTTTACTTGTTTTAATTTTTTTATATACTTAATTGGTGTCAGATTTTTTCCATTATATTTCGGAACACAATCTGCTATATCTTTCAGATTTAGTTTTAATGGTGGCCGCGGTACGACTTCTCTTCTGCTTGTCTCGACTACCATTTTTTTGCTTTGATCTAGCCGCCTTTCGTTGTCTCCCTCTTGTTTTGTTTCTTGATTTATGCCTTTTAGCTCTTTACTATTTTTACTAGTGTTATCTTAAAACCAATTGCTTTTTATAATATTCTCAGACTCTTTTTCGGTCCGTTTGTTGTCCGTAATTTCTTTTTCGTTATGAGTAATTTCAGTAAATGGTTTGCTTTGTCGAATTTCATTAGACTCTCATTTTTGTCAAAAAATGTCGGTAGTTTGTTATTATCAATTAAGTTGTATTGGTGATCCTTCAGAGTGCCTATCACTAAACTTTTCTCGGCTAAAATTCCTCCAATATCCGAATATCTTTCGTCTTTCCCAAAGTCGAATGTAGCGTCTAAAATTGACTCGTTATTTTGCTTCAAAAATGTAGTTGCATGGTTATCGTTACTTACGTCCTCAATTTTTCTCAGTTCAGTATTTAAGTCTAAATTTGTATGCTACTTTTGAGGACTTCTCAAGTTGATTTTGTCTGCTCTAACAGTTTTTTCTGCTTATTGCTTGTTTGTTGCTATTCCTGATTTTTTATAAGTACGATTTTTGGATTTGTTCTAGTGCTTTTATTTATATTATCTAGTTGTTGTTTGTTTTTGCCCTCTTGGTCTGGTGTTGCTGAATTATCGGGAGGTGACCGCTGTAGTTTTGTACATCTTTTATAAGCGTGATCTTTAAGTAAATCACGTATCAGTAAATAAAAAAATTTGCACCTTGAACTGTGCTTCTGATTATTGTAGAATCTTTATGTGTCCTTAAATAGAATTTATTATTAATTGTTATTTTTATAGTATTGAAATCAATTGTTACTTAGTTCAATAAATTTGTTTTCCTATTCTTTGATATATTATATTAGGTATCGGAATCAACTATTATGATACTATGATTTTCTTTATATTGTGATTTTAACCTAAGTATATTAATTGTTGTATTATTTTAATCTTTACTTGTTTATTACTTAATTTATTTTTGTTACATCAACACTTTATTTTTCTGTATCGGAATTAATAGTTAATTGGTTCTCAAAATATTTACTCTATTTTTATTATTATGTTGTTTTGTTATTATTTTAATATTGTTTCAATTAATCAAGTATCGGAACTATTTGTTACGTCCTGACTATTGATTGATAATAATCAGAATGTAGTGATATGATGTAGTGGCAAGGCTCTTTATTTAATACGTGTTAATAATACGCGCCTTACACTCTCACTATGTTAGTAAATAAATAATAAAACCTTACCTTTTGATGTTTCTGTTGACAATACTTGTTTTAATATTCGGCCTTATAAAAAAATGAATTTTCTAATAATCACACTTTTGATTTTATTTAAATGAACTTCTATTTATTTTTGTTCACACTTGCTTTAATTGTACAAAATATGTCCAGATTCACCAATTTTCGCCCTGGCAAGCGGTACGTAAAATATTATCTTAAAATTAGCAGATTCACACAATACAAGAAAGTAGCGCTCGCTTGCTACGTCATAAAAATTGCTTAATACACAATTTCAATGAGTCAGCTCTCGCTGGCTGTCGAAAAGCTTACGTCGTTATACGTAACAACAGATATAGCTAGCGTACACGTTCTCAGCGTAACTGGCTTTGGTCTTGTTAATAGTGCGAACTCACATGAACTATTCTGGTTGTCGATATTGAACGGCAAATATGGTGGGCACATAAATACTTTTTGATACGCTTCGCACGTGTCAATATACTCTTTTATAGCCAATACATATTTTTGCATTTCATATGACACTATTAAGTGTGAATATTGTGGGGCTAACGTCACGTAGGACGTCAAGTTAGCCACGATTTCTTGGGGAATTGGTAATGGATGTATTTTATATTGTGAACATTTTGTTTTGTCTGAGAAGGAAAATTCTGGGATCAAAACATTAGTTTTCCTCCGACCATGCTCACTTTAATTTTTGACATCGCGTGTAACTTTTCTACTGTTACGGTGCTATGCTCCCACGGTAAAGTATGCCCGTTTATTGTTTAGAGTATAGATTGGAGTTGCTCGTGTGTAAATAACAGTGGGTGTAAGTGACCTTGCGTAGCTATTTCTATGGTGTTCAGAAGAGTTTTATGTGAGTTGATATCGTGCTCTAACGATTGATCAAACTAGTGAACCCACCTTAGTAATGTCTGAACGATCGCTGTCCAATTAGCAAAGGTATCAAGTTGGTTTGTCCTATTTGCTAACCCTAAAAATTGTATATGTTGCTCGTCCAATTTTCTTTGAGATTCGTCGAGTTTTTCGTGCAACGACTCTAGGTTAGATCTTACTATGTGAGTCTGACTAGCTACTAAGGTTGATATGTTGGCTGTCCTCTCATATAGTCTGTTCACATCCTGATTCAGCTGTTCCCTATCCTCTGCGTCCATAGTTCCGAAGAGCTGTCGGCTAGTCCAACCAACAAACTCAAACGGAGCCCAACGTTTAGTTACAGTGTGGGTGTATGGAGTAAAGCTATTGTATGGGATAACTAAGGATGGTGCAAAGAATATGTGCAGGTCGTCTTGCAGTGATTTCTACGTTTTCATTGCTACTTCGAACTTAACAACTGAAATAAATTCGTTCCATTCTTGTTTACTTAGGTGTTTATTACAGGTTGTAATCATTTGAAACATCTGTTTTTCTCTCCAGGTTATTGGGTCTTTCCATTTGCTGATATCCAAGGTGACTACTATTCTCCATTTTAGTCTCTCGCTCTTCACCTCTCCCATGTATTCATAATATGTTCCTGGATTTTGCATTAGTAGTGTTAGCTTATAGTAGGGTAGACTGTCCTAATTGTTGCTTTGAGTGAATGGTACGCATGAGAACTTAACCCATTAAGTCCCAAACACACAAAATGTTAACGTTGACTTTGACCGCGCATCATTTTAAAATAAACGAGGGACTTTGAACTCAAGGCACATATACTTATGTTTTTGAGGTCGCTCTTTCGATTGGCGATGTCGAAAATTCCAAAAAATAACGTTTAACCTATTATTTTTCAACAAATATAAAAAAAATGCACTTTTTTAACTCGGATTTTTTTTTCAAACCTAATTTCAGCAATGTTCCGAATGTCTAGGCAACTTCTAATACAGATAAAAGGTGTTCCCGATACTTGCACTTCAAAAATATGCAGCGAAACATTTCGATATATAGCGTTATCCAATTCAAAATGGCGTCCGAACGCCAAATTTTTGTTTTAAATTTCACAGATTTTTTTCTCGAAAACTATAGACTTTCATAAAAATTTCCTAAGAATATAAATGTTTTAGATTTAGTCAAAGAATATACTCAATTTTTTTCAGATTGATCCGGTACGATTTTGGATTTTTCAAAAAGTCAAAAAATCGAAATTTCGAAAAACGTCCTTAAAAAATCTGAAAAAAATTGAGATCATTCTTTGATGAATTCTAAAACATTTTTGTTCTTTCCAAAATTTTATAAAAGTTTATAGTTTTTGAGATAAAATTCTGTAAAAATTTTTTGTCGTAAACGTCCCTTTGCCATTATTTATAATAAAGTTTCCCGATTCTCACCGCGAGGAGGTGGACGATTGAGAGAATCATGTTTTTTATTCTTTTTTCACATTTTTTAAGGACGTTTTTCGAAATTTCGATTTTTTGACTTTTTGAAAAATCCAAAATCGTACCGGATCAATCTGAAAAAAATTGAGTATATTCTTTGACTAAATCTAAAACATTTATATTCTTAGGAAATTTTTATGAAAGTCTATAGTTTTCGAGAAAAAAATCTGTGAAATTTAAAACAAAAATTTGGCGTTCGGACGCCATTTTGAATTGGATAACGCTATATATCGAAATGTTTCGCTGCATATTTTTGAAGTGCAAGTATCGGGAACACCTTTTATCTGTATTAGAAGTTGCCTAGACATTCGGAACATTGCTGAAATTAGGTTTGAAAAAAAAATCCGAGTTAAAAAAGTGCATTTTTTTTTATATTTGTTGAAAACTAATAGGTTAACGTTATTTTTTGGAATTTTCGACATCGCTAATCGAAAGAGCGACCTTAAAAACATAAGTATATGTGCCTTGAGTTCAAAGTCCCTCGTTTATTTTAAAATGATGCGCGGTCAAAGTCAACGTTAACATTTTGTGCGTTTGGGACTTAATGGGTTAAGGAGCACCGTTACTGAAACTATCCGGATCATCTTTCTGTAAGAAAAGATAACTGAGTTTTACTGATGGTTTATTTATAAAATTTCTCTAGTTTATCCTTAAGTTTTACATGAATTTTCCATTTGTGGATTATACTATTACATTGTTATTATCGAGCTGACGAAGCCATTGGCAGGGTCAGACGTGTAGATAGGGAGTGTGCTTAATACGCGACTTTTTTTGGTTTGAATAGAAAAGGTAAATAGTAAGAGGGACACAAAGTGAAAGTGGAGAGAAAGGTGAAAAAAAGAGGATAATAGGAAAAGAAAGGGCGAGAAAGGGAAAAGGGAGAGAAGGGAGAGAAGGAGAAAGTACAAGGAGGAGGTTAGGAAAGGTAGAAAAGGACGGAGATAGAGGAGAGAGCGGCAAAGCCGCGGGCCATGAACAATAGAGAAGAGGAGAAGGCAGAGGTGACGATAGGGAATCAAGAACAAAGGAACGAGGAGGAACAGGAATTTAAGACTCCGAGCGGACCGGAGCGGGAGCCGGAGAGGGAAACTCAAACGTGCAGGTGGGAAAGCACGCCGAAGACAGGGAAAGGAAGAAGAAAGGAAAGCGGAGGAAAAGGGGGAGCGCTAAGGCAATTGGAGCTCTTAGAGAGCTTCAAAGTAGACAAAACGGAAAGGGGAAAAAGGAAAGAAAGGTCACCGGAAGAGAAAGAGGACAAAAAGAGAGAGAGGAAAGAAGACAGGAGAGAGAGAGACACGTCAGAGAAGAACGGATCGACGGGGAGATTCCCGCCAAAGAAGGAGGAGGGAAAGGAAGGCGAGAAAGAGGGGGAGATGGAGAAATTTCAAGGAACATTGGAAAGGATCCTGAAGACCCTGGAGGAGGAGAAGGAGGAAAGGAGAAAGGACAGGGCAGAATGGGAGAGAAAATGGATAGAAACGGAAGAAAGGATGAATAAGAAGTTGGAGGAGGTGAGAAGTCTAGTGCAGGAGGAGAAGAGGGAAAGGACAAGGGCGGAGGAGGAGATGAAGAGGGCAAACGAGGAGGAGAGGAGAAAGAGGGAAGAGCGAGAAAGAGAAATGGAGGAGAAGATAAAGAAAATGAAGGAAGAGGCGAAAACTAGGCAGAAAGAAGGAGGAGACCAGAGAGGGGAAAAGGGGTCAGAGGAAAGGGAGCAAGAGAAGAAGCAACTGAAAGAGCTAGAGTGGAGAATTGAGGAAGGGGAGAGAGAAAGGAAAAGGAACAATGTGGTGGTATCAGGTCTGAAAGAAGGAAAATGGGACAAAGCGAAGGTGGAAGAATGGGTAGAGGAGAAACTGGGGATTACGGTAAAGGTGAAAAGGACGTGGGTCATCAGAGGAAAAGGTAAGAGTAAAATAGGAGTGGAATGTGAAAATAGAGAGGAGAAAGAGAAAATGATGGAGGAAAAGAGCAAGTTGAAGGGGACAGACTGCTTCATCGATCATGATTTGACGTGGCGAGAGAGGAGAAATAGAGAAAGATTGAACGGGCTCGCAAGAGATTGGAGAAGAGAAGGAAAACCAGTGAAAGTAGGAAGAAACAAGCTAACGGTAGGAGACATGACATACTTTTGGAACGAAAGAGAGGACAGGCTTTTTCGAGAGGGGGAGGCAAGATGGAGGTGAGAAGGAGAAAAGGGATGAAAGGGGAAAAAGGAATAAAAAGGAGAATTTGAAGGTGCTGAGCTGGAATGTGGCAGGACTGAAAGGAATAGGAGAGGAAGGATGGAGATACATACTAGGATTCGACGTCATTTGTCTACAGGAAACATGGGCAGAGAGCGGGGAGGAGGAAGGAATAAGGAGGAGAATGAAGGGATTCGAAACAGAGGTAAGAGAGGCGAAAAAGGGGGGGAGCAGAGGGAGATTAAAGGGAGGAATGGTAATGGCAGTCAGGAAGGATAGGAAAGAGGACAAAGTTGAATGGTTGAGAGGAAGATCTGGAGAAGTCATAGGAGGCAAATGCACTATGAAAGGGGAAAAGTGGTGGATAGGTTCGACTTACATGAGGGAGGAGAAGGAGAGGAACTACGAAGAAATAGAGGAGATGATAGAAAGAGCGGGAGGGGAAAAGATACTCTGGTGTGGAGACCTGAACGCGAGAACAGGGCAAGAGGGAGGTTTTTTAGACGAAAAGGGAGTAGAGGAAAGGAGGGAGTCAAAGGATAGAGTAGTGAACAGAGAGGGCGAAGAGCTGCTAAATAGGTTAAAAGAGTGGGGGCTTTCAATCCTAAATGGAAGTACAGAAGGGGATGAGGAAGGGGAACTAACGTACGTGGGGGGAATGGGATGCTCGGTAATAGACTATGGGATAGTAAATGAGGAAGGCAGGAAAAAGGTAACGTCAATGAAGGTAGTAGATAGAATGGAGTCAGATCATGGAGCACTGGAAGTGGAAATAGAGACAGGGAAAAGTTCGGAAGAGTGGGAAGAGGAAATGAAAAGAACAGTGTGGACAGACGAGGCCAGCAGGGAGTATAGAGGCTGGCTAGACAAAGGGGGGGAAGCAAAAACATGGAGGGATTTAAAGATAAAAATAAGAAACGCGATCCAAACAAAGAGGGGGAGAAGAAAAAGGAGAGATGACAACAGATGGTGGGATGAAGATTGCAGGAAGAAGAGGGCAGAAATGAAAAGGGCAAAAAAAGGGATAAATAGGTGGGGAAAAGACAGGTTCATGCAGGCGAAAAGAGAGTTAAGGAACATGTATAGGAAAAAAAAGGAGGAAGGGATGAAAAAAGAGCTAAGGGAGGCAAAGGAGGATAGGTCAGGAAAAAAGTTCTGGAGAATGGTGAAAAGGAGAAGGAAAGGAAAAAGGGAGCAGATAGATAAAGGGATAGGAGATAAGAGCTGGTTAGAGTTTTTTAAAGGGCAACTGGGAGAGAGAGAAACGCAGGAAAGAAGGAGAGATAATGAGGAAGAGTCGGGGGAAGAAGAGGAAGAGGAGGAGAGAGAGATAGAAGTAGAGGAAGTAAGGGAAATAATCAAGAAGCTAAAGGAAAAGAAAGCACCAGGAGAGGATGAAATCCAGAATGAGGCATGGAAGCAGGGAGGAGAAAAGATTGTAGAGGAACTAACGGAGATACTAGGAAAAATTTGGAAAGGAGGAGGACTGCCAGAAGAGTGGAGGAGAGGGATAGTCACGCCAATTTATAAGAAAGGAGATAAGGGGGAGTGTAAGAACTACAGAGGAATTACATTAATGGACACAGGATACAAAATATATGCGGAACTGATAAAGGGAAGATTGGAGAAGAAACTGGAAGAGGAGGAAAAGTTAAGCGACACGCAGATGGGATTCAGAAGAGGGAGAGGCACAACGGACGCTATATACGTGGTAAACAAGGCGGTAGAGCAAGAGCTAAGGAAGAAAGGAGGGAAGATATACGCGTGCTTCGCGGATATGAAAGCAGCCTTTGACAAAGTAAACAGGGAAGAAGTGTGGAAGATGATGAGGAAGCTGGGAGTGAATAGAAGGATAAGGGAAAGGGTAAAGGAAATTTATGAGAAGACTGAGTGTGAAGTAAGGATAGGGGAAAGGAATGTAGGCAGTTTTGAGACGCAGAAGGGAGTGAGACAGGGATGCCCGCTGAGTCCACTGCTGTTTAACGTGGCAATGGCGGACTTGGAAGGAGAGATGGGAAAGGTACAAGAAGGAGGGATAATACTAGGGAGAAGGAAAGTATGGTCAATCTCATATGCAGATGACGTAGTAATGCTAGCAACAAACGCGAGCGGGTTGAAACAAATGCTAAGAAGATTCAAAGGATACATCAAAAGAAAGGGTTTGGAGCTAAACACAGAGAAAACGAAGATCATGATTTTTAGAAACGGAGGAAGAAGGAGAAGGGAAGAGAAATTTGAATGGGATGGAAGGGAGATAGAGGTGGTGAAAACATTTGAATATTTGGGATACACGATGAAAGAAAATGGGAAAGAGGAAGAACAAGTGAAGAAGGTGAAAGGAAGGGCAAATGCGCTGATAAGCACCCTGTGGGGCCTAGGAGAGGCAGCGTTCAAGGACAGCTGGAAGATGAGAATGAAGCTGTTCGACGCTCTAGTACAGAGCGTAATAGAATACGGGGCGGAGATATGGGGTTGGAAAGGGCAGGAGGATTTAGAGAAAATACAGAGAAAGTACATCAAATGGGTGCTGCACCTAGACAGGACAACGCCGGCACATGTGATTCATTGGGAGACGAAAAGGTTCAAATTAGAGACAAGGACAAGGAAAAGGGCAGTTAGGTTTGAAAGGAAACTGAGGAGAGCAAAAGAAAGTACTTTGCTAGGAGAATGCTGGAGGCTGCTGAAGAGAGAGGGAGAAAGGAGAGAATGGAAGGGTAGAGGGAAGGACGTGAGAAGAATGGAATTGGAGAAGTGCGGGATATCGGTGGAGGAGTATACGAGAAGAATGGAGGAGGAAGAGGGAGTGGAGGAGGAAATAGAAAGGATAAACAAAGACACACAATGGCAGAAGTGGAGAGAGGAAATAAAGGAGTCCAGATACGCGGGTGAGATAAGGGAGGTAATGTTGGAGCAGGGAGAAATACCAGAGTACCTGATGGAAGTGGGAGAACACAGAAGAGGAGCGCTCAACGTTACGGCAAGGTTCAGATTAGGGTGTGAGACAAGAGGGAATAAATACTGGAAGAAGGAAGAAGAAAGGGTATGCAGGCTATGTGGGAGTGAGGAGGAGACGCTTAGACATGTGTTCGAAGAATGTGTGGAGACGAAGATAGAGGGGAAAAAGTGGCAGGAGACAGTCGGAGGGAGAAGAACGCAAGTGGGGAAACTCTATAGCACGATATGGAAGAGGAAAAATAAAGAAAGACAGCAAGAATAAAGAAGGGGAAGGCAAGAAAGGAAGGAAAAGATAGGACGCAGCAGAAAGGAGATTTGAAAAGCGCGCGCAAAGCATGCGGGGAATTCTAGGGAAAGTCCCCTAGGAGGAACAAGACGGAGGGAACAGGGAGAAGAAAGAGGAACGAGAAGAACAGAAAGGAGAGCACATGGCGAGGTGAGCAGAGAGGTTATAGCAGGGAATCAGAGAGCGTGTAAAGGCAGAAGTGAGAAAAAAGATAAAGAACCGAAGGCGACAAAAAAGTAGGAGGGAGAGATGTCGAAACACGAGAGAGGAGTGGAGAGAGAGATGCGTGATATGAGAGAGGAGTTGAAAGAGTGGAAGGTGAAGTTGCAGCTGGAGAGAGGGAGAAGAAAAGCGGCGGAGAGAAAGATGATGGACATAGAAGGAGACGTAGAAATATTGAAAGGTAAACTGAGTGAGGAAAGGAGAGAGAGGGAGAAGGTGCAAAGAACAGTAAAAGAATTAAAAGGAATGATAGAAAAATTGGAAGGTAAAATGAGGAGAGAGGAGAGAAAAGGGATTGAAAGGGAAAGGACGAATGTAAAAAGTGAGGTTAGGATAGTGAGCAACAAGAGAAAGAGGACGGAAGGAGGGAGGAGCAAAGTAGGAGAGAGAGGTGTGATAATACATAAAGGGACTAACTGGAGCGAGAAGGAGGTGCTGCAGGACTGGCTAGATGAGATCCTGGAGGGAACGAGTTGGGAGTTGGAAGAGACGGCAAACCAGGATACGAAAAAGATAATATTCGCGGCAGAGGAGGAAATGGAGAAGATATGGAGGAGGAGAGATGAAATAAATGAAGGAGGAAAGGTGAGATTAGAACAGTGGATGAGCTGGGAGGAGAGAAAGGCTAAAAAAGAAGCAATGGGGATAAGAGAGAGAAGGAGAGAGGAGGCGAAAAGGAATGGGGAGCTTCTAAAGAACGGGGACTTCAAAGTGAGGGTGGATGGAATAATGTACGAGTGGAAGGAGGAGGAGGGAAGAATCAGAAGGGTGAGAGAGGAAGAGAGGAGGGAAGAAGGAAGATTAGAAGAAGAGAAAAAAGAAAAAGAAAAAGAGAAAAAAAAAAAAAAAAAAAAAAAAAAAAAAAAAAAAAAAAAAGGATGCGTATTAATTGCACACAAATGTTTTATATTGTTAGTTTAAGAAAATATTGTAAAATACTTAATGTATAAAAACAATAAAGCTATTATTATTATTATTATTACATTGTTATTATCTCTGATTTCTTTTACTATAAATTGACCGTTGTAATATTTCTCTAATTCCCCGTATCTAGGTTCTTTGAGTACTCTTACTTCGTCTCCTACTTTTATTTTTAATGGTCTTGCCTTTTTATCGTAATATCTTTTATTTTTATATTTAGAATTGATGAGCTTACCTCTGGCAATACTTTGCATTTCTCTCAAACATTCTGTCAGATCTTGTATATATGCGTTATATGTTTCTAACTCATACTCATTAGTTAACCTGTTGGGTGTACTGGCTGGACGTCCATATACTGGCTCGAACGGGGTGTAACCTGTCGATGCATGTACTGAAGTATTGTATTCGTGCATGGAAATCGGGACCACTTTGTCCCAGTCCTGTTTGCTGGACGTCTTGTTTCTTGAGAAATCCGCCAGTACTGCATGGCTTTTTTCTAACGACCCGTTAGATTGAGGATGATATGCTGTAGTTGTATTCAGCTTGAATTGATAAATCACTGCTAGTTTAGATAATAACTTATTTTGAAAGCTTCTGCCTTTATAACTCAATATGATGCGCAATACTCCATACTGTGCGAATAGATGTCTTGATAAGGCATCTGCTATAGTGATTGCTTTTATATTGGGGTCAGGCACTGCTATACAAAATTTCGAAAATTGTTGTGGTGGGTGGTCCCACGGTGTCGATAGCTACCTTATGGAAAGTTTCACTCGGTATATCCATGATTACCATTGGTTCTCGTGTTTTAACTCTAACTAGTTTCTGTTCTTGACATATCTGGCATTTACGGACAAACTCATGGTATTTTTCGCGGACGCGTCTATAGCTTTTACTCATTCCTCTGTGCCCTCCAAATAAGCTATTGTGATAGTCTGCTAATATAGCCAAACGATATTCTGGTAGCAGTGTCCGGCATGTCCCATAGCAAAAATTGCTATATTAATGCTATAGAAGATTTTCTTGAATCTTTGTACTATGATTCTTCTAGGTAACGTGTCCGTTGACTCGCTCGTTCTAGTTATTCGAAAACAACGTAATTTCTTTTCTATGACGAGTTTCTTTAACATATCTAGACACTTGTTTGGACCGCTTGGTCTCACTTCATCTCCAGCCTTGTTAGTTATTACTAAGCTGAATATGTAGCGTTTATGATTTATGGTTATAATTACGTCTCCTACTTCGGCTCTTGCTTTCTCTTGATCTTCTTCATATATAAAGCTTCTAAGTTAGCGAGTAGTTTGTTTGTGTCTGTGGACAAGTTCAGGTCCGTAGAGACAAAATGGACTATGTCTAATCTATGGACTAATCTCCAGGTAAGTTACGCACTCCCTTGGGCTTAGTAACTTCAGACTTCCCCTTTCGTCCATTGGTTCAACTATGTGTGTCAAGGGTACAGTTGCGGGGTAATTAATGTTGTTAGTAACATCTGTAGTTAACCTAAGGGGTTGGGCAGGCTCTTCGTCCACAACTTGCCTTTTCTCTAGATTTACCTGAGTCATTTTGGACGCTGGAACATCGGGAGTGCGTCGGTAAGACGAAATGGCATGCATAAGTACTCAAATTGCCGTACTTTGTGTTAAAGGCTGTCTTCTGTATATCTTGGGGTTCCAGCTCAATCTGGTGGAAACCCATTGCTAAATCAAAAACTGAAAAGAACTGTGCACTATCCATTTGCTCGAGTATATCCAAAATATTTGGTAGAGGATAGGCATCTTTAATGGTCTTGGCATTCAGTTTTCTATAATCTATATTTTAGCGAAATTTTCTTTTGCCGCCAGGATCCCGGTTTCTTGGGGACAATTTGATATGGACTGCAAAACGGGCTATTAGAGCGTCGGATAACGTTGGCGTTCAGGAGTTTCTGTAGCTGGTTTAACAACTCCTCGTCTTGTCTTGATCTTTGAAGGTTATGTTTTGCTCGACGTGTTCTGGGCATATTATAATTTATTTCTTATCTTTACACATGTCGTAATCCCTTTATGATAACTGTTTTCACACATTAAACACATCACTATTGATACTTTCTGCCTTGGGTAGCATTTAAATACTTTATCAGAAGGGACAGCAGTAGGCACAACACCTACTTTCACCATCTTTTGAAACTCTTTTATATTTCTCTGGTCTTTTGTAAGTTTTTTAATACAGTGTACCAATTTAATCTTTGAAAGATCGTGTCATCTACAGATCGCAGAAATGTTCAAAAATATAATAATAATTATAATAATTTCTTTATTGCTTTATACATGCGTATTTACAATAATTTCTACATATATACATGTACATGTGCATAATACACGCTTTTTCTTTTTTTTTTCCTTTTCCTTCTAGTCTTTCTACCAGTCCCTTCCTTGACTGCTCTCTGAATCTTCTCCCTCTCTCTTTTTTCCTCTCTCAGTTTTCCTTTCAGAATTTCCACATCACCTTCCAGATCCGTCATTTTCCTCTCCGCTGCTTCTCTTCTCCCTCTCTCCAATTCATGTCCCGCATCTCTCTCTCCACTCTTCTCTCATGCTGCGACATTTCTCCCTCCTGCTTTTTATCGCCTTTAGCTTTTTTATCTTTGCTTAATCTTTGTTAGCTTTGCACGCTCTCTCTCTCCCTATTATAACCTCTCTAGTCTCCTCACCATGTGCTTTCCTTTCTGTTCCTCTCGTTCCTCTTTCTTCTCCCTGTTAGGATATAGTACTGTAGCTACTTTAAAAGCCATGTCTCCGCACACAAAATTATCACAGGCTTTCTGGATAGCCAATCAATAAAGTTCACTAGTTTTTCAAAATTTGCATTTAGACTTCTAACATTTACACATAATATTAAGTTTTTGCTGTTGTTATCAGTGAGACCTTTATTAAGGGTTGCATATTGCTAAATTCAGTTTTCTTATTATTTATTTCAATAAAGTCTAGGTCTTATTATTGGTAATTGTTTAATTTATTATTGGTTATTTCCTTTATTTACTATTTTTGAGTTGATGATGTGTAGATTTGTAGTCGATAATCCAGAAGTCATAGATAACGTCGCCTGATATTGTCGCTGCTCTATTTTATCGATGTACCTTGGTATATCATGAAGTACACTATAGTAAGTTGTTTGAATCATTTTTCTTATTTTCGATTTCTATTGAGGATATGGATGGTAAATAAATATTTGCCTGTGTACAGTCTACCGACACAATGTTTTATTCACGTTCCTTGGACGACAGCGCGCACTTGCCTCGCGACATTTTCCTTTTCCGCGGCTTTCGAAAACCCGTGCTGCGACAAAGGCGTGATCGAGATGACTGAGGGTACTCGCGCCCTAGATTTCGCCAACCACGAACACTGCACTGCGATAACACTGTTAGTTGCCTTTTTAGACGCGGCGTCTCCAATTCCGTCCTTGGTGACGATTAGGTTGGTTGCCGGCGTAAGCCTTTGTCAGAACGTCTGTGCACAATCGAGATCAGCAGAAAAAGAGAAAGATGCGAGAGTCTCCTTGCCGATCGGCACGTGAGGCCCTCGCGACAGCGCTGCACGTGCCCGTCGAGCGAGCTACTCCCCCCCCCCCCCCCATTAACGCTAGCTCGCGAGCTGATTCGCTACGCAGCGAGAGCTGACTGCTGTTTTTAGCTCCTACTGGCCCTGTAGTTCCCTGGTCGCGGCTTTACCCAGGATGTAGCCATTGGAGGCTGAGGTCCGACACTCCAAGACCCAATACCCATAACGCTATATTAGTACAACTAACTCAAATAAATAAACTCAGATTTATTAATATTTTTATAATAAACGCTGATTAATTAACATTTCCTTAAAATAACAAACAGGTCAAGGTGTGATTGTACACGAGAGCTAGGCGTGATTTGTGAGCGACAGCGGAGTGTGTAATGAGCGCGTGTGTACATGAATGATGTTAATGTGATGCAGCGAGAGCAGGGTGTATTTTCTCGGTAGCGAAGTCGTGGGCGGTAGCGGGAGTTTTCCGTGAGAGTCGTCAGTCTACGTTGCGTCTGTGGTGGTCTCCGGTCACGCTGGCTTCATGGCCTAGGTGGCAGCTGTCCCCAGGGACATTGCCGTCTCGAGAAGGCAGGAAAGGTCTCCTAGACCTCCACTCCTCTCCGTGGATGGGGCACTCCATCAACGACACGTTGCCGAGCAGTGGGGAGTCCGATGGTTGAAACTCCCACAGGCCCAGCAGCCCGGGCCAGAAGCGGTCACTCTTGGGGGGAGGTGGCGACGATGGAGAGTCGCGCCGGAGAGTCTCCTCCGAGCAATCGCTGTGAATAGTAATGTAGTCGATATCTCCCTACCCGTCCAGGTCTGAAGTGTCCCCCAGAAGTACGTCTTCGTCTATCGTGTCTTGGTGTGACATGTCAGTTCCGGTTGGGGTGTCGGTACGATAGCTTCTTCCGGTTTGTCTTGTATATGTACTAAGTTAATTGTTGATATTTTCGAGACCGATAAGTCGATGAGGTCGATAGCCCCGGTCCCTAAGAGCGGCCTCACTTATCGTTTTCCGAGCAGTCTGGCCAGTCCCTTTGTATAAAGCCCAATCTGCCGCAACGATAGCAAAATACGTTTTTGGGGTTACATTTCGTACATAATTTTTGGCAAAATACTCTTTGCGGCCTTTTACAGTCGCGTGCGAAGTGCCCCGATTCTCCGCAGTTATGACACCTGTCCGAGCGTCCCAAGTTCTGTTCTGGATTTTTGCGCGAGTGACCAAACTGTTGTCGGTTTGCTCGCGGCCCGTCGTTCTTTTGTTGACGATAGCTAGTGTAGTTACTGTTATTTTGTCTGTCAGTCAGTGAGAGATTAGTGATCTCTAATTCTTCGTCAGACTTGAGAATAGTACATTGTTAACCAATGAAGGAACATAGGTGATTTTGCCCGAGTTGGGTTTAGCGCTCGAGCGAAGCGAGAGCAACAATAAAGATGAGGCAAAAACCCTTTTTCCTTTAATTATTTTTGTAAATTTAGTTAGTGATATTATCTTTTGTCTCATTATACTTGCGGAATTTATAAACTGTTCTTTCAAATGACTGTAATAATATTTAAGACATTAATACGCAAAAAGCTGTTGTAGATTAAATGGAAGTATTTTATAAAACGTATTTTTGTTCATGATTTTTAAAATTCTTGACTGAACTTTCAGTAACTGCAATCGATTTTGATATGCCCCACCCCAGGCAATTATTGCATAACAGATGATGCTATGAAAAAGAGCAAAATATACTATTTTTAATGTGTTATGGTCCATATATTTCGCTATTCTTCCGAATATAAAAAGCAGATATTATGTTTTGTTTATTAGATATTCTATGTGTTTGCTCCATCTCATGTGCTCTTAAAAATTAATTCCTAAGTATTTTGTTTCATTGACTCTTTGTGCAAGTTCATTGTCTAATTTTATCTCAATTTCTTGCGGTATACTATGACTGTAATTTTCAAAGTTATATAGACTGTCTTTCGTATACTAAGCGTCAGCTTGTTCAGCTTAAGCCATACAGAGACGCTTTTAAGATGTACGTTCATTTTTTGTTCGACTTCTGACCACGTGTGCCCATCTGCTATAACTGCCATATGGCATATAATATTATCTGCATAAGACAGAATAGAAAATCGCTTACACTCGTACCAACTCTTACCCTTTGCTTCCTGTTACTTAAATAACTTTGCAGCAGTTTATAACAATTTCCTCTTGACCCATAAGCATAAAGCTTGTCCAACAGTATTCTGTGATTGACTGTGTCGAAAGCTTTCGCGAGATCCAGAAAAGTTATTGCAATAAGCTTACTTTGGTCCATGTTTTCATAAATTGTTTTGGATATGTGATTGAGTGCATCTTTAGTTCCGATATTCTTCCTAAAACCAAATTGTTGCTTACTAAGTATACCGCATGTACTAATGAACTCTATTATTCTTATATGTATTATTTGTTCAAAAATTTTAGCGATATTAGAAATTAGCGATATCGGTTTATAATTACTCATCTTAGTTTTCTTTCCTGCTTCATATATTGGGATAACTTCTGCTGCTTTAAACGTATCAGGTCAAGTTGATTCTTGAATACAGAAGTTGAAGGCATTGGATAGCACATCCCAGATGACCGTTGATATTACTTTAGCGTTTTAGTATTAATCATGTCTATTCCTCTTTTCTGAGTTTGAGATCGTTAATTATTTTTATTATCTCTTCTTGATTTGTTGGTTTAATGAACATAGTCCTTGGATTGCTTGTTGGTAGTTCCAATTTTGTATTATTTGATGATCCGATTCTATTGCTCAGCGTTTTTCCTAGTTTACAGTAGTATTTATTTACTGTACTAGCAATCTCCGTCTCATCATTTATAATTAAATTATCTTCTAGCTTTATTTGTTTTATAGAATTATTTTGCTTGCCCTCACTTCTACCAATTTTGTTGCTAATACAAGCCCATAATTTTCTTGGATTATTTTTATTTTCTTCTATAAGTTTTCTATTATGGTTAATTTTTGCTTCTTTAATGATTTTATCCAAGGTTTTAGTTTTTGTATTGTAGTTTTATTTCTTCGTTATTTGGATATTGTTTTACTCTACTGTATAGCATTTTCTTCTCTTAGCATGATTTTAATATTGCTTTTGCAATCCAATCCTTTCTTGCAGTTTTCTTTGAATTTTGCCGTTTTTTTCATTGAAATTTGGCTTTTTCTATGCAAACTTGAATATCTTTTATAATACCTTCAAACCTATAATTAGAATCTTTAATCTATTTGTTTATCCGTTTCTAGCATAACTTTATAATTATAATAATAACAGTTTTGATTCGATTTCATTGCGTTATAATTGACTTTTCCATATTTCATTTCCAAAAATAATGGATAATGATCGGTTATCGTAACTTGTAGTGTTAGCCCTTTTACTATTAGAAAATCAGTCTTAATAAAAAAATTATCTATACATGATCCTGTCTCCTGATGGCTATACTAGATGATCTTGTAGTATTCGTAAACGTTCGTAGATAGCCTTTTTCAAGAAAATTATTTAAAAAATTTAAGCTTATAGTGTAAGGTTCTGATTTACTATGCTGAACCGCGCAGTAATTCTATATACAAATAATTATTTATTTGAGTATAGGTGAACTAGCCTTGACTCGAGAGTCTTCTGTTACTATTAAGTAGGTTATGATTCTAATAAACTGTCTCTTTATGGTACTTCTTTGTTATGACTTTATTTAGACGAAGGCCCAATGCTTTGATACAGATGTTACACAGATGTTTTAATCTAATCTTTATGTTTGTTCTTAATGTTACGTATTTACTTATTTCTATATTGGTTCGACTTACAATCCCGTTCGGACACTACTAGTAGATTGCACGGTCGATGACTGGGCGGTGTTTAGTATTATCCTACACGGATGGTTCCGTGGCGTGTTGAGAGTAAGTTCCTTAACTAAGCTGCCGAAGCTAACGCCAGATAGGTTGACGGTCCTTAAGCCTCGTACTGTACCAACTCACGTCCAGAGTATGAAGAATTCCACCGGTTAGCTTCCACGGAGTTTGAGTGGTTTCTAAGCACCCAATAGACGACGCGAAGGACTAAACGGCACTCGTATTCACACACCAGGTCCAGCAGGTACAACACTCGTTGTCCTTGTAAAAAGAGACTTCACTAAAGGCAATATGAGGACTGAGTGCGGGGCTTATAAGGCTTGGCGGATGATCTCAACGTTAGGGTAATAACCAATCACCGATCGCCACCGAAAGTGTCTTACAATATAGGTTGGTGATGGTGCAGAATAAGTAGGTTTTGGGATTGCTGACTCGGGGGTCAGTTGGTTTAATTAGTGGGACGCGTTTGATGTCGTAAACGCGGTTGCGGAAATGCTTACATTGTGATTATCGTCGTATACCTACGCCTGTACACATACACGCCGTCATACATCATTCTGTATACAGTATATTCATACATATAATTATCTTTTATGAACATGGGACGTTACAATAGCATTATAATCTTGAAGGTTAATGTTAAAATCTCTTACTATTATATGATTCGATACATTTTCCTTTGTTTGTAAGTACTCCTTAAGGTTAAAATTAAATTCCGCACAACTGAGGCCATGAGATCTATACAAGGAAGATTTTCCTAATACTCTTTTGTTACTTAGAGTAATTACTGCATTTAAAATTTTTAATTTACCAATGGTTATTATTTCACAATAATGTGTAATATTATCCCTTATATGGACCACAACGCCGTCATTTTTGTTAATATTTCCGCAGTTATAATAAATTTTATATCCTTTAATTTTATAATATTGATAATGTAGTAAATTCCAAATCTCAGTACAGACAATAACGTTTGGTTTAATCCTGAGATCTCCAATAAGTATATGAAGTTTTTCGAAATTAGCATTCAAGCTTCTAATATTTAGATACAATATATTCCTGTAATTGTTTTGTCTCTTCTTATTAAAAGTCTCAAGATCATTGTGCACGCGTGTACGGTGTTGTAAGCTATTCTGGATATCTTCAATTATATGATTTTGATGATCCATCATTTGCTCCTGTAGTCGCGTTTCTTGCTGATACTGCTCTTTGTGGATTTCCTCGTTGCGTAGTAGTAGAAGTAGCTGCATTTTTCAGCTCTTCTGCAATGCTTTTAACTGTTTGTGATTTTCTTTGGTAAAGAAGTTTATTTAACTTCATATAATAAATAATTTTCATCATCTCTGCTTTATCACAGGTTGGTAAAACAGGTGCAACTGGATAATTTATTGAATCAATATGCTTCTTTACTCTTTTTCTTAGTATAGTGCATTTAATTCTATCCGTAAACAAATGGTTAGTTTCTAGATTAGTTTTGAACTTATTGTTATTGTAAACACAATTTGCACACTCAATTTTGTTATTTTTGCACTCGTTTATATTATGATTTTCTGAACTCTTAATACACACAGTCATTAATACACTTCGAAGAACTATGTCCATATCTGGCTCAGTTATAACAAGGTGTGAAGTTTATTAGATTATAGGCTTCGCAGCACGGATGACCCACGAAAATCGCTGTTGTTCTCGCGTAAATATTTGTAGATTTCCGGAGTTACTTTCATCAATACTGTTTGTGCTTTATTTCTTTTATTGTTGTACGCATATAAAATTATGGCAGGTTTTTGGAAGTGATTAAAATTTCTTGTATTAATGTCGTTTTCAATTTCGTCTTCATCCATATTCGTTGCATTGTTTATGCCAACTATTTTAATTTTCCGGTTTCCCTGCTTTTCTATCTCAACTTTACAATTTTCTAGTTTTCCGGAAATAGTTTTTTGTGCTGCTTCAAGGCTCGTAGAGTTCATACAATTAATCTCAATTACTTCATCCATATTTGTTGCATTGTTTATGCCAACTATTTTAATTTTCGGGTTTCCCTGCTTTTCTATCCCAACTTTACAATTTTCTAGTTTTTCGAAAATAGTTTTTTGTGCTGCTTCAATGCTCGTAGAGTTCATACAATTAATCTCAATTACTTTATCGCTCTTCTCTCGAATAAACTTAGTCTGAATTATTTTTTCGCTTGCTAAGAACTTCGTGAGTTTTTCCAATGTCCCTTTTTGGTTAGGATACGTAGTTTTTACTGTTAATATTGATACTTTTTTAGGTATATTTTTTATTGTTGTTATAGCTTCGAAATACATTTTTTTAATAGGTTGAATTTCACTACACTTTTGCCTTTGTAATTCAATTAGTTCTTTTTGCACTTGATTTTTATCCTGCAATTCTGACATCGCTCACATTATTTTGTTTTGCTTCTCTATTGTTTTATCGTGGTTTTCTTTTAGAAGGTCTTATCTAATTTCTTCTGTCTGTATTAATTTGATGCCAGCTATCACTTTTTTTGCCACAGGACTTATCGTATGCTCGTCTTCGTTTGAGGTTATTTCACTCGATGCATGTTGCGGACAAATTATCAGATTTTTCCCAACATATCTTTTGCTTTTTGTTTTCTCGTATTCAATCCTATGTTAAGCACTTTCACAAATTATGCATATTACAGTTGAAACTTGCTGTCTTGGATGGCACTTGTATTATTTTACCGAGAGCTTATACGGCGGGTGCTTCTCATTCGACGCCCAGATGGATATACATGTTGATTCTGATGTTGATTCTACATATTCATCACAAGTAAATGAAAAATTCTGTAGTCCCTTCGTGTAAAAAGATATATATGTAAAATTTGGAATATAAAAATGCAAATACAAATGTATAAATATAATGGTATAAATGATATAAAATAAAGAATAAATAATAAATAACAATTTTTTTTTATTTACAATTATAATTGTTATGTTATATTGTTTATAATTATTGTTCAATAAATTAATTGTAAAAAAATGTTAAATCTTACTTTCTTGACAATGAGTTTATTTTCTTCTTAATAGACGAGAAAAAACAGTGTCTTGCAAAAATTGAATCATTTTTCCCAAGGGAGGAAAAATAAATCCTTTTCCCCCTAGGGTAAAAAAATCATTTTCTCCCCTAGGGTAAAAAAGAACTATTTTGCTTTCTGAAAATATACATAGATAAATGTATTTTTCTCCCTGAGTGTGAAAAAAATGTTTTCAAACCTCATATCGTTGTCGACATTTGAAAATTCGTCTTCAGCTACCGTGAGGTTAGCAATACCGGTTCTGCTCTGATGTTGCATTTTTGCGTAACTATTGTCTCTATAGGCAAGGTTCGGTAGCAATGAGTCGTTAGCGCTTGGTGAGGATCTGTAATCTTTGGCTGTCCGTAAGTCCTTCTCCTTCAATACCGCTGTCGTTTCGAGATCGTCGCATTCTCCATTTCCTCGTGGATTCAAACGCGTTGTTAGGCGACCACTGTCGACCTCTTTCTGGCTATTTATTACGAAAATTGTTGCCGCTGTCTCGAGGGTGTTCCTCGACATTGTCCAAATCATCGTCGAACCTATCGTTATCGAAGCGTTCGATGCATCTTTCCGTCGGTGGTCCCGTTATTGAAGAAGTCGTATATACTTCTATCGAGTGGTGGTGCTGGGGTGGACGGAATTGTTCCAGAGTTTATGTTCAGAGCAGGTGGTGCCATCGTTTGGCCGCTGTTTGAAAATGGGAATCCCCCCGAGAGCGTATGGTTGGTAGCGTTAGTCTGTGGTTCGCTAGTTGGGTTAAAAGACGATGCGTCTGTCCTTAAGTCTTGCGACGAGATCCTGCTCGGCGCTATTTCGAAAGGTCCCAAGCTTACGTGTGGCTCGTTACTTTGCGCACCGCGTGCCGCCCCTGCTGCTGTATCGTCAATTCCTCCCTCAATATATATCGAGTTCGCCAAGCGTATTCGTATGTCTTTACGAAGTCTCCCCAATTGTTGCTAAGTCTCTACCCTGAAGTTCACTATGTAACTCTTCCAGAGTTAGTCCTAGCACCCAACGGTTAATGTCTTCTTCCCTTTGGCCTGTGTTAGTCATTTTTGTCTTCGATAAATTGTCTGTCACAATTAATTTGCTTCCAGAAGTTCGATAGCTTCTGAGAATGTGTGAGTCAATCGAGTACACCCTCGAGCGTAATGTGTCAGTTGTTGTAACTTTGGCGATAGCGAATGCAAAAGTGCATGGTCTACAATAGCGTAAGCGTAATGTAGAAAGGAAGAAACGAAAGCAACAAAAAAAGTCAGGTAATGTTGGCTTAATTTGGTAGCTTTAATTTTTCGTTAACGGTAGCTGTGTAATTGATATTAGTTTTTCGTTGTTATTGCAGTGATCAGCGAGAGCTTGTTTAGTTTCAGTCTTAGTAATTGTTTGTCGTTGTCAAGTGAGTTGGGTTTTTCAAGCAAAATTAATAAATAAAAAAAGTATGTCTTTTGAGGGAATCGTTATGAGAGCATGTATTAATCGTGTTGGTGTGCTACTATACTGAACTTCACCAAAACTAAATTTCGATAACCTTGTTCTCGCAAAAGTAATAAAAGAAAACCTGTAGTTTCGACGCCAACACCAATAGCCAGTTGGTTTCGCACCCGCGCATCAGGGAGTTTTATTGCCAAATCAAATTTAATAAATTATGCGAATGTACTTACGCACAATTCCATGAACTGCGCCCGCCTCCTCAGTTTCAGCTTACCTTGCTTACAATGTTGATGTCGCTATTCGCAATCGTTGTTAATAATTTATACAATTAAGTTATCAATAATTAAACACAAGAAGCAATGCTCAACCGCTCGCACGCTAGTTAGTATAGTAACAAAAAAACGCACTGAGAGTCGTCGTGATACCGGGAGAGGACAGTCGTTGCCGTTCATTGCCTTAGTGTTGAGCTCGAAGTGACCGTTCTGCTGTTGATACCAGCGCGAGAGGGCCTTCGCGCGATCGAGCTGTACGCATGTGCGCCTTTTTGTTGCTTGCCATTGATCTTCAGTTGAATATATTCGACTAAAGGTTCGCACGTTTGAGCAGGAACGAAAATTACCGTGTACGCCTGTCTGGCGATTTTCCATCCCGTAACCACAGTGGGCGATCTTCCATGCTGACTGTGTGCTGCTACAACGAGCGAGGGAAAAAAACTAAGATCCCCGAGCGCGAGCTCTACTGTTGCCGCCGGCTTAGCAACGAATGCTCGTCGCGGCTTGAGCTCCTTATTCTCTGCAACAGAGAAAACAAAAAAAAATAAACAAAGTATTCGGTAGTCAATATCTGTCGATAGCGAGTGGGTCTATCGCGCCTGATGTTGTTGTCGAGCTACGAGACTATATACTCTAGCTCGCTTCGCGTCTATTTGTCCTTGTTATTGTTACGTTGCTGTGTGCACCGTTTTTGTCTGTTTGTTGTCCTCTGTTGAATATTCAGATCGAATTTTCTAAAATCGATGTCTCGTCTCATTTAGTAGTTGAGTGTCATGGCTGGCGAGAGCGGAGGCTCGTTCCATCGTCCAAAGCATATCGGTTACAAATGCCATCCAGAGCAAAAAGTTAAGTCTATAGTGTGTCTAATATGTGAAAGTGTATATCATACTAGCGAATTCGAAAACAACAAAGATGTAAAATTAAGTGAAGTTCTTGGAATCTGTAGGGAACACGATGATCTAGACCTAACTTCAAAAGTGAACAGTAGAACGCTGAGTAATGAAGCAAAGCTTATAATTGCTTAAGTCAAGTCTACTGAGAGAAAAGATATAAGACGCCAAATATTAAAAGAATTTGACACTCAACTCAACGAGAATGAAGATGAAATTCTAGATAACAGCTTGCTACGTGAAAATACGATACTAAGAGAATTAAATAAAGAACTTAAAGAAAAAAAGAAGCTTTTAAAGGATCTATTGGAGAAACAAAAAATCGACACACCAGCTGTTAACATTAAAACTTTTTCTGAAGTTATCTCTAGTACAAAAAATTATAATAAACCAAAACGTGTACCTAAAATTATAATAAATAAAACTGCTGAAGATCAAACCATTGAAAAAGTGAATCAAATGGTGTCGCACTATTTGATCAAAAACAAAACAATTCAAACAAAAAGAGTTATCAAGAAGAAAAATGAAATAATTATAAACTGTTTAAACGAGGGAAGTGTCGGTAAAGTGCATAACGTATTAAAGTTAAAACTAGCAGATACATGTGAAGTAAACAGAGAGCAAGTAGTGAATCCGAAAGTAAAAATAGTGGGAATAGATAATTTTGAAAATATGGATGACAGAAATATTGAAAAGGACATCAATTAGAGGAATTTCAGCAGTTTTAAAAAGAAATGCGTCTTGTTGCACTCCTACAAGAATAGCAAGACTCAACTGCAGACGGTGATATTAGAGATGACTGCTGACGCATACGAACACGTCAGAGAGAATAATAACAGAATCTTCGTGGGATATCAAAATTGTAAGGTATATGATTACTGTAATGTCAGACCATGTTTCAATTGTGGCAGGTTTGGCCACAATGGTACTAAATGTAAAAATAACTCTATCTGTCTAAAGTGTGCCGGAGAACATAAAACAAGGGAATGTCAAGTTAATAAAATGAATGGCACAAATTGTGCTTTTAGTAATAGCAGATATAAAACAAAGTTGAACACGTGGCGACAGATAGCCACGAATGCGAAATTCTCAAGGCCAAGATAAGGAAGTATATCGACCTTACCGATTATACCGTACAACCAATATTACCAAGATATGTCGGTACAGTAGAAAAAACATCAGACAAAGGATTACTAAAGAAAGCATCTGGATTGTCTGCAGGTTCACTGAACTCCATCAACACACGTATAGCAAATAGGTTAAGAAGCAAGAAATAAGCAGAAATGGATCAAGACCTTAATTTTGATGAGGTAAGCAAGATTGAATGTGAAGTAGAGGATATCAAGAAGCTCAACAAGACTATAATGAAGAAAAAGAATTTAATTTTGTACGTAAATATAAGAAGTCTCAAATTTTATAAAATTAGAAACTTTTATTGAGCGTTTAGCAAAAAAGCCATGTATTATAGTATGTACGGAAACATGGAACTTGCAACATCCTCAATTCTATCAACTACAGGGTTATAAAAGTTATTATAATGAAAGTACAATCAACAAGGCTGATGGTGTCATAATGTATATAAAAAATAACTTATATGATGATACTAGAATAGAAGTGGTTGATAGACTGAGTATTGTAAGTACAGTTATTAAACTTATGAGTGGAGAGTCAATAGGAATCTCTGCGATGTACAGGTGCCATGATATACCAAAGTCGGAATTTGTAAATAGCGTAAGAAAGTTTTTGTCTAAGCATAGAAATAATAAAAACTACTGTATTTTTGGAGATTTTAATATTGACATATTAGAAAAAAATGTAGTGAAAAATGAAATTAGTGAAAAAACAATTAGTCAAGAATTTATTAATAATTATCTTGAACATGAATATGTACCATACTTTAGAGGAATTACACGCCCCTCCTTAGACTTAGAGAAGGGTACATGTATTGATAATTGTTTTGCGAAAACTAGAAATATTCAAATCGAGTCAATTAAATTAAATATTCCTTTTAATGACCATTATCCATTGTTCATAAACATGGACCAGCTTAAATTGCAGAAAGTTAGTGAAAATGTTATAGCATACTTAAACTATAGTACATTAATAAATATAGCTAAAAAGCTTGAATGGCAGTCATTGCTGGCAATACAAGACTCCAATGAAGCTTTAAACAAACTAGTAAAAATGATACAAAACTTTGTCGAGAGAGCCACGTGTGATAAAAAATTAAATAGAAAGAATAATAATTCATTGCTAAGAAAAAATTGGATAACTAGAGCAATACAAGTGTCTTGTAATACTAAAGAACATTTGTATAAACTGTGGAAAGATAACCCAACTAATTCAGCACTGAAAAACGAATACAAAAATTACGAAAAAATTTTAAATAGAGTCATAAAAGACGCGAAATACAAATTTGAAAATAATGAAATAAAACGAAATATTGACAATCCAAGACAGCTTTGGAATATCATCAATACTAAGCTAGGCAAAAACAACCAATAAAGCAAGGAACTTGACTATCTAGTTGTAAACAACCGAAAAATTGATGACAAACTAACTATAGCGAACACAATGAATGATTATTTTTGTAAAGTGGGCATTGTCATACCCATCTAATAGTTTTGAAATTCTAAAAATCATAGATTCATTGAAAAAAAATCTGGAGGTGTTGATAATATCAATGCAAAAACGATCAAAATAATAGCAACTTTTATAGCGAAACCGTTAGAACACATTTTTAATCTGTGTATCCAGCAATCCACGTGGCCTAATGCACTAAAAAATGCTGACATAGTTCCAATACATAAAGCAGGTGATAGGTCCTGTATGGCGAATTACAGACCAACCTCGCTTATGTCAAACATAGCAAAAATTTTTGAGAAAATCATGTATAATAGATTGTACATGTTTTTGACGGAGTGTGAAATTATATCTGACAAACAATATGGGTTTGTAAGGAATAGAGGAACTATGGACGCGTTAAACTATATTTCGAACATTATTTATAAAAATTTAGGCAAAAGTAAACCTATTATCACCACCTTCCTGGACTTAGCAAAAGCTTTCAACACTGTGAACCATAAAATACTATTAGATAAATTGGAAAGATGCGGAATAAGAGGCAGCGCCCTAAATTTAGTAACTAGCTATCTCTCAAACAATGTGTTAAAATACAAGAGTGTAAAAGCGAATACAAAGAAATATCCATTGGTGTACGACAAGGGACCATTTTAGGACCTTTATTTTTCATTCTTTATGTGAACGATCTACTGAGAGATATGCAAAACGACACTATTATGTCTTATGCTGATGACACTGTTATAGTAGCTAGCGATAACACGTGGTTATCTGCACAGGACAAGATGAATAAGTATCTAAGTAAAGTCGCGAAGTGGCTTATTTTGAACAAATTGTCATTAAATGTTAGCAAAACAGTTTACATAGCTTATGGCAGCTACTGTGACAGCGTTCCGGATCATTTAGAAATTGAAATAGGCAATAATATAATAAAAAGAGTAGAAAGCCACAAATATCTAGGATTAATTTTCGACTTCAATATGAAATGGGATAAACATACTGATTATATTGTAAAAAAAACTAGGCATTTAATTTTCATTTTTGCTAAAATAAAAAATGGAATGGATCGCAAAACATTATTGATGGTATATTATGCATTTTTTCAGAGTTTAGTTAACTATGGTATAATTGCCTGGGGAGGAGCATACAATAACTGTTTAAATTCAATTTAAAGAATTCAAAAGAAAGTACTAAAAATTATAAATAATAATCACTTTTCAACACTAGACCTACCTCTTACAGTCAGGCAATTATTCCAATTAGAAGCTATTTCTTTGCATTATGATACATTAAGAAAAATATATACATCAAGCACTAGCAATACTAGAAATAAGAGTATACAATTGCCAAGAATAGGTAAGACTGTAAGTAAAAAAAACAGCTATTTCGTAGCCGTTAATATGTACAATAATTTGACAAATGATCTCAAAAAGTTAGTATACAGCAAATCTGCAATAAAGTAAAGACTAAAAAATTATATAAGAGAAAAATATGTATTATAAAGAAGAAACGTTGTTATCACACTGTTACTTAATCTTTGGATGGACCTCCTTAAAGGTTGTAAAGAAAATTTTATTTTAGACATTATTTAGTTTTAAGTTGTAAGTTTTGTACCATCCCTATGTACAGACAACTCTGTTTGCCTCTATAGAATGCCTTTTTCTTTTAGACATATGTAATGGTAATAATAAATAAATAAATAAATTTATTACTGCGTGGTTTTGTCTTAAATTTACGATTCGCTGAGCCTTATTCCAACTTATAAATTTATTAAATTAACTAAATTAAATTTATTTATTAACCTTATTATGCCTAAATTAAGTTTTTAAATTAAATTTCGAAAATTCATCCAACTATCATTTGCTTCTATAGCACTCATACTATACACTCGTATCATTACAAAAAACCAATTACACAACAACCTCCTCAAGTATTATTTGCGAGCGAAGTTGGGCTTCAGTTGAAACCTGGGGTTTTCTCCATCGTTCTGTTTTCGACCGCGCGCCGCCATGACTCCAATTTATACGCGGTGACGGGCCGCCGCGGCCCAGGGCGACAGGCATCGAGATGTCGAGGATCTTACATCCCCTTTCCGTGTGATGTCACTGCGTGTTAGTGCCTCAGTGACGCGATAGGTGATCGAGCTCGGATAGCTCTATTGGAATAAGGTGGTCGTTTCAAGGTCGTGGGATAAAGATAATAATACTTGATTCGGTAGTAAATATATTTTTAATTTGTCTTTCTCTCTATATTTAACTTTCAAACATTACATTATAACCATCGGCACCCTGCCGATTAACACTCCGTCTCTCACATTGCCCGCTGGCCGAGACTTCCATCCTCATGATACATTCTACGACCCACATACCGCTCACGGTCGCCGCACAAGGTTGTCGTGATTTCCACCTACACTGCGCGAACGGCCTCACTAAAGTAACCCGTAAAAAAAACTCTTTCGCTCATCCACGCTCGTCAGCGTGAACGCCCGTCGACTGCCGATGCTGTCGAGCACCCACCTCGGCTTTTCGGAAACGTCCGCCGGCCAGGACGATCGGCGCGTCCGTCACGGCGTACTCTCACAGGCTACCATACCACTCCGTATATTACTCGCGCACCGTCTCTGTAACGTTCCGCTTGGCGATAATCTTGCCGCGACCGTGACGCGCGCGCACGCACACACGACACTGGGACTCGCTGTCCCTACGCACTTCCCTACACTAATTACATACAGTGCTTCCTAAAACTATCCATGACGTCGCGCGCCGTATTATTTTCACAAAGAGCATATTCTTACGTCTAATTAATCTATCAATTGACCTAGCCTATAATGAACCCGATAGTCTCTGCACCTGTGATTATCTGCGATAGCGAGTCGACAGTAGTTTTCCGGTATACGAGAGCGTAGGGGAGAGCTGGGATTTGGTAACGAGAGCGGGGTCGAGAGCTGGAGAATTATAACGAGAGCGAGAACGATAGCTGGGCATGGGAAACGATATCTGGGCGTGGGGAAACCGATAGCTGGGCATGGGGAAACGATAGCTTTTTATAGGACACGGTAGCTCATTACGGTAGGATGGTAGTTTTTTCGATGAGCACGGTAGCTTTTTACGGTAGGACGGTAGCATTTTCGAATAGCACGGTAGCTTTTTAGACGCGATAATTTAATTACGAATCGCGATAAATGACCACGGGCGAGAGCAACCAAAAACGAGAGCGAGAAAAGCGATAGCCAAGAGGACGACAGCAAACGAGAGCGAGAGCGAATTGGACGGTAGCTGATACGCAGTGCTGAGGCAGCGCGCACTTGCCTCGCGACATTCCCCCCCCCCCCCCCCCCAATACACTCAGAGATAAAGAGACTATAATGGATGCCTTGAATATGGGGTATTTCCAAAAAGATGGAAAGAGGATATGTTAATAACTTTAATTAAGGCTCCAGATAAGGACGAGGCGAGTGTGAAATCATACTGACCGATCTGTTTACTACCAATTATGGGAAAAACACTCGAGAGTCTGTTGATAGAGCGCACAAAGCCGATGATCCATAATGGCAAACACACCTCTGAAAATCAGTATGGGTTCAGGCCAGGGCGATCGACGGATGGTGCTATAGTAAGACTAAGGCACTTAGTCCGAGAATCAGGAGACTCTAGATACGTGTTGCTTTTGATAAGCTATGGTGGCCCGGACTCTTGGAAAATCTAAAAGCAAGAGGGTGCCTGTCGAACGTACACAGCGTAATTAAGAGCTATCTGATGGATAGAAAAGTATGTTGCAAAACAGCCTTTTGTGAAGTAAGGAAAGAAGTAACTAAGGGTTGCCCCCAATGCTTAATCTTTGCCCCCCCCCCCAGGATGGAACCTTGTCTTTGACGGTCTCCTGAGGACATCATGATTGTCATCAGCGGTAACAGCCGAAGACAGCTTTCAAGTTTAGGGCAGAAAGAGATGGATATAACATAAAGATGACTCTATCAGCATAAGTTAAGCCTATCTTTCAAAGTGCGCAATGATCCTCCTTAAAGGTGTGCTAAATAAAAGGACTCCCCCGGTTGCAAAACTGGAATGCAAGAAGCTGAAACTTCTAAATGAGGGACTATCTGGGAGTGAGAATAACCTAAAGGCTAAGGTTATCCTCTCATATAGCAAACCTCTTAGTCAAAAATCAGAATGCAACCAGGGAGATGGCAAATATGGCAAGATCATCATGAGGCTTAGAGTTTAGCTCACTGCAAGCACTATACAAAGTTCTTTTTCTTCCGAGAATAGCATATGGTCCTGCAAGATGGTGAGACCGGACCAATGCAATCGTAAAAAGGAAGGTAGCTCAACTACAAAGGAGAGTACTTCTACGTATGATTAAAGCATAAAAAACTGTCTCGCACGTCCTTCCAATTGATCTGGAAATGGACCAAAAGGTAGCTCGCTATAACATAAGGAAGAGAAGGGATTTTAATATCCGAAGAGTGCAAGTGAGTGGTGAAGACATAACGTCAGGCAGGGTCCATACATTGACGGCCAAGCGACTAATTGAAAACGCGCTCATGGTTGAATGGCAGCAAAGATGGGGCACTCCCTGCCGGGTATTGACCGGGTCCCGCTGAACGCGGCTTTGCTTAATGTACTACTTGACGGGGGAAGAGATTGAACTCTTTGGGACCGGCTGAAAGAAAGGACCGCAACTGGCGGAACGCTGATCTAACGCGTACGGAAAACCACCACGTTTTCCTCACGGAATAAATCTGGGTAAAGGATTGCTTAGTAAGTGGTCACCGAACCGATGACTGGTATGACGGACCACCAGTACACACGGCCAGGAAGCCAAGCCCCACAGTGTGATATCGAAGGCGCTAGTTCGCACTGTCTTCCTCGGATAAGGATTGGACTCTGTGTGGCAATGGTAAGAACCTTCACGGTGGAATGTTGTAAAACGGAGCCACTTAGTTCGAATGCGAAGTGGAAGACGTGGGATTGCTAGAACAAACCCGCGGACTCTAACCAAGGGTTACGACTCTAGCGCAGTGCCTTAGGGCACTTCTGTGAGGTTCTTGCAAGAGCCTCCGTGGTCATAAGTTTTCGTACTCGTTTCAGAGGCCACAAGCTTAGGTGAATCAGCTTCCCTATGAGAAGAGAAAGTCTCCCAACTGTGAAACTGCAAAACTAATGAATAGTACTATGTCTAGCAGGACAGGTTAGTCCAGTTGCAATAGTAACACAGTAATGTGGAAACATTTTTTTATGCTGCTTAGATGAGTCACACTTACAATATGCTGTGAAGGCTATGTCGTCTATAACTACTATTCTTTCTTTGTATGATGATTGCATTTTTACTGAGTTCATAGAGTTGGTGTAGGTTTGCAAATCTCTTACACCTCTAGCAAAGTAGAAGATTGCCCTGTTGTTTCCTAAGTAATTTAAGTCTCCATAAGACATTCCATAGCAGTTATTTTGTGTGATTTCTTGTCCTGGTGCTTTACTTGCTTTGGATTTTTCATTTTTTATACTATTTTCTTGTGGCATTTCATCTATTTGTGTGAAGACTGTTTCTATGGGTACTAAGTCTACTTTTCCTTCTTTTGCACTATCGGTCTCTTTTACAAAATCTCTGAATTTATTATCTGTAGAATTAAGGTCTCTTTTATGAGTTTTTCGTAAATTTTTTCCATCTTATACATGTTATATCCGGTTACATGATTATGATCTCGGTTTTTATATAAATTACATTTTCTATTTGCACATAAGAAGGTTCTAATGTCCAGATTTTGTTGCATAATGTACGTAAGGATAATAATCTGTTTGAGTTTTACATTCTTTAGGTATAATTTTACTTGGTTTGTGATTTACTTCGTTACTTATTGTGAGAAGCCATTGTTTTATTTGGTTACAGTCGTAATTATTTCTTTTTCACTTATTTTTGCTCAGCCAGTCTTTCAGCTTCTTAATATTAGATTTTTTCTGTTTGTCTAATGTTTTCATTTCATTAGGTAGTCTGTTAAACATGTTGACTGCTCTGATGTTGATATTCTTTGTGCTTATGCTTTTGCCATACCTTAGTGGTAACATTAGTTTACTTCGAGTTGTACTGAAGGATTTAATGTACTGCGCTGAATAGTTTCATAGTTATATTTTAGAATTTCATATTGAAAGAGTTGTTTTATGTTTAATGGTGCTTTCGTTTGAAAAGTGTCTTTGTTTATAATCTTTATGATTCTATTTTGAACTGTCTGTAATAGATTTAATTGATTTTGATAAGCGTATCCCTATGCAATTATGCCGTAGCTTATCACACTGTGAAGGAGGGTATAATATAAAACATTAAAGTTTCAAGATTCATCAATTTTGATATTTTACTAAATATAAAAATTAAGTATCTTATCTTATTCAGTAGACTTTCAATGTGTTTTTAACATTACTTGTTTGCATACAAAATTACACCTAATTTCTTTACATTATCAACTCTCTCAATTGGTTCATTGTTAATTTTTATATTAAGATTGCTTAGTGTGTGAATCTATTCTAACTATTTGTTTCCTGTTATTTAAATAACTCTTAATAAGTTCGTAGCTTTAGCTAAATCTAGGAAGGTTATTGGTTACTTTTGTCTAGTCTTTCGTGTCGTATTCATCGTATCATATATATATATATATATATATATATATATATATATATATATATATAAAAAAAGCGCAATACACGCACGCACACACTTATATATATATATATATATATATATATATAAGTGTGTGCGTGCGTGTATTGCGCTTTTTTTTTTTTTTTTTTTATTGGAGAAAGAGGTTGGAGGGAAAAATCTTAATAGACCATGATATGGCCTGCGCCACCGTGTGTTGGATTCTCACCAGCTAAAACCCTTCGTTTTGCGACCGAATATAGAATCCAATTGCAACCCGAATCCTCTTCGCTCTCCTTACCGATTTGTCGGTGAGGAGGGCCAAGCTCCGTCTTAGGTGCCTTTTTTTCCCCCGCGGTACCACGGTCAAGTATTACTTCGCGGGGGGGCATAGGGACATTGCCCTTGTCTCCTTGATGTGATTGTCATTCCTTATGACCTTCATTACAGGCTGCCGTCTACTTCTTACCGCATCGTCCGGTCGTCAGCTTCTTGCAGCATCTCTTGTCTTCTTCTCTCTTCGTCACCCCTCACTTTCTTGAGGATGACCGCGGCGTAGTTACTAACCACGTGCCAGCCCTCAGCGGTGGCGAACATAGCTACCATAATAGACTCAGGAGTTGCTCTGGTCTGCAGGTAGCGTACAAACTCTTCACGCTCCTGCTGGTAACGCGAGCAGTAGCAGAAAACGTGCTCAGCGTCCTCGCACATGTCCAAACATGCTGGGCAGTCTGGATAGTCTTCTAAATTAAATCTACACAGGTATGCTCGATAGCATTCATCTCCTGTCAAAACTTGCGTGAGGTAGTAGTTTACTTCCCCGTGTCTTCTTTTGATCCAGTCTTCCATCTTTGGTATAAGTCGGTGCGTCCAGCACCCTTTCAGGCTACTGTCCCATCTTCTCTGCCACTCAGCTACTGTTTGTTCTCTGGCAGCGTTCCAGATTTCTGCCTTCGTTCTATCGCTGTTCTCCTGTTTTGCCATGTATATGGCCTTCCTCTCTAGTGCTAAGAGGTCGATGGGTGGCATGCTTGCCACGACGCTTATTGCATCGTCCGATACCGTGCGGTAAGCAGACGCTACTCTTAGCGCACTCCGTCTATACACGGATGACAGGTTCCGTGCATAGGCTTTTATTGCCATTGCATCTGCCCAAATTGGTGCCCCGTACAGCATAATCGATGTACTGACACTTGCTAACAGCTTCTTTTTCTTCTGAGTAGCTTCACCGACATTCGGCATGAGCCGAGAAAGAGCAGCAGTCGTTCTTGACGCTTTTTAACCTGCTAATTCAAGGTGCTGTTTAAATGTCAACTTTTCGTCTATAGTAACGCCCAAATACTTGATAGTCGATTTAGAGGTTATCTCATGGCCGTCTATCATTAGGGCGATCGTCTCCATTTTCTTCCTGCTAGATATCAGGATCGCCTCGGTCTTGTGTCCAGCGAGTTCAAGTCCCGTTTCTCTCAGCCACCTCTGGATGGTGGTGATCGCTTCATTGGTGATTTCAGCGACGTCTTCTTTTTCCTTCCCTACTACTACAAGAGCTATGTCGTCTGCGAATCCTACTACCATAGCCTCTCGCGGGAGTTGTAGTCTCAGCACTCTGTCATACATAATGTTCCACAATGGCGGGCCCAGTACTGATCCCTGTGGAACACCTGCCGTAACCTTGTAGGTTTCGATGCCGCAATCCGTTTCGTACAGTAAAGTTCTGTCCTTCAGATAGTCGGCCATCATCCTCCTGATGTAGGTGGGCACCTCAAGCTTTTCAAGCGCTTCATGTATCTTCGTCCAATTTGCAGAGTTGAATGCGTTTTTGACATTCAAAGTAATAACTGCACAGTACTTCTTTGTTCCGCCCTTCCACCGTTTTCCACTGATGGCTGCTCGGGCTGTGTTTACCACTAGGCTGATCGCATCCAAAGTAGATCGGCACTTCCGAAAGCCATATTGGTGCTCGGCAAGCCCCTTGGTCTCTTCGATTATGCACTCCATCCTGCTGCTGATAATGCGCTCCAGTATTTTTCCTTGAGTATCCATCATACATAATGGTCTGTACGATGTCTCCCCTCCGGGCGCTTTGTTACCCTTAGGTAACAACACAAGTCGCTGCTTTTTCCAGTTCGTCGAAAATCTTCCTTCTGCTAGGCATGCATTGTAGAGGCCAACAAATTCTTCAGGTTTAGCCTCGATGGCATGCTTCAGCGCCACATTTGGTATGCCGTCAGGACCGGGAGCCTTATTGTTTCCTACCCTCTTGCTTGCTACGAGTAGCTCCTCAACTGTAATTGGAGGTATATCTTCTTCCCGCACTTCCTCTGCTATAGCATATGGTGCGTCCGGCTGACTTAAAAGTGTTGTCACTACCCTCTTTAGTACCTCTGGGCACTTTGGTGGGGGTATATAGCTTCCTTTGAGTGTCTTCATAACTGTTTTGTAGGGCCTGCCCCATGGATCTTTATTGACCTCTTCTAGCAGCTCTTTATGACATCTCTGCTTGCTTTCACTGATGCACTTCGCTTCTTTCATTCTTCTGCTGCATTCTTCTACTGCTTCGCTTCCAATACCGGTTCGGTAAAACTTTTTCCTTGCCCGTTGCTCCAGCCTTCGTGCTCGGTGGCAGGCGGAACGCGCTGATCTAATCTTCTCGTTCCACCAATATACTGGTGCCCATCTTTGATTGGGCACTTTTCTTGGCATAACTGCGTCACAGGCTCGGGTGAGCCATTTTGTCATTTGTTCAGCCTTGTGTTCTGCTGATCCCGTCAATTGGATATTTCCTAACATCATCAGATATAGTTCCTTGTCGTACTCCTTGGCTTTCCATTCCATTTTCGTACTTATAGGGTTAGTACAGTGTACCACGTTTTGTGTGCCCAGCTCCATTATAATGGCGTGTGTAATAATACTATTAGTGAAGTGATCGCTTACGGGCCATTTACTCACCTCTTTTACCAGACATCTACTAACAAATGTTGAGTCGATCACTGATTCAGCGTCCACCTTTTTATAGGTTGGTACGTTGCCTTCGTTCACCATCACCAAGTCCAGAAGTGTGAATGCCTCTAGTAGGGCCTGTCCTCTTCTATTGGTTTTTCGGCTGCTCCATTCAACCGCCCATGAGTTAAAGTCCCCAGCTATAATAGCTGGTTTTTTTAGCCCTGACATCTCGTACTAGCCGGTCCAAGAACTGCTGAAACTGATCTATTGGCGCACTGGGTGGGGCATAACAGCTATATACCTGTATACCCTCAATCTTTGCGCTGGCAAAACCTGCTTCTATGACTTTCATCCTACTTTGAAAGGTAAGGTCTCTGCACACCCAAATAGCTGCTTTACCGGAGCCATCGGATTCCCACCTTGGCTGTTCAAGATCTCTGTACTGCTCACTGATTATAGCGACATCAATCTTTTGCTCACGGACGTACTGACGGAGAAGGTCCTGTGCTGTCTCACAGTGGTTCAGGTTTAACTGTACTATTCTCATCTTCTTTGTTTTGTGGCTTTCACTGCCGCTTGGTACGCTGGGCAATTATAGCTACCTGCGGCATGGTCGCTTCTCTCTACGTCGTTCTTTCCTCTGCAGAGAATGCAGCTGGGCTGGTTTGTGCAGTCTTTCGCTACATGTCCCGCTGAGCCACATTTGTAGCAGCAGCGGCTTCTATCGTGCTGCTCAATGCAGCTTGCAGCAGTATGGCCGAAGCCCAAGCATTTATAGCACCTGAGCGGGCGGGTGTCTCGCTTTATTGCCCTTATTCGGCAGATAACCCACCCTATCTTTATCTTCTCACCCTTGATAAACTTCTGGGCTATCTGGGCAGGTAGCTGTACTATTGCTTTCTGCGTATCTCCATAAGCTTTACGAAGCGACTTAACCGCCGTAGGTTCGAAATTATGTCCTTCCTCGTTATTTTTGCGTAGTGCGTCCACTATGTCCTCCTTAGTGGTCAGCATGTCAAGATCCTTAATCTCGAAGGCCTCTTCATGATGCAGCGCCCTGATTGTAGCAGTTTCCACTAGTACTGCTTTCACCGCTTCCTGGAGCTCAGCTGTTTCCACCTCCTTGGAACGTCGTAGTTCGAGTAGCAGATTTCCTGCTGTTGTTTTGCGTATTCTATGTACGCTGTCTCCTAACTTTTCTAGGCTAGGTTCTGCCTTCATTTTCTTTAGGATTTCGGCGTAGCTTTTTCCACCCTCGGCCTTGATGACTAAGGCGTCAGGTCTAGGGGGTCTTGCTCTTGCCGTCCTACTTTTTCTGGTGCCTTTTTGGTCTTGGCCACGAGCACCAGTGTTGTCCTTCCTGTTCACGCTTTTTTCTTTTTTCTTCTTTGCCTTCCTTGTCACAACCTCTTGCCACGAGTCTTTCTCCCTCTGGTGGACATTGTCGTCGGCTACTCTTCTTGCAGAGCTCGCCCCACTAACGCGGCTAGCCTGCTGTGGTTTCCCCTTGCCGACCGGCTTAGGGGTCACTAGGTTCGCCTCTGTTAGGCTAATTGCCCTTTCCAGAAGGCCAGGGGTTGTTTGGGTCACCTTGCCCTTAGTCCCTGACCGTTGGCACTGCATAAGGTTATCGTCTGCAGAGCAGAGAGCCCTGTAGCTGGCCCTTATGCTCCGGGCGAGATCCTTAATTTGCTTGTGCACATTGTGTCTGTCTCTGACATAATCGATCAGCTCATCGATTTTGCTGCCAAGGCGATCTAGGTGCACGTTTTTGGAGGTCGCGCTTTCTGCTCGCTTGTCGCCATCTGCGTCTACCTCCATAGTCTCTGCCTTCTTTCCTGTAGCATTACCATTGCCTTCCCGTGCCAGGTTACCTACAACGGGGCTGGTTGTGTTGTGCATCGAAGGCGTACTTTCGCCTCTCCCAGATCCAAGGAGTTTATCCCCAAGGAGGCGAGCGTCGACCACCGGGGCTGATACCCGATCGGAATCGACGGCAGGATTAGTAATGCCTGCCTCGGTACTCATATGTTTGAGAACGCTTCTTGATTGATTGTCCTTGCCACCCTAAATACCTGATGTTTCGGTAATTCTAAACAGTGCTGGGGTGCCGAGGACTTTCGTGGCAGCACCGTTAGCTCCTGTACCCTAGGAAGGGGCCCTTTAACAAAGTGCTAGCATCCAGGCCAGATGCACCTTGGTTTTTTAGGCGAGGTTGTTACTCCTCCTCCTCCTCCTTCCCCACCTGTTGGGTAGTGGGGCCCCGGGCTTGGGACCGGTGTAGCGGAGTTCGTGTATGTGCGCGTGCATGCGTGCGTGCGTGTGTGTATGTGTGCGTGTCTGTGCGTACGTGTGTGTATATATATATATATATATATATATATATATATATATAATGGAGGGTTTATACACTCGCAGCCTCACGTGGCCTTACCTTTTATACCTTTATTCAATTTACCACTGAATATTTTTTTCCTCCATATAACGTCTAAATACAAGTTCTTCTAATTCCATATCTGTCTCACTAGAAACTCCTGGGAGGCGTTTCTGGTGAAGACATCTCTTAGACTTCCACTTTACTAGTTATGCTTCCCTTTTAGCGGGAATCTCACCCTCGACTCCTACAACGGGCTTGTATTTACCAATTGAAGCGTCCGCATTAACCAACTGAGCCATGGACGTGTGTGTGTTTTGTTGTTTCTTGGATAAGTAGATATTAGGAATAATCCTAGAAAGACCCTAACATGACATTGTTGGTGGGGTCGTCGTGACGACCCCATCCCCAATGTCAACCGTGTGTCGGGTTCTTACTGCCTAAAACAATTCGTTTTTCGGCCAGGTTAAAAAGCCTAACTTGGATCCGAAACGCCCCGCTTTGCCTGTACCGACCCTTAGTAAAGGAGTATCTAGCTCCATCTTCTGTGCCCTTGATCCCCGCAGTACTGCCGTCAAGCAATGCTTCTCGAAGAGAGGTAAGGCTTCTGCCCGTTTACATCCAATGTGGTCGTCATTTCCATAGTCATCGCTCATCGCCTGCGTTCGACGTCAGCATATCGATCGTACAACACCAACTTCCGTAATTATCAGCATTCACTCATACACATACCTACTTACACAATCGCACAAACTTCACCCCCCCCCCCCCCCCCCCAGATATTTACTATCACTCACACACATTCATCTACATAACCATGCGACAGGGTGAGAGAGAGAGAGGGAGAGATTAGATTAGATTTGTTTTTATATATCTATATTATGGTGTACAAATAAACTGTTACAGATTATAAAATTATTTGAGATAATGACATTTTTGTGTGAGTGAGGGATGAATGAGAAATGAGAGAATGGAAGATGCTATGATGGTTGCCAGGTGGAAAATGTGGTGAATACAGATTTAAATTTAAAGATAGTATACTATGAATGTTTGAGATCGATGAAATACAGTTTGTCTTGGCTCTTGAAAAATGAGATTGATCTAATGCTGTAGAAGGGCATTGAATTTCGGAGGTGTGAGGCGCTTTATGGAATGAGTTTCTTATCGTCTCCGTCGCGAAAGTGGGGATGTCTAGGACGGTCACCTCACCCTCACAGGGCGGAGTGCGACGTGGAAGTCAAAATAAGCTATGTTGTAGCATAGTGCAGTGGTGTGAAAGAGTTTTTCCAAAAACAGGCCATAAAGTACTTCCTACATCAGCGGTGATAAGCCATTGCAACTCACGTTTGTAGGGGTTGATGTACTCGTCCCTTCTTACACCATAGACGTAACGAATCCCCATGTTTGCCAGTCTCTGTAGCTTAGTGTTAAGCACTTGTGTCAGTTCATAGTACATCAATGAGTAATTGTCGATGATGGGAAACAGAGGGGCTTGCATGAGGTATATACGCAGTCCAAACTGGTGCTCTTTCTGAAGAAGTACTGTCTATACATTAATGCGTGAGCATTTTTAGACAGTTGAGGAGTGTGCTCTCTCCAAGTTAGATTAGAATCAAGCACCGGTGCCAGACTACGCACCGATGATTGGTAATCGACCTGGGCTCCCCCTATATTGATGTATGTATTAGCTACAAATCGTAAAGCATTTATGTAATAGGAGAAACCCAAGACAATTGTTTGTGTATTAAGAAAATCCAGTTAATCATTTCTGCGTAATCTCTCATTTTCACGCACAAATGAGATGAGATACATCTGTGTCTAGACAGAAACTGATGTCACTGATGTACAACACAAACTACACGGGACCAAGAACAAATCCCTGCGGCACTCCCATGTAAAGGGATCGAAAAGTGGAAAGCTCATTGTTGTCGCCAATAGCAAGCCGGCTGATAACTTGCTTAGAGAAACTGAAGTAAGTTAGCTTTTTGAGAAGCCCGTCGCCATATGCAGTGTCAAACGCCTTGCTGAAATCGAAGGGTAGGAAAAGTGTTACTCTTTGTTCATTCATACCAAGCCTGATGTCATCAGTCAACTTGATTAAGCCGGACTGTGCTCTATGGTTGGTGCGGAAATCAGTTTTTAGATCGTCAAGGAAGAGTCTTGACTCAAGAGACTCTGAGGTTTGTTTGTGCACTAGCCACTCCAGCCTTGCCTTGGACAGCAAACATAGAAGGAAGATTAGACGATAGTCAGTTAAAACTGTTACTGAATGGACTTTGTTCAGTGCATGTCTTGAGACGGCGGCCCCACGTGGTAGATGAGAGGCCACCAACGGATAACTTGCCGATGAGTAAGAGATGAGTTACCGACTAAGTGAGCGATAGTATGTATATGTAATAACCTACCTAAGCGCAGGTAGAGGGCGTCCGTGCATAAAGCATTGGAGAGAGGTACAGCCCCAGATATAAAAGGAGACCCGCAGCCAGCATCGAGCATTCACGATCTGGCCTTGGTGCATAGAACATAAGGAGAACTGTCGTCCTCTCCAAGTGGTCTGTCTCCTTAGCACTTAGTATGCAAATGAGCATTGCGCTCTCGAACGGTGCTAAGGGGACCCCCCCTCTCCAGTTAGTATAAGGCCAGAATGTATATTTAAAACAATATATATATTCATATTTTATTTGTTAATTTTGATTATTCTTTTGTGTATCCTTCCCTCTCGAATACCCCTTGGGATCAGGAGGGTGATTCCCTGTTCGCAAGTGGGTAATTTCGAATACGGATCGGTTGTCAGAGGGTGGATCCTTACAAACTAATCCAAAGCTGCGTGGTGATCCTAAGTGTGCGGAGTTCATGGAATAGATCTCCCTCCACGACTCCCGTTGCACACGAGCAGCTTCCCTCTGGTGGTTCCTCCACTACAGAGGGTAGGGACTGCTCACACTCACTCAACCGTAGTGCGGAGTGATTGTGTGTTTGATCTTCGCTTCCTCGAGTACACTCCTGCCTCTTCCCATATCGAGTCTAGAACTCTTTCTACGGCCTCGCCTTGGTAAAGCTTGGCCTGTTTTAGCTTTAATGACTTTTTGACAGCAAAATATGACATAGAAAAGGAGCGAGTACTGGTAGTGACTTGTAAATGACAACCTGTGGGATACCATCGCTACCTCTGGCCTGGGAGTCAAAATGCATTTTTGTTGCTAAAATATCCGATTTCTTTATCTCTGTAAAGTTAAATGTTCGGGGATATTCAGACTCTCGAGAGTACGCAGATATTTGGAGACGAAGAGAGAAGGAGTAGAAAAGGGGGAAGTGAAAAGAGGGAGAGCGGGAGGGGAGAGGAGGAGCAGGATAAACGGACTCTGACCCACAGAAAAATGAGCTAAGAAGTTTTACCTATGATACAGTCAGAAGGGATTGGTGAATTCTAGTATGGGACAAATAAGGGATCTTTTGGAATTATGGTCACATAGTAAAGTAATATATGACTAATCTGGGATGCAATAGTCCGAAGATTATCAAAGATATGATAGTGCCAGACTCCTTATCAGTCACCTTTACACAAAATTAGTCTAAAAAGGTGTAGTGCAAGTTGATACACGTGAATTAAATAACGACATATAAATCAGCAATCATTTCTTTATTCATGACTTGTTTAAGATGTCTATGTATTCTTTTATAATAATTAATATGTAAATTTTCTTACAGCTACAAGGATTTACCGGGGAATCCTTTAAAGTGTACATTTGATGGAACTTTGAAAGAATTAGTTGCTAATTGTAAACCAAAAGCTAAGAAGATATTTTATCAACAACTTAGTATTCATGTTAATGAGCTGGAAAATAAAAAACAATTTAAATGTGTTTGGGTTAATTCAACACTAAAAGAAGAAAAAGAAATAATTTTATATCCAAATAAAAATGGTACAGTGCTAAATTTGTTAGATGAGGCAAGAAAACATATTGAGTTGTCAGAAAATGGATCTGGCAAATTAAGAATATTGGAAATTATTAGCAATAAACTGCAACCTGGACCAAAAGAAGATGTACCATTAGAAAGTTTAAGTACGAATGGATCCAAAATCTATAGGGTAGAGGAAATTCCGAAAGACGAATTACATTTATCTGATGATGAAATACTAGTTCCTGTAGCACATTTTCATAAAGATGTATTTTCTACATTTGGGATACCATTTTTTTTTAAGATCAAACATGTAAGTAAAATTTTACTAATTATTAAATCTGTACAATATAACATTGAATCAAGTTGTACAGATAATCATACATTAGAACATTTGAAAGTATTATTACTAATCTGTTTTAAAAATTTTGAATATACGAAATAAGAAATACTATTGTATACTTGAAATTAAGTGAGTTTAACTTAATCAGTAATCAGGAAATATTACTAAAACTTTTCTTTGTTTTTAACGGATGACAAAATAAGAACAATAACTTTTATTCAGTAACGGGCAAGCCACCGTTAAAACCTGAAAAAAAATTGATTTTTTAAATATCATTAATAAATGTCTATGTTTCTAAAATTTTTTCATATAAAAATATGATAGTTTATCTAAATTTTCAAATTTCGTTTAAGACCATAATCTTCCAGAATGTTCTTGTAATGACTATGATACTATATTGTGATTTTATTCACTATCCGTAGGAAATTTAATTTGAATGTGAAGAAGTCATATAAAAAATTTAAATATTAAATAAATTAATAATTATTTAATAAATTTAAATTAAATTAGAAATAAATTAAATTATTTATTTAATACCATATACATATGCCTTTTTGAAAGGCATCTTATAAAGGCAAACACAGTTGCCTGTACTTAGGGATGGCATAATCACTAATACTAATATATTTAAAACTACCATATAGAGCCAAGATAACGCATTTAACGCTATCATGTACTTTTTCCTTTTAATAGCCAGTTAACAATATTAAAATATTAAAAAAAAATTAATTCTTTTCTATAAACCTCTTTAATTTTCTTTTAATAGAACTTTTACTTATTGTATAAGTCTTTCAGATCATTCGGTAGCGTATTAAATACACATACAGCCACGAAATAACTGCTTTTCTTGCTTACTGTTTAATCAATTTTAGACAATGGTAGATTCTTGTTTTGTATCTTGTTTGTACTTCTTATGTATCTGTCTCTTAATTCATTATAATGATATACTATACATTCTAGTGCGAGCATTTGCCTTATACTTAGAGGTTGGTTTTCTGCTATACAACAGTTTTTATTTATAATTCGAAGTATTTTCTTTTGTATCCCTTGAATTAAATTTAAGTAATTGTTATAAGCCCCACCCCGTTTTATTATCCATAAATTTCTTTAGCTTTACAAAAATAAAGAATAAATATCTTGTTGTTTTTATAATATAATTGATGTGTTATCCCACTTAATTTTTAACATCAATTTATCATCAATTTATCACATTTGATTATTTTTAAATAACTTCTTCATATTCAAATTAAATCTCCTACATTCATATGAGAACTACTAGCCATTTGGTCAATGCATATGCCTGGAATCTTACGGACAGTGAGCTGAAATTAAGAAAACCACATTTTGCGCGAATTAACAATTAAGTAACAACAGAATGCAACTGGATTCTCAAAATTTATATGTTTTGTCACTGTATAACCACTTTTGTACCATCCATACTTAAATGCATCTTGAAATCTTGGCGCAGAAAGCTGGTTATGCGTCAGGGATTGCATTTGTATAATATTATTTCTTTCGTGTAAATTTACATTATAGCCGAGTAAAATTACTATATCTAAAAATTTTCTAACGAAGTTCTTCTAAATACGGAAGCCGTACATCTAAAGGCTGAATCATGGCAGCTGTACCTTGTGGTATTGTTTTCAACTTCAGATTAAAGAGTGGAGGTGTAACTTCTCTTACCCAATAACCCAATAACCCAATAACTTCTCTTACTGCCCAGATAACATTGCGTCGGCAAATTCCTAGCAATATGACGACTATCGCGCCGCATTTTAGTCGGTAGTGTGCCCCGGCTATGCGAGGTCAACTTGACGACGCAAGCCGCACGCCCCCATAGAGGAAAGCATACTTGCCGTCAATTTGCTTCAGTTGTGCCGGCAAATTGAAAGCAAGTGACTTTTTTTGCGCACTTTCGGCGGGTTAACCTAACCTATAAATATAGGAATTCTGGGATTTTAAAATAATAAAAATTAATTACTTAAAAAAGTAATTAAATATATATTTATTAAAAAAACAATATTAACAATTTACATAAATATTAAGCTATAACAATAAACAAAAATAATAATTAATTAATTAAAAATTTAAAACAACAATAATAAAATATTTAAACATAATAATAATATTATAACAATAAATATAAAATTAAATAAAAACGTCTCTTGCAGCGTCAATGTGGCAGCGTAGTTGGGAGTTTTTACTTGACTCTGCACCTGCAAAAATAATGAAAGCTTACATATAACTTGTTGGGTTCAAGAGATCGTCTGTAATAATTGATTTAAAAAATTTTATGTGCAAAGTGAAAAGCCACAAGGGAGGTGTACATGAGAACTTGTATAATAAAAAATGCTAAATGAAATTTGACATGGCTATTAGTTTTGTATTTGCGTTTAAAATGTTCATATAAAATTTTAGACTCCTACCTAATAAATGTTTAAAATGGCATTGCAAACATCCTTATTCTATCAAATTATGGCATGTGCAATGTTGATGTCTGCAAAGCTATTTTAAATATTCATTAGGTAGGAGTCTAAAAATTTGTGTGGATATTTTAAAAGAAATTACAAAACTAATTGTCGTGTTTTGTACTAAATTTTCTATATAATATATCAGTAGTCTTACCATTTGATGGTTAATGACGATAGGAGACTGATGGTGGATGCTGGCACGTTCTTATTGAACCTATAAATATATACATATTTAATTTCAATAATTTAATTGAAATGAATAATATTATTATTGTGTTGTACAAAATTTTCTATTAATTACTGAAAATAAAAAATCAATTATCAAAATATGATAGTATATCATAATATACAGAATATATTTAAAATCTATAGATAAAAACTTAAACTTTTATTTATAATTATTATATTTAGCTATAAAATAAACTCTCCTTGTTGAGTGAAAGCCTCAGCAACGGTTGAAGTTCCTCTCAAGGATATTAGATGGAGTATATATGAAGCTCTTCGCTGTGCTGCAGTACCACTCTCCTCAATACCCAATCGTCACCATGAAATTAAACCAGAAAATTAGTGAAGTAATTTATTCTAAACCTAATATAGAAATTAATAGAAATAGAAAGATAAAGAGAAAGAGAAGGAGAACAAGTAGAAAAAGTATTATAAATAAAACAATATGCCCAGGAAATCGAGTGAGGTGGCAGCCGCTCTCCGGGCCCGCTCCCTTTTAGCCACAGGTGGACGTAGCCGAGGGAAGATTCCGCAGTGTCCCCCAGGAGGTAGCTCTTGCTCGCTCGAAATACCGGAACTATATGCAATAAAAATAACCTCACTGCATACTGTTCACTTTGATACATTTGTAGCTTCAATAATTATAGAATAATGAATATCCATACTTACCAAATCGGACAATTATATGCATCGTGTGAATAGACTCACATCAAGAGTCTATGACCCTGGCGCATCGGCGTTGCAGTCCTACGACAGCAACCCACGGCCATTACCGAAGAAGAAGAGTCTATGACCAAAGCTGACCGTTTCGAACAAAAAGTCGTATATTCGACAATAATGGGGGAGTTCCTAATGTGACTGTCACGGCGGCGGTCAAGATTTGGTCTTAATACTTTATCGTGGATTAATTCACGTGCAGTGTACGTAACGAATTGCACTAAATTTATTAAATAATTAATAATAACTATTAAAATAAGCATCTATTAAACATAATTGAGTTAATGGCAATAATACGAGTAATCAGTTTTATTATTATAATATATCTATATATAACAAAATATATACATGTATAAAAATCAAATGTAATAAGACTGGACTTTAGACTATCAATTTTTTTATAAAGTGTAATAAATATTATTATTATATATTAATATAATATACGAATGGTGCATAATACAAGCGATGGCAAAATACCGATATTTAGCCCGCGCAAAACGCGCGCTGCATAGATAACCGGCACATTGACGGCAAAACGACGTCATGTGCGCCGAGCATTCTTGCCCCCATCTTGCTCAGCACGTGCTGCTGTCTGGGTGTACTTTCACATTGCCGACTCCAAGAATCCAATAAAAGAACTGGAGAGTTGCCGCTACGTGATAAAAATATTTCTTGTAGCCAAATTTGGAATAGTTCTTTAGATAACTTTCCAGAGCTAGATGCTTCAACGTATACATTTGTTGGTTTGAATAGATTTTGGATAACGCGTGGTCCAAAATTTCCACCTGTTTCTTGCAATACTATAAATACCGGTGATTGCAACTTCAGCAGATATAAATGGCTGAATTGTGTAGCTATGTGTTTTAGAGGATACTGATTGAGCGACGCATTCTACTTCCTTTGCTCCTTCGTAACATAATGTTCTACCACTATGCATTTCCAAATTGAATCAACTTTGGTCGAAATTAAAAATATTTTCTGGGCCATATTGAGAAATTAATCCATTAACGTCTTCTCTAAAGGTTTCACATTGTGCCAATAGATTGTTCATGTTTTCAACAGCTGAATAGGTAACAAATTTAGTTATTTTGCGTGAAAAAATCTTATGTGTCCTTTTGAATTCTTTTACCCACCAATGAGATGCTTTAAACCACGACATCTTCAAGTCAATTTTTTTTGGAGAGCCCATCTCTTCAAATCTATATTATGAACAGCTATTTTAAAAGCCATATCTTCTTTGAATTTATCAAGAGTATACTTCGAAACGTGTAATTTTTTGTTTCTGTCTCCTCCTGCTTCAACTTGAGCTTTCCACCGACGTAACTGTTTATCCGAAGTTACTTTTCTAAAATTTCTTTTTACACTTTCAATTGATAATGGCTTTGTTTTTCCGCTCTGCCAAAATTCTACCGCTCGTTTCTTGTAGTCGAAATTTACTGGCTTATCTTTATATAAACAAGTAGGGACCTCTTTGTAATCTTCGTCTTTATCACTCTCATCAATACCGTGTGCAAGTATATCATCACTATCATCACGATCAAAATGTAGTCGGATTTCTTGCTCTAATCCAACAAGATTATCAATACTATATCTACTATGTAATCATGCAGAATTTGTTCCCCCTCCTGTTCATGAGAAAGGTCAATTTTTAATTTATTTGGATTAAAAGTTAGTGACAATAACGTCACTACAATTAATGGATCAACAATTATGGTAAAGAATATGAAAAAATGATTAAAATTACTAACACTTCATAAATATTACGCGACTTGAGTAGTGACAAAAAATTACTAAATTTTTCAACAGCATTCCTCCTTTGAAAACAGCGCACATTATGCTGGTTTGCAAATATTCGTTTATTTATAGAATTTTCATTTATAGAAATGAGAAAACTAGAATAATGGAAAAAATACTTATAATTCAATGTTTTGCAAAATAAAAGTATATTTGAAGCATAAATATAAGAAGTATATCTTTTGTATAACTGATTTCCATTCAAAGTTACAAAAATATCTTTTGACTATTTTTAGTATACACTGGAACAAAAAATCGAAATTAGCTATAATCTGACTCCAGCCTCGGCAGTCTAAAAATACACAATCCTACGGTAATTTGAAAGAAAACCAATCATGAAAGGCATTACGCAATGAATAATGAATTTTATAAAATTTAATATTTATAATTAGAATTTATAAAATGATTAGTATTGCCTCTGTGCTACAAGCTTGTACATTGGAGAATGAATGATTTTACTTTAACATCTTTAACATATTTGAACAGACAAAGTAGTTTATTCTAAAGTGAATTATACTGATGCTTAAATATGAAAAGAATTCGTGACTAATAAAAAAGATTAGAATTTATTAATTATATATCTTGAAAACACAAAGTATCCCATATTCGGAATGCATAAGGAGCATTCATAGATTTAATTACAATCAAAAATTAAAATAAATTTTTTCTTGTAATTTCTAAATTTCTGTATCAAATTAGTATTTTATATAAGCTTACACAAAAATTTATTGAATGATTTATTGAAAAATAACAAAGGACTTAAAAGAGACGCCTAACTTACTTTGACCCAGGCTTATTGTTAGTTTCTGGTGTAGACTTTGATTTTATCCCTTTTGTAATTAATATGTAACATTTGATAGATGAGAGAAAAACATTACAATCTTTATTTATATAAATATTCAATTTCATAAACGGGCCTGTGCCATCTTTTACAGTTACAGTAATTGCATAGTTACATTTACAGTAAAAATAAGTTATCCTATTAAAAAAAAAAATGAAAGATGTCCTTGTGATGACCTTCAAATTTGATGCCAAGGTTAAATTGCCGAGCACCACTAAATATTTACTTCTAAACTCGACAAACTTGATGGAGAATTTTTTTCTAATACGATCGAAACCAGAGAATGGCGTGAATACATTCAATTTGGACAAAATACATAGTAATATTTGGAAGGATGGTTTCTACTATTTACGTGAGTTTTAGAGTAAAAGCAAGAACACGTATCGAGTACTTTTTCAGCCTCTTTCAGATTGTGTAATCAAAATTATTAATTGTCTCTTTGTATTTAAGATTGATGCATGCATAATACCAAAAATACCTATTTTTATCATTTCGAGGGTGGTTTTCACCACTTTCATTTGAGCTTTGGCACAAATGAAAAAATACGTGTCCAATATTTTTTGATACTCTATCTATTAGCAAAGTTTCATCAAAATCGGCGACGAACACCAACCTCCCCCCCCCCTTGTAAGTAAAAAAACCTTGGTGCATTTTGTACCTTCAAATACAAAAGAATTATCTCGTGTTTTCTTTGTGATAAAGTTGAGATATTTAACATGAAACATCGAAGTTTTTATCTGAGCAATATATTACTAATTGGTCCGACAATAAGTTTGAAGAAAGCTACGTATCATTTCATTTACATTAATATTTAATAACTTATTCATTAGTTTGAGTAAAATGATCGAAGATAAATATACCAAAATCGAAGGGTCCACCAACGTTTTCTTAGATCTGAGATATTTTGCCTCCCGAATCCGTAACCACAAAATACTTAGTGCTAAAGCTTTACACAAATTTTAGCAAAAAAAAGACCTCCGGATTCGGATTCTATGGGTCAAAATACGTAAGAAAAACCTTCGCTTACCCAGGGACATATTGTTGCATACGGGAAGATCCCAGCGTCTGGACGAGACTACTCATGGAAAAATCACATCTTTGTTGATGTTTAGGATAAAAAACGAGCCTTTCTATTTACCTTATAGGTGGTCCTATTTACCTTTAACATGGGGTACTACCCTGGAATATATATGTAAATGTGTGGGCGATGTTTGAAAATTATTTAATTGCAAATATTTCAAAAGCGGATAAATATACTTTAAGGGGGCAAACTACCTTCAAGTTTTGAAAAAATCGATTTTACTTAATTATATTGGCTGTTTATATTGGCTGTTTTAATAGGAAATGTTCCGTACAAAACGATACCGAAAACCGTTTGAAGAAAAAAATGTCGATACAAAGTTATAGCCAAATTATTAAATAAACCTTTTACGTTTTTTTTCAGAAAATTATGAGTTTTACGATAACATTAATGCTGCCTTTCTAATCAATAAATATTTTTAACATAAGCTTGATAAGGTATCTATATATAGTATATGCCATATCTTGTATATATATACTAGGGAGGGTTTCCCCCTGCTCGCTCCGCTCGCCTACCCCCCACTTTGACTTTTAATTTTAAAATAACGAAAAACATAAAAATAGGGGTATATATAGTGTATAGTATAGCAGAAAACATTCAAAAAAATACAATTTGGAGTAACTTTAAAAATTTTTTCACTGAATTTATAGGGTTAGATAGATTTTATAGGGAATAAAGAAAATAATGCTTCATCTCACATTCAAAGTATATTAGAAACAAAAAAAAGATGTTGTAAGAATTTTAGAAGGGACAGATTGTAGAAAGGACAGGGTAATAGCAGCGAACGGACACCTCTCTGCCTGTATTCTGGGGATTCCCCAATAATCGCATGCAATAGCCGGCATGACGGCCTGGGTTTTTCCCCCGGGAATTCCCGCCTGTAGTCCTAGTGACTGATGCCGGTCTATACAGCGCAATGCGCGAACAAATAGTTATGTTAATTCGAAATTTGAGAAGAGTAGTAGTAGCATATTTATTCCATGTATAGATTGTTACATCTCTTAACAGTGTCACCCTTCACACGACAATCACGTTTACTCGCTTCTTACTCCCTTTTTTTCTTTTTGTTCGCTTTTTACAAAATATATACGCTCGCAATACAATAATATATTATAATACATACTTGATCTCTTATTTACATTATTTACATTTTATTTATTCCATATTCGCTTTTTCCTCTTTCTTTAACCACCCTTCCCTTTCTAGTTCATTCCCTCAGTTCTCGACTTGGCTAGTTTCTCGAATTCACCCCAATACATACACATTCCTGCGATCGGATCACCATTTAATAATGAATTTAATCTGTTGCCTGCCTCCCTGCCATATAGTTTCCATTTTTCTATTTTCTCTACCCATTCTTTTTTAATTTCTGTCTTCCCTACTTCACAGCTCCAAATGTGCTCCAGTGTCTCCTGACTATTCCTACATACCCTACACCGTACATCCTTAAACCCTTTACTTTCCGATCTCCCCACATTCCCGCATCTCATTCTTGCCCACTATTCTTTTATGCTTCCACTTATTTTATCACTTTTCCAGTATTCTTCTCTTCCTATCACCTTCTTCCTATCCTTGTACTCGTATCTCTCACAAAATTTTGACCCATCTATTCTATTCCAGTCCCCTTACAGCTCTTGTTCAATTTTTATCTTTATTCCCCTATCTAATTTTTCTTTCACCGTACCCGGTTCTCTATTCTGGTATATCCAATCCAAGTTCTCCCCATCCCCTACCTCTTTGAGTGCTTTATCTAGTGTTTATGCCCATTTGGATGAGTTTCCATTCTTTATTCCCCTTATTTCCTCCCTTAAGCAAATTTTCGGCCACCTATTTTCGCTGATTTTACCATAGCGTCTAATAGATACAACCTTTTCCCCAACTTCCCTAGCCTCGCCCTTCTCCATATTCCCCATACCGAGTTCACCGTTTTCTGTGCCTTATTTGCTATCTTATTGAGTTCTGTATGAGTTTTTCATGGTATAGTAGCACCCCAAATATTTATATTCGTTCACCGTTTCCAATTTCTGTCCATTAAGAACCCATTTTTCCCCTTTATTCCCCCCCCCTTTTTAAAGATTGTTATTTTAGTTTTCTGAGTATTTACTTCCATTCTGTTCTCCTTGCCATATTTTTCTAGGTCCCCTAACGTGCTTTGCAATCCCTGTTGCGTATCCGATATTGCTGCCATGTCATCTGCAAATTTTAATCCGAATATTTTCTTACCCTCGATTACTGTCCCGCCCTCATTTCTCCTTTCCCAAATTTCGTCAAGATCTTCTACATATAAATTAAATAAGGCGGGGCTAAGCGGACAGCCCTGCCTCACCCTCTTCCTTGTCTCAAACTTTTCCGTGATCCCTTCTTCCGGCGCAATTATGTCGTTTATTGTCTCCTTGTACATACCTTTTAACATTTTTAACATTTTCCCTTTTATCCCTAGTTTTTCAAGTTTCATAAATAAAATATTCCTATCTACCCTATCAAAGGCCTGCCTTAAATCTATCCACGCTACATATAGCTTCCCTCCTTTATTTTTAATTTTGTTGCCTATTATACTATTTAAAACAAACATATGATCCCGCGTTCCCCTCCTGCCTCTAACTCTTGAAGTGGTCTAGCCACATTTTCTTTTTTATGTTCTTTCCTTTCTTTTTTTCCTAGACCTATACCAGTTCAACGCTTTGCAGAATTCATTCGTCCCTTTGCAGTTTCTTACTCTTTCCAGTTTTTTTTCTGTTTCCTTCTCCCTTAACTCTTTCCTTTTCATTCTTAATTTTCTCCTTTCTTCCTTTAACTTGTCTTTGTTCCCGTCCTCCTTAGATTCTAGCGAGGATTTTAATGCAACCCATGTCCTTGTTTTTAGTTCTTTTATCTCCTTGTTTCTGTCTAGCGTCCATTCCCCCCTATTATTGGCTCTAAGCATCCCTGCTTCCTCTGCGGCTGCCCAAATCTCTCTCACCAATATTTTCCACCTACTTTGCGGATCTTTATCCTCCTCTATTTCTTTTTCTCTACTTTCCATTTTCCTCCTATATTCCGGCCTCTTTTCTGACTCCCACTTGAGTCTCGCGCTTTCGCTTCCCTTTGTTCTACTTTTTCTCTCTTCTATTTCCCCCCTTTCCGCTATTATATGGAAACTTACTGGCAGGTGTTCTGAGACAATTCTCGGAAATATCTTTACTTCGTTTATAGCACTCCCATTTACCTTTTCCAATTCTATAACCAAGTCGAGCACTGTGTGCCCCCTCTCTCCTACGTAAGTAAGGTTTCCTAACCAATTCCCTCTGGTAGCTCCGTTTTTAATAATGCATCCCATCTCTTCACAAAATTCTATTAGCTTTTCTATTTATAGTTTTGTCAAATGATTTCCTATTGCCCTCACTCTCCCTCTCACAATTCGCTTGAAGACTTTCTATTCTCACATTTAAATCCCCCACTATAATAATATGTTCATCCCTACTAATACAATCTTCTATAATACTTTTCATTTCTCTTAGCACTATATTTATATCCTTACTGTTATTATAAACTGTTATCAGATTTACTTTATCACTCTTTGCCGTCTCTAGTCCCTTAATTATTAAACCAAACCCCCATTCTATTACTTGCTCTATCCTTAAATTTGTCCTAACTCCCACTAAAACTCTCCCGCTGGCCCTCCCCTTGACATTGAATCTCACTGCTGCCTTTGCCTTCCATATAAAAATTTAAGTCAAATTTTTCAACAACGTCCCACACGCTTTTAATTTTCCTTACCCCTGCTAAATTCCACGATACCCCCCTAAATACCTTACTCTCTACTGGTGTTACTGCTCGTTCTTCCTCTTTGTTCATGAAAGGGCTGCTGCTGTAGTACCGTTCCCTCCATCTCCATCCAGTCGTACCATCTGCCTTCCACCCTTATTTTCATGTAGCCAGCTTTGGTATCCATCCCGTTTCTTCTTTCTTCTTCTGCTATCTCCTTCAGCCAGTTATTTACCTCCTTCTCTCTTTCTGTGTAGTCGTCATTTAATTCTATTCTTGATCCCTTTAATAGATCTCTTCTCCTCATTATCTCCGCTTTGTTTTCCATTGACTCAAGTTCCAATACAAGACCTCCGCCTATTGCTCTCATCGTTTTTATGTAGATTGGGCATCCCAACCTCTCTTTAATGATTCCCTTGACCTGTTCCTTCAGATTTTTTCCTATGGTTCTCGTTCCCCTCATAAATATGTTTTTTTCCTTATTTTTCTCTCCATCCTTTCCCATTCATATTCTTGTTTACTAAGTGCCTCTGGGAGTGTGTTAAAGTAACCCCTGTTTATTTTTAGCAGGTACCTTTCATCCTTGCTCTGGTTATCCTGTTCATTTCCGATTTCATTTTTTTCCTCAGCCTCTCTTTCCTTAACTCCCAAATCAGCTTCTCTTTCTTCATTGTCTTCTCCTTTTTCGTTGACCACTTTCCTTCTACTTTTTTCTTTCAGAGATTCAATTTCGTTCCTAAGCATTGCCATCTCCTGTACATTTGTTTCCTTTTCTTTCACCACTAATTCTTTCAACTCTCTCTTATTTCCTTCCCCATCATTATTTTTCCAGGGGCGGCATCCTCTAGCTTATATGTCGTCTATAGCTTTGTGGTTATGGAAGACAAACTTGTCGTGTGGATCATATGTTTTATGGATTTTATCTTGTGGATTACATGCTGTGGTGGAAGATAGACGGACCGCCAAACGTGACAGTAACGACGGTCACATTGCGCGGCAATTTGAAAAACGACTCGAATATAGGCGGAAAAGAAAGAATTTAATTATTTTATTTAATTTTAATGAATTTGTATATGAAACTGTTTAAAAATGTAATTCTTAATTATTAAATAAAACGTGTGATTAATCATCTCCATATCATAGGTATTCGATCTAATTTGAATTAGTATTAAACTTCTTCTCCACATAATTTATAAGTTGTTCGTTTAAATTGCAGTTAAAAGTCATTGCGTTAAAAATTTATTTATACTTATTTATATTTAGTTGAAGTTGAAAAGAGTAAAAAGTTGAAAAGAGCTTTAACAAGCTTTAACAACATTTTATTGTAATAAAGAATATAAATTGTTTTCATATAATTTTAAATAAAAAAGGTTTCATAATAAATAACACGTGTTTAATAATATTGTATACAAAAATTAAAATTTTTATTTGTAATACAAAATTATAAATAAAGTTTTATAAATTATTGTTGAGCAACACGCGTTTAACATTTATTTCAGAACATACACAGATATAAATTCTCCTGGTACTTACTACTAATACTACCTGGTACTCCTGGTAAGGCTACTCCAGTACCCTTGTTCTGCAGTCCTGAAGTTGCGAGAGCAAGCATTCCAGTCACGGTTAGAGTTGCACCTCCTAAAGCTGATTCAGATTTTAGATTTTAAAAATTAATTTACATACATTTACAATGTTCATAAGATATGTATAGGAAATAAGTTTTAAGCGTGTTGCTCAACAATAATTTATAAAACCTTATTTATAATTTTGTATTTCAAATAAACATTTTAATTTTTGTATACAATATTATTGAACACGTGTTATTTATTCTGAACCCTTTTTTATTTAAAATTATATGAAAACAATTTATATCCTTCATGACAATAAAATGTTGTTAAAGCTTGTTAAAGCTCTTTTCAACTCTTTACTTTTTTCAACTTCAACTAAATATAAATAAGTATAAATAAATTTTTAACGCAACGACTTTTAACTGCAATTTAAACGAACAACTTATAATACCTATGATATGGAGATGTGAACATCCATGGGATGAATCAATATTCATTGCAATTATCACGAACACATTGATATCCATATTTATTTTTATTTAATAATTAAGAATTACATTTTTAAACAGTTTCATATACAATTTCATTAAAATTAAATAAAATAATTAAATTCTTTCTTTTCCGCCTATATTCGAGTCGTTTTTCAAATTGCCGCGCAATGTGACCGTCGTTACTGTCACGTTTGGCGTTCCGTCTATCTTCCACCACAGCATGTAATCCACAAGATAAAATCCATAAAACATATGATCCACACGACAAGTTTGTCTTCCATAACCACAAAGCTATAGACGACATATAAGCTAGAGGATACCGCCCCAGTCTTACTTCTTTCAGATCATTTTCCAACTTTTCTATTCTGTTGCACAACTGTAATACTAATTCCGAGGCACCCTGCTTACTGATGTCGTCTGTCGTTCTGCCTATTTCTGGTTCCTTATTTTGCCCGCTTTCCACGCCCTCTGCTTGCTCCTCACCAACTTCGAGTGCTTCTAGAATCTCCTCCGATAACTCTGTTTTATCGGGAGCTACCTGATCCTTGTCCCATTCATTCTCGACTCTATCTGCCGTTCCCAAGTTTTTAACTAGCAAGTGCACTACCTTCGGCCTTCTCGTATTGAAGCCTTCCTCGTAGTTTTGATTACCTTTATCCAGGTAGCTCCTCATCGCTGAAGCCTCCGAACTTTCCCCCAGCTCTTTCCTGGGTCTCCCTCTACTTCTTCTAGTTTCTGTGTCTCCTTTTTCCATATCTGCCGCGTGTTCCGTCTTCTTGTCGTCCATCTTTTGCTTGCTTCTAACCTCCAACCGGGCACCCTTTGTTTTCTATCTTTTCGCTGGGAAACCTTTGAATATTCCTTTTCCCAACACTCACCTATCTTCACCCCTTGCTTCTCCTAACTATTGACTCTTTTTTTTTTAAATTTTACTCCTATTTTTCCTGGTTCTTCACTCTTTTTCCGCGGTCGTTGTAGCAAGCGTGTTACCTACGCGGCAGTTCGACCGGCAGTCGAAATTTGAGTATAATAGATGGTCTATGCAATGGAACTCGTTTAAAAATCAGTAAATTATATCAATACAATATTGCAGCAGAAATAATTACAAGAGAGAATATTGGAAATAAAGTCATTATACCGAGAATCACCTTAAATAGTGGAGAGAACTCTTCATTCCCCTTTTACTCTTTATAGTACACAATTCCCGATAATTTTAGCTTCCGCAATAACAATAAATAAATCTCAAGGACAAAATTTTGATTCTTTAGGAATTTTTCTCAGACAGCTATTATTTTCCCATGGTAAATTGTATGTAGCTCTATCTAGATGCAGAAATCCTAATAAAATATTTATTCAAAATGAATTAGAAGATTCTTCAAAAATCGATAATATTGTGTGGAGTGAGATTTTTAAAGATCAAATTTAAAATATATGCAAATTTATTATAACTATATTTTTTTAGACATTTATTATTTCACCATATTATTTCACTTAATTAATTAAAATTATAAAAAATTGTATTATTATTTATTATTTTTTGTTCAATAAAATTTAAGTTACTAAAAGTTTGGCGGAGGGGGTGGAGGGGTGGAGGGGGCTGGACGGGAGTGAAGGGGGGTGGGGTGGAGGGGCAAATCATCAAAAAATAACGTAGATTTTTAAACAATTTAACGCTATTGGGTGGTGGGGAAGTGGGGGGGAGGGGCGTGGAGGGGATTTCAAGTTAGAATCTAGAATCTAGAATTCTATAATGTTGGTATATAAATATATTTATTAGAATGTATTTGATTTTATAAATTTGTTTCCATATACATGGATGTAAAGAATTGTAACGGGGCTGTTCCTAGGCGGATAAATGCCTATGTACTCTGTACAAATGAAAGTTCTCCTGCACTTTGTTTTTGCATGATGTTGAACTCGCTCGTGTGGTCGCCTGCCTGCGACGATGCTTCGGTGCTCAGTATGCACTACACTCCTGTGTAGTGCCCGCGGAGGCCGCTGTATTCAGCGGTTTGAATAGGAAGAGGGATCAGGACAACAGTCAAATGAACACACTACCGATTCCACTAAAAAGGCGTTTACTCAATAAGAAATCCGTCGTCCGTGTTGCGCGTATTCGCGTCGCAAGAAGGCCGCAGAATCTACGACCGGATCAACGACTGGGGCCAAATGCCTCGCCAGCTGATCGCGCATAAATAAATAGAAATTAAATCCTACTTTCTTTTATCGCGTTGATCAACGTCGTCCTCTGGCAAGGGAGACTCCTTCTCGACCTCGCCGTGTTGCGGTGATATATCAGGAGCAGTGGTTGCTGCGGCTGCTGCTGTGTTGCAGTTGCTGCTGTTGCTGCCTCTCCTAGTTGCTGTTGCTGCTATCGCTGCTCTCGATGCTGCTGTTGCTGCTGCTGTACACGTTCAACTTTTGGCGCGCGTAATCTCAACTATTTGCGAGTGCGGACAAAAGCTAACTGACTCAAATTTCTCTCTAATTGCGAGTGCTCTATTGGCCTTCCCGCGCTTCGGTTACCTTCGCCGACGTGCGCGTCTCGCCGCCCGTTACAATATATATGGGTGTTATGTGACGACTTTGCGATATTTATATTCGAACAATTATTTCAAATATAAAACGAAGAAAGTTCTGCACATAAAAGGTACAGCGAGACTCAAGGTCACAAAAGTATCAGGTAGCCAAGAATCTCGCTGACCTAAACAATTTCCCCTCCACTGCGCAAGACCGCACGTGCGAAGCCACGCTGCAGTTTTAAATTCTTGCACCATTAACAGGTCCCGTAAGACCTAATGAGTGCGACAAGTGCAGATGCACTGACGTCAACATGGGGAAGTGGAGCTTGGAGACGCGTGGGAGGTCCGGATATACTTCCGAAGCGTCCCCAAGCCACGCTACCTCAAGCACTCCGACTCGAGCCAAGCTGCCGAGCGGACGACAATTTTTCAGTAGTTTTTCCTTTGTTTTATACTTTGTTTTATTGTTGTTCAAAAATCAATTGTTATATTTCATTATTTCTCATTTTCAAATTGACGGATACATATACATATACACATATTATAAATATTGAGCCCAATTGATAATAAAAGAGGACCAAATAAAGCCAGAAGCTTTTTCAAACGTGATTGAAGTGTGTTTTGATTGGTTTGACCTACACATATACATTTGAATCTTCCTTGGACCAGGAAGAGATAGAGGACTATAGACTTTGGGGTTGATTAGCAGGAGATAAGGAAGCGTACAAGGTAAGAAGGTTTATTATAGACAAATCTGCGTTTCAGACAAGAGAAAAGTTAAGGTGATAGCCAGGAGAGATTCAAGGGGTGGAGTCTCTCCCGTAATTGTACAGTTGCGTGCGCGAGATCAACTCACGCAAAGATTTGGTTAATATTGCTAGGTGACTAATAATCACCTAACAAAAATTGGAGGTCCCACCGAGATCTGGCGCATAACTGTCTGCTCATTTTTCTCTCTCGTTGCATGCCAGTAAAAGTAGTAGTATCTATAAACAACAAAAGAAGATTATATATATTAAAAAGATTAAACAAATTAAATAAAATATAATAAAAAGTGCGCGAATAAATATATAAATATCCATGCGAAAAAAATTAATAAATATTCGAAAGAGAAGTACAAAAGCATAAGAAAGAGCATCGTATTACCTAGCCGCGTGCTATCGGCAATAGCAGACGCGTAGAAAGCATAGCGTGGCGTCGTGCGGTGACGTCACAACCACGCGCTTGATACAAAGACCCAGGATTTAATATATGAAATATACAAAGAGACTTTAAATTGTTTTAACTCTCTCAAATTAAATAATTGGTCAATACGTTAGTTTTTTTGTATGATGCAGTAAAATTATAATAACGATTGCTATAAAGAGAGATTTTACAAAAAAATTCCAAGTCATTCTAAATATTACTCAAATCAAAAATAAAACATGTGCGAATCGTGTTGAAATACAATTAAGAGGGAAGGGCCCAATCATAATAAACATATTGTAATATTTTCACATGCATAAGGTGTGAACATATTGAATTTATATGTACTCAGTGAAACTCACCAAAATCTGGTCGACCAGCAAGAAATAGCTGAATTGGCACTTTTTTGCTGCAGTCGAACCAGGGCGTAGCTGACGCAGGTGCTCGATAGAGGTGATAGACCCCGCAGAGCGTGGTTGACCCTCTGAACCTATATATACATATATTAATTAGCATATTTCAAAATATATAATATAATTCTATTGAATGGTCGACAACAAAAGGGTAAGACCATTCAAAATAGTTGTCTTATACTCATATTTGAATAAGTAACTTAAAGGTTACGTACCTATGAAGTAGTGTTCGCAAATGAACAAAAGTTCTGAGATACATTTGCCTGGTGTATGAAAATTCACACCACCTGTAATAGAAACGTACAATTTACACAAAGCAATTTGCTCTTGTGCTCAATTGATGAGAATTCAATCAGGAGATTATAAAAAAAATACTTATCTGACAAGCAGCAACAGGTTGCACTGTGTAATAACCCACCCATAGGCTCTTTCGCGACAAGCCCCGAACACTGCGCCGCTAATACCGTGCGCCGACGCTAGGTGACCACGCTCCTCCGGCGCGCTGCCCACCAGCAATGCAGCACCGCGAGGAGCATATAAAGAGGCCGGCCGAGACGGCCAAGACACCTCCCCCAACGGTCCTCACCGACCAAAGAAAGCCGAGCCTAGGCAAGTGCGAGTATTAGTCAAGCGAGGAATAAACCGTTCTTTTGTTTTGAATAATCACCAGCGTAATTATTTCGCCCTTCCCTCACCTTCCACCTCCTCTAATCCCACGCCCATGAGAGAGAGTGAGAGAGAGGCTTACCGGGCCGAGTTGGAGCTGCTTCACGGTTACCTGGCCACAGCCAACCGGCGCATCACCATCCTGGAGCGACTACAGCGTAGAGCCAATCCAGCCGACACCGCCACCCAGACTGAGTGCCCTCACCAGGACAACGGCACCCAGACCGACGACCAGCAGACCTCACCGCTTGCTCTCACCAACGCTGCGGATTCACCTTCACCGGATGACGGAGCGCTCTGTGCAGAGTGGCCAGAGCACCTCAAGCTGATCGACCTCCCGAGCCGCCAGCCCTCGCCGGATCTCCGGGAACTCCTGAAGTCGTCCACACCCCGGCTCGAGATCATCTCGCGGAAGATCGGGGCCAAGAGAGCGGCGAAGCCGACTCCTCTGCTCAAACGCAAATCCACCGCTCCTCCACCACGAAGCAAACCTAAGCTGGTTCGCATCGCTCCCGTGGTACCTCCCCTCCTCCTGGCGGTACGGAAGACGGCTCCGAAGCCAGCGGCTGACGAGCAAGTCGACCTGACGCTCGACGACTAAGACGCTTCGCGTCCTCTAGTCATTTCTGTGTGGTCGGTTCCTTCATTGGGGCTGGCCCGCAACAAAAGAAAGATACATTTCTCTTTCCCCTTTTCCCCATTAGCTGTGGTGAGTTCTCACCGGGTTGGGCGGCCCTCCCTCGTCCAGGCTCTCTCACAGAGCCGACCTAGAGAGGTCCGAGCAGTGTCCGCTCTCTAGGCAACTGGAAGCACCGTCGAGGGATTCAGTCCAGCAGCGACTGCACCGAGGGCGCCTCAGCGGGCGCTCACTGCCCAGACAGAAACGAGCACAGCAGCAGCCGACAAAGGACTCATCCAGGGCGCCTCAACGGGCGCTCCCTGTTTAGCGAACCGGCACGAGGGGATCACTTCGCTTCACCTACCCCTTTCCCTGCCCAGGAGCAGGAAGGATTAAGCAGGTCCAACCGGCCTTAGCAGGCTTCCCCGCGCCATCGAGCGCCCTCTCTTCCTCCCATCAGGCCCGCTTATATCAACTGCTTGCGATACATCGTGTTGGGTTCATAAACATTTTCATTCACAACTTTGGTCCTAATCAACTGAACAAACCAAAACACACACACACGAGTAGAGGAGACACTCGCGAATCCACAGATTATGAGTTTTGGCAATGAATAACGCGTTTTACGCTAAATACTTCGATGAGAAAAATACGCGCGCGAGAAAGTTAAACACGCAACATACAGCGTGTAGCAGCCGACGCTTCGTGTATGTTCAGAGCAAACACCAGCGCAGGCATGGAACTAGACGCGGCACTAGGGAGACTATAGTGGTGTAGGTCTAGTGACTTGGCACTTCTACAGCGGCGATTTTGGAAGAGTATAGAACGCGCGCCAAATTTAAATTACAATACATGTAAAGCTGATAGGTAGATAATTTTTGACAATAAAAATTAACTAATTATTATAAATGAATTATTAGAGTGCCAATTTAAATAAATAAATAATTTTTTTTTACAATAAAATTTTCTCGGGGAATTTTACAACTTTTTGGTTTTATTTGCTTATAAATGAGATTTTTCACAGAGTATTAAAATAAAAATCAATTATTTAAATAATTAGAGTGAAATTTGGACACTATAAAATATTGTATAGTATAATATTAATTTTATTGTTTTCTTGTTCTTTTTTTACATGCATTGAGGATTTTTACAATATCATTTGCGATTGAGGCACCACTCTAATGCGTCCATGCAGTGAATATTTATGCATTAATATTCATGTGAATATTTTAAATAATAAATTCACTTTTTGATCACTTCTATTTAGTTTAATTATTTCAATTCGAAAGTGCAAAATTGTTCATTCGTTTCAAACCAAGAGCGTAACAGTGATTTTCATTGAAATTTTTTTTTTTACCATTTGCTAAGATAATTCTAGACTGATATACTTTACGTCATTTTTTTTTAAAGAATTCTTCATTGGCTGACGAATTTTCTACCTTTTTCCTTTAGGTTGCTTACAAAAGCGACTATTCATCATAAACCTTATAAGTCTGCTTTTCCTTGGATCTGCTCAATAGCGGTCACTCAATATCCTAAGGTTTGCTCAGTAGCAACCTGATCCTTTGGTCTGCTTAGCAGCGACTACTCTTGTGAATCCTGAGTCAGCTGAGTAGCGGCTCTCCTTGGACCAGCTTAACAGCGGTCATTGTATCCAATAAGACACAACCCATGAAGGAAGAAAATTTTTCAGGCAGAGAAAAATTATTTAACAAAAAGAGATCAGGAAAAAAGTATTTCTTGCAAAAATTATTATTTGAAAAGAAGGCATTAGAGAAAAGACTCAAAGAGGTAAATTATCAATTGCACAATTATTACCGGGAAGACAATAGAATAAACGCGAATAATAATAAAGTTTTTGAGAATAATTTAAATTTTCAATCTGAGGTAAGCAAAAAGTTTAATGAACTTTTGGAATTTGCTTTAAAGGAAGCGAATAAACACGAAGCCAATTAATTAGTTTTTCTGACATAAGACTACATTTAGTCGTTTTTTGAACCAGTTTGAGGTATTTCCTGGTGACCTTGCCCCTACACTTTAACGACCCATAGCCCTATTGAATAGACAATCCCAACATTTAGACCCATTATAAATCATTTTCTTTTGAAAGAAGAAGAAGAAGAAGAATTTTTACATAAAAAAAATACAAGAAGAGCATCCAAAATGAATCTAGGCGATGAAACAAATGCCAGAGGTACCAGAGCAACAAATGCAACTGCATCTGACTCCAATTTTATGCTAATGAATAGTATGGCAAACACCTTAGCGCTCATGAACTGCATAAGCGGCATCCCAACCTTTGATGGCAAGAGAAGTCTTAGAGAATACATTCAGGACTTAAGAAATGCAGCATCTCTAGTGAGTGAGGACATACAACCACAGTTTTTACAGAATGCACTGCACAAAATCACTGGACCAGCAAAGAAGAGTTTAATCAATAAACAAATTACCACAGTTGAAGAACTCATAGCACATCTAAAACAGAGATTCGGACCAGGAAGAAACTTTAGTTATTTTAATAACCAAATTCAGAATGTTCGAATGAGAGAACATGACACCGTCGGTGATTTCTATGATGAAATCAACGTCTTGCTTGGCAGTGCAAAAACAGCACTTCAAGAAGAAAAAGGCAATAGTTATAAGAAAGAAATGATGGACCCGTTGAAATCACTTGCAGTGGATATATTTATAAAAGGTCTACCCGCCAATTTAGCAGAAAGAGTGGACTATAGCAAACCGGCAACACTGCGTGAAGCCTATGAAGAAGCTGTACGTCTAGAGACGAGGATGCAAGCCAAAATAATTCCAGATTCTAGACCATACCGTGGCAGGACTCATAGCTACAACAATCCCAGACTATATAATGAGCCACAGACTGGAACAAATTATAGAAATAGCAGAACATATCATGACGAGGATCAATATAGAAACAGTCAACATGGAGAACCTCACTACATAGGTTACATAGAGGAACGATACGAACATGAAGAACCTGAATACATTGGCTATGTGCAAGATCGATCGAGAAATGTACCACGTGATGGATATTCCACCAACCGCCGCCAAACAAATGGTTATCAGCAAAACCATTACTAGGAGAATACTTACAGGAATCCGAATTATATGAATCGTTACAATAATACGAATTATGGAAATGGATTTCGCCCGAACCAAAACTACAACGACAACCGACAAGAGAGTTACCGTTGACGTGAAGGCAATAATCAGTCCTACAGAGCAAATCAACGAATATTCAACCCTCAGACAGGAAGGTATGAAGATACGCAGAACCGACCCGACAGGCAGAATATCATTAGTTGGCGTAATGAAAATCCCAGATATGACAACCAAAATAATAGGGACAATTTAAACTACCAACAGGCTCGTCACGAACCCAAGATGACGAGCCAAAACCAAAATTACTCAAGACAAAACGATCAGCAAATACCAATGAATATGGATCAAACAAGCTACCGAAAACAAATGCAGGAGTACAACCAGAATCAAAATTCTAGTCAAAGGAACCTACACGAAAATCAGACAAAAACCACAGTAATGGCGATACTAACCAAACCCGAGAAATCGCGAGGATGTGTTCCACGACCTGTAAAAGACCTAAAAACTATAATGGGGAAGATGGAGAGGCAACAGCTGTAAGAATACGGATACCCGAAGGAACACAGCGACCGTATTTGGACTTCATGATAGATAATGGCGCAACTGTAAACCTAATAAAAATCGGAGCTCTACACGATGACTTACCAATAAGCATTGAAGATGCCAGAGAATTAGGAGGCATCACAGACCAAACAAAGTGCACAGCAGGATCAGTGTACCTGGATATAAGAGGAACCCCAGTAAAATTTCAAATAATACAGGACGATTTTCCTATAAAACAAGATGGCATGTTAGGAAGGAATTACCTAAAGAAGGAAGAAGCAGTAATCTCCTACCATAAGAATGCTCTCATGGTAAGTGGTGATGTAATGCATCCCATACCGTTCATAGGACATGAAGAAGAACATAACCCAAGGAATCTAAGAAGAGGATATAAATGCAAACAAGCAAATGAAGTACTGAAAGTGGAAGCGAAAATTGATGACGAGAGCAAATGTATGGAACAAAATATGGAGAATCAAGAAAATGTTACCACGGACAAAGTAAAATAAATAATAAAAGCTACAATTAGACAAGTAGTCCAAATTAACCTAATCAAAAGTGACTTGAAAGAAGGCTACATTCCTACGATACATGTAGGAAATGACAACGTATTTCTAGGTGAAGGCGTAGTCAATAATGTGAACAATACCTGCAAAATGATGGCCATAAATACAAGTGAACAAGATGTAATGATAGAAGTAGACCCAAAAGAGTTAATACCTTTCGATACCGGACCAGACTTTCTACAAGAAATGACAGTGATTTTGATGGAGATGCAATTGTTGACCAAATTAAAACATTAGAACGAGTAAAGGCATCAATCAGAAGAAATCATTTGAATAAAGAGGAATTAGAAATTGTGGACCACATAATAGAAGATTTTCTGGATCGATTTCTATTGCCAGGAGACAGGCTCCCCTGCACCGACATGATCGAGCATCATATTCATTTAGAAAATAGCGTACCTATAAACACTAAACAATACAGACATCCTCCTCAACATAAACAAGTTGTAAGAGAAACTGTAGCCAAAAAGCTCAAAGACAAGATTATAAGAGAATCCAATTCTCCCTGCAATTCACCCATCTGGATAGTACCCAAGAAAGCAGATAGTCATGGCAACCCAAGATGGCGCATGGTGATTGATTTTAGAGAGCTAAATAAGAAAACCATCAGAGATGCATACCCGTTACGAAATATTGCGGACATAATGGATCAACTGGGAGGAGCAACCTACTTTTCGATATTTGACTTGGCCAGTGGTTTCCAACTAATACCGATGGCTCCTGAAGATGCAGTAGAAGATTCTCAAGATGAAGATAATGCTGATAAAGAATCTATAGAAAATCTATCAGTCAGAACCACCCTAACCAAACAAGAAGTAGAAGAAGCTAGCAGAAAATTTGAAGAAAGCATGAGGAAACATGAAATGGATAAACAAGCTGATATCGACGAATCAACAACTGACATAGATACCCAACTGGATTTACCCTCACACTTCTCTGACGATGACAATGTACCCGATGATGTGCGTGAAGCAATCTACACATCTGATCCACGGTTTGAGAAAGAAACCGACGTAGACAAAGTTTGGAGGAAAAGTGTTCAAATCCTCATAAAACGAGCACGACAGAAGCTGCAGGAAGCATCTGGTCAAGAGGACACAGGAAATGAGTCAGATGTCGAAAGCGTAACTTACATAATATTGCCACCAGTGAGAAAGACATTATCAGTCACACCTACAATAAAAAGTGACAGCCCTACAGCCAACAGCACGCCAAGAAATAAGTCAAAGAACCACAAGAAGTTAGGGATATTAAGCGAGATAGAAGCCCAAGAAGGCTCCATTATAGATATAAGATTTTCGAAACCACCATAATTCACAATGACTCTCTCCTACCCACACCACCAGGTTTAGAACCCCTTAATTAAGGTCATGACATACGAGAAAGCGAGCAAAAATCCGAAAGCGATTTAACTCGTACCACTGAAAAGACCATGCGAATTCCCAACAACATGATTACCGTGAGAGAATGCCTCACACATAAGCGAGACAATATTGTGCATTTCCTATCAGCGAATTGTGACAATACATGGTCCGTTACCAGACTACTCGAAGAATTAGGAGCCATTAATCTAATGAAAATAAAGAACAGAAGACCAAAACCAGGACAAGTCTTAGTCACTCCTTTCAAGAAACATCAAATATTTACTGTAATAGTGAAAGACAAGTACTTCAACACAATCAAAATGGAAAATGTACACAAAGGACTCAAGAACCTAAAAGAAATATTACTCAATAGAAATATCAAGAGTTTCAGAGTAGCACGAAAAGCAGAAGTACCCGCTGAAAAAGACAGAAAAGAAATAATTGGACACCTTCATGACAGCCTGACAGGAGGACATAAAGGAATCAACCAAACATATCAGAAACTAAGGGAACGATACTATTGGCCAGGAATGAGAAACGACGTTCAAAACTACGTCAGACGATGTGCAAACTGTCAAGAACAGAAAATAGAACGGTTCAAGACGAGAGAACCAATGATTATCACAGACACGCCAATAGAAGCTTTTGATAAAGTATCAATTGACACAGTAGGAAAATTGAGGATGACACCAAGAGGGAACTGTCATCTCTTAACGATGCAGTGTAACTTAACGACAATAGCTGACGCACTAGCGAAATATCTCATTTGTCAATTTGGAGCTCCGAGAGCCATACTTTCAGACCGAGGGACCAGTTTCTTATCAAGTATAGTAGAATCACTACTGAAGCTATTCAAGATAAATCATCTAACAACTTCAGGCCATAGACCTCAAACAAATGGGTCATTGGAGAGAAGTCATGCTCCACTCATAAAGTTCATCCGAATATACTCTGAAAGATGCGATGATTGGGACCACCTAACCCCCTTTGCAACCTTTACATATAATACCATTGTACACGCAGCCCCGAACTTTACATTCTTTGAATTGGTTTATGGAAAGATAGCACGTTTCCCTTTTAGAATACCTTCCGATGAAAAATTAAAAACATATAGCGTTTATATGCGAGACCTAGTACTAAGACTAGAAGAAATGAATTTTTTAGCAGGAGAAACTCAAATAACCAACAAAATTAGGACTAAAGAAAGGTATGACGAAAAGGTCAGAACTTTCAAAGGAAAAGTCGGCGGATATGCTAGATTAATTAAAGAACCCCGCGTCCATAAGTTCGATTCATATAGGAATAAACCACTAAAAATCATAGAATTCGTAGGTCGGAAAAATGTAATTCTAGAATAGCCCAACGGAAAGATGGTCAGAAAGTACATTGACAAACTAAAGGATGTCGCAGTGGATTCTGACCTGAATTCTGACTAAATCACGTGAATAAAGAAAACAATCAGAGGTACAATATCATTTATGCATGTAAACTAATGGCCATATTTTTACAGGATGAGACACCCGAATATAAACATTATAATAATTTTAAGCATAAGTATGATGACCCGAGGAATACCACAGTATCAATTGGACCCCCTAGACCCGAATCCCGGTATATATTATGAAAAGATGGACCCCATGAAAATTAAGAAGGCCGATTGGAAGATACAAATCTACATCAATGTCGACGACTTCATGCAAATACACAAACCGCTGGACTCTTATCAAACTGTTTACTGCATAGCAAGAATAGCAAAAAATAAGTGCAAACATGCTTTAGGATTTAACCTCATAAAACTCAAACATCAGACCTTACGTAGCATACAAAAAGAGATAAACGAGACAATCAAGACCATGGGACATTATAACCACCCAATCACGAGAAACCCCAGAAGTATTCGCATCAAGAGGTTGGCTCCACTAGGCATAGTCGGCACTCTAAGCAAAGGCTTATTTGGTTTAGTCACTATAGATGATGTCGACGACATCGATAATCTATTTCAAGACCAAACCAAAATGGTACAAATTATAGATAAGAATGCACATATAGTCTCAGCCCAATCTGAAGAGTTACACAATATCACCCAAAACCATCAAAAGGTACTGCAAAACTTTGAAGCAGTCTTGACCAAAACAGTGAACAACGTGGTCAAACAAGAAGAAGAGTTAAAACATCTAGTGGAAATTACAGTATCTGTAAGACGTCTGGAATCAACACTAGATCACTTAGTAAGGAGCAATGAAAAAGTGCTAAAGGTACTAAGATACTTGAAAGAAGGAAAAATACACCCTGAGCTCTTGACAACGAACATGATACACCAGATAATTACGGACGTGAAAAGGACAAGCGGTAGTTTGGATTTTGCAATACCCGCAGAACACCTAAGAATAGAAGAAATCACGAAAGTATCGGAAATCGATGTCATTCACGAAAATGGCAGGACCATCGCGGTGTTACACATCCCCTTGGTTGAAAGAGACCTCTATCAAACATACAAATTACATACGGTGACAATGCCACAACACAAAGCCAATGGAACCACTGGATTAGCCTTCATAGAGCCCTCACACAAGTATATTGCAATAAGTTCAAATGAAGAAAAATATATAAAATTTGATGACAACCTTGCAACCAAATGCATTAGAACCCATTACACATCAATTTGCCCAGTACTAGGACTTCTATAGGGTGCTCCAAACGCCCAAGACTGCGAAGCAACAATGTCATTAAACCCTAATTCTCAAACATTGAAAAACTGTAATATAAAATATAAAATCGATACAAAAACGCAATGGAAATACTTAGAGAATGATCAATCGTGGCTATTCTCCATGACAGATCCTGATCAGCTGCGACTCTCATGTCCAAATCAAGAAGACGTGAAAATAACCTTAAAGGGAGCCGGTATTATACGTATCTCATCAACGTGCGTGGGCAGAACGGCAGATACCTTAATAATCGGACAAGAAACCAGATCAAGCTAACTGACATACCTGTACAAACCCGAGATTGACCTAAAAGAAACTGACCTAAAGACCTGAAGCCACGGACCTTGACAATGATCTACCACTAACCATCGAAATACTCGGACCCAAATCAGGATTTAACCAAACGAAGCCTTTGGGACAAATAATCAATGAATTGGACGAGATCAAAGGTCACAAAAGACGGGATTACCATACAAATAATTTGTTGTATGGTAGCGTAACCTTCCAGCTAGTGGTCATAATAATAATTATAATAATAATAATAGGGATGAAACGTAGAATAATGATGCCTAGAGCAAGATCAAAGTCAAAAAACAATATCTACCTAGTAGAGCACCCAGTTGTAAATACCAATAAATGACCCAAAACCCCCAACACTGAAAATATTCCGGAACAATTTTCAGAACCGTGCTAAAGGCGACCATTGAGCTAATGATTGCACGAATACTCGAACCCTCATATAATGGACTATTTAGCCTAACATTCTTTAAAAATAATGTTTGTTTACAGACTAGGACACCATGAATACCAGAACCAACACATCCATGTTCTGTGACATCAACATCGCTCTATGGAGCATAGTGAAGGAATTCGAATATATAGGCACACCACATGCCGTATATGTGGAAGACCATCGAACGGACCCAAAAAGTAAAAGAGTCACACTATGTTTTGGCACCGAAAAACAGGCAACAAAGGCCAACGAGTTAAAAATATCATTGATAAAACAAAATAAACTTAGACGACGTACAAAACTGATGTCCGGACCATTATCAAGAGAAGACATACCAACTTCGAAGAGAAGAGAACCCAATATGAAGTCAGAAGTGCATGTGATGACCAACATACAGCACAACAACGAACTCAGCAAAAACAGACTATTTTGCCTATTACCTTGGGAAGGCAAAGACAAAGAAAAGGATGAAACGTTCTTCAGACATTTTGCTCAATTCGAACCAATGGTATACTACGAGACTGTACGAGATAAAAAAGGACGTCTATCCTACGGATACGTATAATACTTCAAAGACCGGAATGCTGAAGAGGCAAGGAAGAAGAGCAATCCTATTTACAAAGCAAATTTGGCAGAACCGAGAAAACAGATACGAGGCAAAACCGAAATGGAGACAAAATTCCATTCATTTTGCATAAACGAAATAGACCTAAATCTCTACAATTTACACTAAGTAACTTGCAAAAAACAAACCATGTGGACCACTTTTAGAGATCCGGTGCAGTCACCGCAAAGCAATCAAACACCAACTCTGGACGAATTGAAGAAGACGCTAGCGTATTTAGAAAGCCTGGAAGGAAGAAAAATCAACCGATTAATGGAAACTCAAATCCAACCCGTACCAACGATTAAAATAAAAGGCGAAAGCCAAAATGAGAGTGTATGTGAACAGATGAATGTGGATGAATGAAAATTAGGACCCCAAAATAAGTCATAATCAGAGCATACCCTACCTTATCCTCAATAATCTCATTCTATCCCGAATCGAAACACATATCCATCATATAAAACAAAATCGTAACCCTATCCCCGAATGCATACACAGCACATTTACATAATCATAATATAACATAAGAGAGAAAGGGAGGAAAATTAACAATATCATACATCATCAAAAGGCAACCCAAATTGCATGTACTAGGGACCCCATACATTTTGCATGACCAAGCATGATATGAAATAAGAACTATAATAAATACCTGTGCCCAAACCTATATAGTAAAGAATTTTCTTCTTATTTCCTATGTTTCAGAAATGGATTTCCAGCAGAAATACTCAACCAAACCAGGATTCTCAAGGTAGAAAGACGAGGACCGAAGCAGGTTGTAATAGAGTTCATTGGGAACCCTGATAATATCGCAAAAATATTGAGGACCTTTGGCATATGTGTCATGGACATTAGGTACCACAAGTCCGTCAACACATACACCATCAAAGTACGGTACAACGAAGAAGAAGACGCGGTAGCTGCTGCAATAATATTCAGTGCGATGCCAACCGGCACCAGAGAGGAAAATCAAAGACAGGAAGCAGGACCACAACAGAAAGAGCCACAACTGGCTCTGGAACTGAGGCCCAGCCAAAGACCAATCCCAGAACCAAAGGCAATGACGGGAGAACTGGATGACACAGAAGGACTACGCTTCTGCGTATTAGTGCCCTTGGGATACTCCACAGAGGAATTCCTAAAAGAATTTATGCGATTTGGACCAATCGACCACATATACGAAGTGGTCATGAAGGACCAAGAAAACAACACCGGCATAAAAAGAAAAATAGGCTTTGTCCAATTTTTCAAACACGAGAACACGGTCGCAGCAATGGACTAATGCAACCAGGCCTACAAACCTAGGTGGGCAAGTAGGCGACATCTACCAAAAGGCCTACGAATATATAGAAAGAAGCATAAAGTCTGCGGACAAATGGCAGATATTAGAAATCAAAAGGACCATGCGAAGATCTGCAGCATGCAGAATCCTGAGGTCTTACAAAGACATTCGGCATGTGGAATGGACGTGCCGTACAAATATTGGACCAACCACATGCTGGAATGCAAAATAACAAGTCCAAAGACAACAATTGAGACAGACGATCAGCCGGACCTCATCACTTTTGACCAACAAGAAGATCAACCGGACCTTAAATCTTTTGATCCGTGGGAACAACTTCTGCCGGAAATAGAAGAAGCCGGCAGCACAGAAATACCAACAAGGACCCTGCTTGACCAGAGCATAGTAGAAGAAGAAGAAGAAGAATCGACCATCTTAGTCCCGACAAAAAAATAAAAAAAAAAAAAATAATAATAGAAACAAAAAAAACAATGGAACTAAATCATTGTCTTCCACAGTTCATTTTAATGTAAGAGTCTGTTCTAATAAATGATATTTTATACTTTCATAATAAAACCCGGACCATTTAACTCTAACCCCGCCAACCATATCACGAGATAAATATATTGTTAAATTTTAAGATAAGATATAACATCCTTAGAAATAAGTACTAACAAATGAAATTATTCAAAAATTTTAATACATATACAATATTACACAATACAGAATAAGTAGTATATTAAGTAAAGGGAACTAACAATACTAATAAAACAGGAACTAAGATAAATTGTAAAGGACCCTGGGACCAAATAATCCAGCAACAAGTAAGTGGCAACTGCCTGAAGCAATTTCAATGAGCTTCCTTTATTCTTTTTTTTCTTATTCAACACTAAATCAAAGACATAAAAGAGACAACCCAATCAATAAACCTATCCCATCGGGCAAATAAGAGAATGAAATTCATTCGAAAGGACACATGCCGCGCACATGATAAACATCACATAGATCATGTGCGGGACACACTGTGCCAAACTGAGCAAAGGACCAATAAAAGTAAAGCACATGTATAAAAAAAAAGGGGGGAGGGGAAACGCATAAACTACCAAGATAAAAAACATATAGATCTTGTGTAGGGTATGACGGCACACCCCGCAAACTAAACAAACGATTGGTTGAACCATCACGCTTACGCGTCAGAAAAACTTGCTCCATATCTACAAAATCAAAATGCACACTAACAATTCATCACTGTAACATGCTTGCTCTTGTCCTTGATTTGAGACTAGTTTTTCTTTTCATTAACTGATATATTCACATCATTGAACCTTACTTGTTATGGACCATCAACTGGACCATACCACCCGCAGAACCCGCGAAGTTTGTCGGGGACGACAAACGTTTTCAAGGGGGGGGGGGAGGATGTTATGTGACGACTTTGCGATATTTATATTCGAACAATTATTTCGAATATAAAATCGAGAAAGTTCTCCAAATAGAAGGTACAGGGAGACTCAAGGCTACAAAAGTATCAGGTAGTCAAGAATCTCGCTGACCTAAACAATTTCCCCTCCACTGCGCAAGACCGCACGTGCGAAGCCACGCTGCAGTTTTGAATTCTTGCACCATTAACAGGTCCCGTAAGACCTAATGAGTGCGACGAGTGCAGACGCACTGACGTCAACATGGGGAAGTGGAGCTTGAAGACGCGTGGAAGGTCCGGATATACTTCCGAAGCGTCCCCAAGCCACGCTACCTCAAGCACTCCGACTCGAGCCAAGCTGCCGAGCGGACGACAATTTTTCAGTAGTTTCTCCTTTGTTTTATACTTTGTTTTATTGTTGTTCAAAAATCAATTGTTATATTTCATTATTTCTCATTTTCAAATTGACGGATACATATACATATACACATATTATAAATATTGAGCCCAATTGATAATAAAAGAGGACCAAATAAAGCCAGAAGCTTTTTCAAACGTGATTGAAGTGTTTTTTGATTGGTTTAACCTACACATATACATTTGAATCTTCCTTGGACCAGGAAGAGATAGAGGACTGTAGACTTTGGGGTTGATTAGCAATAGATAAGGAAGCATACAAGGTAAGAAGGTTTATTATAGACAAATCCGCGTTTCAGACAAGAGAAAAGTTAAGCTGACAGCCAGGAGAGATTCGAGGAGTGGAGTCTCTCCCGTAACTGTACAGTTGCGTGCGCGAGATCAACTCACGCAAAGATTTGGTTAATATTGCTAGGTGACTAATAATCACCTAACAATGGGACATTTCATGTCAAACCGATCAACCTACCTACACTAAAATTGGTTTGACCAATTTAGACGTACGACATCTCAAAATGTACGTCTGCTAAGAGGCTTCCAAAAAAAAAATTGGCGTTTTGAGAAAAATAATATGGCGGATCAAATATGGCCCCTAGAAAATTTATTCTTCATGGTAAATTTTATAAAAAACCTTAACAAAATTTTCAAAAGTGGGGAATATATCTCCAATCTATATATTATACCGCTTTTGGGTATCCTGATTACAAATTTATCACCGGATATACGAAATTTAAAATGGCGACTCCAATATGGCAGATATAAAATCCATATAACGGTACCATAACGAAGCTAAGAACACTGCCGTCCTATATTTGTAAGAAAAATAATAAAATTTTTTGGATCGGAGAAATGAAAACTTTGAACAATTTTTCAGAAAATTGTTTATCTACATCTACATCTACATTATATTAAAACTATATATGTGAGTAAAACTGTGAAAATCCCTTAAAATTACTGAATCATTCTATGATCATTTTTATTTCACGGTATATAGATACTGCCGAAAAAGATAAAAAATTTTAAATTATAATAGTTGTAATGATGAAGAAGACATACAAAAGTTACCTTCCGTCCGTCCATCCGTCCGTCCGCCCGTTACGTTTATAAATTACAGTTGTAATTTATAATAGTTCATTAGTAAAGAGGCATACATATACATATGTCGTATAAACCTAGATTAGTCCACTTGCATTGGATGCTGTGAATAAACATTTGCACTAACAAGATTTTACTAATATTATAAAATTATTAATTTATAAAAACGCTATAAATAATATGAAGGATATACATGTTTATATATGTATGGATGTATATGTGTTATCAAATTTGATCTGCAGTGATCATTTGTAAAAATATTAATTATTTTCCGAAATCATTAATTAATAAATGCATTGTGATTGATGCTATATGTATTCCTGCGTATTACAAGATGTGCATCACAGATTTGGTGCCTTACCAGGTCAACCTTTGAAAAGGGTTTCAGGCCGCGAAGCGTCTGTGCGAAGTTGGCGATGTGCCGCACGGGGTAGCGGTCGGGTACGGTGTGCGCGTTAAGTCCGCGATAATCCCCGCACGGTCGCCAGTCTCCGTCGACCAGCTGCTGGACGATGGACGCATCGTGCCGAACTGCACCATGATCCCGAACTGCTTCCGCGCGACTACAAAGCGGTCAGGCGGGAGTCTCCGAGGTCTGCAAGAAACGGCGGTCCGGGTGTCGTCACGATGTGGTGCTGCGTATTGTGCTTGATCACCGGTGCGCGACCGTCGGGTCGAGTGATCTCGGGGAATTCAGCTAACAGCTTGTTATAAACTGATTCACCCGAGTTGATGACCTTTACGCTTGGAACGTCGCATGTAGAGACGCGCCCACGTGTCGTGCACTTGGTTCCCACGTCGATGAGCTGCCCGTTCTTGAGATCCATGAGCAGGCCATAGTGGACGAGGAAGTCGGCTCCGATGATCGGTCGCGTGCTCGCCTCTTGCGATGTTCCTAGGCCTTGAGCCGTGTAAAGGGCTGATCTGCGGGCGGAAACATGATGATGTCCCTAACCTCCCGGGCGTGACGTATGTCCACGACGCCGAGGACGTGGCCGAATTTTGTCGCTTCTACGGTTATATTCGAAGCGTCGAAGCTTCGCTCGGCCATCGCCAACCATAAGGCTGGCTCGCTGGGGTCGAACGGCGGCAGACGTACCGCCACACGGTGCACCTCGTTGGTTACGTCGTTCCTGGTCTGGTTGAGGGTTTCAGGAAGCGACATCTCGTAGCACTACACTTGATCACTCACAAAGACGAGAAGTTCGTGTCACGTTGATCACGTCGGGGTTACCATTTTGGAGATCGGGTGTAGGTCAAGGAAAAACTCACTTGGTGAATTCAGGATAGAACTTCTTTATATAAGCTGAATAGACGTGTACCGCGGATGTAGAGAAGTCGTGCATTCGTGTGTTACTCTGGTCGAGTCCCGAGAAGAAGTATTTTTCCTGTGCTCACTCCGTTGCCGAGGAAAAGTTCTCTTGACTCCCACTCCCTTACCTCTGACCAATCAGCGGTAAGGAAAAGGGCGCTCGGTGGCGGCGGCTGTAGTTATTGTAGCAGTTATTCTTGCTCCTGCTTTACTTGAGGCTTTTGCTGCTGTTATTGTTTTTGCTGCTGTTGCTCTTCTTTATCCGTTGGTTCATCTAAATACTTTTCTAAATTCTTGTAAAAACTTTGTATATCCTCTGCTCCCCAATCTGATATAGTCTTAGGTACTAGGTTGACAACAATAATTTCAAGCTCTTGCAAATCTGCAGGCACTATGTCATCTACTTCTGCGTTGCCAACTGTTTCCTGTTTCTTCATGGTATCAGTATCGGACAGTAGATAATCTGATCCTAACGTCAAGTTTAGATTTTCATTCTGGAAAAAAAAACATTAAAAAGTTTATACATTGAAAAATAGTATAAAAATAGTATTTTTCAATACAAGTTCGTAAAGTAAGCGATTCTCGCTTATTCGGTGCACATGTATCGAACTATATCTTTTAACATGAACGTACATGAAAAACGCAGTTTTCATGGAGCTCGTTTTTGATGTAGCGTATGCGAAACAATGTTTCTATAGTAACTGCATGTTTCGCACCATATTATTTGTTTCGCACACCAGTTAAAAAACCTAGTATTTCACGCACGGTAAACGGACCCTGAGAAACTATGTTTCACGCACAGAGTGTTACAAATTATTTTTATTAATATAAAAAAATTATTTTTTACCTGATTGATTACATTGTTTGTAACGTTTTCGTTTTCTTCTGACTGCAACGACTACCATGTTAAGTTGAGCTTATTTTGATATATATATATATATATATCAACCTTGACCTATATATATATACAGGGTGTTCAAAAAGTATGAGACCCCCCCTATTTTCTAGGGGACGAAGATTTTTGGAAAGGTCAAACCTTTAGTAACTTTCAAAGAGGAACTGACTGGTGACCTTGAATTTGACCTTGGAGTTGAACTTGAAGGTTATTTTAAGGTCAACTTCGGTTTTTCACTCTTTGTTCGACTGTTTTTCTACTGAACTGATTTTTTCTCTTTTTTTTCATTGTTTGTTTTCTTTGTTTTTTTTGTTCTTCTGTTTTTTTGTTATTTTTTTATGTGACAATCTTGCCTTGGCTGGCCGGACCCATATGACTATTTTTATTTTGGGCAGATTTTTCTCCTTTTTTTATATTTTTTTTTTGTAATTTGATCTGACATTCTTGTCTTAACTGTCCGGATCTGCGTTCGACTGTTTTTATACTGGACTAATTTTTTCTCTTTTTTTTAATTTTTTGTTGTTGTTTTTTTGTTATTTTTTACGTAATTTTATGTGACGTTTTTGTCTTAGTTGGTCAGATTATGATGCGATTGTATTTTTGTGTAAATCTCTTCTTTTTTTTCAATTTTTTTTTTATTCGATGTGACCTTGATTGTCCGGATCCATATGCAACTTTTTTTTTGTAAATTTTTTTGAAAACTTTTCTTATTAGTGACTACCTTTTCTTAGCTACCGGATCCATATGCGACTGTATTTAAATTTTTTTCGTTTCTTCTTAAATTTTTTTTAAATAACCTTCAAGGTTACTTCCAAGGTCAAGTTCAAGGTCACCGTTCGGGCCCTGGTCCATCATCCTGCACCTTCCGTCCAAAACCACTACTTAAGATGTATCATTTCTGCCGATAATCGTCTAGAGCTTGTTTCAACCTATTTGACCTTGAAATGACGTTGAAGGTCGAAGGGTCACATGGACACGATACATCATCTGAACGTAAAATTTTCCGTACTTTCGATTGACGGTTTCAAAAATAGGGGTTCCCATTTGAAAAACAAAAGTTGACCTTGAAATAACCTTCAAGGTCAACTCCAAGGTCAAATTCAAGGTCACCAGTCAGTTCCTCTTTGAAAGTTACTAAAGGTTTGACCTTGACCTTTCCGAAAAGAAAATAGGGGGGGGTCCCATAATTTTTGAACACCCTGTATTTATATCAACGGGAAGAGGTAGAGGGACAGAGAGGGAGAGAGGGAGAGAGGGAGAGAGAGGGAGAGAGAGAGAGGGAGAGAGAGAGCCGGAGTGTGCGGGAGAGAGCGGGAGAGAGGGAGAGAGTGAGAGAGGGAGAGGGGGGTAGGGAGAGAGTGGGAGAGAGGGAGAGAGGGAGAGAGCGAAACTTTCACTTTAAAGGATCACATGCTACCCCTGCAGAGAATATCGAGAGTAGTTCGCTATTATAATGCGTGCGGTGTCCGGGAAACATATGTATAAGTCTGAGAGTAGTGGTATTGCAGCGTTCTTCTAGACAGCGCTGGTGCGCTATCTTTGCTGAGGGTATACAGTCGATAATGGGGGACTGCAGCGAAGGATTGGTGGCAACACTTCGTACGCTTTTAAAAATTATTTGCACAAATAATGTTTTTTTTAGTATAATTATCAAACGATAAATATATTCAGTTATATTCGTTTGCTCTCTGCGTTTACAGGGTTGAGACTGTCATTATTATTAAAATATAATTTTTTTTTGTAATAACGTCCGCATTACAAATATATAATTCTATAATGTTGGTATATAAATATATTTATTAGAATGTATTTGATTTTACAAATTTGTTTCCATATATATGGATGTTAAGAATTGTAACGGGGCTGTTCCTAGGCGGATAAATGCCTACGGCCACCGTACAAATGCAAAGTGCTCCTGCACTTTGCTTCTGCGAGATGCTGATCTCGCTCGTGTGGTCGCTTACCTGCAACGATGCTCCGGTGCTCAGTATACACTACACCTCTGGGTAGTGCCCGCGGAGGCGGCGGTATTTGGCAGTTTGAAGAGGAAGAGGAATCATATATTTATCTCTTAACGTAGCATAATGATAGTTTATGGCCTCTAAATGGAATAATTGCTTTACACTAAGTGGAGGGGATTGTTGGTGAAATTGATTTTTACTTATAATCTTTAATAATTTTCTTTCTATACCCTATATTAAGTACAGACAATTACTGTACGCTCCACCCCAAGCAATTATACCATAATTAATTAGACTTTGGAAAAAAGCATAATATATCATATTTAGAGTCTTGTTGTCCATTCTATGCCTAATTTTTGCAAAAATAAAAATTAAATATTTCGTTTTCTTAACTATGTAGTTTACATGCTTATCCCATTTCATGTTATAATCAAAGATTAGGCCTAGATACTTATAATTTTCTACTCTCTTTAGTGTATTATTCCCTATCTCGATATTTAGCGAATCAGGAACGCTATCACAGTAGCTGCCATACGCAACGTAAACCAATTTATTAACATTTAACGATAGTTTATTTACAGTAAGCCACATTGAAACTTCACTAAGATATGTGTTCATTTTATCCTGTGCTGACGACCACGAGTCATCACTGGCAATGATGACAGTGTCGTCTGTATAGGAAACAATAGTACCCTCTTGCATACCTCTCAGTAGATCATTTACGTATAAAATAAATAATAAAGGTCCTAATATAGTCCCTTGTGGGATACCAATTGATATTTTTTTATATTCACTTTTCAAGTTCTGTATTTTGACGCATTGTTTTCTATCTGAGAGATAGCTGTTCATTAGTTTTAAGGCACTGCCTCTTATTCCATATCTCTCTAGTTTATCTAGAAGCTTTCTGTGGTCAACCGTATTAAACGCTTTTGCCAAATCCAAGAAGGCAGTTATGATTGGCTTGGATTTATCAATTTTTTTATATATAATATCTGTAATATAATTCAACGCATCTGTTGTTCCTTTGTTTTTAACAAAACCAAATTGTTTTTCCGATATAACATTACATTCAGTCAGAAACAAATACAACCTATTATATATGATTTTCTCAAATATCTTCGCAATGTTCGATATTAGTGATATCGGTCTATAGTTCGATATACAAGACTTGTCACCAGCTTTATAGATGGGAACAATGTCAGCCTGTTCAAGCGCAGTTGGCCACGACGCCTGTTTTATACAAATAATAAAAATATGTTCCAAAGGTTCAGCTATGTAGTTTGCCAATAATTTGATTGTTTTTGCATTGATATTGTCAACGCCTCCAGATTTGTTTTTTAATGATTCTATAGTTTTTCGAATTTCAATACAGTTTGTAGGGTATATAAAAATTGATTTGCTATTTCATTCAGGGAGCTTTTGTTGATCTATATCTAAATCTGGAATTTGATTACTCAAATCCATACCTATTTTGCAATAACAATCAATCATGGAGTTTGCTATGGCAAATTTGTCTTCAATTTTTTGGTTATTACAACTAAATAGTCAGGTGACTTGTTTTGTTGCGCGTTTTTACCAAGCTTAGCATTAATAATGTTCCATAGCTATCTTGGATTGCTACTAAATTTTTTTATTTCATTATTATCAAATTTGTATTTAGCATCTTTGATGACTCTGTTTAAGGTTTTTTCGTAGTTTTTATATTCATCTTTCAATTCCAAATTAATTGGGTTCATTTTCCATATTTTATACAAATTTTCTTTAGTTTTGCAAGAGATTTGGATTGCTTTAGTTATCCAATTTTTTCTTAGCATTGATTTGTTATTTTTTTTCTTTAATTTTATGGAATATGAGGCCATCTCAAGACAGTCATGTATCAATTGTATCAATTTGTTTAAAGCATCATTCGGATCCTGTATTGCAAAAACTATCTGCCAATCAATATTTCCAGCTATATTTTGTAATTTCCTATAATTAATGCATTTGTTATCAGTTTCGCATGGCATCTGTAACTTAATCTGATCTATATTTATTAATAACCGATAATGATCGTTGAAAGGAATATTTAGCTTAATAGATTCAACTTCAATACTTGTAGTTTTAGCGAAACAGTTAACAATGCACGTTCCCTTCTTATTATCTAAGGAGGGCCGAGTAATTCCTCTGAAATACGGTACATATTCACGCTCAAGATAGTTCATTACAAATTCCTGACTCATTGTTTTGTCACTAGCCTCCAAATTTACTACATTATTATCTAATATATCAATATTAAAATCACCAACAATACAATGATTTTTAACATTTCTATGTTTTATAAAAATTTTTTAACGCTATTAACAAATACAGACTTTGATATGTCATGGCACCTATACATAGCAGATATTAGAACTGATTCTCCTGTCATAAGTTTTATGTCAGTACTCACAACGCTCAATCTGTCAACTACATCAAATTTATTATTGCTATATATATTGTTTCTTATATAAATTAAGACGCCATCCGCCTTATTAATTTTACTCTCATTGTAACAAATTTTGTAGCCTTGTAGTTGATAGTATTGAGGGAATTGTAAATTCCAAGTTTCCGTGCATGCAATTATACATGGTTTTCTTTTTAAAGATTCTACAAAAACTTTCAGTTTTTCAAAATTAGCATTTAGGCTGCTAATGTTTACGCATAAAATAATGTTTTGTTTTCTACTTAGTGTCTCATTGAGTTTTTTTACATCATCAACTTCAAATTCAAACTTGCTTATATCTTCAACACTGATGTCTTGATCCATTGCTATTTCTTATTCCTCCGTAGTCTTCCTGCTATATTTGAATTTATCGATTGAAGCGACGTTGACGAAATTCCTGAAGCTTTAGGCACCATGTCTCTATCAGACGTTTCTACACTGCCGATATATCTTGGTATTGTAGGTTTAATTGTATAGTCGGTATAATCAATATACTTCCTTATCTTAGATTTCAAGATTTCGCATTCGTGGCTATCTATTGCCAGATGTTCTACGTTGAAATTTGTTTTATAAGTATCATTACTGAAAACACAGTTTGCACACTTAAACTTATTTGTTTTGCAGTCTCTTGTTTTATGCTCACCAGCACACTTTAGGCAAATATTACTATTTTTACACTTGGTGCTATTGTGACCAAATCTGCCACAATTAAAACATGGTTTAACATTAATATAATCATAAACTTTGCAGTTTTGATATCCTACAAAGAGTCTATTCTTATTTTCTCTGATGTTTTGGTATATCTCAGCAGTCACTTCCAATATCACAGACTGAAATCCAGTTTTATTGTTCTTATAGGAATTCAGAATCACACTTTTTTTTTTAAAAGCACTAAAATTTCTCTCATTGATATCATGTTCAATTGTATTATTGTCCATATTTTCGAAATTATTAATTCCTACTACCTTAACTTTAGGATTTTCAACTTCTTCTCTGTTTACATCACATACGTCTGCAAGTTTACCTTTTAATAGTTTATGTGCTTTGTTGACACTTTCCTCGTTTAGTAGGTTTATGACTATCTCATTTCCTTTTTTGATAACCTTTTTTGTTTGTATGGATTTGTCCTTTATCAGATAATGGGATACCATTTTGTTTAAACTATCAATACTTTCGTCTTCATCTGTTTTTTTTTAATATTATATTAGGAACACGTTTAGGCTTTTGAATATTTTTAATACTTGACACTGCTTCAGCAAAAGTTTTGCTTCTGACCGACACTGCTTCATTCCTACTTTTGTCTAATAATTGCTTTAATAATTCGTTTTTTTCCTTCAATTCTGAATTTAGATCCTTTAAAAGAGCATTTTCACGCTTCAAGTTGACTTCTATTAATTCACTATTATCTTCTGATAGATCATTTTGAAAATCTTCCAGTAACTGCTTTCTCGTTTCATTTCTTTCAAAATGCTTTACTTGAGCGATTACAATTCTCGCATCGTTATTCAGCGATTTACTGTGTAATTTTGAGGTTAGGTCTAGATCCTCATGTTCATGACAGATTCCCAGAACTGAACTTGATAGTATTGCTTTCTCGTTTTTTACAAAATCACTCTCGTATGATATACTTCTTCACAAATAATGCATACTACTAACTTAACTTTTTGTTTAGGATGACATTTATAAGTTTTTGTTGTGTCACGAAGGAGCGAGCCTCCGCTCACCGCGGCCATCTTGAGTTCGTAAATAAACAATTTTTGACGTCTTTTCACTTTAAAAATTTTTAAAATTTCCTCGCTCCATCCTTTCTTGTAACCCTTTTCAAAGACATGACGTTCTCTACTTATTCGTACACACTGATCCACTTTATATTTAGGCTTTTTTCGTTCAATCTGCCTTCCCAGAGATTTTTTTAACATATTTTTTCTTGTTTTTTCGACATTCTCTAGCCTCACAGCAGCAGGTTTCATTTTTATAGTCGAATGTATACTATTATTATAACTCTCAACTAACCTTTGTAATACATCGATATAACGTTTCGTATTCTTATATGTGAAATAACGAAACATTCGTTGCTTTAACGTTCTATTAAATCTTTCCACGACTGCAGCTTTTACATCGGGATTACTAGCCACACGAAGTTTAATACCTTGCTTCTTTAAGAATTGTTGAAATTCCTTACCAACAAATTCTTTACCGTTATCCGTCTGTAGCATGTCTGGGCAACGGTTTTTATTTTTCTCTAAAATTGTTTTAAACCCTTTGGTCACTTCTAAAACTGTTTTATCACGCAGAGCTTCGACAAATGCGTATTTACTCAAAACATCAATAACTACTAATAAATATGAATAATTATCATTATATCTCTTTAGAGAAATCAAAACAATTAAATCAGCCTCCCAAAGCTGGTCAAAACCATAAACATTATAGTATAAACGTGGAAATTTTTTTCTAACAGGTATATGTTAAGTATAAGTATCTAGCTTTATCAACCACTCATTAATCGTGGATGACGATAACTTTCCTTTATTTGCAGTTATCAATTTTCTTGCCCCAGAAAAAGCTAATTCGTAATATTGTTTCTCAAGCTCATCCATCATGTATTCAAACGTAATTCTCGCCACTTTTTATCAATACTTTTTTTATTCGGTACAAGAGTATCACCTAGCAATGATGAATCGTCGAAATCCTTCTCGCCAAGACTTTTTCCACCATTCTTGTCACGAGTATTGTCAAGAACTTTTTCAAAAACAGATCGCGTTAAGGAATCATTAAAATATTTTTCATTGCCAATAAACTCATGAGGCACCTCAGTCGAACGAAGAAGTTCAGCAAACTGAGCTCTTCCTACAGCTGTTACTTTTTTACGCTCTCTAGCTACATCATTAACCAGATCAATTATATTTGTTATTTTTTAAGTGATTTAATAACAGTTTTGTTTTATTATGAAATAATTTTGGTATACTTGAAAGAATATCATCATCACTCAACTTATTTATTTTATCGTTACTATCATTTTTCTTTTCAGCAGTTTTTCGCTTCTCGTCGACAAGAAATAAGTACCTTTGTAAAACTTGTAAACAATTTTTATATTTATCACCTTCCGTAACGTACGCTTGAGAATCCAATATCTTTCATCTCATTATCAAGACGTGTAAATTTATCGCCAACTGTTTGAATACTGCTCAAGCCATCTTGATCAGCTTTAAGTTTAACATTTGTCTGCATTTTTTGTAAACTTTCTTTTTTCGTACTCTTTCCATTTTTATCTCACATTAAAAGATCCAAGATTGGGGGCAATAATGAAACTAAAAAATTTCCTCCTTCCTGAACAATCATTCGCTTTTTATTTTTCTATTCATCTTTTCGATTTGTCGCTACTATGAAATTTCGTAAAGTCTTTTTATACTTTTTCAACTTGTTTTTATCAGTGATTTTCAACTCTACTACACCGTTCAACAAATTTAAAGCGCACTCACATATATATTGCACTAATTTATTATCTACGTTGCGCAAGAATGCCAATCGTTGCTCCCTGTTTGAGTGTCTTAACGCCTGCAATAATACTATATATATCTCATCAAACGGTAGCTTTTTCTTACTCCCGTGCTGACGCTTTTTCGATGCACGCTCTGACATGGTTATATCACAACTGACACAAATTTCTTTATACACTGCTCAATTTTATGTAGCTACTCGATGAGTACTTTGGAATGTATACATACTGATACTCATCGTACGGAAATATACAACTTCGAAAACGTAACTCCTCGAGAGTACTTTGCTTAAGATCAATCACCAAATAAGTGTACGGTTTTAACGTACTGTCACAATAAGCCTCTTGCAAAAATCTCGAATCTTCGGGGTATAACTGACGGAGCTAGATGCTGAATCTGTGCCTGATCTCGAGGATTTTGGAATAAAACCATATAATTCGCATACAAAGATATATCACGTAGACCTTTATGAAATATATTCTGACAAATATATATCACCGAAGCGTTACGATGGTGATTACACTTACTAAACAAATCAATAATTGTTCCATTATTTGCAGACTCACGCATCAAATCGTCAATTATTTTTTATTTTCGAACTTCCGGATCGTTCGAATAATCCTCATTACGCGGCAAACCATCACGAAATTCAATCTCTACATTTTCCAATATATAACTATCCTGCCATTCACCATAATAAAATAATATTCTGTCAAATTTTACATTCGCAATAACATCAAGGTGCTTCAAAAATCTTTGCACAAATACCGTTTTACCCGCTGATGTTGGACCAGCACAAATCATAGTCCAAGGGTACAAAAACCGTGTATCCATCTTTACCTCTATACAACCACTCAAATTTCAATCCTATATTCATTTTAACAACCTCACACTAACTTCTATCAAACACAGTATGGACAATACCCGCGCAACAACAAATGAACACTGGTATACTCTCTTAAAATGCTCAATCACCTTATCCGATCTTCATGATTTTATCAACTGTTGATAAATACTTTAACCATAAAAAATCTCCAAAATAAATGTATATTTAGTTAATTATACGGAAACACTAAAATGTCAGCCGTAACTTTTAGTTAAAAATACATATATGTTAATTACATATATGATTTAATTTTTATTAAATAATATTAAAATTTTTTTTTCTGTAGGATATTTTGAAAAAATGGAAAATCCAATACTAACAAATCAAGATTTAGCTATTATTCTATTAGAATCAAACGAAAGCTTTTTAAACGTAATAGTTGATAATTTAAAAGAACGATTCATATTCACAGAGCAACAATTACTTTCAATAAGCGAAAAAATAATCGCATATTTATTCCTACTTTTAAAAGATAATGGATCTAATCTTTTTATAATAAAGAAAATTTTATAAAACAAAATAAAAAATGGCTCGAAATAGATTTTATAATTCCAAATCGTAGTTTAAGAACTGGAAAAAGGAAATTTAAGCGTTTTGAAGAATGCTCGTAAAAGACAAAGAAAAGAAGATTGCAAAGTGTTGCTAATTCTGTTTTAAAGCTGATGAAATAAGTTATACAACTTTGTTTGAAGAAAATAGATGCGTTCCAAAAGCTTTGCCTAGCATCACAAAGCAAAATAGAAGGCAATTGTCAAATGTTCATACCCTTTCACATTTATTTATTTGATATTGAGCTTTCAGTGCGTCGATATGTCAAGACCCGTAAATTGTTATTAACACATAATGTAAATTTTTACCTTCTTAAGTCTTAGCAGCTAAAAGTGAATGCTATCCCGAAATCTCAGATATTATTATCACTGAAATAAGTGCGACTATTAAACTACAGACACTACTGGATCTTACAATAAAAAAGTTATTTGACATTCCTACCATAGTTTTATCCAGTAATTATTTTAAAAAAAATATATCTTTACAAATGGTGTGGAGTTTAGATGGAGCATCAGGATTATCTGCTTACAAACAATATTTTACAGACTTTAATTGTTCTGACGAAAGTGTTTTCTCAGCAGTCGCAGTACCTTTGAAAGTAAAAAACAAATTTGATTCCGTAATTGTTTGGAAAAACTCCGAACCAGGCTCACATAAATATTGTAGACCTATTAAGTTTGACTTTGCAAAGGAAACTAATAAAAAAATACTTGATGAATATGAAAATATAAAGTCCCAAATATCTAATTTAAATCTAAATATTTTTGAAAAAAATGCTTTTAAAATATCCGTAGAACATAAGTTGCATTGTACAATGTTGAACGTTTGCATCTTCAGTATGCTGTTTTTGTAAAGCTACACGGAAGGAAATGAATAATCTAGAATCCGTCGAATTAAAATATGAAGATATCTCCACTTTTCAGTTTGGCTTATCCACTCTTCATGCATGGATACGTTTGATGGAATGTGTCTTACACATTCCATCAAACATCAAATCAAATTCTTAGGGAGAATCCACATGTTCACACTTCCCCTATCCCGTACCCCGTATCCCTCCCCCGTCCGATTTTTCTATAGGCATTCCATCTTTACTATTTCACGTTCATTGGAGAGTTCTATAATGAAAGTGAGAAGTGCATCTATAGAATTGTTACATCCATGTCTTCTGCTCCGAATTGCTTCGAACGGTGGCACGCATCAGTGTGTAGAAGAAGACGTGCTACATGCTTTACCCAAAATGTTTGTTTAAAGATAATGTGCAAAATCGCAAGTAAGTAATAACTAAAATAATAATAATACTAATCATACAACTGATTCACGTGTATTGCTAATTTTCAGTAAGCTCTGGATGTGATACGGAAGATGCAGGACTCTTGTGTAATATATATTTAAACTGCTCCGATTTTACTTGGCTTTTTTGTCTGCCATTTTGTGGCCCTCTTTACTCCGAAATGATTTTTACCATAAATCGAAAGTTAAAGAATACATCGCAACTGCATGTCAAAATACTTCGGAGACGGATATTCCAAATATTTTAAAGCATAAAAGAAATTTACAGAATCAGATTCTGGAGGTAATAAGATAATTTTCAAGAATTTATTAGTTAAAAAGCAAAGCTTAAAAGTAGGATACATATGAAATAATAAAAATTAAATTAATAATAGTAAGAACAAAATTATAATTTATTGATGTTTTATGTGCAGGAAGTGGAGCAACAAAAGTATATTTTGATGTCTATATCGAGATCAGCAAGACATAAAAATTTTTGCTAATGTCTACTTATTTATATATGTGGAAAACATTAAAGTAATTTCAGTGTACCATATTGTCTTGTTTACAATTTATCTAATGAAATGGTTGGCTATGTCGTATGTTTCAAGACTTATGTATGCGATTAACGTTTGCAGAAGTAAGTTTCCACATTATTAATATAAATGATCGTTTATTATGATTGTGAAATACCCAACATTTATATTTTCTGAAAGTGTATGTTATGCTTTATGAAATTCTAAAAATAATTTGTACATGTTGGCCTCTTGAACATATCTAGGTGGACATTCAAATGGATTATCCACATAGATATACATGTGAAATCCACGTGAAGTCCATTGGTCAATCCATCTGGATATGCGGCAAAATATTTTCAATAGGCAGAGAGTATTAGTTATTAAGGAAAGAGGCAATTTATATTTTTATACCCAGTTTGTATTTATCATTTTTATGTTATTTATAGAGCTGGGAAAGTAGAAGTTTTGGATAACAACTTGCAAGCGGAAATAAAAGGCTCGCAAGTGAAAGTTAAAGACAACGTTGTAATTTGACTGCAGCATATGCTTGGAAATAAATGTTTCATAAATGTGAACGTACAAAGGAATGTACATCTAAGTTTGGGCAGCAGAAGAGCATAATACCTTAAAGTCAAGTAAGCTTGTTAGCAGGGATGATATCTTTTTAAAAATAATTTGTACGTGTAGGTGGACATTCAAATGGATTATCCACATAGATATTAGGGCGGCGCTTATTTCCCAAAGTGCTTGAAGACCGGGAATCACTTGCATTTACCCAAAAATGATGAATTCAGAAATAAAATGAGATTTAGCAAGTGTTTAACCTGTTTCACTTTTCAAAAAACATGATTTTTTCGCTCCTAGTACATAGTGAGTAGTCACACCAAAGAATTGCGGTCGGTGGACTGTCACGCTTGGCTGACTTTATTATGCAGACGTGTGATTATAGTGAGTAGTAACACCGAAGTATCGCAGTAGGAGATAGCCGATAGCGTGTTAAAAAAGCGTGCCGAATTCGATCATGACACCACCATGCGGTACGTACCTGAACTATACTCATCTAACCAAAATCTCTATCTCCTACAGTGCCGCACGCTAATTGGACCATCCATTTCGCGCGCTCTTTGAAAAGAGATAAGGGGAAATTCTCGTCGGTAGCCGATAATGAGGATGCTATGGTTCAAATCTTATGTAGGAAATTATTCTTTTGCTATGTAATGTTATATTTTATGTTAAGTAAAATAAATAACTTGTCGGCAAATGTAAGTGTAATTTTGTATATTTTTTTTGTAAACACTGACTGACCTATCAAAACCAATGCACATTACCTCGCGCGCGACGTCGCGAGATTCTACGAATTCGCTCGGCCAGCGAAGTGCTGCGTTTTTCTCCAAATATTTACCGACAAATATACACTCTTTACGGCCAGAGGTATTTATACATCGTATAATCATACTTATCTGAATAAAATCCTTGAAAATATTAATGGATAAAATTTTAATGATTTGATTTTGATGAATTATACTAATACCAACTTAACATTCATAATTTCTTTTCCATCAGGTTTAAAAAATATTATTTTGTCATTTTTTAACATTTTTATATGGATTTTACAAGTAATACAATTTTATTTAATTAATATATCATTTGCTTGTTACCGTTAGATTATATTATATATAAATTGAAATTGAAGCAGTAATAGAAAAGAAGGACTGAATTTAAAATGGATACATACGATTGCCCCTACTTTCCCCTCCTCCACTCGAACTAGATGCGTATAGTTCGGGTGGACATGCGCAAGATGGCGATAGGTCATGGCTGAATTTTGCATGGCACGCTTTGCCACATTTTCATCGGCGATCTCTCTACTAATCTCTGATCGCAGGTGGTAGACCATGAAAGAAGAGAGAAGGAGAAGTAACTCCATAGGCCGCGGCGAGCAAAAGCGGGTCGCAGTTTTCGCCAGAGATCGAGCCGTAACCTCAGTGGTTATAGCGCCATCCGACGGGCGGAAGACAGAAGCTTCCCTATTTTACTGTTACCGACTGCTGCAATTCGCTGGAATAATAGTTTTGCATATGCAGCTATTGCTAGGGATGTTAGAAACATTTAATATTGATAAATAATTGAATGTACATTATAAATAAACAAATTATAAAGATTGTGTATGATAGCTATTTTGTAAAGTGTATGGCTGTTGAAAAAACGACAAGGGGTTGTAAGTTTTATCAGTAAGAACTATATATTTTCAAATCGTTAGGCTCTCAATAGATGGCGCTGAAACCAGCGAGGGTTCGGTGGTCTCGCTATCTCTGGAGGAAAAGTCGTCCCAGTTTCTGGGTACTAAGTTACTTCTCCTTCTCTCTTCCTCCATGTGGTAGACTATCACACTCTGCTGAGTTTCCTTAGTTTGGATAAGTATTATGTCCACTTTTGCGGTATGTTTATGTCCAATATTGTCTGGAGGTGTATATATATGGTGTTCTTACCATTCTTAGTAAGTACCAAACTACTTTATGGTGTTTCATCGATCACAGATTTACAGTTGTTCTATGTTTATATTCATATTTTTGTATAGATTATGAGTCTCTAATATTTATCGAGTGCAATTAATTATAACTTATAATTAATATTATTGTAACACCCCAGATGAAGTTGTTTCCTTCGTAGTTTGATGGATAGTGATTGGGCTTATTCGCACACAATCTTCTCGTTGTAAGATCTGAATTTAAATCTACTCCGCAGCTGTGCTTATCTAACGCCAGAGGTTGCAGTCGATAACGAAGAGTTATACTGTATTTTATTCTCACAGAGTTTGAGTGTGCTTTAAGAACTCAATAAGCGATGCGAGTAAGAATACAGCACTTGTATTCAATCACCAGGTCCACTTGACTGTAGGAAGAGTATACGTGAAAAGACACTGTGTGGACCGATGCCAGGGCTTTTAATGCCTCGACGTCCATACAAGTAGTTATAAATTGCTTCCTCAAAGGGAAAGCTTTGTAATAGTAAAATTTTCAGCTTCGTTAAAACTTCATAGAAATGTGTTTTAAGATGTTTGGAGTTCGAATTATACGTTTTTAGGAGTTTAGGACGTTTTGCCTAAAACCATTTCGCCAATAGACACTTCGCCTAAGCCACTTCACCTAAAAGACTTTTCTCCAGTGAATCTTTTTGCCAGGACATTTGGCCAGAAGGGACATTTCGCCAGTAGGACAATTCGCCAGTAGGACATTTCGCCAGTAGGACATTTCGCCAGTAGGGACATTTCGCTAGAAACATGTTTTTTCTACTCCTGAACAATACCTGAAGCGTTGTTCATGGTTTCAAATCGTCTCTTTAACTTATGTTTGTTCGAGCGGACGTTTGGTTGACTAGATATTGAATATCATATTTGTTATTCATGTATATTAAATACAGTGCAATTATGTTACCGTTCACCTGTACGCGATTTAAATGGTTATGGTAACTTTGGTTTATTGTGTGTCTGCTTTTTTCAAATTAAAAAGAAGTAATTGAAATTCTTAAATCAGCTGCATACATATTAATAGCATAGCAATTATAAATGTATTTAAAAAAAAATCATAAATAATATTGTTTTATTTGATATAGTTTTTATATTAAATTAATATAAAATAAATAAATTGTATATTTTATAATGATTTTTATAATGAATTATTTAATTACAACATTTATTTGCTATTTTCAACATTTTCTAATAAGAATATAAATTAAATACTAAGGTCTATTTGTAAGATGTCAATTACAATTACAGTCACAACGTTTGTATGGTAAGTAAAGATGCGATTTCCTTTAAGTACTGGATTCTGTTGTCTCTGTACATATCCGATTCATTGTAATCGCTTACTATTCTTTTTATATGCCTATTAAGATTTGCGTTTTTTTTGTGGTTCTAAATCTGCTCCTGTTCTTAATTAAATCATTTTAAAAGTACTATTGTGATAATCTTCTGTGAACGCCTTAAACAGTTTCCAAATATTAAAATTCATAGGAAGAAGAAATTTGAATCCTCAGCCTTCGACACTTGTTTGTACGAGGCAAGTTATTTAACACGGCATTGTATTTATTACACTTTTCTATTGCAAAAAATGGTTATATAACACGTCTTCCTATTTGAATCCCCCAATATAAGTATTTAGAAAGTATAAAATATAAACTTCAATAATATTACCTTCTTTATCTAGTTCATCCGAAATGAGTTTATCAAACGCTTCCTTTACTTGGTTTGGTGGTAGAAAAGCTAATGCAGGAAGCATATGCATTGAATTGCTCGTTATTGTCATAACAAATTTTTAATCCTAATTCTCCTAATTTTCTGTACAGCGCCTGCCGCATATGAAAAAAAAACGATATCTAATTTGAATATTAGGAAAAACTGTTGTTACGGCATTGATGACTGCTAATTCCAAGTCGGTCATTATTAATGTAGGGTTTGATCTAGGATTCAGTTCTTTTAATTTTTTAAATAATCGTGTATACGTTTCTGTATTTTTGTTTGGCAATAAGCAGTATACCAATGATATAACTGTACTGCCATTATACAATCCATGTGAAGTATAAATTTGCCCAAAGAAATTTGTGGATTTGTCAAAAGTCCCATCACCAAACCAATGATCAATGGTGCATACAAAATCCAAGTTTTGTGTTGTTAGGAATATTAAAATTCTATTTGTACCATCGTTACCTGTATCAAGTAATAGGAACCTATGTTCCTGATTAATCCCAACGTACTGACACTTTTCAGGTACTATTAAGTCGTTGATTTTAGTATCGTTATTATTATTTATTTTTTCCGCATTCTTTCCTTTTATATTCCCTTTTTTAAAACATTCTCTCCTTCTTTTTCTGTGTTTCCTTTATATCTTCCTACCGGTTCCCTGGCGATACGTGCTAAATTCTCCTACCGGTTCCCTGGCAATAGGAGCTGAATTGTATGCGTGAGTAGAACTGAAACCTGTCTCTCCTTATGGCGTTTGAGGGATGGTTAGGTTCGTTTTTTTTCTATTTGCGTATTTTTGTGCGTCTTGCTCCTGCGTTTACGCGTAGGGCCGCGTAGTTCCCTGACGACGTCGCCGGCACGAGTGGTATTGTGCTGTCATTCGGCTTGAACGGGATTTTGTTAATTAGTGTGAAAGTTATTTAAATCATCCCGAAACTCACCATAATTAGTTTTTTTATTGTGTGTTTCGTTCCAGGCGACTCTTGTTTATCGTATTTAACCCCTATTTTCCGAGACAGTTGTGTAAAACTCGTGGTGACCTTGTGACGCTTCCTGACTCATATGCATATGTTGTTTGGGTGCTGTTATGCGGGTACCAACGTTTGGGTACAGGGTGTAGTTCGGTCTGCTTCACGTTATTGCTTTGCGTGTGGCGAGCCGGGGTGCGACTTCATAACTCGGGTTGTTGGTGAATATAGGTCACATGTCGCATCTCACCGGCGTCCGGACCGATCATATGAGAAGGAGTTATGTGCCTACTGTCCCAAGCGTTACAGTCACAACAGTCTCAGGAGGCACATAAGGTAAACTTATCGGTCCAATAATCTAGTAGCTACTTCCGATCGGTCTGATTGCTCTGCGACGCCGTGTTTGGATAATGTTTTGAATTTACGCGATTTATCGATCAGCCTCAAGGCGCCTTTGCTCCCTTCCCCCGCATCCACGGTGTCGACCGTGATGTGGACCTTGGTCGTGCCGTGCCCGATCTGTTGCGAGTACATGTTTAAGCCGGTCTATCAATGCTTAAATGGACCATTGTGTTTATCGTCCGCGACTTCCATCACCCGACACTGATCGTTGATATGCGATTGATATGCGAGCCTCCGTTTATTGATGGTGTTGTATTTTACGTGCGTTTTTATTATTTTATTTGTAGATCTAATTGTATGTTTACTTATTTTGCTTATTTATTTAATGCCCCGCTCTGTTCCAGTAGTTTTCCTTGTGTGTTTTGCCTTGTTTGCCATGATGCGCCTCCAAATCCAATCTTTGAATAAGATTACTTTATAATTTTGCGGTGTCTGGGGGTCGCTGATGTTCGAGTGTTACCTATCTATTTATCTATTTTCTTGTTTTATCTGTGACGAACCAGGTGATTTTAGAAACTTTCAAGGAAGAGGTTTACTAGTTTGACCCGATCGTGTCACTGGCTGGCTTATCTCGTGCCGAGCGGTATGCACGGATAAGCTGGATGCGTGGCTTTGCATTTTAATGTGGAGACGGGAATTGTGGGAGTACTTTGTCTCTCCTATAAAGGAGTGAAGTAAAGGACTGATTAGGTATAAATTGATTGCTTACCTTAGCAGTGAAGATGTGGTGAATAAGTTCAGGACACTTGAGTAGTTTCTTACTTTATTTATTCAACACAGTTCGATTAATAACAATGAATTACTGGGCTCACGTGGTTACACTTTTCAGCTTCTGATACTGAGTATATTCACCTGCGAGCGAGACTTTATATTGTATATTAACTTAACAATCGGCACGGCTGTCGTGGTGCGTTACGGGCTGGTACTGAGGACTGAATTACGCTACGTGCGATCTTTCGAGCTCTTTTCACCGTTTTAACCGTACAGAGAAGTCGAAATCCGATTATCAGGTCATAGATATTACTTGACATTGGAAAAGTTCGTAGTCCGAAATCTGTATGGCACGCAGGTCATAAAATCGATAGCGCTCGCATTCATCTCTAGTCACAAGCGGTAGCGACGCTTATCTTCTCTAGTAGAGGTCAAAGGCCAGTTGCCTAAAATTGAAATATAATGAATGAATCATCACCGGAGTGTGACGTAGAGAACATGCGTTGAAATTTCGATGTTCTTAAATCTAGAACGTCGACGTATTATTTTAATAAGTGTTTCCCCTTTCTGTTTACCTAAATAAAATATCAGTTATGAAAATTAAAAATTTATGAGGATATTACACCACCCTTCTCAGAAAAATTCATCGTCCTCGATGAATACTAGAACACTTATTAAATTAATCGGGCGACATTTTGAATTATTGCTAGAAGTCGATTAATTAACATTTGGTTTTGCTTCCTATTTCCTTAATTTTACATAGTAAAATAATCTAACCTGAAATTATTTTTGCATATTTATTTAAAACAGTTAACAGAGCATAAGTAAAATGTGCCGAGATTGACTATAACATCCTGAGAACTATGCGTATCTTTTTGTTCGCTGTTTTACTTCCTCCTAGCTTTGTAATAGTAAAATTTTCAGTTTCGCTACAATTACATAGAATTCTAATTACGTGTTTTTAGGAAATGTCCGTATGGATGTGTGTGTGTGTGTGTATGTACAGCGTGATATTTCTGAAACTAATCAGTCAATATTAATCAAATTTGACATGCATATCTATTTTTGGATTCTGAATTCGGGAAAAACAATTATTTTTTAATTTTTTCAATTACTTTTCTTTCATGGCCATTTTTCGATTTTTGATAACCATTATTTTCCTTTTTTTTTTAATAATTTCATTGCTACAAATAATTCAGCTAAAATGCATTCAAAAGATAATAAAATGACCTATTTTTCCCGTTTGGTCCTCAGGATTGACCGCTCCGTTCGGCAGATTTATTTGGATGAAACTACGTGCCAATGAATTGACAGCGGTTTTTTTTTGTTTTCGACAATTTAAAACCATTTTCCATAAATTTCGGACTTTATGAGTTTGCCGGATTTTGACTCGGGTGCCTTGGCTGGGAAAGTTCGTCCATACGTACGAGCGTTTGAGAGACAAAACAGAGACAGTAGTATCGACTGCATGTGAGATCCATCCAGCTATAGTGAAGTAGGCTTGCAAGTGTAATGTGATAGGCCTAAGCGGCGAGGTTTCGGGTCGACACCTCTAAGTAGGTCGTCCTAGGAGTGGCGTTTGTTTGCAGAGTGAGATCTTCTCTCCTTGCTTCCCTTGCTTATTGGCCGTGCTTCACATTAACCATTCAATTGTTGATAGCATTTCTTGCTGCGGGATTCTCATGAGTTTTTTTACTTTTAAATCGTCTATTCGTATCTTTATCTCTGTCGCTTTGCTTGTGAATTTTTATTATTCGTGGTGTATATGAATATAGGATATGGTTTGGTATTGGATAGGCACACTTATAAAGTCCATTTATCTAGAAATTAATTTACCGTTGTTTTTTTTCTTTTGTGTTTAAAACCCTTGTTTCCAAGATCAGTCAATTTGATTCCTAATTACATCACTTGTAGTATAATTAATATGTTAACTTAATCAAGTTAACAATAAATTACCTATGTAATATTTAGTTATCAGTAAAATCTAGTTTTATATAAAATTCGTAATTTTTGGTCTCTCGTGGTTTACTATATACATACGTTAGGTTCTAAAGTGTCCCGGTGTGGGGCGTAGTGCGGCATTTTCCCTTCTTTTTCATGTTGAGATGGTGTTCAGGCCACTTTGTCGAGTCAATCGGTTGTCTCTCGCCTTGGGTCATTCCATTTTTAGCCCTCGCAGCAGTATCTTCGTGACATCTTGCTGTACTCCTCTTGATCGTCCTTGTGACTCCGGCTGTTCGTAGATTTTTTTTCCTCCCCCTTTGTTTTCCGCTGTTCTGGTAAGTACATTTTAATAATTGTAGATTCCATGCGTATTTATCTCGGTGTATAAACAAAGTTTTTACTTTTTTTTTTGTTTATTTTATAGATCATGATGCTAATCGCCGTCATTGAGTTCGTGCTACTGATCCTGAGTGCGGCTGGAGCCGTCATTCACAGCTGGTGCTGTGCATTTTTTATAGAAAGTGTTAGTGACATTTACCCGTGTGTAGTACAAAAAAAAAACCGAAACGTCGGTGCCGGGCGCGTAGGCGCGTTAGGAATTCACGGAAAGTGCTATCGGTGAACCCAACGCTTGAGTTTGTTTCATATGCGGGTTACTTATTACACCAACAAAGGTGGTGGATTTGTTTGAAAATGAATCGAAATGGACCAATCGTCTCCAGCGAACATCAGCGGGCAAGCCACAAGAAATACGCGTTCGATACACTCCTGCTCCCATTGTCGTTGTGGCTGCTCAGAGTTTGTCGGAAGCTGGCACTATTTATTGGTCCTTAGGTGTCAGCCTTAGGTGTCAGCCGTGAAGTTGATGTGGCCGATTTTTATGAGTGCGATCTGCTCATTTACATTATTCTGATGTCATTGAGGCGCATTGAGGTGACTCGGGAGGAGACGTCGCTCATTTTGCCCAGCCTGCGAGCATATTTCGAGAGTTTACTCGGGCCGTAATATGTGTGTGTATTAAATTACAAATTATATAAAAATTGATTGTACGTAAAGTAATAAAGTTTGCTTTGTCATTTAAATGTTTGACACTGGGAAAGATGTTTTTACATGAAGTGTGTGTACATTTTGTCGCATTTACTTAAAAATTTATGAAACTTCCTTAGGTCACAGACATGTTGGTAGAACCGATTGTTTATAGTATTTTTAGATTTTATTTTTGTACATCACAAAAATTTGATTCTATTAGCTTGTCTGTTGTCCTTTCCTATTTCCTTTGACTGTACACTTAATTATTATCCTTTATTCAGGAACTCGGCACTTTTTTTCTTTATTAAAACTTTCTTATTTTGACTAACACCCTTTTTATAAGAGTTTATCAGTTGATAACCACCGGAAAAGGTATATTTTTTCTAACGAACTCAACGAAGTTGTGTACCAGATGGTAAGTAAAAGTCAGTTTACATAATATAATGTTTTTTTTTTCAAATTCTCGAGTTTTATCGAAATGTAACCCGCGTGCATGTACCGATAATTGACTCGTCCGTAAATCATGGTAATTCTATAAAAAAATTTTTTTTTAATTTTTAAATGAATTATCTGGGTTTTCTTTATTTGAGACAATTACTAGTTGTATTAAGATAAATAAATTATTGTGAATGATCAGTTACCGTTTGTTCGTTAATTATTATTACAATAGCTTGATTCCAGTGGTTACAATTAATTTACTAACGTTGGCAGGTATACTTGGACACTTTTGGTAATAACGTGATGATGAATCGTTATTTTATATAAAATAAATGGAATTATAAAATTTTGTAGATAAAAGTAAAATTTATGTCGATAGGTGTTCAAGTATAAGTCCCTAGACTGTCGCAATTAACTTGTGCCTGACCTTAGATGCTACATTCTTCTTTAATCGAGGACAACCTTGTTGGATTTAAGAATCTATAGTCTATGATCGTTTGGTATCGGTTTGCGTTATGACGGTCTCGAAATCTAGCCGGTGCATCAAGGAATAGGGGTCGTGGCGATGGCGCTGCTGCATAATCCGGTATGTTAATAATAATATCATTGTGATTCTCGCAATTCGTTTCGGATTTCTCGGCTGTTGCTTGTAGGTTAGAGTGCATTTGTACATAATCGGGTTCGGGTAAGATTGTGACTAATTTTTCGGAGGAAGCGCTCTTTTGGGTAAGAGCGGTTGAAGTGGCTTCTAAGTCAACGAGACTACTACGAGGTATAAGGTAAGGATTAAATTCGTGGAAGGATGACCGGATTGATTTAGCTAATGTGCATACTGTGCTTGTAGCGTCATAAGTTACGCGAGTCGGTGGGTGTAAGTCTACAGAGGCGCGCTTCGATTTTCGATGGTTATACATACATACAAGGATATTATATATTGACGCTATTATACTGAGTATTATAAGTATAACGATTAACAGAACTTGCGCTTTGTTGATAGTTGTTTCCTGGTCCGATCGGTGGCTTTGCAAATCCAGCGTTGCTAAAATCATCGTACGCATGCCAGCTCTTCTCGACGTTCCTCGTATGATGTGATCGATTGTAAATAGTCGGCAATCAGCGTCTACGGTTAGGATTCCAAAATCGTTTATTGCAAAATCTTCGTTTTGGTTATTGGTACATTCGAAGTGGACTCGTTCTTCTTAGTTAAGGGAAAATAACCAATCTCCAGTAGTGTCTAGTCGATGCCAAAAGTTTACACTATGGTTTTTCATTAGTATGTTGCTTGTGTTCCAATCAATGTTCGGAGTATTCATCAGTACGTCCCACTCGCATGAAGCAGTACGTCCGGAGAATGTTGGTGCGATATAGTGATAATCTTGATTTGACTTGACACACTTATCGAGTTCTTGTTGTTCGAGTAGGTAGTGTAAACCTTTTTCGTCTGTTTTGATTATATAGTCTGTGTTTGGTAGTAAAGGAGCGGTCGTACCGTCATTTTGAGGTACTTCTACGGGGATTCATTCATTCATTCTAAATAATTCTGACGTGCTATCATCGAAAAAAGGTAGTGTAATTGTGATTTTCATTATGTTAGTCGTATTGACTGATATTTTTGCAATTCTATTGTATAAGATGTTGATAGTAGGTAAACTTAATTCTGGTTTTCTGAACTTAATCTGGTCTTTTAATTGCTGTAGGGCATGTGCAGGTAATAAATGCTGGCTGATCAGGCTATTAAGAGCTTGAGACGGCGGACCCACATGGTAGGTAAGAGACCACCAATGGATAACTTACCGACTATGTGAGTGCTAGTATTCGCATGTAATAGCCTACCTAAGCACAGATAAATGGGGTGCGTGCATAAAGCATTGGAGAGAGGGACGGCCACGGATATGAAAAGAGACCCGCAGCCAGCAGCGAGCACTTACGATCTGGCTCTAACGCGGAGAGCACAAGAAGAACTGTCGTCCTGTCCAAGTGCTCTGTCTCCTTAGTACTTAGTATGCAAACGAGCAGTGTGCTCTCGAACAGTACTAAGGGGACCCTTCCCCTTTCCATTTAGCATAAGACCAGATCTGTATTCTTGAAACAATATACATCTATAATTTGATTAATCCTTTGTTGCCTTATAATCATTGCTTTGTTTACCCTTCCCCTCTAGAATATCCCTTGGGATCAGGAAAGTATATCACTGTTCTTAAGTGGGTACCTATCGAGTACGGATTGGTCGTGAGAAGGTAGATCCTCACACACTGGTCTGAAGCTGCGTGGATTACCTAAGTGTGCGGAGCTCGTGGAGTAGATTCCCCTCCACAACTCCCGGTGCACACGAGCAGCTTCCCTCTGGTGGTTTCCCAATTACAGAGGGTAGGGAAAGCTTATATTCACTCAACCGATAGTGCGGGGTGATTGTGAGTTCAATCTTGTTTCCTCGAGCGCATTCTCGCTTCTTCCCACATCGAGTCTCGAATCCTATACACGGCCTCGCCTCGGCATTGCTTGGTCCGTTTCAAGCTGCTTCTTTTATATTTAATATCTGTATATATAATGTAGTGTGGTATTCTATTGTGCCTTCTATTGGATTACTCCATGCCTGGGCCATGTTTTTGAATTGGGTGGAATTTTCTTGCTTGGTATTGGATCAAAATATGTGTGATGCTTGCGGCTTTAAGTCCTCGAGTTGTGTTACTTGATTATTTAAGTTTTCAAATGTTAGTTTGGTTGCTTCGTAAATGTCTTTTCTAAATTTGTTTTTGTCTCCTGCATGCATTTGCTATTATGTACGTGTAGTACGTATTTTAATTCTTCGCCTACTGTATCTCGAATGTAGTTATGAAGTTGATTTTTTAGTTCAACTATTCTGTTTACTTTTTCAGCTATGTGATTAGCTTTCAAATTCAGAGGCAGGTACTCATCTATATTCGTATACACTCGTACAGAAGAACGTGTAGTTGCATCTCTATTTCTGTACGATTTATTTTTATAGCTTGAGTATTAATGTAGGTTATAAACGTAAATTCATCACTCGCTAGGTGAACATGCTCCAAGAACTCGAAGTATAAACCAAGGTTGTGGACGAAATTCCATATTTTATAGGGTTGTATTCCTTGGTATACAACCATGATTATTGCTATTGCTATCCAGACATGGTGCATCTGTGAGAAAAGCATAATTGAATTAGTTTACAATAGTATAATATTTTTCAAGCTATTATAAGCACACCTTATTGTTAGTGCGGAAAATAGGCTGTATATGCAATATAACGTGTGCGCACATGTGTAACATGTTGACTCCCTTTTTTTTACCTATTATTTGGTGTAGTTCGGGATTTCATTGAGTGTTTTCGTGAACATCCTCATTTGAATTAGCAATGTATGAATTTGCTCTGCTTAACTGAGCGTTTGATTGCTGAGGATGCAGAACACAGTATATTGCTTGTAATGCACAATCGTAACTGTTAAATTGTTCGTTTGCTGTTGGTTCAATTTTCTTTTTTAGTTTTGGACACATTACGCATAGCGATACGAAAATAATGATCATGCAGATAGTTAGTACTAGTGTAGATCCTATAAATCCGTATGTTACATATGAATGAGTGTTGTGATAATCTTGCTGTTCGATAAAGTCATCGTATTTATCGATAATGTTAGTTATCGTCAAATGTGGTTCGAGTTTTGTTAGAATATTTTTAGTACTGTTGGGTGGAAAGTATAGAGTATGGTTAATTGTTTTTAACTTGGTGTAAAATAATGGTTGAATTTCTGAAATATTAAGTGTTATTTGAGGTGTATAAATGAATTTGGTGCTACTTCCTAAATTTAGTAGTCCCTTTATAGTCACGTGATCTTGACTAGCAGAACAACGGGCTTTCAGTTTTAAAATGCCAACCCCTTTTGTTTTTACTATTTCTTGCAGTTTTCCTGAACATTGGATACGTATATTTTTTTCTGTGGGTAACGAGTACAACCAAGCATCTATGGACGCTAAATGTGTCCAATGATTCAATAGTTTAGGAGTGTATTATCATTATTATTATTATTATTGGTCTGGGTGGACCATTAGGTCCTGATGCCTAGGCTTACACCCTTTGCATCCCCGGTAGTTAAGTTAAGTTAACTAGTGGTTGTGCCAATCTAGTTTTGTCCTTTGAGGATCAGCATATCAAGTGGTATGCACCATTCCTGTATTACTTATCCATCAGGGTAAAGGGTGTCAGGTGGTATGCCCCATTCCTGTGTATCTTATTCCGTTAGTGACTTGTACAGGTGTATCACCGTTCTAACGGTCAGTGATTGGATCGCTATTGGTTCGCAAGTTGTCGTCCCCAACGCCCTATGTATCTTTTCGGCTAAGGCTAAGCAGTGGCATAATACATGTATACTGCTTTCCTCATTTTGGTTACACCACCTGCATACTGGTGAGTTCGCTCGACCTATTGTGTGCTGGTGGTATCCCAGCGTCCCGTGTCCGGTAATTAGTTGAGTGAAGATCTTTGCCTCTGCCCTGGTAATATCTCGCATCTCCGACGCCCAGTCCTCTCTGATGCGCGATCCTATCAGTGCTTTGGCTTGTCTACACCCGTTGCTGTCGCACCATTCTTTTAGGTGTCGCTCTCTCAGCCAGTCGTGTACCGCCTCTTTGACGGTGCACGCCTGAATGCCAAGAGCGGGTTCCGGTCCAAGTAAGTCTTGTTCCGCTGCTATTCTGGCGAGTTCGTCCGCAATCTCGTTTCCGCTGATTCCATGGTGTCCGGGAACCCAGGAGAGGGTGAGTCTGCGTACTTTCCCGCCGAGTCTGTTTAAGGCCGTTATGCAGTCCCACACCAGTCTGGAGGAAGTGCTAGAGCCACCTAGCGCTGCTAGGGCGGCTCTGCTGTCCGTACAGATATTGATGCAGCCCTGTCTTTTTTCCTCGAGCGCGAGTTGTGCGCAGAGCAGGATAGCTGTTATTTCCGCCTGGAAGAAGGTGGCGTGCCTTCCGAGCGGTGCTATAAGCCTTTTTCCGGGCCTTCTCCGGAAGACTCCAGCTCCCGTCCTGCCTTTCTTTCTGGCTCCATCTGTGTACCAGGTTTCACCTGCGGATGGACCAGGGTCGTGTTCGCTCCAATCTTCCCTTGATGGGATTTGGATGTGATATCCTTTCTCGAAGTTGTATCTACGTACTGTCTTGTCAAGTCTTATTGACAATACAGCATAGTCTTTTCCTTTGATCTGCTCTTTTGTGTGTTTCCCTTTTTCTCTCCACAGTCCGTGATTTTTCAGACGGTGTGCTGCTATAAAGGCTGCCGCCTGGATTGTTCTGTGGAAGGGCTCAACGTCAGTGATGGCTCCAAGGGCTGCCGTTGGGGTGGTTCTCATAGCCCCTGTTACCCCCTCAGCGTTTCGAGTTTCTTTTGTACTGTCTTCAGATCTGTCCTTTTCCACCGCACTGTTGCCGTGTAGGTCAGTCTTGGTTTCAGGATACAATTGTATATCCATAGGACAGTTTTGTAGCTCAAGCCCCAGCTCTGCCCAATGGCTCTTCTACACATCCAGAAAACTGATGTGAATTTCTTGTACTGTTGATCTATTTGAGGCTTCCAGTACAGTTTTTTATCTAAAATTACGCCTAGGTATTTTGCTTGTTCCTTAATTTGTATTTCCTGTCCTCGCATCATTAGCGTTCGTAATGGTCCTATCTTGTACTTTCTGGTGAAGACAACAACCTCCGTTTTCCGGGGATTGATGGATAGGCCTTTATCCTCGCACCATTTATTTAAGTGCCTCATTGTCGACTCGGTGATGTCCAGTAGGGTGTTTAGATGTTTGCCTCTGGTGATTATAAGTATATCGTCTGCGTAGCCAACTGCTGATACTCCCAGGTTGGTTAGCATCCTTAGTGCTCCATCTATCACCATGCCCCACAAAGTTGGGGAAAGAACCCCTCCTTGTGGGCATCCTTTCCTGACGGAGCCTTTGACGGTGGTGCTACCTCTTGTAACTGTCAGTTTCCGGTTGCTTAGCATGTTCGTGATCCACTTAATTAACGAATCAGGTATTCCCTTATCTTTGGCTGCTTTGCAGATACTATCTGTGGTCGTGTTGTTAAAAGCCCCGTCTGCATCGAGAAAGGCTCCCACGGCGTATCCTCCGCTTTCAATCTGTTCTTCGATGAGCGAGACAGTTACGTGCAGGGCTGATTCTGTTGATCTTCCCTCTCTATATGCATGTTGTTCGTTGCACAATGGGTTGTTCTTCAAGATATAGTCTTTTATATACCTATCCACCAGCCGCTCAAGAGTTTTGAGCATGAATCACGTCAGACAGATAGGTCTGAAATCCTTAGCGGTGTTATAGCTTCCTTTGCCCGCTTTTGGGATGAAAACCACCTTAGCTGTCCTCCAGCATTTTGGCGTGTATCCGGCTGCAATGCTGGCCCTTGTAAGTCATACCAGAGGTCCGATGATTATGTCGACTCCTTCTTTGAGCAGAATCGGGAGGATTCCATCCTCTCTCGGTGATTTGTAGGAATCAAAGGAGCTGATGGCCCACCTCAGTTTTGCCGGCGAGACAATCAGATTAGCAAGTTCCCTGCAGCCACTGATGTTGCGCGAACCTCCGCCACCGGTTTCCACCTGGTCTTCCGCCGTCTCGCATATATCCCCCGCTATCGTGAAGCCCGGGAATTTCGTCTCCATGAGGTGCGCCAGCGTCTCCTCGTCCGATTCCGTATACTTGCCAGTTGGGAGTTTCACCGCTCCCAGCCAGGCTTCGGGATTGCGGGCTAGGATCTTGTTAAGCCTAGCCGCTTCTTTACCAGATTCCACCCTATTGCAGTACTCTCTCCAGCTTTCAGTCCGGGCTTTCCTTACTGCGTGGCGGTATTCCTTCTGTTTACTTCTCCAGGTTATCCATTTCTGGTTATTGTTGCTCCTAACTGCTTTCTTGAGCAGAGCTTTGGTCGCTTTCTTCAGTTTTTCCAGCCGGTTATTCCACCAGGGTACCTCATATCTGCCTCTGCCCCTCACTAGTTTGCAGTTGGCTTCATATGCTTCGGTGATGGCCCTCTGCAGCGATTCTGCCGCAGTGTTGAGCTCTCCTATCGTGTGTGTTTCCTTCTAGGTCTTTCCTGTATCCTACCCAGGTCGTGCGCCTGGGATTCCTGATCCATGTTTCCTGTTGTCGCGTTTCACCTGTAATCATAAAACAAATTTGTGCATGGTCGGAGAGTGAGGGTTCGTCCGACACTCTCCAGTCCCTAGTATATCCCACTAGCTGCCTTGAGCAGAGTGTGATGTCAATTACCTCTCTCCTCCTTACATTCATGAAGGTTGGTTCGTTACCTCTGTTGATGATCTCCAGATTTGTGGTAGTCAGGTACTCGAGTAGGGTCGTCCCCCGATCGTTAGTGTTTGTGCTTCCCCACACCAGATGATGTGCGTTGGCGTCACATCCGACAACCAGGGAGAGTCCCCTTTCCTCACAGTATTCCACCAGCCTGGATACTTCCTCTGTTGGTGATTCCTTTTCGAATGGGAGATATGCCGAGGCGATGATCACCCGCTGCCTGCCCTCCCCTCTTGCTACCTCCATGGCTAAAACAGCAAGGTCAGCTGTGCATAGGTCCAGTAGTGGTGTTGTCTCCAGACCCTTCGTTACGATGCACGCTCTTGTTCTTTCGTTGCTTGGGCCCTTGATGACCTTGTCTGCCTCTCCAAGCCCCCTGTTCGTACCTCTGTAACACCAAGACTCTTGTATTAGTGCTATGGCTGTGTGCACCGCTGCCAAACGCCTGGTTAATACCGCCGAGGCATCCTTGCTGCGGTGCAAGTTAATCTGCGTTACTGGAATGTCTGTCAAAGCCATGATTGACAGCAACAGCTCCCCTAACGCTTGGTATTCCTTACTGCGACACGGTCAGGGAGTATTTGAAGCTTACCTTCCCGATGTCGCAGTAGGCTTTGTTGTCCATCGCCGAAAGCGTTTTAATTCCACTTTCGGGGATGCCCAGTACTAGCAAGGTGCCTTCGGCCTCCTCGCCCGATTTCTTCTCGGCGTTTAGAATCCTCCACGCCCCTGTTTTTAGGGTGGGGTTGTACCTCTGTAGCCTCGCCAGTATCGCTACTGCCTCCTCTGGTTTCCCAGGGACCCAGACCACAGTCCTGACTACCTTCTGCAGAAGTTCAACCCCTCCCACCTTGATTTTGGCTCCCTCCCAGATGTCCAGCTTAGGGATGCAGGATGCTGTCCAGGTTCTGGCACCCTGGTCGGTTGCCACCATCACAATGCCACCCCCCTTGCAGAAGGACTCCTCGAAACGGGGTAGCGGCAGTTCGGAGGGGATTTTGTCCACCTCTTCCCTCATTGCGTTCCTGAAGCGCTTAAACTTTTCATAGGTTATAAACGCCTCAAGGTATCCCTCTTCGACAATGACCATCGTCAAGGGGTTGGACCTCTGCGCCAGTGACAGCGTCTGTACCACAGCTTCCCTCTCCCTCTGTTTCTTGGGGGCTTTCTGCCCCTCCGGGGGGGTGTCCGCTGCGGTCTTTGGTCTTTTCTTGCTATTGTTTTTGTTTTCGACCGGGGTGTTCCCGCTTGAGCCTTCTATCGCCTTTTGGGCGTTCCAGGCCCTACGATCACGAGCTCCCGGTCGACGTTTCTTCTACCGGGTGGCAGTTTTGAGGGGATCCTTGGAGCCCCCTGCCGCTGGTTCATCCGTTACCGGATTCACCATTACGGCTGCCTCCACGTCCATCCGGTCCAGTGGGTCAGGAACCCCTGGGTTCACCTGTTTCTGTGAAACGGTTCTGCCCAGTTCGTCGTCCCCAGTCTGTGCCGGTTGGGTGTCAGCGCTCCTCCCTACTTCTTCTTCAATTTGTAAATTCGGTTCCATTTTGTTCCCACGAGTAGCTAGGGAAATAGAGGTCACCCGCTGCAGAGCCCCGCTTGCAGCGGGAAGGCTTTCGTACCTCGGGAGTGTTACTGGTATCCCGAGGGCACCGTTTGCGACCACTGGACTCCGTGGCCAACCAGTCCCCTATGCACGGTTTCTCACACAATGTTTGTCAGTTGATATTAAGAAGGGAAGTAAGTGTCCTTTTCGGGCAGCACGTATTGTGTCTAATGTCTTTTAATAAGTGTCTTCGTATAGGTTGAGGGTAGATTCTAGTTCAGATATTAAATTAGTAAATTATCTAATGAAATTATGTCGATGCCATATATCAGTTAAAACGTCCAGTTTCTTTTATGCATTGTAGTAAAACGTATGCAGACTATGATACAATATTTGTCGTGTTTCCTGTAATTGTTCTTCTATGGATGATATTTTATATTTAACAATATGAGCGTTTTCTTGGGATATTTTTGCAAGTTTAACTTGTCCCTTGAAGAGTTCATTTATTTTACTATTTAAATATTCTCCATCTGATTCTGATAGAGTTCCGAATAGAGTTTTACTGAGACTGCCTATAAACTCGAGGGGTGCACTTCGCTTTTTAATCGTTGCAGGGGGTTGCGTGTCAGTAGGATCGATTGGTTCTATTTCATTTATAGTTTTCATCAATTCTGAGTAAATATTGTTAAGCTTTACTATTTCATTTTGGTTGGCGCCGCCTACGAGTTAGCTTGTGCCTTTGATTCTAGTGCGATTTTGGCTAAATTGACAAGGTCCGAGGCCCATGACGGAATTTTTGTGTTATCTGCCGGGCATCTGGTTGCGGGCCGTATGCGCGGCGTGCGCTGGTGCGATGTTCGAACGCGACTGCCTCTGTAATGGCTTCTTGCAAGAAACCCGGGTTCTTGGGACGTACTTGATGTTGCAATTCCCCATTGAGACCGAACAAGAATTGTTCGATTGCCTGCTTGTCGGCGTTATTCTTATACGTGACCCTTTCACAATCGCGCATCTCGCGGCTTAAGTCGTAGATATTCAACAATCTATTGTTTAATGTTCGAACACGTAGTCCGTACTCGCCTGCGCTTTCACCACCACATTCACGAATTACCTTCAGATCGGCTAAAACTTTATCCGTGCCGCCCACCCCGATCTAACTATACAGCTATACTGCGTAGATAGATCGGCTAGCAGTAGCTCGACGGAGTCATATTACGTCAACCGCACAGTACATTAATACTAACCAGCGACTAAATTTCCTTGCTGTAGTATTAAGTGAATCTGTTTAAGCGCGGTGTCTATCGTCACTACCGTGGACTGGCTAGCGCTAATTCCGCGAGTTGCATTCCTAGCGTAATTTAAGTATTCAACACGAGAGCCGGGACTTCTAATATTTCGAGCTCTTGCAGCCTTTGAAACGTTACGTTCCCGACGTCGTTGAGAGGTGCGTTCAATGCCTCGAAAGCAGTAGGATCATTGGCGTTTGGAAGCGGTAAATTGAAATCGGTGGCTTCTCCTGGTACCATTTTTCGTAATTTGATACGGTAATTGAGACCGCGGTATAATTTAGTTTTCGAAAAAATTTTGAGTTAGTGATTCTAACCGAAAAGAGTTCTCACCTGTGTTAGTCCCAGGGTGTATTTATTAGGTTACTTGACAATTTAATGCACTTACCTTACAGTTAACGCAGAGGCTGCGATGACAAGTAGATGGACGTAGTTCATCCTTCCTTCCTGTCTTGTGGGTTTAAAATAATGATAGCCGAGTAATCTATTTCTATCGCGTTGTTATAAGTGTACCCGTATATTTGCGAACAAAACCTCACACGTAGCACCAGAAAATGTTACGTGTGAGGGTCGGTGTTTTGTTCTTCGTGAGGTGTGAAGCTCACGATTGCTGCGAAATATCGGGGCGATGAAATAAATGTAATAGATCATCGGTGAATGCGTTCGTTTATTAATCGTAGTTCATAGTGTATGAGTTGTACTAAAGAGAAAAACGCATGTTTAGGTGACTCAGAGAATACGTGGCTCTACTTATCCGATTCGGGTATATGTCATCTCTGAGTCAAACGTCGGTTGAGCCGCGTGGTAGTTATGTCGTCGAATAAGCGCCGTCGGGGTAAGAAAGCGAACGCCTCCTTGCATCCCCTTTTATAGTCTCCTGGGTGGTGTGATTTCCTCGCCGTGTGATCGTCCAAAATCGTGAAAGGGGTGACGCGCTGAGTCGGGAGAATTGGACTTCGGGGCGAGTCCGTGCTGTTGTCACACGCTGAATTGCATTATTATTAGCGATGCTGTATGCGTGGGACCCGTCACACGTGACAATATATATATATATATATATATATATTTCAACGGCACAAATACAGTAAAATTTAATTTTCCGGGCTATGCCAAAATCCTTTGCATTGTTGATCGGTATACGCGATAGAGTATAACCGCGTATACCTTTCTGATGACGCAACTCACTCACACACGCGTAACCGAGCTACACGGTACGGTATCGCAGGTGCTGATAGAGCTGTAGTGAACACTATACGCTCACGTACATGCCGCGCTTGAATGTGTGAGTGATAGTTGCGGCGAAAGATATGCGCGGGGATATTAGTATTTAAATGTAATTGCAGCTCCCGAGTTTATTGTGATTCGAGCCGCCTAATTTTTGCAGAATCTGGCACCTCAGTCCTATCGTGCGCGACCAGCAGATTGAATCCGTACGCCTAGGTATAAACACTATTATCTCTGATAAGAATACCAGTTTATCATATCGGTTATCGAACTTGCTCATTGATTGGCACAGACCCCTGCTTTGTGTGACTGATTGAAGAGCGACCTAAGTGACCGAAGTTTTAATTCCAAGTGTAAGTTTTAGTGCAAGGATAAAGAGTACTGCGTACTTTTAATTTTAATATAGATTCATGTTTTATCTAAACTAACTCTGGAGAGAGGTATATACCGTCGTGCATTGCATTGACTTTCCTCAACAGAGGTCTAGCCTGTATAGTGAAGCTCTGGGATATCATAGCTTTGCTCACCATCAATAATCCAAAAACTAACCCTGCCCCCGCTTCAGCTGGACTGACGAGCTGCAATTGTTAGTGTAACTCAACAATGTGCCAAGTGATGCTGACAGTGACGTGCTACGTACGCATTATCCTTGTCGGTTAGGGCGCACCCGTGTATAAATTGTTACGCTAATATTTCTCATTACTAACCAAACATCTTTGGGAATTATAATTAAATACAAACATCAATTGTATTAGCTGATTGCGACTCAATCAATAATACTTTTAATTATTTAACTGAATCGATTAGTCAAGTGATACCGTACACATTATCAGTTGTGTATTGATGACTTGAACTATTATTTTCATCTCATCCATTAGTAATTTAATATTATCATACAACATTCAGTTTATTGCTGGATACTAACGTTGACATTACGACGGTATATGTTACAGTTTTCTGCAATTGTACACCCTTACCAGTAAGCTGAGAGAGAGAGAGAGAGAGAGAGAGAGAGAGAGAGAGAGAGAGAGAGAGAGAGAGAGAGAGAGAGAGAGAGAGAGAGAGAGAGAGAGTTCACAAGTCAGAAGACCAATTTTATACAGATTTACTTAACTCAATAAATTACAAAAATTATTTTCTTGTAATCACGTGATAGTGAAAAAGCACCGTTGCGAGGCGTGCTGAATTTCGTCGAACTTCAAATAATCTCAATAAAGAAACTATGATTTATTATTACATTTCAACTAAAACTTTTTTATTTGTGTTGTACCAATATTGCCTTAAGGGGACACACCACCTTTAAGACTTGTCATGACATATGGAAATTACTGTAATAGTGTGCCATTAAGGAGACACACTACCTTTAAGACTCGAAAAAATAATTATTTTTGGCAAGATTTTGCAATTGCAATTATTTTGGCAATATTTTTCCTCTATGGCAAGATGGCCGCGGCAAGCAGTGACTCGCAGCGTAGTCTAAAGGAAAATGTGCTTAAAATTAATTACAAACAAAAAGTTAAGTCAGTGGTGTGTATAGTGTGTGATAAGGTGTATCAAACTAGTGATTTTGAAAAAATAGAAAAAGCCATAAGATTAAGTGCAGCGCTAGGAATCTGTCCTGAACATGAGGAACTCGACCTAACCTCAAAAGATAATACAAAAACGCTAAGTAATGATGCGAGGCTCATAATCGCAAGAGTCAAGGCCTTTAAAAAACAAAAAATAAGAAAGCAAATACTAGAAGAATTCGATAATAATCTACTTAACGAAGGTGAGCAAGAACTAATATGAGACAACATCAAACGTGAAAATGCTTTACTGAGAGAATTGAATAAAGAATTAAAAGAAAAAAATGATTTATTGAAACAATTACTAGACAAAGAAAGAAATGAACTGCCAATGGTTAAAAGTAAAACGTTTGCTGATGTTATCTCAAATAATAAAAATAATAGTAAGCCTAAACGTATACCTAGTATTATAATAAATAATAAATCTGAAGAGGAAACCATTGACGATATAAATCAATTGGTATCGCACTACTTGATAAAAGACAATTCAATTCAAACTAAAAAAGTAGTCAAGAAAAAAGATGAAATAATTATAAACTGTTTAAATGAGGAAAGTGTTGGCAAAGCGCATAAATTACTACAAAGTAAGCTGTCAAAATTATGTGATGTCAATAAGGAACAGGTTAATAATCCTAAAGTAAAAGTTGTAGGAATAAACAATTTGGAAAATATGGATGATAAAAATATGGAAAATGACATCAATGAAAGGAACTTTGGAAATTTTAAAAAGAAATGTGTTGTTCTGACTTCCTACAAGAATAACAAAACGAATCTGCAAACAGTGATTCTAGAAATGCCAGCCGAAACATACCAACACATCAGAGAGAACAGTAATAGAATATTTGTAGGTTATCAAAGCTGCAGAGTGTATGATTACTGTAACATTAAACCATGCTTTAATTGTGGCAGGTATGGACACAGTGGCAGCAAATGTAAAAATAATTCTATATGCCTAAGGTGTGCTGGTGATCATAAAACTAAAGATTGTCAAGTAAATAAATTAAAATGTGCAAATTGTGATTATAGCAATGAGCGATATAAAACAAATTTCAGAGTTGAACATATGGCAACAGATAGCCACGAATGCAAAATTCTGCAATCTAAGATCAGAAAGTTCATCGACTTTACCGATTATACGACGCAGCCTGCATTACCAAGATATATCGGCAATGCAGTGAGAACAACGGACAAAGGTGTCGTGGCTAAAACTTCTGGAATATCGTCAACGTCACTCCAATCAATCAACGTGAATATAGCAGCAAGACTAAGAAGCAAGAAGCAATAGTGATGGATCAAGACATCAATTTTGAAGAGATAAGCAAGTTTGAATTGGAAATAGACGATATCAAAAAACTTAATAAAGCAATAATGAAAAAAAAGAACGTAATGTTGTGTGTGAATATAAGGAGTTTGAATGCAAATTTTGAAAAGCTGGAAGTGTTCATTGAATGTTTAGTAAGAAAACCATGTATAATTGTATGTACGGAAACTTGGAAATTGCAACATTCTCAATACTATCAACTGCAAGGTTATGAAAGTTGTTACAATGAAAGTTATATAAATAAGGCGGACGGCGTCATGATATATATAAAAAAAAATATTTATTATAATACTAGAATAGATGTTGTTGATAGATTGAGTGTTGTAAGTACTGACATTAAACTTATGTCCGGAGAGGCAATAAGAATATCTGCCATATATAGGTGCCATGATATACCAAAATCTGAATTTGTAAATAGTGTCAAAAAGTTTTTAGCAAAAAAGCTAAAGAGATTTTAATATAGATATATTAGAAAATAATATGGTAAATAATGAAATGAGTGAAAAAATAATTAGTCAGGAATTTTTAATGAATTATCTAGAACTTGAATATATACCATACTTTAGAGGAATTACACGACCCTCCGTAAATAATGAAAATGGCACGTGCATTGACAACTGTTTCGCTAAAACTAAAACCATCAATATTGATTCTTTTAAATTGAATAATCCGTTTAACGATCACTATCTATTAGTCATAAGTGTTAATGAGAACACACTACAGAAAGATGGCGAAAAGGATAACAAATACATAAATTACAGGAAACTAAAAAAGTATGCTGAAAAACTGGATTGGCAATCATTGCTGACCAAACAAGATCCCAATGAAGCAGTGGATATTATGATACAGATGTCACATAACTGTCTTGAAAATGCTACATGTTGCAAAAAAAACAATAGAAAAAATAAAGGTACACTGCCGAGAAAAAACTGGATAACTAAAGCTATCCAAGTGTCATGCGGTACTAAAGAAAATATGTATAATCTATGGAAAATGAACCCAACTAACTTAGTTTTAAAAAATGAATACAAAAATTACGAAAAAATTTTGAATAAAGTTATAAAAGATGCGAAATACAAATTTGAGAATAGTGAAATAAAAAAAAACATTGGCAATCCAAGACAGTTGTGGAGTATTATCAACACAAAGATTGGCAAAAAATCTCAATAAAACAAGTCACTTGATTACCTAATCGTAAATGGTCAAAAGGTTGAAGACAAATATACTATAGCTAATCACATGAATAATTATTTTTGTAAAATAGGTATTGATTTAAGTAATAAGATTCAAAATTTAGATACAGAACTAAAACCCCCAGATAAAAATAATAAATCAATTTTCATCTACCCTACTAACAATTTTGAGATTATGAAAACTATTAATTCGCTGAAAAATAAAACTGGAGGTGTTGATAATATTAATGCTAAAACAATTAAGACAATTGCAAATTATATTGCGGAACCATTGACACATATTTTTAATGTGTGTAACCATTGATAAAACTTTCTTATTTTGCGAAATATAATAATGTATCATTGTTTTATATAAAAAAGTTTTTCCCGAACCTCCAGGACCATCAATAAAAAACATTTTAGATTAATTACTCATAATTTCTGTAAAAATAGAATGTTGCTCTTTATTTAATTTATTGAACATACATTTATAAATATTAGCACTATTCATCACATCTTCTGAAGATATTTCATCATTATTATTGATAAAACTATCTGGTTCAGGTAAACTAAAATCTTTACAAGACCTTTCCTCAGATTGTAATATTTTTTAATAAAAATAAAGTTTCGCATGGTCTGTTAAATAATAACAAATAATGTTACAAATTGTATATTAAACAGTGCAGAAATAAATAAAATACTATAATTTTTTATGAATATTCATTCAAAAATTAACGTGGGGGTTGGTGAGCGGAGCGAGCAGGGGGTTACCCCCCTAGTATATATATATGTACGTATGAACATGGACATTACATTGTAATAGAACCAAAATTGTTCAGAATTGTCTAAACAATATATTCTGTGTTGAATTTCAACATATGTCTTTATAAAGATAATTTGAGAGTAGATAAAAATTATATGTGTTTGACAAATGGCTTTTAAATGTTGGTGATGGAATATAACCAAGAAATTTTAAAGTTGCACTGATGTAGTTAAAAAACTAAAATAAATTGTAATAAACAAAACATTAATGAAAGAGTAATTTTAATTCCAAAAAATATAGATGTCCTGAGTATTAATCATGAAATTCTATAAAAAATGGAAGGTGAAGTTAAAGAATATATTAGTATAGATTCACCGCATAACGATAACGATGAAAATTTAGTAACTGATATATCAATTAAATGTATACATTTACTAACACAAAATGGTCTTCTACCACATACATTAAAATTAAAACAAAGAGCCATTGTTATATTACTATGAAATATAAATTTAAATTATGTACTTTGTAAGAATGTTGCAATATTGTATTTGTACATAATTAATTAATGGAAGTAAAATGGGACATAAGGTATTACTGCTACTCATCGAATTATCCCCGTCTCAAGAAGATATTCCTATTAATATATCATGACGTCAATTACCAGTGATATTATGATTTACAATGATGATAAACAAATCTCAAGGACAGACATTCAAAAATGTTGGAGTAGGTAAAATCAAAAGCAAATATGAAAGTTTTACTCATAGAATATTTAATAGTAAAAACGAAAAAGATAAAGACAAAATGCAAAAATTATATACCAAAAACGTCATAGTTAACCAAATATTATAATTAAATAATGTATAACAAAATTACAGGTATATATTTATATACCTATATAAATATATTATATCAATTTTAATGGTGTAGGATTTTTAATCAAAAAAAGGTTTACTTTTTTTAAGCCTCACTGGTGAGTCTAGAAAATAGACCATTGTATAATTGTTCAGTGGAACTGAGGGGACTACAAATTTAATTCACATATTTACCACGATCACTTTTAGTTTATCTCCTGTTAATTTCCAATAAACTTTTGACACACTTCCTGTCTGCTGGTTTATTATTGATAAATTTTTGTTTTTGACACACTTCCTGTCTGCTGTTTTACTGTTGATAAATTTTTGTTTTACCTGTTAGGAAGACTTTAGCGAATATAATGCATTCCGGTCACTTCCGGTTCATTTTTTCTATCGATTACTTCCATCTAAGTTCCGATTTAAACGGAAGTAAAATTAGGTTTAACGATTTCCCATAGTTTTCTTGGATCTTTCATATTATTTTGTATAAGATTTTTGTTGCATTTCATCTTAGCATCGAGAATAACCCTATTTAAGACTTTTATAATTTTTGTATTGGGATTCCAGCTGGTTATATTGTTTATCCAATAGCCACGTTAAGTAGTATAATTCATTTAATGAAATGATTATAGCTTTGGTTATCCAGGCATTATTGCGCAGTCTCTAGCCTCTTTTGACATAATTTGACACTTCTACACATTGTTTAAGTATACTAATAATAAGTATATTTGTTACCTCATTAGGATTGTGTATACCAAAGATTACACCGGCTCACAAAAAAGAGGTCTGTATAAGAAACTAGACCTATATTTATTCATTTATTTATTTATCAAACCACTTACAATGCCTTAGAAGGCATCCTATAGAGGTAAATAACATTACCTGTACATAGGAAATGGTACAAAAAAAAGAAGCTTAAAACTAACCTAAAACTAAACAAACAAGTATGTACATTGCATACTTGTTGTGCTCCTCACATTTGCAGTCATTTTATACTGTTGTTGTAAAAATTGTTACTCAAGATTGTGTTTGTCTTTTCTAGCTACTAAAATTCATTACAAAATACACGCAATTGAATAGAATTCTTTTAATTTGATTACCTAAATAACGATAAACCTAAGAACTGTTTAACGGTTAACAGAATACTTATCAATAATACATCTCTATATAATTTATCCTATAACTTTCAAAAATACTATATTTACTTAAATGTCTATTTGAGATCACTTACATTGCGTTGGTTAATTTTCAATTTCTAAGTATTTCAAATTTAAAAGTTTTATAATTTAAGATTTTTTTGTTTAACAATTTAAGTGTTCATCCCATTTCATATTAGAATCGAAGATTAGTCCTAAATATTTATGGAATTCAACTCTTTTTAAAGATTTGTTATCTAGCCTTATATCAACTGTTAAGGGAACACACCACCTTTAAAATTCGAAAAAATAATTACTTTCAAATTCACACAGATAAGTTGGATTGGTCTGAAATTTTTTATACATAGGTAACACAACTTTATCTTTAATTGAGAATTTTTTTGGCCTATTTAGTCCTAATGTACCCTAATGAAAAATCAAACACCGAAAAACACTGTCCACACGATTCTAGGACAATATACGGCCCAAGCAGGCTGAACATTTTTTGACATACTCTTAAAAGTACTAGTTTTGGTATGATCGGAGAACTTTTTAAAGATAAAACAAGTAAAAAATTTAGTTGTTTTAGCTTATTTTCATTATTTTTAATTTGTTTTATTTTTAAAAAGTTTTCTATTCATTTAAATTAAATTTCCTCCATTCATACCAAAACTAGTGCTTTTAAAAGTATGTCAAAAACGTTTCAGCTCGATTGGGCCATACATTGTCCTGGAATAGTGTGGATAGAGCTTTCCGGTGTTTGATTTTTCATTAGAGTAGATTAGAACTAAATAGTTCAAAAAAATTCTCAAATAAAGATAAAGTTGTGTTACGTATGTATACAAAATTTCTAATCAATCCAACTTATCTGTGGGAAATTAAAAATAATTATTTTTTCAAGTCTTAAAGGGAGTGTGTCTCCTTAATGGCACACTATTACAGTAATTTCCATACGTCATGACAACTGTTTTATCTACATTTAAAGACAATTTATTTACTGCTATTCCGCCTTATTTTCAAGCTTTACGTTATTGTCATATATAAATTCAATTTGTTCCTTTTTTTTGTACAATTGATTTACCTAGCTTAGCCTTCATTGTTTTCCACAGTTTCTTTGGGTCATCACTATTTCGCTTTATGGTTTCGCAATCGTATTTTATCTTAGCATCTTTGATGACTTTATTTAATATTTTCGAATAATTAATATAGTCCTCTTTCAAGATTTGACACGTTGCTTTGCTCTTTATTAAATATACATATTTTCTTTTGTTTTACAAGAGATTATTATCGCAGTTATTATCCAGTTTTTGCGTAGTACAGAATCTTTCTTTTTGTTTTTGTTTTCTTTGTTTATAATAGTAGCTTTATCAACAGTTTTATATTATTTCTATTAAAGATTCTATAGCACAGTCCGGGTTATCAATGCTCAAGTTCCAATCAAATATACTAGCCTCTCTCCTTAGTTTTTTATGACTAATAAATTTAGAATCTGTATGGACATTCATCTCTGCAGTTTCTACTTTAATATTCATCATCAGAGGATAGTGATCATTGAAAGGATTCGTTAACATATACAAATCTATTGAAATATTATTTGACTTAACAAAGAACTTATCTATGCATGTACCCATCATTGTTGGTGGAGGGTCTAGTTATCGTTTTGAAACCAGGACTATATTTGAATACCAAAAAATTATATATTACTGGCTAAATGTTTTTTTTGTATCTAACATTGAAAAGGCATAAGCCGTGTATAGGTCTGTAGGTAAATATGAATACAGGATAAACTTAAATGAAAACTGATGTCGTAGATAGTTTCTTGATCAGTGTCAAAATACCTGTGCAAAATTTACAAAAACTTCTAGCTCGGTTTTTGGTACAACAAACACAATACGTCTATGAGTCTGTGAATATTTTATCTCAGTACCAACATCTTTAAGTTTAAAATTAACTTGTTTGCTTCCATATTCAAATACTGCAGATTTGTCTTTTCCTTTAACTAATTTTATTTCTAGATTACCTTTCCAGTATGCAATACTACGCTTGATATTCAAACATAATAGAGAAAATTTCTGAACAAGATCTTAATGAACAGGTCGTAGTCATTAATGATTTCGTATTTACATCTGACCGGTGCTTTCAGTGCATACATCTTGCTCTTCTACAGGCCACTATAGTTATAATATTCACCCTTCGACAATAATGATTTGATAAGTTCAACTTTTAGTTTCTGAGATATAATGGTAAAGATAGTTCACGGAGCGCGTCTAAAATCGCCAGTAATAAAAAAATTGACATGAAAAAAACGCACATATGTAATTAAAAACCTTGTTATTCATAAATTGGTAAAGAAGCGAAAACAGAAAAAATGCAATTTTCAGTTATATAGAGTATGCAAGGTAAGAAAAAAAATACTTAAGCTAATATATTGCAAACTAACTGGTTTCATAAATAGCATAGAAATAAAAAGAGATTGCTATATAATGCTATTTAAATCCAAAATTGTAATTTAATTATTGCCGTTTTACTTCAGTTATCGCGACCCGTAGAAAAACAATTTTTTTTCAGTTTTTCCATTTTTCTACTGATCTGCCCCATAAAATGACTTAAAATTGAAATGGTACATAGTTCTAATAACATTAAACAGTTATGTTTTTTTAAAAAGATCTAGCATTTAGTTTTCGAGTTAACACGGTTCCAAAACATGACAGTTCGTGGTGTGTAATAAAAAAAAAGAGGGCTGAAAATATTATTATTTTCCGCAGTAAAAAGATTGGTAATTTTATTCCTTTTCAGGTACCTATCAGGCAATTTTTTTTATCAACTTTTCTAATAACTTTATCAGAAAAATCTGAAATTTACAAAATAAAAAATCACTACAAAAAATACGCGTGCAGAAAATGTAAACACAAATTATTTTCCCACTTTATACTAGAAAACACAAACAAAATGAGACTTAATGGGTTAGAATATTGGTGGGATACGAGCAAAATAGATTCAGCGTGTCAAAATACATAAATATATGGTTTAGTTTTATGTTCAGACCACTCCTTTTATCTGTGTGCCGGTGTTGTCTATTATTATAAAGCCAAATTCTTTTTAAATCATAAAAAATGAAAAGGGCTAAAAATCGCAAAAATTTGCACATAAGAAGGTTGGTTAGTAGCAATAAATTTTTTGTGAATGTATCATACATAATTTTTATGTATTTTGATGCGCTGAATGCGAATTCGGTCTGTTTTGACCGTACATCCCCAACATTCTTTTTAAATCGTAAAAACCCGTGAAAACGCTGAATATTGCGAAAAGAATTTTGGGCATGTTCAGGCAAAAAGGACCTCTTAAGTGCAAATGTTCGCGACTTTCACCTCTTTACCCTGGTTTTTACGATTTAAAAAAATTGGGGGGATGTACCGACAAAGCAGATTTTGGATTCGGATTCAGTGCGTCAAAATACTTAAGGTTATATAGGTCTGATTTCTTGTACTGATAATTTTTTTTATCTGTGTGCCGATATTGTATATTATTAGAAAACAACATTATTCAAATAACTTGAAAAAGAAAAAGAAGGTTTTTGCATCAGACAAAACGCTTTGCAGCTGTAATTATATCTTAAGAATAAGAAAAACACAGATGTAAGTCTACCTACAATTAGATGATACTTTCAAAATACACCTTTTAAAAAGTAAAAAAACTGGAATTATTATTTCATCTCGTGTGTAATTGTTTGCTGTATAGTTAAAATTAACAAATTCACGCAAATGAGATTCAAGTCTTTATATTATTATTAAAAGTTAAATAATTTTTTGTATATTCCTAGAATAAACAATATATAAATATACATATTATACAAACAATCTATAAATATACACATTTATTTCGCTAAATAAAGAAATTACTTATGATATAAGTTATATTCACATACTGCCCGTAATAATGCTTCTTATAAGTACCTAATTTTTGGTGTAGAATGTTGGATAATACTTCAGGAGCATATAAAAGATTATTTTATCGACATTAACAATACATTTCCCAAAAAAAAATGTTTACTTATTTTATTTTTTTCGAGCTTGAGAAATATATTTTTGAAATTGGCTTAAAATATAGCATTTATGCTCTACTTTAATAAAATAGAAAGACACGTTCAAGTAAATTTTATTCAACGTTCACTGAGGAACACTGCGTATCAATTGGATCCGTCGACCAGTAACCCCGATATATATTTTGAAAACTTGGGCCCTATAAAAATCAAGAAGAGTGAATGGAAAATGAAAAATATTTATATCTACATTGAAGTCGACAAATTCACACAAAAAGCAACCATGCATTAGGAATATACCTCATAGAACTGAAAAACATACATTAACTGAAATTCAAAAGGATATCAGCGAACCAATGGAAAGCATGGGAGAATATAACTACTCAACAATCAGCACCCCACACAGCATGCCAATGAAAAGATTAGCGTCATTAGGCGTAACAGATATCAGCTTATTTGAACTTGTCACAACACGACCGAACATTCTCTCTCTCTCGCTCTCTCTCTCTCTCTCTCGCTCTCTCTCTCTCTCTCTCTCTCTCTCTCTCTCTCTCTCTCTCTCTCTCTCTCTCTCCCTCTCTCTCCCTCGACCGAGACCGAGATTACGTAACTCATACATTCTTTTGTCTTTTATTGCTCAGCGCATTAACAATTATTTTGCCTATAAAAGCCTCCCGCGCTTGGGCAGTACGCTATTCAGCCTATTGTGGTAGGTGCAGAGACACCTCCGCTCAGCTCCAGGAGCTCCAGGGCGACCATCTTCACAAGGCAAGAGCCACGTGCCCTTAGTTGCCTTAACCGCATTACAAACCCATCCAAGTCAGGGGCGTCATGGAAGGCAGGCAGGACTCACCCCCCCCCCCGTCTTATTGCCGAAGGGGAAAAAAATCCGCGACTCATTGAAAATCGCACGAGTATCACTGCAATGACCAGTACCACGACGACACTGATCACGATCAGTGATACCAGAACCCTTCGCAACATCCGACAAAGACGTCACTTTAGATATCAGCTTTCTAATATCCAGCTTTGAAATAGTTTTTTTGTGCAGCAGCATAAGTATTGCATAATAGCATAATTGTTCCACTGGCCAAGCCGTCAATCAACTTCTTAGCGGCCAGAGGAGAGATCTGTTCCTGCCAGGAAACCCGCTGCCCAGTAAGAAGAACTCTTAAATCGTCGACCGCGTATTCAACAAGGTGGAAACGGTCGCTAAAGTGGTTCAGCATCGACGGCGGTAGCGTATACAGTAACGCACAGCACTCACGTTTTCGGTCATCTTGGACGCGGCGCGATTCTCACCAGCAACGCTCTTAGCCGACGGCGTTGACGCCATTAACAACCTAGATTGGCTATAGTTCGACATATTCAGACTTTATCAGTCGCATCTACTTTAGACTTACGATTATTATTATTAACAGCGTTAACAGTATTATCACTATCAGTATTATTTTTGCTATCCGTCTTCTTCTTGGGCACTAGAGCAACAATATCAGTAATCGCAACATCGGCATCGTCACCAAACTGAGAACAACAATATTAATTACAGTAATACTTTTAATTGTTATTGACCATAATACGCCTGAGGGCAGGCTGTATGGCGCAGGATGTATAGCACTCTCTATAGCAGCCGTCAGGCAGCTCTGTGGCAGCCTTCTGATGAACAGTTATCCGGGATACATAGTATACTATGAACACACCGCTCTTGAAGAGTACTTCGGAAGGACCATCCCCTCTCTCCATTAATAATTGCAGTACCATACGATACTGAAGCCATGTTGCATATTTGAAAGTAAATATATGATTTTTACTTGTACTTAAGTTTATTCTTTTTTCCCCTCTTCATATACCGGGATCGTTAGCAGAGTGTGGAATTGACGATCCCTATTTCTAGGCAAACGTCTCTTCAATAAGATAAGAAGTGAGATGTAAATGCTCACATGCCTGATTTGTGACTGCGTGATAGGTCACCTAAGTATATGAAGATTGAGAAGTATATCTTTCTCCTGACCTCCCGATGTACACAAGCAGCAGCCCTCTAGTCAAAACTTCACTACTGACAATGAAAGTAGGAACGGCCCAGGATCACCTGATAGAAGAACGGGTGATAGTGGGTCTAAACACAACTTCGTAGTGCATCTTCCCTTTTGACTAATACCTTACGTCTCGAACTCTCCACAGCTCTCGTTTTTTCCCTACTAACCTTCGTTGGTCCGTCACAACACACATATCCCGAGGAAATGTCATAAGGTTAGATATCTAAATATTAATTGAACTTGAGTAAAAGGACGAAAAAAATTCACTTTGTTCGTTGATACAAATCTAGAACAGATTCTTTTAGATTGCTGTATAGCATTAGGCGCATAAACTCAAAATCAAATAAACAAACATTGTTAGTAGCTACTCGCTACTTAAAACACAATAACTTGATTTGCCTCACTTTTTGATAATAATTCATAAATTTTATTTTAGCTGCTAATGTTTAACAAACGATATTTTTAAAATTGATTTCATTACTTTCATTAGAATTTATTCATATGTATATAGAGAAGCTTTTGAAAATAAGGTAACTAATTTTGACCGTGCTAGAACAAAAACAAGTTAAATTTTTTAATTCTAACTGTACAACAAATAATTATACAAGAGATTAACTTATAATTGCCAACATTATACCTTCTAAAAGGTATATTTTTAAATTGATTTCACACCCTTTAAATAAGTTGTCATATTGCGAAGAAAATGCAACCCAATTATATATTTGGTAAACAATAAGCAATAATCAATTTAATGAAATGAAAACTTACTTCAAATATATTTTGTAAATAATAAACAATACTTTAATGGAATTATAATTCAAAGCTACGAACATTTTATCTCATTGGGAAAAGTGTATTTGTAGCCTTGATGTTATCGCCGATAATGCAGCTTACAGGGTTTTCTCCATAATTACGAGACGACTTTTATATAAAAATGTATCGAACATAGTCAATTATTTAACACCTGTTCTAATTATTATAACACATACACAGTGTACTAAAAAGCATAGTATAACACAGCTAATCTCTTCAGAATATTATGGTCATTAGCATCAAAACACATATAGCTTCCACACCCCTTGATAATAAATAGGTTAGACTTGTATGTTATCTATGAAGTACTTAGTATCAGATTTTGGTACAATTCATTTTACTTTAAGCGATGTTTCAGTCATATGAAACTTGATATTGAAATAATACAAAGTATAAAACATTAGTAACCTAAGAAAATTAATTTAAAAATGTATTATATATACTATAATACTATATTTTATTTAGGGGGAACCTTTTCCACAAATGAAAGAAAGACTTTTTAAGCGACTGGGTATCCAAGAAAAAGAATTTGAAAAGGTATGTTCATTTTAATTATTTCAAATATTTACTTACATTAGTTACGATGCGTATGTGTATATACGAAAATATCTCTAAAATATTTACAAGTACTGCTCAAGTATTTACGTAAAGTATTGTGCTTTTAGAAAACTGGTAAATTATTACATTCTTCTATAAGTTTTTTATGCACATTGCGTTTAGAATCTCCATATATTATACTAACCTAATTCTTTCGTCCTCCGAAATTTTGAATCAATATATAGACGTAGAACATAAAAACAAAGGATTTACTCTTGTTCTTCATCGAACTGACATAGAAATTTATTTGTAATTGATTCCACGCTCTTGCAGTTCTACTATTTGTTGCTTATTCAAACAAGAGCTAGTTAATAGTTTAATCGCAGACTTGAGAATAATCTTTATATAATGGAGTGCATGCGGAATATAATCCTCAAATGATTTTATATATGTGTATGTATTTTTTTCGTTTGGGACAGAGAGGTTGAAAGTAAACATTTTAATAACCATGATATGATATTGTTGGTGGAGCTGTACGAATAGCTCCACTCCCGATGTCACCGTGTGTTGGATTCGTATCAACTAAAAATCCATTTTTTACTGTCAGATTAATTTTGCCGTCGCCTCTACCAGCCTTTAGAAAAGGTATACCTATAACCTAGCTATACCTTTTATACCTTGGATGCTCGCAATATTATCGGGAGCACGGTGAGGGGGGATTAGATTGGTCTGTACATTATGTTGTACAAAAATAATTTCAAGTTAAAGAGGCAGAGTAATTACATAAATAAATACAAGTAAGTAGATGGAATGAGTAAATGAGCAAATAATGATGCAATATAGTAAATGACAATGGAAATGATTTGTAGTTAAGAGTTTTTGAGAGTGAAGTAAAATAAATAGTGGCGAGCTTATTGCTTGAATAGTGGAATGTTGTATCACGTAGGGTTTCAGGAAGGGGGTTCCAAAGGTGTGCAGAGATATCAAGAGGTATCACATCAGCGCTCACGGGAGGGATCACGAAATAGAAGTCGAAGTGTCTCAAAAGTTTACATAGAAGGCACACAGCGAAGTACTTCCAACGTCTGACGGTGGTGAATCATTGCAGCTCACGGGGTAATGTGCTTATCTCTTTTACACCATAGATGTTACGAATGCGTATTAACGAGCTTCTGGAGTTTTATGTCCAGTTCCTGTGTAAGGTCCCAGTAAACTAATGAGCAGTAATCGATGATAGGGACACTAGCGTTTGCATGAGATGTTTTAGAAGTTTGAGGGTCGGGCTTTTCCGGAAAACGTAGAGGATGTTCTTTCCAATTTGAGCATATTTGCACAATTGCGTCACATGCTCATTCCAAGACAGTTTATAGTCAAGCACCACTCCCAGGCTACAAACCGATGATTCAAAAATGGCCTTGACCCATCTATGTTGATATGGCTATTAGCTACAGATGATAAAGCATTACTGTAATAAGAGGAGTCAAGGTCAATTACTCTCGTCTTAACAACGTGTGACAGTGCACACGTTCACTCACCGAGCATGTGCCCAGCACATATACGCAAGCATGCATACAGACATGGTACTCATAACCACACTTAAATCATGGCAAGGAGGGTATCGAGGCGGCAGGAAACGTACGCGAAGCATAAACAAGGTAGGAGAGAGAGTAGCGCAGAGAGAGAACAACATATTATATAGGAACCGGCAAGTCTGACGAGAGCCAGCGAGCACGAGGAGCCGTCGGGGCCATCGACGAGACTCCAGTACGAGAGGGTTCAGGGCAGGTCCTAGCCCGAAGGACAGGCGAAGAGAAGACGCTGCATCTGGCGACCAGCACGAGAGAGCCACGGCGAGCAACAGCAGCCATGGACCATCCACAAGGACAGCGCGGCGACCATCACAAGCGCCAACCGTGAGTGGCGACGTGTCGGCAAATAACCCACACGTCTCTCTCTCACTCTCACTGTCACTGTCACTCTTACTCTCACTCTCACTGTCACTGTCACTCTTACTCTCACTGTCACTCTCACTGTCACTCTCACTCTCACTCTCACTCTCACTCTCACTCTCACTCTCACTCTCACTCTCACTCTCACTCTCACTCTCACTCTCACTCTCACTCTCACTCTCACTCTCACTCTCACTCTCACTCTCACTCTCTCTCTCTCTCTCTCTCTCTCTCTCTCTCTCTCTCTCTCTCTCTCTCTCTCTCTCTCTTCAAGAAGTACCCTCAGCACTGCGTGCAAACGAGCATAATAATTAGGATAGGGTTGCGCCGCGGAAAATCCCGCACACGCGCGAGGGCCGATCTCGATGACCGCCCCGCCGAATGACACACACACACTCTGTGAAATAACTGAATGTAACTAAGCGGAGCAATCCGCGAAACCGTTGTTGATTAGTAAATAAATGTAGGAGGGCAGATTTAGCCCGATAGTGTTTTATATAAATCGAGTAATAATCAATTCGACGGCCTCTATTCATACGATGCTATTACAAAAAATCTGATACAAAAATGCTATCTCAAAGAAAATTTTATGTGATTGTATTTGAAAAGCGCATGCAATAAGCTTCGATTCCAAATCTGCGTTGAATATAATGATATTTCAAAATTGCGTTCAATATAATGTTATTTGAAAAGGGCGTGCAATATAATTCTATTTCAGAATAGCGTTGCACATAATATTGACTTGAAATCGCATTTCCCACAATGCTGTTTTAAAATCGCGATGCATATAATGCTATTACAAAAGAACCTCAAATAAAATGTTATTTCAGTAAACCAAATAATTTGAAGCGGGTCTGAAAGTCAATTAAAAATTCAAATTTCGCGTCACAATATAGCAGACGAAAAAAGATCTAATTTGCTTATAACAAACAAAAAAACAAAATTACGAAAAAGCAGGATATCACTTCCCTCCGTTATGTAATTATCTACCATTTTACAAAGTTTGACGCTTATATATAAATATATCGCCAAATGGCATTCGAATTACATAATTTTGAGACATTATTCGAATGCCATTTAGCGATATATTTATATATAAGCGTCAAACTTTGTAAAATGGTAGATAATTACATAACGGAGGGCAGTGATATCCTGCTTTTTCGTAATTTTGTTTTTTTTTTGTTTGCAATAAGCAAATTAGATCTTTTTTTGAAATTTGGATTTTTAATTAACTTTCAGACCCCCTTAAAATTATTTGGTTTACTGAAATAACAACATTATGTGCAACGCTATTCTGAAACAGAATTATATTGTACGTACTTTTCTAATAACATTATATTGCATGCAATTTTAAAGTAGCTTTATATTCAACGCAGATTTGGGATAGAAGCTTATTGCACGCGCTTTTCAAATACAATCATATAAAATTTTTTTTGAGATAGCATTTTATGCATCAGATTTTTTGAAATAGCATCGTATAAATAGCGGCCGTCGAATTGCATGCACGCTATACTGAATCCAAACATTCCCTAGGTAGCCAAGCAGAGAAGGATCCCGCCACTTTCCGCGGCCCGCTAAGGCGGAGATAGCTGAGCTGCCGTGAGCGATTCTTCTGTCGTCGACAGACGATCTTTTGTCGATGCGGTGGTTTCGTGCGACCGTTCCCTTTGCTTGGCGGGACAATCCGTTGTTCTATACGCGTTAGCGAAGCCACCGCGTCACAAAATGGCGCCCACCGTATGATAAATAATTAATAATAATTATTGGGTCGCCACACAAAATGGCGCCTAACGTATATTAAAATGAAATGAAACGTGGAATGATTAAATTCAAAATCTCAATTGATTGGGACACCATACAAAACGGCATCCAACGTGTAATAAATTGATCAGAATATTAATTAGGGTCACAAAATGTGCTCAACGTGTATGAATTATTCATACTAGCAAATGGGTCGCCACAAAATAGCGCCTAACGCGGTTCACACAACCATAAATTCATCGGATATAAATCAAAATAAAAAAATCCAATAAGGGCGTCCATTCCCGACAAAATCACGTCCAACATAGAGTATAAATATTTCAAATTACAAATTACGGGGACTGCACAAAATGGCGCCCAAAACGTTAAATTAAATATTGTTCAGACATCATAAAAGTCAATTTTCTATATTTGTTTAGGTCACAAAATGCCAAATGCACATATAATAAAGTGGCAAATTTGTTGAAAATAGCTCGCGTTGACAAGAAATATTTACGCGACTAAAGTATAAACTCATCTTTTTCATAAAGTCATTTTTTTGACAAACAACGCGATCGACGCTTGATTATAAAAATACAAAGCAAAACTATGGAATGTTTGGAAAAGTGGAAAAATTATTGTTAAAATAAAGAGAATAGGGAAATAGGTGTGATAATTTATCCTCAATGGAATGCACGAGTATAAACACTTACTAGAAAATTCTAGACATAATATTCCATAAAGGAAACTTTTATTTCACGACTACACAGCAGTCGAATAAGTAAAAGCCGAGTTAGACTCGAGCATTCCAAGAAACAAAACACATGCGGCATAGCGACACCGGAGAGCTTAGCACGCTAATCCGAGTGGATAAACAAACAGGCCGACGAACTTCGACACCTAATAGCCGAACTCGTCAAGTCTGCAGCGTCGCACAGCTTGAGTGAAACAAGCCAAAAAACATTTCGAAATACTCTGTCGAAAATTTTTCTCCATGAAGCGTCGTGAGAGTATACATATATACATATATAGGTATGAACGCATGCATGAGCGTATAAGCAACATTTGTTCAAATTAATTTAATGTCAAGCAGAAGGACATATGATATTCTATCCAGACAAGTTGCAAAAATAAATACTTTAACGTTCAAACTAAGTATACAAGTAACGCATACCTCAGTCCAATCTAAATACAAAATTTCATTAAGCCAAATTTCACGCTTGCCAGCCAACGCGAAAGATTAATTAACTTTTTATTAGATAATCGTATTTATGAACATACATTGACACAAAATGTCAGAGTTAGACATAATGTCCAAGCATAAGCTTGACGACTTCATTACGTCAATTAACGAACCTGTACTAGAACAAACATTAAAAGAACTTAAACTTGACCTTTACGGACCGACTAAAGACAGAATAGAAAGATTGAGTAGACGATTGCAAGGCGAATACATACCGGAAGATTTTACAATGATTCTAACGACTAATGAAGAAGCGCGCGCGGATCGCGATAAAGTATTAGAGATTTTTCTGAGCAAATTTAAAGAGTTCGATTCCGACGAAGTAAGAGATTTTTGGGAACAACAAGAAAGAACAAGAAGAAAGTAACAAAACGAACTGTATCCCGCGCAACAAGTCCGAACGATTCATTACTAGGTAATAATCCTGCACCTAACACGAACGAACAGATCGCCGTCTCAAGTAAATTCACACTAGTAATGCTACAAACGGGGCAGACGATTAAAATCCCAACAGACGTTGCAAATTTTTGGGTAAAATCAGAACCGAAAGAACAGGAGGATTTATTAATTCAAGATATAATAGACCAACAAACGTAAAATACGTGCACCGGCGCTAGGAAACTTAGACGAGTCGAGAAAACGCACAAACGAATTAGCGGCTCGTCAGCAAGAACTAAGCAGAAAATTCGAAGAGCTCCGCCGCCAAAAAAATTATTAAATATTCGCAATGCGCAATTAGAAGCAATGAGTAGAAACATAACGCGTCGAGCACAACCACCGATAGATAACGAGGAAACATGAAAACTTAAATTCAACGGTGACGGGTCAGGCCTAACAATCAATCAATTTTTACGTCGAGTCGAAGAATGCCGCGAATCAGCAGCACTAACAGACGCGAAATTATTGCAAAGTTTATCATTATTGTTAGTCGAACCCGCAATAAATGCGCGAAGAGCATATAAAGATAAATGGCATACATGGGAAGATTTCGAAAAAGACATGCGATACCAATTCTGATCCGATAATTATCCGGAAGAATTCGAGGACGAAATTTGAGAAATAAAACAAAAACTTAACGAAACAATGAATAATTATTTAAACAAAATGCTCGCTTTGTTTAAAAAATTATACGAACCGTGGTCAGACACGAAAAAGTTAAACCGAATATACCGCAATATGCGCGGAGAATTTTTTGCATTATTTCAACCTTTCAAAACCGGAACTCTTGACAATTTTATCAATCAAGCTAGAGCTATAGGAAAAGCATACGAGACCGGGAAAAGTTCATCTGGCAATACGCAAGCGAATACGTCGACACAAGAGAACGCAAGAAATCTGTCTAACAAATCGATAAAAACGAAACAAGCGTAAACTCAGTAGAAGTACCGACAATGGACGAGTTTAGCAAGATTTTAAATAAAGAATTAACAAAAATCAGAGAATCAAAATCAAAGATACGCACGAAGAAACGCGCAAAATTCAGAAAACCCGAGAGGAAACGCCGAAAGAAATAACGGGAATTTTTATAATCAAGGCCGATATAACAATTACAACAATCGCAGCAATCACTCGAATAGTAACAACCCGAACGGGAACGGATCAAATTATAGTAATAATAACTGGGGATGCGAACAGAGAAACGGAAGTAATAGAAGAAGTTTTAGCAACAACAATCGAGGCGGAAATTTAAACAACGGTAATGCGGACAATTTTAATAATCGTCGCAACAGGCACGGCTATAGCGGGAATAACCTATTCTAAAATTCGTGTTAAGACCGCAGCGTACCGACCAACTCGATAGATACAAACGCAGCGGGACTCACGAATTAGGCGGCGTACGCGAGACCGCTACGTCGTTCAGGAGGTTCAAGGTCTCCAAGACGAGAAGGGAAATAGTTACAAACGGCAATACCGAGCAGTCCAGTAAAAATTCGCAAAATTCACTATTAGTACAGGACGCGGGAAACCCAGTAAAACATCCGCGATATTGGCTTAAATTGAGAGTCGGCAACACAGAGCTCAAAGCTTTGGTTGATCTCAGGACAGCACGCACGGTTATAGGGAAACAAAGAAAAGAAATAGCGCGGGGTTAGGCGCGGAAATGAAACCGACGATTTTCAAAAATGCTGTAATGGCAAAAGGTTCTCCAGAGCTAATCGAAGGGGAAATTACCGCACAGTTCGAGATAGCCGGGATAAGCAAAAGAGTACAAATTCTCGTGATTCCTGGAATCCCGAACGATTTTATCTTTGGATTAGACTTAGTACGTTTATCTGGTATGAAAATAGATGCACGCTGTGATACATTTAAACTTCCAGACTGAAGAAATAAGAAATAAATTGCGTTTGATGTATAGTCAGTCGACACATGCAATAATTCAATTAACATTGCGAGCTGCGGATTATCAGAGATCACAGCTGACGAGCAATGTCAAATAAACAATCTGATAGAAGAATTATTGCCGCACGACGAACGACAGAATAAAGTTCTAAAAACGACAGATCTCGTAGAGCATGAAATTAAACTCATACATAGCGCAAGACCGGTCAAACAGAGATATCATCCGGTATCAGAAAAACTGCAAAGAATTATGTCAAATCAATTGGATAATTTAATCGAAGCAGGAATAGTCGAGAAGCCGCACAGCGCCTGGAACCACTCGATAGTCATGGTGAGAAAACGCGATAATACGTACCGAATGTGCGTAAATATTCAAGTCGTCAATAGTTTATCGAAGATAGGCGCGTACCTTATATGGACGTCCACATAATCCCGTCCTTATATGAATATCCCCTACCTTATATGGACGTAATTTTAAATAAACTAAAGCGCGCCAAGTACATAACTGCAATCGATTTAAATAACGCGTACCACCAAATACGACTAACAGAAGCGTCGAAAGAAATCACGGCATCCACAATATCGGGTCGCGGACTGGCAGTACACGCATTTACCTATAGGACTGAGCGGCAGAGGAGCTACATTCCAAAGACTGCTCCAAGAGTTAATCGGCGATCTTGGCAATGCTTCGAAAATTAATTAATTGTATAAACGGCGCCGGATTAACGATTAATCGCGACAAGAGTAAATTTTATCGGAAAGAAGTAAAGTTTTTCTAGTAAATGAAAAGAGATTGATTATAGATCCGGGGAAAACCGAAGCAGTTAGAAATTACCCGAGACCTAGTACCCTGCGACAGCTGCGCAGATTCTTGGGAATGGCCTCGTGGTATAGAAAATTTATTAAAAATTACGCGTCAATAGCGGACCTGCTCACAAAGCTTACCCGAAAAGACGTTAAATTTACTTGGAAAGAGGAGTACGATTAAGATTTTGAAATTATTAAAAAATTCTTAGCGAAACCCCTCTTTAGCACAGACCGGATCCCGACGCAGAATTCATTTTGCACTACGATGCATCGAACACAGGATTGGGAAGCGTGATAACGCAAATAGTCGATGGAGTAGAAAGAGTACTAGCATACGCCAGTAGAGCATTAAGAAAAAACGAATTAAATTATAGCACAACGGAACGCGAGTGCTTAGCGATAAAATTTGCGATAGAAAAATTCAGACCGTATATCGAAGCCATCACTTTTGCAGTGAGAACAGATCACAGTGTTTTGCAATGGCTATTTAAAAAGAAAAACCCAGTCGGAAGATTAGGAAGATGGGCACAAGAATTAATGAGTTACGACTTTAAAATCGTGTACAGAAAAGGCACAATCAATGTAGTACTCGACGCACTCTCGCGAATGTCCAAAGACGACGAGTAGGTTAAAATCAGCGCGATCGAAATTAAAGAAGTTACAAATGACAAATGGTATAAAAAACGACTGTACCAGATATTAAAACATCCGCGGAGATACAGAGACTGGAAGGTAGTCAACCGAAATATTTACAGATACAAACCGGAAAAAGACATAGACGACATAATGACAAACTTAGACGCATGGAAAGTCGTTATTCCGAAAGACGAGCGCGATAAAATTTTCGAGGAAATGCACTCGGAACCATCAGCTGGCCATTCAGGAGTAGATAAGACATACAATCGATTGGCATATTTTTATTATTGGCCTGGAGCATATAAAGACACGGCTAGATTCGTGAAAAACTGCAAAACATGCCAACAAACGAAAACCGACCAGTGCGCACAAGTAGGTATAATGGAGACACATGACGTCGACAGTCCGTGGAAAGTAATCGCAGCAGATTTAATCGGCGAATTTCTCAGAAGTAAAGCAAGCTACGAGCAATTAATAGTGTTCAAAGATCTATTTTCTCGATTCATTATATGTGTACCGATCCGAAAGAAAACAGCCGCGAATGTTAAAAACGCACCCGAAAACATAGTTTGCGCCCAATTCGGCATGTCTGAAATATTTTTATCCGATAACGGCCGCGAATTTATTAATCATACGATGAAAACGTTCTTAGATGATAATTCGATAATTCACGAAAGAACAGCAGCGCATCACCCGCAAAGTATTCCTGTAGAAGGGGTAAAACGTGTAAGCCCCTCTTTAGTATTGCCCCATGTCTAAGCGATCTAGAAAATATAGTGTGTATAAGCCCTATCCCTGGATTCCCTTCTTCAATTTTTTAAGTTTCCCGTTTTAAGCTCCTCCTTTAGCCCTTACTTCACCGGTTCAGAATCTGTACTGTATTTTTTTTATCCCTACTTAATAGTTACTGTCTCAAATCTATTGGGTGCTGATTTTTTGTTTTGAAAAAAGAGGGAATAAGAAACGCCCTCCCCCCCCCCCCGCCTAATATTTTTGATTGTAAACGAATGCTGTCAGCTGCATTTTTAATCTTTCAAAAGAAGATGCCACTTAGATAAATTCATACACACAGTCACACGAAAAGAAAGGAGAGAACGCGATGGTCTGTGCATAAACTGATAAGACTACTCAAACACCGATACGCGAGCTGCGCACACGGAAGTGCATTCGTCCAAGCTGTTTAGATAAGCAAACTAGTAAGTCGACTGAGCGCTATGAATGCTTTCGTTAGATAAGGTTGTAATGACTTTTTTCGAGGGAACAAAATTTTGTGATGTATTTAGCGAATGTATGTTTGGGCGTATAAGCCGATACGCAATCTGTGCGCAAGGAAATGCATTCGACCAAGCTATTTAGGTAATGCAAGTAATAGGTCGAAAGAGCGCAATGAATATTTTCGTTAAATAAAGTCGTGGTTATTTTTTTCTGGTGAAAAAAATTTTGTGATGTATTGGCGGGTGTATATTTTGGCGTAGAAGCCGATACGCAAGGAAATGCATTCGACCAAGCTGTTTAAATAATCAAAGCCAATAAGTCGACTGAGTGCAAGAGATGCTTTCGTCCGATAAAGACGGCACCACTTCTTCCGGTGGCGTAAAATTTTGGATAAGTAAAATGATCTTCAGCGGATGTATGGATGGGCGTATAGTCCGAAAAAAATTATCGCTCTCGCAGTCGAGATTGATAAACCATAGAGTAGGCGAAACAAAATTTCTTTAAAGTAGAGAACATTTTTTTACAAATCATAGGCTTTTTCGAAAAGTAGTGGAAAATGAAGCTGCGTAGGTCGTCAAAATTTCTGTAAGGGAAGTGTTTTTTAGTATTCGGGATAGACTATTAATAAAGCTTCATAAAAAGTAGAACTCAATTTTTCTGAATAAATACCCCCAGTGCCCGCTACTGTCCCTCAGTTCGAAAATCATCTCCGAATTTCTATTATACAAACGTATATACAAGATGGTGCAGAAACATCCGAAACGAAGTCTACTGCAGGTACAAGAGCGTATTCGTTGGCTTATTTTAAACGGACCTACCATGCTCATGATGTTCGATCTTATCGCATGGGCCATGCAAGCCATCAAATCATCTGTTTTTTTATATTTCGTTTTTTTTTAATAAAAAAATGTTTAATTTTTTATTTCTTTGTTTTTACAGTGTCACTATTATCTCCTATGGCAGCAATCCAGCAGCAAACGGAGGGGATTGTCAATCCTCGAAAACAAAATTCGGGATGGTCAAATGGCAATCCTCGGCATAAAAGTCCAAGATGGTCAAGTAACAATTGTCGACAAAAAAGTACGTGACAGCCATGCAGTAGCCGTCGTCAAGACACTTCGAGAGGGGCAAGCGCCAGCAATCATCAAGATACGGGAGATCCGAGTATCAACCCTCGCGAAGAAAGCACGAGACGGCCGAAAAGTCGCTCTCCAAGGGTGAGGTCATCGTCGAGTTCAAGCTCAAGCGGCTCAAGCTCCAGTGGCTCAAGCAGCTCAAACTGGTCTAGTAGTGTCACATCTATAAGTGGCAAAATAATACCGAAAATTTCCATTAAAGATGATGGGATCTCGAGAAGTAGCAGCGACGCTTCCAGGAAAAGGAAAGCTCAAAGTAAAATTTTGTTTTCATTTTATATAAGTATATTATAAATAATAATAATAATAATAAATTTTGAATCCGATTTTTTTTGCAGATAACGCTGAAAGTCAAAAGAAGGCAAGCAATGAGATGGTAACACAAAGACCAAAGACACCTTGTATCACAAGTAAATCATAATAACATATTTTAAATATTTTAAATTATCCAATATCATTATAGTGTTCATTATAATTTTTTATTTTATCTGCTTTCAGAGATGAAGGACGTGAGAGCTCCTCTTCAGGACAACAAGCTTCCTTCAAAGCGAAACTTGCTAATATTAGATAGCAGTCGAGGAAAGGAGAATATATCATCCCTACCCAGACCAACACCATCTTCAAGCGATAAATTCAATACCACTGACAATATTATGGTTATAAATTTGTTCGTGTTATGTAAGAGCGAGAGGATGCATTTGAATTTCGCGCCGTAGCGCGGCGAGCGCTGCAGCGAGAGCGATCGAGTGCACGCGCGTGCTGATGTGAGCCTTTGCCGTTAGCGAGGGCTCCGACGCGTGGGAGCACGTACAGTTTAGTTCTGACAGCTCCTCTCCAGTTATCAGTTGCCATCTTGCGCCTTTGTACTTGCAACTGGAAGGGTTCTTGTAAATTGCGTGTGAAGTATTTTGTAAATTGCGTGCAAATAGCGGCGTCATCATAGTCCTTTTCAGGACGATCGACACTCGTTTATTGTAGTATGCGGTGTGCAGATTGAGTGAGTTCTTCGAGTGTTAGGACTTCGACGACGTGCGAGCTTCCTCGTCGTGTCGATCTCCACCTGGCGAACGCAACCTACGCGTAGGGCTGAAAAGGTCCTGTCCGTGGTTCAGGATTGGTTCCCTCGAGACGTCGAGGCGTCGAACCGATCGACCGAGAAAGGTGTGTCCCACCAACGTGCAACCAGGACGTCACGTCGCGCCGTCTACGTCTCGTTCCACGAAAAAGGTAGGAGAGCTCTCCAGCGTGTGTAAGGTATCTCGCGGCGATAGAATTAAGTTTCTTGCGTTCTTTCTCTTTTGGTTGCCTATAGTAGAGTCTCTCTTTTTTGTTGTATATGCGTACATTGTCATTGCATTTCTCTTTTTTTATTTAGTCTATCCTAGATACACTTTCTTTTGTATAATTTCATTATTTCAAAAATAAATCTATAGGCTTGACCCGGTTTTCATCTCTATTCCGTGAGAGTTTTTACGCCGAGACAAGTCGTCTTTTTCTTCCGTGAAATTCGTTGTGTATTGCGTTGTTTTGTTTCCCTAAACTTCCCTCACTCATTCCACTATTTTAATTTATTACATATAATTTGAACTCATTAGCTTTTAAACGTGGTGCCCCGGGTGAGGAGTGAGTGATTGGTTGGGTTTTTAAAATCAATATTTTCAAAGCGAACTTGTAAGCAGCCTCATGTGATATTTTCGCGTGTCAACTTCGCGCCGTAGGTTTGCGGCGTAAACGCATCGATTCTGGGAATCGAGTCATGAGTAGCACACTCTTACAGCGCATTCTCAATTATTATTTTGAATTTCACTCTCATCGCTGCATTGGATAATTCGTCTCAAGTTCGTTTGTCGATTATATTTCGGTGTTTTCTTTCTTATTTGAAATTTGATTTTGTCGTCTACTTTGGGTACTTTAACGTAGTCTATCATGGCTCCACCACTTAGGAAGTTGGTCGCCTCGCAGGCAAGACGCTAGATGGAAATCAGGGGCTTGCGTAGTCGTTGGCTCGCTAAGCCCCCTGCGTCTCTCATCAAAAACATTCTCCAGGCTCGAGTCGACGCTTTGAAGGTTGTCTGAGATGAGGCTCGGAGGACTCACTCGGAGATCGTAGCCAGAGATGACGTTGAGGCGGATGAGTACGTCACCGAAGATAAATTCGGAGATCTCCAGGGGGTTTATGAGGAGGCGCTCGATGAATTTTTAACGTTGCTATCGCCGTTTGAGATCGCTGATCAGTCAACACTTCCTGGCGTACTGCTGAATTGTACTACATCAGATGCTGGGTTCACGTAACTTCCCAAAATTAACCTTCCTTCGTTTTCAGGCAACTACGAAGATTGGGCAAGTTTTAGGGGCAATTTTAGGAACATGGTGCATGATTTGCCTCGGATTTCTGATGTTACTCGGTTACAGTACTTGAAAATGTGCTTGACTGGTAGCGCGGCTGATTTAGTGAAGGAAATTCCAACTATTAACGTTAACTATGCAAGCACATGGAAGGCATTGGAGCTTCGTTACCATAATTCGAGGTTCATCATCACCAGGTACTTGACGACTTTTATGGCTCTTCCTCATCTTAAGAAGGAATCAGGTGATGATTTACGATTTTTCATTGATGAGGATACGCGTATCGTTCATCCCCTGGAGAACTTGAAGATGCCGATAGACTAGTGGGATGTATGGTTCAAGGGCACATGACTCGCGTTCCACGGTCGGAAGTCTACAAGGCAGATGCCCTGGTATCTGCATCTTCACCCAGTCGTGCAGATGCTTCTGTTGATATAAAAGTTGAGAGTTGTGTTCGATGCCTCTCGGCGCACGAAGGACGGGTACTCGCTCAATGCTTTTTTGTTGGCAGGACCTCCATTGCAGAGTAACCTCTCTTTGATTCTTTTAAATTGGCGTAGGTATCGCTTCTTATTTACTGTCGATATAATCAAGATGTTTCGGCAGATTCAGGTAGAATCAGAGCACCAGGACTATCAAAGGATCGTCTGATCACTTGATGCAGTATCTGATCCAGTTGACTTTCGTCTGACTACGGTCACCTATGGGACGGCTTGTGCTCCTTATTTAGCGATCTGCACTCTGTCTCAGTTAGTTAAGGATGAAGGTCATCGGTTTCCTCTCGGGGCTCGTTATCTAGAATTGGAGACGTATGTTGACGATACTTTCGCAGGGGCTGATGATCTGTCGGTTGCAATTCGGAAGAAAGTCGAGCTTACCGAATTGTTAGCTTCTGCTGGAACGAGTTGGACAAATGGGCTGCGAACTATCAGGAACTGCTTCCAGATTCAGCATAGCAGGTATCGGAGAAGAAGATCGCTGAAGATGAGTCGGTCAAGGCTTTAGGCGTTCACTGGGTTCCATCGCAGGATAATTTCAAGTTCAACGCTGTTAACCTTGAGAATGTGGCTGCAGCTTATACGGAAAGGTCCGTCCTCTTGAACATCGCTCCAGTCAGGGTCATGGCGAAGATTTTGATGCAGGATATGTGGATTCTGAAGTGCGATTGGGATTCACCTCTACCAGCTGAGATTCGTGAGCGCTGGTATGATTATTGCAAGGGTTTATCCGCATTGCAATCTTTGTCCATCGAGCATTGGTCAGGTAGTACTGTGAATTGCTCTTACCAGATCCATGGGTTTTAGGATACTTCTTCTCCAGCATATACTGGTGTGGTGTATCTGCGAATCGACGAGGATAATGACCGTTTTTGGGTTTCGTTATTAGCAGCTAAGTCAAAGGTGGCTCCAGTGAAAATGGTGAGTATTCGTAATTTGGAGTTGTGTGGTGCAGCTGTTCTGGTCAAGCTCATCCTGCACGTGACAAGGCTGATGGTCTGTCCCATAGCCAGATGGTACTTACGTGGCTTTGTAAGCATCATGTCACTGAAAGATCTTCGTAGTTAACCGAGAATCTGGCTGACTTGGCAACGCGAGAAGTTCAGCCGGTAGGGTTGGTTGACTCTGCTGTTTGGTGGCAGGGTCCGGCGTGACTATCACTGTCTCCAACTGAGTGGCCTCAGCCTGCTGACCCGGTTTGAGTTAATTATGCTCGTCCAAGATCGGAGGAATCCGAGATTCTGACTCGATTTTCGTTTTTGACTAGGCTCGTTCGGGTTGTAGCGTTTTGCAGACGTGATCTCGGTCGAATTATGATTAGAGAAATACCGTCAGAGAGCGATTCGTCTCCTTTCCTAACCAGTGCTGAGATTTCTACAGCCCGGATGGCAGTCATTCGTCTGGCTCAAGCAGGGACGTTTGCTGAGGAAATTAAGTTGTTGAGATCGGGAAAGAGAGTGCCGAAGGGCAAACGACTCATCAGATTAAACCCATTTTTGGGCAAGGAAGATGGCCTATTGCGTATAGGCTCATCGATTGGCTCACTCCGATCTCTCTTTCAATCGAAAACACCCTCCGATATTGCTGCAAAATTCTGCTCTTTGTTGTTTGTCCGACACGCTCACCATCATGGCGGTCCCACCTTGATGTCGAGCATTCTAATGCCTCAGGTTTGGATTTTGGGTACAAATCGGATTGTAAAATCGACGATTCGCGCATTCGTGCCTTGTCGGTGGGTTAAGCCTCACTCAGCTCAACAACTCATTGGTGAGCTTCCTGCTAATAGAGTGACAACTAGTACGGCTTTCTCTAATTCTGGACTCGATTACGCGGGTCCTTTCCAAATGCGGATGTCAACGATATACGGGCGATCACTCTCTCTCATTTTCTTAATGAAGGAGTCTCGGTCTTACTTCCGGAAGATAATTGTCCAAAGTTGCCAGAAAATCGTTTGTCCAGATTCCAGCTGCTTCAGCGCATACGCAACAACTTCTGGAAGCGTTGGTCCACAGAGTATCTGCTTCATTTATAATTATTAGTCAAGGATGATCGGTATCTCCATCCTAATGGCTATTGGGCAGGGTCCTTGAGGTGCACCCTGGCCCAGATGGTTTGGTGCGAGTCGTTACCATCAAGACGGCTACTTCTTCTCTCCGACATGTTGCTCGGCTCTGCCCTGTAGCCTTGGATGAGAAGGTGAATGAGGGCTCTGCGAACTCGGTTCGTGTCTGATTCGTCTGTCGAACGAAGGCGGGCGAAATGTTCGATTTATGAAAGAGCGAGAGGATGCATTTGAATTTCGCACCGTAGCGCGGCGAGCGCTGCAGCGAGAGCGATCGAGCGCACGCGCGCGCTGATGTGGGCCTCTCCCCTTAGCGCGGGCTCCGGCGCGCGGGAACACGTGGAGTTTAGTTCTGACAGCTACTCTTGAGTTATCAGTTGCCATCTTGCGCCTTTCTACTTGCGACTGGAAGGAATCTTGTAAATTGCGTGCGAAGCCTTTTCTAAATTGCGTGCAAATAGCGTCGTTATCATAGTCCTTTTCAGGACGATCGACACTCGTTTTTTTTGTAGTATCGTGTGTGCATAGTGCGGCAAGGGGCGATGTACACATCTCCTTGGTATAAGGAGATGTGTACATTGCCCCTTGCCGCTGGCATCCCATCTTTTTCGTCGGATTACCTTGAAGACATTCTTCCTCTCGACTGGTAGAAGATCAATAGGTGGCATGCCTCATATAAAACTGGCATCCTCGTTCAATACGGTAAGCAGACGCGACCATTACAAGGAAAGGTCCTCTGGTGTCTGCCGTCAATTTCGATAATATTATAATATGTTCTAGAACATTAAAAAATAAGTGACACGTGTTTTTCCTCCTAAAGGAAGCTTTGTAATAGTACAATTTTGAGTTCCGCTAAAACTTCTCATAGAAACATGTTTTTAAATGTTAGCAGTTCGAATTACGTGTTTTTAGGAAATGTCCGTATTGATGTGTGTGTGTGTGTGAGTGTGTGTGTGTGTGTGTATGTATACCGTGATATTTCTGAAACTACTCAGTCAATATCAATCAATTTTGTCATGCATATGTATTTTTGGATTCTGAATTTGGGAAAAACATTTATTTTTTAATTATTTCAATTACATTTTTTATGGCCATTTTTTGATTTTCGAAAACCATTATTTTCCTTTTTTTTAATCATTCCATTGTTACAAATAATTCAGCTAAAATGCCTTTAAAAGATAATAAAATGATCTATTTTTTCCCGTTTGGTTCTCGGGATTGACCGTTCCGTTCGGTAGATAAAATGAAAAAGGTGATTTTTTATTTTTTAAATTCATATCTCTAAAACTAAACATCATAACCTCACGAAAAAAATATGTTGATAAGTTATAAGTCAAACTATATTCTATTAAAATTTCTCGTGGCTTCAGTTTCATTGTCTGATTGTGAATCACGTGCGCTGTCTAATTTTACTTGCATCTTCTGCAATCTTCCCAAAATTTCATACATTTGGTCAGTGTCAAAGTGGGGCGTTAATTCGTGCATCCGAAAGTACATCTTCTCTGGAGGCTCTTCATCTCTATCCGAGAAGTGTGAGGATAGTTCTGTATCCAATTCGGAACTTTCCCGTTAAGCACTTCTTGTCTCAAATCTTCTGATGTTTTCTTCGAATTTTCTGCTCGCTTCTTCCATCTCTTAATGTGTCAGACTTGTCCTTATTGAAGATCCTCTTGTTGACTCTTTTTGTGTTCTGAGTTCGGTGGTGTACATTTCTACTGGGCCTACGTTTACTTCCATGTTGCTTATGGTTTTGTTCTGACTATTTTCAATCTAGATTCTTAAAGCAACTCAATCTCTTCTATTCTTAGTCCGCTATACCTTGGATCCACCAAAGGTGGTCGTTCTGTGTCGCTTCCTAAAGCTGTTGATGACGCTCATGACCTTATTGGTGACAGGATGCTGCTGAGCGACAGATGTGTATCAGTATCACTCTATGTATTCTTGCTGCATCTTCTTGCTGCTCTCTTTCTCAGTTGTAGGGGGCGTTTCCTCCTTTGGAGTTTTTGATCGCCTTCTCGCTATTTTCACAAACTTGCCGGTTTTGGTTATGTTAGTCATCTTCGAAGTGTTGGGGACCTTTGGGTCTTCCGCTTCCTCTCGGAACTGTTACTTTGTCGCTATCTAAATTTACTCTTAGGCGAACATTCAGACGTTCTATTGTTGGGTTGATACTTTGAACTTTATTCTGCTCTTGTTTGATCTTTTCTCCCATGACCATTACGTTGATCCTAGGCAGATTCTCGTTAATTTTCTTTTACGTCATCTCTGGAGGGTTTCTTGATAGAGCATTCTTGTTGAATTTTCCTGGTTTATATTTGAATGTGTATTCATATCCTGTGAACCTAAACGAATTTTCGACACAGTAGGTATTGTCTGAATTGATGCAGAGCATACAAGACTACTAGACATTCTTTTTCCGTTGTCGAGTAATTTTCCTATCTGTTTTGTTGAGAGCTCTTGACGGATCTTATATCGGATGGTCAAATCCGTCTTTTTCTTGACTAAGTACTACTCCAATTGCGTAGTCTGATGCGTCCGTAGATAGAGGGAATTCTTTTTCAAAGTCTGGGAATTGTATAATCAGTTCTTCCATTAAACACTTTAAGCTTATTGAAACTTTCTTCACATGTTTCAGTCCATTCGAATTTCACGTTTTTTTCAGCAGATTATTTAGAGGTTTAGCTATTTTTGCAAATTCCTTAATGTATTTTCTATAGTATCTAAACATTCCTAAAACTTCTTTGATATTCTTAGCGTTTTTGGGCGTGGCTAGTTTCGCTATTGCTGTCACCTTTTCTGGATTGGATTTAACACCTCTTGCACTAACTATATATCCTACAAAACCTACTTTTCCAAAGAATTCTATTTTGTCGGGTTGTAGCACTAATTTTACTCGACGCAATCTGTCTATGGTCTGTTCTGATTCTGTGTTTATGTTCTTGAAGATCTTTGCTATAAACGATTATGTCATCTAGGTATACCAATATTTCTATGTTTTGTTGTTCTCTTAGGGCATTTTCCATTAATCTCTAGAACGTCGCGATAACGTTGCGTAAATCCTCTAGCATGCGTGCATACTCGTAATATCCGGAGTCTCCTAATCCTCTGGGGTCATGGGTATTTGTTAAAACCCACTTGCTAAGTCCAATATTGAGAAGTACCTATCCTAATGGTTTACGTGTTTGATTCTCTGAACTCTATTACCATTCGCCATCTTGAGTTGCCATTACTATCTGGCTTTTTGGGTACAATCCATATGGGCGAATTGCAAGAAGAATTTTATTCTTTTATGATTCTGTCTTTTAGTTTCTTGATTATATAGTCTCTCACAACCTGTTTGTGTTTAGGTGGATGTCAATATTGTTTTGTGATTACAGGTACGTTGTCTTCTAATCGAATATGATGTTGAATCATATATGTACATGGGAGTTTATCTCAACAAAAATCTGTCTAAGTAATCCTCGACAATCCTGTGCACAATCTCTAATTCCTCTTTATTCAGATGACTGCTTCTTCTTGCCTCTTTGACCTTTTCTAATCTTCTAATTTGATCTTCTTGATTCTAGGAAATCTGGTCCTATGTCAAATAGTATCAGTTCTTTTGAATCCATTTCTATGGAGACATCTTGCTTACTGGTGTGGATGACTATGATTTTAAAGATGTTGGCATTATTGATTACTGTGCCTTCTCCTAACCTTCTTTCAAGTCACTCTTAACTAAATTGATCTTTATCACTTGTCTCGTTCTTGCTTTAATTGTGTTTTTTACTGTATCTACCTTTGACTCCTTTTCATCTTTTGTTTCTGAATTCATCTTAACAATTATGTTTTCCCCTGGGGGTTCCACTCTTAATATCTCATTTACTTGTCGGCATTTGTATCTATTCTTTTTGTTTTTAAGGGGTGTGCTTTGCCTTATGTCCTGTAACGGTTGCGTTTCCCCTGTGCCGAATGTCTCACAAGGAAACCCCCCAACCCGAACTCACCGATTTTCTTGAATCTTTGATATTTGGTAGAGCATCGAAAAGTAAGAGACACGTATTTTTTTTATCGGCTAATATTCACTTTAAGGGGGTGAAAACCACCCCTGAAGTTCACCCCCAAAATCACATTTTCTCAAATATCTCCGGTTTGGTTTAATATTTTTTAACAAAACAAAATGGATAATATTCGTCTTAAAAAATGCAACAAAACCCCATAGGTCTGATTTTTGAGGGTTGCAACCCCTAAAGTTTATGGGGGTGAAACCATATTTTTTATATAATTTTCACGTTTAAAAATGTATATGAACGTCAGAAAAATATGAAAAAATCTTTTTCTGATAGGAAATGAGAAAAATGAGTTGACATGTTTCGGAGTTTTTGCCAAATATTTCATTACGGGGGTGAACTACCCCTAACTCCCATGCGAACCATATAGGCAATTTTTCTTCACAGAATTAGTTTATTTTTTATGAATTACGGCTTATCGAGCGTTATTAAACGTAACGTTCTACTTTGCAACGGTAGTTACAGTAGGGATTAAAACCACCCTTAAAAATTACCCCCTGACAAATTATTTCAGCAATATCTTCGGTTTTTTTTAACATATTCAAACGAAACAAAAACCAAAATATCCGCCTCAAAAAATAAAATCAAATGACGTAAATATTACATTTTTTAGGGTTGCAACCCCTAAGTTTCATGGGGGGTAAAACCGTATTTTTAACTAAGGTCTCTCAAGGCAATTTGAGACACTATCGAGTTCTTATCGATTTACGCGCCCTAGAGTAAATCTTGTTTGTGCATTAATATTTTTTGATGCATAAATAAATATACTTGAGTTTTGTACATGCCTTCAGTGATCTTATTTTTTTCCTGCAAAAATTCAGAAAAATGGCCACAAAATTTGAAAAATAATTTTTTTACTAAAAAATAATAAAAATTCGTTGACATGTTTTTGTATTGTTGCCTAATATTTCACTTCAGTGGTCATCGGTAAAAAAATCATTTAAAATGTATCTCATACATGGCAACTTCAAGTCGTGAAATTAACAATAAGCCACAGAGAGGTCGTATGGCTTTCAAACAATTTTAAATCCTATTTTTCGACTTATGACCCCTTCCCCCAGTTTTTAACCTTGGGACAACGTACCCGCAATTGCAGACAGGTCGGAAAGCCTTGACTTTTAACCAAGCACATACTCTAGGGCGCGTAAATCGATAAGAACTCGATAGTGTCTCAAATTGCCTTGAGTGACCTTAGTTAAAAATACGGTTTTACCCCCATGAAACTTAGGGGTTGCAACCCTAAAAAATGTAATATTTACGTCATTTGATTTTATTTTTTGAGGCGGATATTTTGGTTTTTGTTTCGTTTGAATATGTTAAAAAAAACCGAAGATATTGCTGAAATAATTTATCAGGGGGTAATTTTTAAGGGTGGTTTTAATCCCTACTGTAACTACCGTTGCAAAGTAGAACGTTACGTTTAATAACGCTCGATAAGCCGTAATTCATAAAAAATAAACTAATTCTGTGAAGAAAAATTGCCTATATGGTTCGCATGGGAGTTAGGGGTAGTTCACCCCCGTAATGAAATATTTGGCAAAAACTCCGAAACATGTCAACTCATTTTTCTCATTTCCTATCAGAAAAAGATTTTTTCATATTTTTCTGACGTTCATATACATTTTTAAACGTGAAAATTATATAAAAAATATGGTTTCACCCCCATAAACTTTAGGGGTTGCAACCCTCAAAAATCAGACCTATGGGGTTTTGTTGCATTTTTTAAGACGAATATTATCCATTTTGTTTTGTTAAAAAATATTAAACCAAACCGGAGATATTTGAGAAAATGTGATTTTGGGGGTGAACTTCAGGGGTGGTTTTCACCCCCTTAAAGTGAATATTAGCCGATAAAAAAAATACGTGTCTCTTACTTTTCGATGCTCTACCAAATATCAAAGATTCAAGAAAATCGGTGAGTTCGGGTTGGGGGGGTTTCCTTGTCAGTCGGAACCACGATTCGGAATGGGGAAATGGAAAATAATAAACCTTATCTGTAGCAAATGATTGTATATTTAGCACTTATTGTACATATAGAGTTTAGATGTTCTCTCCGATCTGAAACAGATAAACCAACGCGAGTGGTTTAGAAAAATTTCGTTTACAATATGGTTACAGAGTTTCAGCACGGATTAGCGTTACAATATTGGTACGGTACGGTGCGGTGCGAGTGTGGGCGTATGTGATGTTTTTAGTGTTTCATCTGTCAGCGACATAGGCGTGTACGCACGGCTACGTAGCTTCTAGATACCTCTGCGGCTATGGTTCCCGACCACCCTGTGTGCGCACAGTGGTGGCTGGTACGTGAGGCTTCGGTTGTGTCTTTGTCGGTTGGTGTGGAGACGTGTGCTCACGACTACACACCCCTTATTTCTGGTGGACCCCGTATTCCCTTTGTCCTGTGTGCGCACAGTGAGAAAGAGACTACGAGGCTTACGATGTAGTGTGAATGTCGGTGTCTCACCAAGACGTGTGCGCAGGACTTGGTGCGACTACTAGCCTCCTTGACTCGTCGTCTTCCTTACCCTGTGTGCTCACAGAGGTAAGGTAACTACGGTCCGGTATATTGCTATGTACGGTCGGCGAGAACTAGAGACGGCTTCCGCGTGTGCTCATGAGGAGGTTGGCTCTTTGTCTCCTACATTTCCTGGTTACTCCGTGTGCACACGGTAGTAATCAGGAGTACGGGCAGTCGTCATAGGATTACCGTCATCTGTGTTCACGAGACGGTAGGTCTACGGTTTGTTCTTGTCGGGTTCTTCTCTGCAGTGTCGTATGCGCACGGCTCTGCCCAGATTGAACGCTCGAGCTGAACTGTCTTCCTAGTCCGGCAGCTGGTCTTATATAGCCAGCCGCAGTGCGTTAGTGTATACGGAGCTGTTGTCTGCGTGTCGCTGTGTAAGACTGTACGCGCGCGCTTGCTCCGCTTCATGCGGACTCGCCTTTCCGTTCGTGCGGGTCCGCCTTTCTGTTTATTGTGTTCGGCCCTGTGTCGGTGTGCGCACTGCTGAGCTTCTATGTGTATTTTCACGAGATGGCTGTCTCGTTGCAGTCCTATGAGAGGTATCAGGTGCATTACATCTCCACTGATCATTAAAGCGTTCCTGTAATATGATATTACGGCTTCTTCCTTCTTTAGATAGTTGTATCCTACCATGCCATTGTATGTAATGGGGAAATAGTTCCTTACTATTTTAAGTTTCACTAGGATTTCTCTTATGTCTAGGTATATGGAACCTAGTCTGAACACTGTTTGGTCTGTAATATCACCTAGTTTTATTGCATCATTAATTTACTGTTGCTCCATTGTCGATTATGACACGATTTTCGCGTCTCTTCTGGTAGTCTTATTCTGACTACAGTTGCTTCTTTATCTTCCCAATCATAATTCTCAAGTCTCACAGTTCGTGGAACACATTCTAGCCATTTTTCTGGTCTCGTTAAAATTACCACCACTGGTGCTTTCTACTGATTGTCGTTTGGGTTTCCTTGATTCGTGTTCCGATTCCGGTTGTATTCCTGCATTTGTTGCGGTTAGATTTGTTGTTATGTGGCTCTTAGCGTTTGTTGATTCCTACCTCGGTTCTGCTACTGAAGTTGGTAATTGTAATTTTGGCCCGCCATCCCCTCGTGACGAGTTCCCTGATATTTTATATTAAATCGTTGATGATGTTGTCAATTGCAGTTTTCGCGTCTGTCTGGCTGCGGTAGTCCTTGATCTCTATAGCGACCTGTCTGATGATCGAAAATTCTCTGCTGTCTTCTCTCCATTCCAATCATTCCAGTTTCCTCCTGTTGTATTACCTCGTCCTCTGTTATGGCTATTGTTTCTGTATTGTTTATTATTATTTCCTTTGTAGCTGTTTTGCTGATAGTTATCCCTTGGTTCTTCATTGCTTCTCTCATTCACGTAACCTACATAATTAGCTCTTTCTTGATTCTGATCTGCATATTTGTCTTATCTTCTACTGTAATCGTGATAGTTATATCGACCTCTTGCTTCATCTCTGTACCCTGGGTTTTATTTTGGCTTCCATTCTTGCTTCTAACCTTGACGCTTCTTCACAAGCATCTCGCAGTGTCACGGATTTGCTGTAGTCTACTTTTTCAGGCCCTGGTATCCTTTTTATAAATATATCAACTACTAAGTTTATTGTTGTAATAGCTGTTGTTTCTCCCTGGGCCGAACATCTGTTTTAGGTATTGGATGACATGTTCCGCGGCCATCGTAAGTTGGTATGCCACTTATGCAGTTCATGAGGGCGAATGTGTTAGTCATTGTCACCATTAATGCTGGGATCCACCAGTCCTGATTTACCTTCTCCAGCTTACTCATATCCATTGGTGATTTTGAAATTTTCTTTAAATTCTTTTTTATTTCTTTGCAAATTGCTAAAATAGTCCAAATAATTCTCTGATTTTTCGTCGTCGAAGTATGCTCTCATCTATTTCACTAAGTTTCTTCTTCCTCTTGAACTTGTTCTTGATTAATTATAGAATTTTGTCGGTTTTGCACTTATTTCACTATGTGTGCACGCAGCTTGAACTCAGATGCTCCCGAATCGCGGTTAGTTTATTTGCGGGTGATAATTTTTAGGGGTATAAATTTTGATTAACGCAAGGGTAACCACTTTAAGCAAGAGTGGTTTAACCCACGATAATAAATGGGTTTCTTTTGACAAGAGTAATCTTCAAATTTTCTTAGTATTGTTCAGGTTTTAGATTCAACTCAAAATATTTTCGTCAATTGCTAACGTTCAACTTAATTACTCAAATTTATTTCGATTTATCACTTTAAAATTCAGTTGGAACCAAACAATTAGTGATGAATTAGAATTTGTGTGTCGTTTGTTTACTTCCCCTTTTTTAATGATTTCTTTCGAAGCAAGATCCAATAGACGTTCAAATTTTCTTTTTATTTCGGGATGAAAGTTCCAATTTCGGAGCTTCTAATCCTCGCATTAAATTTCAATTTTTTGTGTCTCTTTCTACACGGAGAAAAATTTGGAACTGCCAGCGATCGATACTTTCGAAACTACGGGAACACGAATAATACTGTACTCTGTCCCATCGAATTTCGAATGATTAGGCTTCGAATTCGAAGTGTAGAGACTCAATGATTTTCGTGCATGTATGGATGCAAGAATTGTAGTATTAGGGGTCGAATTGGGAGAGTGGGGACTTTAAAACTCTCCGCACCGAGGGACTCAACGCTTCGCAGTCTCAGACCTCGAAACTTAAAATGCTAGCGTGCCGACTGTCGGCTGTTCCACGCGGCTGTGCTTCGTGAAATCGCGCCCTTCCCCTCTTTTTAGTCCTTCGCGTTCTGCGAAGTTGGGAGTCTCAGAGCTCGAAAGTCGAGGCGGTAGACGCATATGTTCGTACTGCCAGAATTCCGAAACTTCGAAATCGCAGAATGACAAAAATAGACGGCAAAACATTTGATCGATAGAGATCTGTACGGCCGGAATAATATAGGAACGCTGAACTTCGAAATTTTTCTCCGTGTATAGTCTATTTATTCGTGAGTTTATTTCTCTTAATCTCTGATTTAATCATTTCTTCTCGAATAAAAATATTTGCAGCAGTTCTCTTTTTCCTGATCTTTTTCTTTTAGATAACTTTTCCTTTGCTGGAAGTCCACTTGGTTCATATGTGCTACCTTGTAAGGAATTAGTGACCGCTTCTGCAAGTAGGTCTCGAAAGAAAGTCGCTATTTTCAAGCAGACTCACGGATTCAATAGAGTAGTTTGAACTGACCGAAGGATCAGTCGCTTAGTTTCAGAAGACCGAAGGAAAGATGTATGACTTAAATAAATGACTGTTCAACCAATGAAAAATCCTCCAAAAATAAAAAAGGTCAAATGATTTTAAAACCTTAAATAAAGAATTATTTTAGTGAATATTTGAAAAGTTTTAAACGAAATTTATTTGTTTATATCCTCAATCGTAAAACTAAAAATCTGGACCTTTAATTTCAAATAACGAAATTAAATAAAAAAAGGACTCTATTATTCAAATGTTCATTTAGTTATTGATGGTTTCGAATAATGCCCAAAATGAAAATGAAATTCGCAAAGTGCTCAATCTAGCAAAAACCGATGATAGTATTGCTGTTAAATTTTATTTATCGTTTATCTATGATGGATGACTAATTGTCACTAAATGCCCGGAGACCTATGTACATACATATTCAAATGAGTAGAAAAAAAAACCTATTTTGATGCTATCCCAACCATGTAAGCCACTGATATTTTATTTATTTACCAAATCTCTTTCTTACAATTTACGATAATTCCTTTTTATTAAATCGAAAGAATTACAACTATCCTTAATGTTTAGCCCAATAAAAAGAATTAAAATCCACTACGGCAAAGTTTAAAGATTAAATTCCCCAAAAAATTGATTATCACTTGAAATATATTTATTTACGTCTTTTTATTTTTTATTATTTATATACTATATAATTTATTAATTCTTTATTACGAAGTATTCTTTAAACAATGTACATGATTTTTGTTTACTTACTGCTCTCAAATAGGCCGATGTGTCACTGCCACGCAACTAGGTCTGCACAACTGCAATGTCCCTAGCGACGTCTGATTCCGCGCGCTAAGTTCGATTCCTGTCCGTGTTCGTGTTCAGCGCCTGCACCTATGTTCGCTCTGAACTAACACGAGGCGTCGAATGCTGTATGTTATGCTAACGTGTTTAACCTCCCGCGCGTCGCGTCGCGTATTTGCTGTTGAGTTATTTTTATTAAATCACCGGGAATATACATTCTACAGCAGTGCAACCTGTTGCTGCCGATCAGATAAGTGCACCTTTTCATACACAATCACATATGTTTTATTATACTAGAGCCTGTTGCTTTGTGTATGATTTGTTTGTGGATGCATAACAAGTAAGATGAACTCGTGGAGTTTATTGTCAAAGAGCAATACATACTCGATACCCAACGAGTTGACGTGCAGGCAAAGTGGCGGAGTGAGAAGAGGTATGCTATGGTGAGCAGCGTTCGAAAGAGAGAGATAGAGAGAGCTGGTACTTACAACTTTCATGAAGCGTTTATGATTCGCATGGTGTAAAAACGATGGAGGTCCGCGATGAGTGGGGCGCAGCCTGGACAGTGCAATCATCGCCCGTCATAGATAAAATAGAATTTTTTAAATTCGATTAAACGTAACTGATAGGGTATAAAAATACCTACGTTTTTAAACAATAATTATCAGTTTTGCATTTATAGTTATGATATATGATTTTTAATATATGTATGATTTATATATGATTATATATATATTATATATATACGATACATATGATTTTTAATGAAATGTATTTTTTTTGCAAAATCCTCTTATCTCGAGAAGTAAATTTATCCATGGATTAGTTGTTTAAAAAGAAATCGAAAATCAAAAAAGTTAGTTTTCTATGTCCAAAGTTGACGAGAGTAAAAGGGCTTAAATTAACTTTAAACTTTTGGAAAATATAGATATGTTGGTTAATTCGACTAACTTCGTTTTGCGGCTTATGAAACAGATTAGTTTAAAAGATATTAGGTATCAACTTTTTTTTCTCATGCTGTATTAATGAAAATCATTATTTCTCTTAAAATGTATGACTTGCTAACTGAAGTTTAGAATGTTTTCAGAAAATTCATATTATTCAAAGTTTATAAGGTCTATTTGTTATATAAATTTCAATTCATTCCCTCAAGTATATAATAATCCTCTATTAAATTGAAATCGATTCACTACAATTTGTCCGTTTCTTTGGACAAAACGGTCTTGATTTTTCTAATTTCAGCTTATATTTTTATTCGGAATTTGGGAAATGGATCGTTTTAATAAATAAAATACTGTTTTAATGAAAAAAGTCTGGGTGAAATCCTGTAAAACAATATTCATCTAACTAAAATTGTTTATATTAATGTAATTTAGAAAAAAAATTACTACTTAATTGATAGATAACATACACTATTTTTTTAAAAAAAGCCCGATTCGTCGAAAATTGCGTTAGATATCATATGTAATATATTTTATTCACGATTGAGCTGTAATAGCTACTTTATTCCCTGAAATACGGAATTAAAGTAGTATTTTATTCTCGCATACTTTTTTTGAAATAAATTTTTTTTTTCAATGTTGAAAAAATTTTAAAAGTTTTAAAATAATTAAAAATTTGTAAAAGTTATAAAATTTACTCCCTTGTTGCATAACGTTCTATTGTGTTGGCAAAACTATAAGGCACATCAAGTACCGGTCGTGCCTAAAAATTACGAGAAAATTGATGAAGTTTTCTAAGTTTTGAAACAGATTTTCATTTTGGAAATATTGGTTTTATGTAAAATTAAAAAATTCAATGTCTGAACTTTAAAGTTTAGAAAACTTGCATCATCTATTGTCTGTTTCTTCGCTAGCCGCTACATTTTCTTCTGAATTTCTTCAGTAAGCTGTTGCTTCCTCTCATAGGCCTCCTTCTTCTTCATTGCTAAAACATCAATATGTGGCATTCTTGCTATAAAGCACTCAACTTTTTCCGATACCGTATTTTATAAAATCTGAAGAATAAGATTTTCACTAAATATAATTTTCTTATTTAAGAGTGAGATCTTAGTATTCAATCATTTGAAGAGTGAGATCTCAGTATTCAATCATTTGAAGAGTGAGATCTCAGTATTCAATCAATTGAAGAGTGAGATCTCAGTAATCAATCATTTGAAGAGTGAGATATCATTATTCATAGTACTATAACCAGAAAACATTTAGCGTACCCATACTAGCTAGAAGTAACCTCCGCTTTTGAATTAGGCCTCCTACATTTGCATCAATGATGATAGATAAGTGCCAACATTTGCTGCTTTATTGCTTACAGTTGTATGATGCTATTTAAATGTCAATCTTGCATCAATAGCTTATTTACCCGTTCTTAATATCTATAAAGCACATGCTTTTAAACAATGTGTTCATTTATTATCTGGCCTAGCTTTTTACTCGGTCGATAATACCATGTTGGATAAAGATTCATCCCAGCATGTATGTGATCCTCTGGCCTATGTGGGTTGCTGACTTAGTCCCAACATATTCCCATAAGCGGTGAAAAATTGGGTACATCATATTAGGATATATTTTCAAAATCTAAAATAGTGATAATTTTCTAAATCAGTGAAAATACGCTGCTTTTGCAGTTATAATGGTGTCACTATTTCAAACAGTTGCACCATTATAGCTGCAAAAATAATGTATTGTTACTGATTTAGAAAATGTTCACTATTTCAAATTTAGAGACTCTATACAAAAGTGTTGGGTTCTTTGCAGAGTTTCCTGCAGACCACACGCGATAGCACGTACACACCGAACCGATTGACAGGTATTAACTAGGTACCCGGACTCCGGTTTCGCCAGAGATGCTGCTTTTGTCGGCAGCCTTTTACAAGGCGCAAACAATAGAGGGGTACGGACATAAGATGGAACGCGCATGTTCGCGCATGTGTATGCAATCCAAACTTAAAAATGAGCTTGCTCCTTATGCGAAACTTCTATTGGCTTTATCAGTAGTAATATACCTCAGTAGTAATATACAACGTTGTTCTGCAATTATCAACCTTTCCGAGGCATTAGAATTTCGAATTCTAAATTTCGATTCTAAACATCTTCTACCGTCGCTCTCTCTACCAATGTCGACGCCATAATTTTTCCTTAAAGAGGGCGATATTGATAATTGCAAAACAACGTTATTATCTCTCAGAACTATTTAAAATTATTTTTTATCATAAAGATAAATGATTTTTGTAAATTGTTTTCGTACTATCCTATTATAAATTTAGTGGGTGTACATCCTATCTTATTTATTTATGAATATCTATTTATTGATTTTTTATATTCGACAGTTCAAATTTGCCATCGTATCAGCTAATAAACCGCATTTTATCAATGATTCACCTGAATATTGTATGGATATTGGAGACTTTAAGCATCATCAGAATCAAAGTAAGTATACAGTTTTATACACAATATCAATACATTATATTTTAGACAAATTCATTATATTAATAAAATTTAAAGCAGTTTGAATATATAACTTGAGTATGTGTTAGCGCTTTTATTTATTCCAATAATTACATCGACAAATTATGTTCTTAGTGAATTACATTATATATATATATATATATATATATATATATATATATATATATATGTATATATATATACAAACGGACCAATATTGTAATCTGTTCATTTGAGAGTTCGTAGGATTCGATTATTATTGCGAGTGCATGTGATAGCTTGATGAAGAGTATCTGCACCGTTTTGATTTACGTGTCGCAGGTGTCCCTAGCTTCTTACAATGGGGCGAATGCAATGCTACCACTGTAGAAGGATGTCACATGCGTGTATCGGGGAAGAGAGGGTGGCGAAAAATCATTTTTTAATCCTACACCCGAGGATAAAATCTAAGTGGCATCTAGATCGTTATAGTTACTCCCAGAGGGGTAGAAGTTAGGCTATAAATAAGAATTTTTATTTTTGTTGAAACATGTATGTGGCTGATTCCATTCAGATTCGAACAGGCTGTCACTTTTTGAATTTTATTTTCGTTTAAAAACTATGAAAATGTCTTCTATATCGCATTTAAGGAAGGCATGCACGGGGGTTTTGCTTGAAATTTTTTTTTCACGAAGCTACAGCTATCTGAATATTAGACCTAAATACGAAGATTACGAAATTTAAAATCAACCTTCCGATCGAAACAACCAACCATCCGAAATAATTATGATTTCCTTTAGATCTTGCAACATGTATTTTTCCTCTAAGTTTTTAATAATTTTATTCATACCCATTAATACATAAGCAGAATCATGTGTTATATCATCAGAAACTGTCACATAACTAACTTTCATATTATATTTAAAATAACATACCACCGTAAATACTGAAATTTAACGTTTACTCCAATGATAACTTTGTACTTCATTTTGGAGCAATACAGTCCAATTTTCGGCAAAATCTATATGCATCAGTAAACGTGATTGGTTTCCATGGGCAAAAACCTTTGCCTCTGTAATAGCGACACGTTAAATTTCTTGGATTTTCTTATGAGAACTTACAGCAAGTGCGCGTTTACTCATTTCCGTTAAAAAGTCCAATATAGTGCTTTTCTTATTAAGCAAATCAGATTTTTCCCACACTCCGTAGATTATTTCATCCTTTATCCAACTCAATACTATTCCTAAGAGGGCATTTCTCGCATTCTCCCAATACACATAATGTATTGTCTTTCAAACAATATAAGGAAGAAAATATTTTGTCTTCAATATTAGAAAGACTAGATTTATTATTCTTGTTTAAATTACTTAAAGCTATTAACATTAGATTAAAATTCTCACAATAAATACGAAGGCACGAGTCACTAAGTGGATGTGGTATAACCCACGTTGGTTGTAAATCGTAGAATTTTGATTTTCAAATTTTCATTTCAGGATTGCTCTCTTGAAATAAGTTTTCAGGATTGCTCTCTTGAAATAGTTTATACATTTCTTGCATATTTCTTTTAAAAAATCGCTTTACTTTTTTAGTTTTTATACCGTCTTCTCTAACAGATATTGTGTCATTTTTATTTGCACTCTGTCGAGAACAATCAAAATCATCATTTAGATAATAATCTCTGACCTTAGATATAATTTGCGTGGACAAAGGATGACCAAAATACTTTTCAGGTTCTTGATAAACATTTCGATCATTTACTAATAATTGTGCTTGGTTAATCATATAAGCAGTTACATTTGGTAACATTGATAATACATAGCTTTTAGAAAAATGAGTTGGTATTAGAGTTAGTAATTAATAGTTTATACATTTCTTGCATATTTCTTTTAAGAAATCGCTTTACTTTTTTAGTTTTTATACCGTCTTCTCTAACAGATATTGTGTCATTTTTATTTGCACTCTGTCGAGAACAATCAAAATCATCATTTAGATAATAATCTCTGACCTTAGATATAATTTGCGTGGACAAAGGATGACCAAAATACTTTTCAGGTTCTTGATAAACATTTCGATCATTTACTAATAATTGTGCTTGGTTAATCATATAAGCAGTTACATTTGGTAACATTGATAATACATAGCTTTTAGAAAAATGAGTTGGTATTAGAGTTAGCAATCGAACTTTTTCAAGATAATTTGAACAATTTTCCAGGACAATTTTAATATTTTCAAACCACTTATCACATGTTTCACAGTCTACATTCTTATTTATGTTAGGCAAATCTGTTAAATCATAAAATTGTGTTATTTTACTAGCTATTTGAAAATCAAATGCATCATTCATTTGCTCCTCTTGCAGGTAGCATAAGGTTTACGCATTTTTAAATTTACATTATCAACTTTCTTTATTGGCGATACTTTCAATTCTAAAAAAGTTGACGACTCATTCAGTTCTTTTACAATTTTCTCACTCTCTTCATAAATTTCTTCACTACTTAAAGTAGGAGTGGAAATGTAAGATTGTTGACTACTAGAACTGGCTTCTGTAGGTATAGCATTTTTTACTTTTTCTTCTAATATTATGTAGCAATTTGCACAAATAAAATCGTCCTTAGATAAGAAATATTTGGGTACAATCGTTGCAGAGTATGTCATGTGTCCTGATTTCTTCAAAGGATTTTTCGAAGTATTGTATATAATTTTTTAATGTCTTCCAATAAAATCCATACATTTTTTTCTTGTGAATGATACCATAATAACACCTGTAGCGTCAGGAGAATGGTTAGAACAAGTAAAGAGTCAATGTCTTTTTATAAGCCTTACAAGAGGACGGATCGTCTCTCGGCTGATAAAGGCACTCCTTAGGGGAGAAAGAGGATAAAGTTAATAGTCGCTTTCTGGGAAGTCCCGACTGATATCGTCTCCGAGACGAAGTATCTTCAGCTTCGGAGGAACGGGCTCTCATATACCCTTAAGCTCGCTACTCCCACAGCGAGCGGCAGCAGCGGCGAGTGTAGCCACCTAGCGAATGGACGCCCGAAGCTTCCGTACCGGGGCGCACAGTTGTAACTACTGCAGCGCGAAAACACGTCCTATATATAAAAAACTTCATCTACATATATATAAAAATGCATATAAAAGTTTTAAGAATAAAAATTTCATTCATACGCCGATATTTTTAATTTTTCAAAGTTTAAAATCGACATAACTTTGCTTTAACTTAATTAATCTGTTTACCCAAAAGACTCATTTTGAAGGTTTTCTTTTTATACTACCATTATATTGATGAATTAAAAAGAAATCTACTATTTATCCTGCATAATTTTTTCCAAAAAAGGCACCGATTCTATAGAAAAAAGTGAGAAAAACAAATAAAACTTCAAAAATCGATTAAAAATCTACAAAAAATAAAAGCATATTCTTACCTACCTAAAAAGTTAGCTTTTTTCACAAAAATGAGCCAAAAAGTACATAAAATTACCTACATTTTACAAAGAAATTCACCTCAAAAAGTTGAATGCAACTAAAGTTACAGCGATTTGAAAATGAAGGTTGATTTCAAATTTCGTAATCTTCGTGTTTAGGTCTAATATTCAGATAGCTGTAGCTTCGTCAAACAAATTTTCAAGCAAAATTCCCGTGCTTGCCTTCCTTAAATGCGATATAGAAGTCGTTTTCATAGTTTTTAAACGAAAATAAAATCCAAAAAGTGACAGCCTGTTCGAATCTGAATGGAATCAGCCATATATTATAAATCAAATGTTGATTATACATCTGAATCATCTAAATATTTTAAGGATCAGTTCAGTGCAACGTATGATTCAAAGTGTTGTTCTTGCGGGCAGGTGGCGATCCTTTTATACTTACGAGCGCCCATCTCTGGCAGCGCCGATACTGTTATATTTGCGAGCTTATATATCGCGCTCGAGCAGACTATCTCGCGTTGAGCCGGATGGAGCGTCGCGTGTCGGTAATATACGGGCATCGGTATATTACCTGTTGCTGCCCTCACGTGGCTGCCGTTTCAATATATAGAATGTGTTGATCATATCAATCATATAGAGATATAATTGATATGAAAAAGATATTTTTTGTATGAGTGACACTATTGCTTCCTTCCTAAGGAAGCCTAGTAACAGTAAAACAATGAATAATGTTGAATGACCACTTGTTGAATGAGAAGCCGTTTTATTAGCTTCCCTTTTAAGAAATTTTCTTGCACCTTCTGCAGCTGAAAAAAATCAATTAATTAACAGAAATGTATAATAAAAATATACGTATAATGAGATTATTATACATATGAAATTTACAAATGAATAACACACTTGGAAAGTAATCTTCCGACAGAAAATTTTTGCTACACACTGTAGAATACATTTTCAGTTTCTTAACCTTTAAACTAACGCTCCATTTATTATACATTGTCTGGTCTATGGGCATCGTATGAAAATGTCATTTAGAATCTCTTGAGCTATCGCTCCCACTAACTACACAATAATTCCTTTTTCCTTGCCTTTTTGCCTTAGTTAATTAATTAAGAATTAATAAGTAATGGCAAATTGGAGTCGGAGTCGTGCAGACGTTACACATACATCATTTTTCAATATTTAGTTATTAAAAAATCCAACAACTTAATAATAACTTTACGATTCTAAAAAAAGATCAGAGTATTAACTATCTTTTAAAACTGATAAACTTAACTTTTAAACTTCTTAAAATAGTTATTTTGCTATTTTTATACCATTTCCCACGCTATTTTTTAAAATGGGTACCTGACCTAGGGTTTGCAAGTTCGCCACCAGAGGTCTCACAGGTATTGTTTAGATGCCAATACCCGAGCAGCGTACGTGTATACTATACAGGTATAAAAATGTGGGATCAGAACGAAAGGAATGACAGTCACAAGACAGTCAAAAAAAATTCAAATAGTAGATTTTTGGTTCCTTTTTATCAATGAATAATATCTATTATATATCCATATTAACATAAAAATTAATTTTTTAATATATATATATATATATATAAATAAATATATATATATATATGTGAATAACATAAATTTCGTCAATTTTTTCAATTTTTTACTTACTGGGACTTAAAAATAAATTGTTATTTATCTAAAAATAAATTAACTTAATTTCGTGAAAAAGCGTAAATTCGTGAAAAACATACAACGTTCTTTTAGCATTTACCATACAAATTTGGAACAAATTTTTTAGCGTAATTATGACAACGGGAACATATTCTACGGGGAATTTCCTATCAAAATATGGAATAAAAAAAATCGATTTTTTCATGATTTCAAAGGTTTGTACCCCCTTAACTACATCAAAAAAACGGAAAAATTTATGAAAATTTTTAAATATTTGGAGTGTTTGAAATTTTTTAAATATTGTTGTTTGTAAATTCTAGTAATATTGAAAATTTTTTCTTTGACGAACGTTAAATTTCCCATATTTTTCATTTCTGGGACTAAAAGTAGGGATTTCCATTTAAAAACAACATAATGACCTTCAAGTGACCTTGAAGGTCATGCTTAATGATATTGTTAAGGTCATCATCAGATAGCAAGGGAAAAATCCTACAACGTTTGTATGGAACTTCTTTCGCTAGCATGCTTTGCCAACGAGATAATTGCGATTAAAGATTAAAATGACTCACCCTGTATAGCCATAGCTAATCAACATTTTTGTATATCCTACTAATTGTTTTGAGATACGTAAAGCTATAGATTTATTAAAAGATAAGTCTGAAGCTGTTGATAATATCAATACTAAAACGATCAAATTTTACGTTACATAATGAAAAATAGTATGCATAAAAATATAATTGTGCCTTGCATCCTTCCATACCAAAAACAAAATCTTTGCGTCATTGCAAGAAAAAAACAAAGTTCAGTCAGGTTTGAAACCGTTTGCGCTTTTACATATTTCTTTGTCGCGCTAGTGATTTTAATTACCACACATTCTTCCATACTTTACATTTGTGTTTTCACTTATCACTTTTAGTTTTTATCATTTGAGAAAAAACTATCACTAATTGATTATCAGTAATTTATCACTACCTATTATTTGTATTTCAGCCAGGCTCGGTGTTGCTCCTCCTCGGACATGTGTGACGTATCGATACCTCGCAGCTGGTTTCGTTGTTCGTATTTGCCCAATGGGTCGTAGCTGCTTAGCGTCGGTCGGGCTGTTTTCTGATGCGCTTGTGCTCTACCTGTTGCTCGATGCAGTTGCTGAAGCGACCTCAAGCTTAAATTTTCTTTCAACTTGATTGCTTGTTTCGCTAGCCGTGTCTGTGTATTCGACGCTTGAGGCTGACTGTGCGTTCGATGAGTCGGACTGTGCGGGTAGTTCGACTGTGCGCTTCAGCTTCTGCTATACTAGACCTTCGTTCGTGTTCTGACACACGACTTGACGTTTCGAGATTCCTCCTTCTTTCTTGCTCAGCGAAATATTGTTGCTGATTTTCTCGCAGTTAGCGGAATATTTTGCCGCACTTGCACTTTTTGCACTGGCTTTTCGTATTTTCTTTTCACTTTTCTTCTTTGTTAGTAGTTTATGATATTTTAGCAACTGTTTGAGCACTTTCGGATCGACTTCACTGTCACTGTACGACTCACTCGTGCTGGAATTAGCCATTGCTGTAAACTCTGTAGATGCTCGTCGTTTGATCGAATGTCGGCTAATGATGCTGTGACAGCGTCGGCACGTATTGCTGCAGTGGACATGACGGTGGGGGAAGAGGTGAGCACTGCTGCTCTCGCTACTCACCGCTGTTTAGGCGGCCTACCGAGCTTGCATTTTGGTTTCTCGACTGCTGCAGCGTTGCCAGTTTTCTCGGGGTTTTCTTCGGCTTTCTCCCTTGCTTTCTTTTCGGGCATATCTTCGGGCATTTCTTCGCTCGGGTATTCTCTTAATTCTTTTATCTAATTGTAAGAACGTTTCCATCGTATCATTAATAAATTCGCGTCCATTATCGGATAAAAATATTTCTGGCGTGCCGAATTGGGCGCAAACTATGTTTTCTAACGCGCTTTTAACATTGGCGGCTGTTTTCTTTCGGATTGGCACACATATAATAAATCTTGTGACAAGGTTAGCTGGTCCTGACTGCCACTGATTCCTCGCCTCGCTCTCGTGAATACAGTTGCAACAATGACGAAAAGTTAATGCCTTTTTGTTGTGTTTGTTAAGGTAACGAGGGGAGGCAAACAAATCGTGGCCAGCAATATTGTAGCATAGTGTCCCCGGATCCAAGCAGCACTGTTTCAACTCCCGCCGCAGTTAGAAGCCGAGAACACGAGGCAGTAGCAAGAGAGTAGGCGGTGCGGAGAGGGTGAACTCTCACTGCCAGCAGCACGTAGAGTCAACAGCGGCCACGTATCGCTATGTGTATATATATATATATATATATGTCGGCAGATATATATATATATATATATATATATATCTGCCGACAACTGGCTATGTTGTGATGGAGGGAGGAGATGAGATTGGTAACTGGTGGTAGCCCGCTTGCCACCAGCTGTGGATTGTACCTTATAGGAGGCATAAGCCCGATTCACAACAGCGGTGTTGTTCGTGGCGAAGGACTAATTATTATCTGTCAACTTGTAGGAGTGTAACTGGTATGATCGCGGTTCAAATATCGCATGCATGGTGTGGCTAATTGACGCCTGCGTGTGACGAATCAGTTATCGAGGCGATCAGGCCCTTCGCGACGGAGAGACGCGTGGCGCTCGTTCACTTTCAAGCAAGCAAAGAAGAAAGATTTCTCTAACCGCGAATCCATAGTGTCACAAGAGTTTTACGGGAGAACGATTTGCAGAGCACGAGACATCGCAGAACGGGAGGAAGGACGACGCTGTACTTATCAAATAGTAGTCAGGTTAGTGGTTGTAGTACGTTCGGGAGTGGAGTATAAACTCGCGGTCGTGTGAAGAGTGTTATGGTCAAGTCAATAAATATACTTTTATTAATACCTTACGCGAGTGATTCATTATTGTGTTCAATCCTTTCCCCACCTCGTCCAGTCGACCAGAAGGTTACCCGAGACCTTCTGTGGATCGCCGGTGGAACCTCCTCGTCGGAGAGAGAGAGTCTCAGTCGCGGCGTGTGTGTGATTGGTATACAAGAAATTAGTCGGCCTGGCGCCTTTCATTAAAAATTCGGTCGACTTATCCAATCCTTTGTATTTTCAACGTGATGATTGGGGTGACACCGGGAGGCGGTTTTCGCGGTGAAATCACTGCGTTACAATCTCGAAAATAAATCTTCAAATTTTGATTAAATGATCGTAACCTCCTTGACTTCTGGAAAATTCCTCCATTAAATCTGCTGCGATTATTTTCCACGGTTTGTCGACGTCACGTGTCTCTATTAAGCCTACTTATGTGCGCTGATCGGTTTGCGTTTGTTTCGTTTGGCATATTTTACGATTTTTCACGAACCTAGCCGTGCCTTTATATGCTTCAGGCCAATAGTAAAAATGTGCCAACTGATTGTATATTTTATATACTCCTGAATGACCAGCTGATGGTTCGGAGTTCATCTTCTCGAAAATTTTATCGCACTTGTCTTTCGTAATAACGAGTTTCCATGCGCCTAAATTTGCCATTATATCGTCTATGTCTTGTTCCGGTTTGTACCTGTAAATATTTCCTTTCACTACCTTCCAATATCTCTATCTGCGCGGATGTTTTAATATCTGGTATAATCGTTTTTTATACCATTTGTTAGTCAGATTTCTCTCGTTATCTTATGTCGACATATCTGCCTGCGCATTGCCAATCGCGCTTTTTTCGTTCTCGTATGTTTCCCTATGGTCCTAGCTTGTATAATAAAATTGTTCAAAGTTCTGGTGAAAGGTTGTAATAGCGTAAAAAATTTCCCGTGCATATAACGGTATATCTACGTATATATATATATATATATATATATATATATACGTAATACGGCCATTTTGTGGCGTAAATAGACTGTAACGCCACACTTTGTGTGTGTTACATAGCAGAGCAGGATGCGATGGTGCAAGCACCAGTCCTGCTCATGCTGAGATAGAAAACCTGACTAGCGAACAAAGTGCATAGATTGAGGAAAGGCTCTATGCAGCCAATGCGTCACAACCCCCCTCCCCCCCAACACCTAACCCCTCACATGCTAAATCCTACCTAACTAAGTTATATCTGCCTAAGCTACCCTATCCCCTCACATACTACCCTACGCTCTACCCATATCCCTTTTATACCTTCCTTCTTCAATGCCCTGGCAGGCGTTGAGCTGTTGGGAGACCAGTCATACTCCAACCTAGTCCCCTGTAAATAGGAAGAGATATTAGTAAATCATCAGAAGAGAGAGAAATACTTAGCGCAGTGCAACGACACAGAATGTCCTACCTCGACTCCTAGGCAGCTCCTGTAAAGAAGACAACATTAGTACAGACTCACTACGATGCACAGAAGGAATTAAACGTACCTGATATCGCTCAAGGAGTCACCATCGAAGTATGTTGCTGCACTGGATGTCCTGACAGGAGAAGGAAACAGCAGGCACCAGACAGCCTAGGAGCAAAATAGACTACATAGAAACTGTTAGAAGCATACAGTCAACATACATAGGTATCATAACCTATGTATGTACTTATCCTGTCACAAGTTCCACCAGCATTCTTGCACACTGTGCCCAGGATCGTCGAGGAGAAGATGGGACGGCCAACTCACGGCACTCGCAGCAGGAACAGCTGACTTGTCGTATTTCCACGGCACCAGGAGGAAGCCACACCGGTACACGCGCACCGCACTACGTGTCGTAGGTCATGCTGTAGCAGCATGCCCGCTTTCGTTCGCTCTCTCTCACTCCCATACCTACAGTCCCTTCCCCGTCACGTGACTGGCCCTCTCAGCGTCTCAACGGTTGTTATGGGAACTACGCAGTCGGACCACGCCGCTGCCGACTCCCCATAGCCTCGATCACTTTGTCCTCGGATAGCTTCGTGTTCACTTGTCTAGTTAACATTCGTCTTCGCACTCGACACTTTGTTCCCGGATATCGTTGTGACCACTTGTTTAGTTAATATTCGCCTTCGAACTCGACTCTTTGTTCCGAATACTTGTGACGATGCTTGTACTCAAGAATCGGCTAGGAAGTACCGCTCCAAGCGCGCGCCTACACTCCGTCCTCGACATCTTCGACGGAACCGTGTTTTTAGTTATATCGAAGCCTAGTGCGACATACGAGAGCCAACGAGCCACGCTAGGAAGGAGACAGCGTTATAACATATATGTAAGTTGCACTTGAGTATTGTGTGATACCGCGCGCGAAGCTAAACTTATATTTACTTGATTGTATTCGTGCTACAAAGTAGCTGGCGCCCAACTAATGTAATTGTTGTATATTGTCAAATCAGTTTACTTTATATTTATTAAAGCATTTTACTTTTAATCTCTTAGTTGATTTCTTTCTCGCCACCTCGCTATAAAACGTATGTTAAAGTCTGCCATAATGCAGCGCGCATATTCTGGGGCATTGACAGAATATGCGTCATAAGACATAGAAAATAGAATTTTATGATGTTAAACAGCATTTAACCTTTAGAGGGCCGGCATTTTGAAAAATTTGAAAATCGCATTTTTCTAGAGGAATTTGGTCTAAGGTCCTGAGTTAGAGCCAAACTAAGTTGGGATGTTGGTGAGTTAGAGTCCTTATGCCTAGAGGCATATTCCGGCCCTCTAAAGTTTAATCAAATCATTTGGGTATAATTTTGTGACGTCTCGTTAATTTTATAATTTAATCTTGATTTTCTTTCTCAACAACATTGGGTGTCATTTTGTGACTTAATATCTATTTGCGACTCCATTGGGCGTCATTTTGTGGCGTCTCGATTAATTTCGATTTTTATAATTTATCTTTACTATTATTTTTCTACCTCGTTGGGAGCCATTTTTATTCCATAATTTTATTTCTACAACGTTGGTCATTTTATGGCGTACCCTCTGTTTTTATAATATAATTAAAAGACGTTGGGCGCCATTTCGTGACGCGATGCCGGGCGTCATGTGTGATTGTGCATGTTGCGTATGTATGTTTGTATAAACATAAGCGTGCTGCGTGCGCGCGTATGTGTGCTAGGCCAATGCTCTACTAGTGAGTGTGTGCACTGTCACAATGCTTAAAATTTTTCTATTGGTTTTAGACCTTTTTCTACTGAAAGATAATGATGCCTTGATCAGTTGTACCAAGTTTGGCGTGGATCTATCTCATAACAGCTGTGTTATCTTCGTATTAATGAAATGAAACAGAAAGTGATAAATCCTTCTTTATAAAAGTGATGACAGGATGTCTGATGTCAAGTGAAGCGGCTATGTGATTGGCCCCTGTCGTCTGCATGCGTCCTGGTCGATTCTTGATTTCAATTTCTCCATTTAAATAATTGAGTTTTTATATTATCTAAATTATATTCTAATGGTATTGCATTTGACATGTTATAAATGTAACAACAAATGATAAATTTAACTATAAATTTTATTATTTATTACGTTTTATCGTTTAATTACAATATTTGCATGTCAGTTTCGCGGTTTTGTGACAGTTACGACACATTTTCGGTATAGCGGACTATAGCGTGTCACGAGTATGAGCAGGACTTATCGACGTCGATCAAACACGTGGTGATTAAGAACTCATGTGTGTCGTATGTCGTGCGAGTGAGACCTCTCTACATTTAATTCGACAATTTCATTCAGGTTAGTATATTTAATTTATATTCTTAATGTAAAATCCGAATATTTTTTAATTTAGAGTCTTTTTTATATATTATATATTTATATATTGTAACGGGTGGCGAGACGCGCACGTCGGCGCGGGGAGCCAAAGCGCGGGAAGGCCGGTAGAGATCTCGCAATTCGAGGGAAATTCGAGACAGTTAACTTTTGACCGCACTCGCGACTAGTACTGACGACGCGCGCCAAAAGTGATAGCTACATCAGCAGCAAAGACAGCAGCAGCCCTAGCAGCAACAGCAGCTCTAGAAGCAACACCAGCATCTGGAGCAGCAACAGCAGCAACGGCAGCAACCGCAGCAACAAAACCTACCACAGCCCAAGAAGACGGCAAGGTCGAGCAGAGGACTCCCTGGCCAAAGTACAACGAGGATCGTCGTTATAAGCTAAAGTAGGATCTCATTTTCCTTTTTATTTATACGCGATCGACTGGCGAGGCATTTGGCCCCAGTCGTTATTACGGGATATTTTGTGGCCTTCTCGCGACGCGAATACGCGTAATACGGACGCCGGATTGTTTAACTGAATAAACGCGTTTTTATGAGAATCGGTAGTGTGTTCATTCGATCGTCGTCCCGATCCCTCTTTCTATCTAAACCGCCGAATACCGCCGCCTCCGCGGCCACTACACAGGAGTGTAGTGCATACTGAGCACCGGGACATCGTCGCAGGTAGGCGACCACACGAGCGAGTACAGCATCTCGCAAAAGCAAAGTGCAGGAGGACTTTGCATTTGTACGGGGTACATAGGCAGATAGCCGCCTAAAAACCACCCCGTTACAATATATATATATATATATATATATATACATGCGGCGACGCGTACTTCCGCACATCGTCACTAGATGGCGTGTCCCGGCTCCCTGTCTCTCGTGAGTGAAACGATCCTCACTCGGTTCCTATATAACACATCTCATCTTAGGAACCTAACACCCTTACCAACACCTGCGCGTCTGAGGCAAGGTTACCATCGGATGCCTTACTGACGAAACGCATCTATCCTTTTCCTGCTTAGACTCCAATAGGAGCGCAGAAGAAGAGATTCTTGTCCGCCGACTAATCTCTAAATACATATATGTATGTGTATATTTACAGGAATAATCACGTTAGATATTAAACTACTGTTCTTAACCTCCAAATACCTCATCTTGCAGACCGATTATCGCGTTTATAGCACGTACCGAAGTTCACGTCCGCGAAACGTTGATATCATTATACTGCAAAACAATAAAATGAACAGAGGCTAAGGACAATCTTTAGGTCTATATTCTCGAGGTAAGTGCTACACAGTATTTTACAATTACTGGTCTTAAATACCGTCTCATATTATTAACTGTTTACAAATTAATAGTAATTAGTTTTAACCTATACTTTTTCCAGTTCCTGCAAGCAAACTGCATTTTTTATATTCTTCGTTAACAGCTCCATTTTAGTTTAAAAGCTGCTGTGACGTACTCAAAGGAAACGGTCTGGAAATTTGGAACATTGTACAGGTTATTTACAATATATTATTTGGTGAATAATAAATTATTGGGTTACTCCGGTCTGCATGCTGTATTTGCTTTTATCTATTTTATCTCTTTAAAATTGTTAATAATTGCGATATCTTTTTTCAGGTGCATACAATAGAATGGAGATGAGCCCTGAGTATGCATTTATCCATGCATGTGCAGTTTAGTGAGTCTTAAGTTAAGCGGAGACCAACTTTTCACTTGACATGGGTGCGTCAATTGCTCTTTTCGATATCAAAGTTGGTCTTTCGCTAACTGAAAACTCACTAAACTGCACATGCATGGATAAATACATACTCAGGGCTCATCTGCTAATTTCCAATTCTGTTGTGTGCATCTGAATAAATTATTCCATTTTTTAACAATTTTAATCTTGAGACTGGTAAAAAAATGCAGAATTTAAATTTGAAAACTAATACTGAAAATAATTTTTTGTTTTTTTGTTTCAGGTTGGGAATCACCGTATTTGCAGTTTTATTACCAAGATTTTTATTAAAAATTACAATTGAACTAGAAATATTAATCGAATTTCATAGAGATATGAAAATTGTACCTGTTGATTAATAAATTTTATTTTATTTTATTCTCTATTTTAATTTTCAATTTCATTTATTTATCATCTTCTTGAACCTCAACCTTTACACTAACCTAAATGTTGACAATAACCTTGATTTAATGAAACTTGTATTACCATTAACCTGAACCTTTCAACGACAATTTAACCTGGACTGAATTGGTACTTCAACCTTAATTGCACCTCTAAAGAAGTAACAAAATCCACTTTGCTCTGTATGCTTATGAACTTTGTTTTGAATTGAAATAATTGAAAATCAATTTTTAATTATATTTTGAGAATTGTTTAACTTACGATTATTTTGGTTAATCTTTAAAATATTATGATATAATAATAAAAATAATTTTACTATTTAAATACTCAACTTCAAATTTCGTTATTATGTAAATGGGATATTTTTCGGACACTTTTAATTAAAGTAAGATCAACTATTTTAACTAATCTATATACTTCTCACGGACGAGCGCTGGGCTCTCCGATGGCACCTCCACCTGTAGCCGCTGTCGATGCTAAAACACCGTCAGCAAAGAATACCTCTGCCCAAGAGCCCGCGCCTCGGAAATGCAGCATAGACATTTCCGCACGCGCGATCGGTCTTCACCGACGAGTCGTGACGGTGGCGAGGCGAGCAGATCACCGGCGACCGACTAGACGGACGGAGCTCCTCTCTATTGCCAAATAAACGGTGTCACCTTCAACACAACTGTCGTCTTTCCTCACCTGCCTCTATGCTCTCTGGGAGCACCCCATCTTTCCGTAACATTCTGGCATCCCAACGTGGGTCTCAGCAGCAACACAAGCCAGCAGCTGAATTCTCATCGATCTTAAATAAATCAAAAATCGATCGCCAAGACACAGTACCAGTCAATATAGAACTGAGGAAGAGCAGCATCACCAAGAAAGCACGGGCCGATAAAACACCGATGCAAACAGGCAAGGGAAAAAGCACTACAAGAGACGTCCACGCAATATATATATATATATATATATATATATATATATATATATATATATATATATATATATACACCGAGGCCGATTCAACCGAATCCCCACTCGCAATCAGAAATACAAGTAAAAAAAATCCAGCGGCCACAAGCAAACGCCAGCGAGCTTTGCAGCTACGCAAGTAGCTAGCAAAGCTAGCTACTTGCGTAGCTGCAAAGGTCTACGCAAGCTAGACGAGTATTACTGCTCAGCATCGAGCACGGACGAGGAAGATCCGCCCGGCGTGCTCCTCAAGCGCCGAGCATCTAGAAAAGCAGGAAAAGTCCGACGAAAATCAGCAAGTATAAAATTCTTAACAGCCGGGAGACTATTGTAAAGGTAGACTTCCCACAATTAAGAACGAGAAAGGGCAAATTTTTCGCAGACTCCGAAGCAGATATATCAGTCGTAAAAATCGGGAAATTGGCCCCAGGCCTACGACGCGCAGAAAAAAATAAAAATACAGGGAATCACCCATGGCACCTCGTTCACCCTCGGGCAAGCAGTTATACAACTGCAAGGATTGCAGTGCGACGTCCAAATCGTACCGAATGAATTTCCGATAAACGAAGCGGGAATCATCGGGTGGGACGTCATCAATACGCACAAAGGCTGCGTCGATGCAGCCAGTAAAAGCCTAAATCTCGGCGACAAAATTTTGCCGTTCGAGTCAGATGAGCAAATCTCGATACCACCAAGGGTAAAACTGATAATCAGCGCGCGCGTACGAAATAACGATATGAAAGTAGGTTGGGTCCCGCTGATGGACCTACACCCAAATCTGCTATTCGGTAACTTTATAGCCGAAAACAAAAACGGACGAATCTATGCGGAATGCATAATATCGGCGAAACCGAAATATCAGTCGCGAGCCCTATCGTAGATCTGTTAGAATGCGAAACGGCCGCGGACAATACATTATACCAAGCCGATGAGGACGGTTCAGCTGAAAATATCGCGGATTTTACAGCTAACTTACGGCGCATGTTCGACACGGACAAGCAGCAAGGAAAATACCGAGAGCTAAGCGCGCTAAATAATCGACTGCTCGCAGATAGTAAAGCCAGGCGCGATCGAGTCGAAAAAATACTAGAGTTAGCGGACACCGAGGGTTGCAATGCGGAGGAAATTGAAATTGTACGCGAAATCATCGACGAATACGCGGGCGTATTTGGGCTAGAGGGCGAGCCACTTGCGGCTACCCAGTTACTACAGCACAAAATCGTGCTGAAGTCCAATAAAGTAATAAGAAACGCCCGATTCAGATTTCCTCCAGCCCTCAAAGAGCATATGCTGCGCGAGCTAGCAAAGCTCCGCGAGCAAGATATAGTCATGCCCTCAAATTCAAATTATTCTTCCTCGCTCTGGATCGTTCCGGAAAAACCAGACGCGCAGGAAAACAAAAAATTCCGCCTAGTAACTGATTTCCGCGCATTAAACGAGGAAACGGAAGGAAGCTGTCACCCGCTGCCTTTCACCAGCGACATACTCGAACATTTAGCCGGTGCTCAGTATATAACGGTGATGGACCTCAAACAGGGCTATCACCAAATCGAAATGCACCCAGACTCGGCTCACTTAACCGCCTTTGACGCACCTGACGGCATGCACGGTAATCAATTGCTGCAATTAAATCGCATGGCAATGGGCCTCAAAGAGGCCACAATTACATTTACGAGGGCCATGTCATTAGCGATGGCTGGCCTACAGGGCGAAGAGGTAGAAATCTATCTCGACGACCTTACGGTGTTCAGCGAAACCCTCGATGAACACAAGCTTCGGTTACGACGCGTATTAAAAAGATTGCTCGATGCCAATCAAACGGTAGAGCCGAGAAAATGCCAATTTTTAAAGAAACAAGCGCACGTGCTCGGGCATAACGTAGGCGGCGGTTACATAAAATCGGATCCGGTAAAACCGCGAGCAATGGCAAAATATCCAGTGCCAACCGATCCGAAAAAGCTTAAACAAGCCCTTGGCTTATTAAGCTACTACCGCCGCTTCATTGAAAATTTTTCCAAAATCGCACGCCCGCTATTTAAACTCTTGCGAAAAGAGACAGAGTTTGTGCGGGGTAACGAGCAAGAGACCGCATTCAACGCGCTACGGCAACTCATGTCAACCGAGCCGGTATTAAATGCGCCGGATTTAAATGAGCCATTCATAGTAACGACAGACGCAAGCGATTGGGCACTGGGCGCGATTTTGAGTCAAGGTAAGCTGGGCTCAGACCAGCCGTGCGCAAACGCGTCGCGCTATTTAAAAGGAAGCGAATTGAAGTACCCGACGTACGACAAGGAGCTTCTTGCTATAGTTTTCGCGAAAGAAGCGTTTCGGCCCTATCCCTATAGAATCTGCGCCCTATTTCGGGCGCAGATTCCCGTTCTGTACCGATTATGAAGCGCTAAAACACTTTCACGCGACGAAAAAGCCCGATTTGACATTTAACAGACTAAAAGCGGCGCTAACCGGATACGATTTCAACATCATATATCGCCCGGGAAAGAAAAATGGGAACGCCGACGCACTCTCGCGAAATCCAGTAATCCGCGAGGGTGATATCAACCCAGAGTTACCGCGAGCAGCGCTGTATGAATTAGCCGATGGACAAATCGAAGAAAACCTAGACGAAGAAGCCGGCGCGCCACCGGGCAGAATTTTCCGGGCTTGCGCGATTAAAAAGAAAGACCGAGACAAACGTACGAAAGTTCGACAATCGACATCAAGTTCGAGCGAGTCGTCGGGCGAACACGGCAAAGCAGCGAGAAAACAAAGCAAAAACGCACTGATCTACAGTGAAAATGAAACACTAGCGATCAGAAATGAATTTGGCGAGTTCTATTTAGGCCGCGTACTGCACGATCTGTACCACGGTGACGAGGTACTCAAAATACAGTGGTTTACGGAAGTAGATAAGCATCCGAACGTATACGTAGTAACCTACCGCGACGCAGTAAGATTTGAAACCGTATTAACCAGCACAGTGCTAAAGAAACTCGCGAAAAATAAATTTCAGCTATGTAAATACGAACGCGCGCGAATAATGGAAATATTGAACGAATCAATTAAATTACGCCCGCATCCACCGATAATACAGGCCGGAGCCACGCACATCAGTAGCGAGGCAATGGAGTCCGACGCGTCCATGAAATCCATAAAATCGGTTATCTCCGACAGCAGCGACGATATCCTGCTACCACTTGGAGCGCGAAATTTTATCAAAAACGTAATGGGAGTATGAACCGCGTCAGGCGTTTCAAAACCCAGCCAAAGCGGGCAAACTCCGAAAAACTATGATCCAGCGAGCTCAACAAGCAACGAATCGGAGGACGCGATCCCTGCATCGGGAAAAGTCGCGTCGGGATTCGAACCCGTACAAACATTTAGCTTCCCCGCAATAGAAAACGAAGCAAGTAACGGTCGAAGGGCAAGCAGCGGTAGCACCGCTAGCACTCAAAACACTCGCGAATTCACGCAACTGTCTCAACTGAGCATGTCACCTGTAAACGGAGGGCAGGCGTCAGCCGGGAAAAATAAAATCATCGCGCCGCGCATAGGAAATCGAGATGCAGCTGATCAGCAAAAGATATAAAAGCAAAAGATTTTGGCAATAAAGAAGATCTGCAAATTAATATATGGGAGAATAAATCAATCGCTGAGGCGGGAAATAAAATCTTGAAGAAACCGGCGATCAAGGAAAATGCACAGCACGCGCAAGTCGAGAACATGTGCGCCGACGCGGAAAGCTTGCAACCGCGAAACGCGAGCCCACCGTTCAAAATTTCAGCCGAACGCGCAGAAATTAGACACGCTTAGAGGAAAGAACGGATCGGGTGCGCGAAAATCAACACTTTCGATAGAGCCGAAAAAATGCTCACGTGTGCTAATTCAGCGTGACGAGGACATGGACACCGAAACGAAGGCGCGCGTGTACTCGAATCCCGAAAACGTCGGCCTAATCGAAGACTTCAGCGGAATTCCAAGGAATTACGATATGAAACCGGAGCCGTCGGTCGAAAATTCGTCAATGAGTTCGGGTAATGTCTTAGTTCAAACTTATATACGCAAAAAACGATGCCCGAAACCACGAATAAAACTACACTGCTCGGACGATATTCCCAATTCACCGCCAGGCAATTGTCTGTTTTTCTCGCTTATCAAACTAGCCAAGCTCGACATACCCGCGACAGAGTTAAGACGACAATTGAGTCTGTCGCCTATGCTAAAATTCTGCGGCGAACCGGCCGAAACCGAACGAATCCTGAAATCCGAAACGGAGTACAGCACGGTGGACTGTGCGTTTATATTCGCTCACGCGTACGGGGTAAATATGCGTATACACTACGATCTGCCAGACCAAAGCCGCATCTTTTAATTTAACGGGCATGCACTTCACACCATATATGCGCATAGTAGTGCCGGAACCAGCAGCCAAAATATCGAAACGCCCTCGAGACCAGTCACCACCAAGCGATAACAGTCGAAATACTGACAAATCTTCCGGACTCGGTAGAAGGAGAACGCGAAAAAGAAAAGCCCCGAATACCGCCGATGACGCGGAAAAGCGCACCGAAAATAAGCAAAAGGCGAAGACAGAGGGAAATTTGTTGGGTACCAGGCGCAGCGCAGCAGAGTCACCCTCGCAACGGATGCTGTCAGTATCCAGCCCTCCGTCAACCGGCGAGCATTTAGCGCCAGTAAATTCTGCAATAAACGAAACAAACTATACGCTAAGCATCGCTTCGAGAAGCGTAGTATCGGAGAAAAACGAGAGCGATAGAGAGATGGAGTCATCATAGCTAACTGACATGCGACCTCGCAGCAAGGCCAATGCACCGACAGACGCATGCAGCGTCAGCAGCGATATTAGCCGCTCCGCAAACGACATAGCAGCTGCAGCAGTCAACGCTGCATTAGATAATGATAAATTAAAGAGCTCCGTAGTAGCAAAAGCGAGACCACCTCGGGAAAAACCACCATGTGCCATCCTAGAAGGGCCAGAAGCCCCACCCTTCGTGCACCTGCAATCAGTCAGGGAACATCCGTTCCGTTTTAATGAAAATTTAGTCTACTTAATCTCGGCCGATAAGTTCATATCAACCGAGATTCAAGAAGCCCTGATTGAGCGAGGCTATTTGAATGCGGAGAGTTTGTCTAGCAAAACATTTAAGCTCGGCGAGATAAACGTGACAGTCTCGCTAATCGGGGTGTATATAAAAAAGCACATCGACGATCGCATGCTAATAGCAGATCTCCAAAGGTGTGTGAAAACGTTGAGAAGCATATTACTAGCACGAGGTATTAATAGCATCGCAATATTTCGGCGAGGACACCAAAGTTCCCCGAAGGCATAAAAATCGCATTCGCCGAGATTTATCCATTTTGCACCCGCGGTTGAATACGCATTTTTTGCGGTTAAATGCCATTTCGCGGCCTAGGGCAAAAAAAGTAATTTTTTATGGCCAAATTACGAAAAAGTACATTCAAATCAATATCATACAATTGTATTATTTCTAACAGATATTTCCAAATGAATGCTTTTGATTGATTTATTCAACAAATATACTTTGGAATACAAATTTGTCAATTACTGCAATGAATGATGACGTAAACAATAAAAATCTGCGAACGAAACCGTGACGCAATATTAGTCGCACGCGTAAAAATAGAGAGTACAGTATTTAGTGCGGGAGCAACTCGCTATGCTTTTCTCTTATTTCAGAGTTATCATCATATTAATCATTATACATACGTTTTAATGTTCACTAAAAAAGAGAGCTAGCTTTTGCCTCCCTCATCTTACTTTGGCTCTTTGATTTCCGAACTATGATCCGTTCTGTGAAGAAATAGTAGGCTTTTTTATCTGTATTATTCATGGGGGTTGACTTTTTGGAAAATCACACTATTTGTCTCTGTAGCTGATCGCCTCCCTCCGATTTGCCGACGTATTTTTGCGCAAAACTCGGGGAGCGTGGGGCTGTTAGATTTAGGAGTATAATTTTTGTTTTTTCCTCGCTGCAGCTCGCCTACCTCCGATTCGCCGACGTATTTTTGCGTAAAACTCGGGGAGCGTGGGGCTGTTAGATTTAGGAGTATAATTTTTGTTTTTTCCTCGCTGCAGCTCGCCTACCTCCGATTCGCCGACGTATTTTTGCGTAAAACTCGGGGAGCGTGGGGTAGTTAGATTTAGGAGTTTAAGTTTTGTATTTTCCTCGCCGCAGCTCGCCTCCCTCCGATTTGCCGACGTATTTTTGCGTAAAACTCGGAGGGCGTGGGGCTGTTAGATTTAGGAGTTTACGATTGCATGGGCAAAGTTTAAAACACAAATGAAATTTTTGCAATAATTTATTAGAACAATCTTTTTTAACAATTTTGATATCAGATTTGTGTTTGCCGACCCCAAAAACCTTATATGTGATACGTTTTCTGGATTAAAGTTTCAAAAAATCGAGTTTCGCATTAATTTATTTAAACAAAATTGTTTAAACAATTTATTTTGCAATTCTAACATCAGATTCGTGTTCAGCGACCCCAAAAACATGATATTTGATAAGTTTCCTGGATCAAAGTTTCAAAAAATCGAGTTTCGCGTTAATTTATTTAAACAAAATTGTTTAAACAATCTATTTTACAATTCTGATATCAGATTCGTGTTCAGCGACCCCAAAAACCTTAAATCTGTTGTTCTTTGTTCTTCATTTTTGCGTAATTTTACAAATGGCAATTCTCGACGGTAGCGTAAAAGGGGCGACATTGCAATTTGCTATTAGAAAGTTAATTAAACAAAAAAAAATATTCTTTTATTGTAACTTTTCTTCTACTGATTTATAATGAATTATGAAATACCAAGTAGAATTTTTCCAAGCACTTTTTTTTGCATTAATATTTAAATTTCGCGCTCTCATTGTGCCACTTCTGGCATCGCTGGTCGCGCGCATTATGTGACTAATTGACGTTTGTCTATGACACGTCAATTAGCGGTATGCGAACAGGCCCTTAGCGACAAGAAGGCTCGCGGCGCGCGACTCGTTTACTCGATTTTGTACCAGCGACGAGAGCACACCTGGAGCAATACTACCTACGCACGAACGCGAGTTTATCATCCGCCACGTGGAGATCTCAGAAGTTAGTCAAGAGGACGAGGACGTAGAAAACCGAGAACCTAATCACTTGTAGTGAAGGTGGGTTATATTTATGTATCGGGAATTTCGTGTTTTGTGTGTGGTGGATTGTGGCCGGTAGATTACTTGTGGTGCGTCGGAACGTTATGGAGAACGATCGAGAAGGAGTTAGAGTCACGGTGCGTGATTGTGGCGTATTAAGAGTGCGGGAGCGATTCAATAGACATATTTACTGCAGCGTAATGTGACTTGTACGTGTACATCGTGGCCAGAGATTTATATTATTATAAATGTGATATTATTACACATCCTATTACTGAAACCGAGTTGTGATTACCTCTGTTCATTTTTCCCCTCACACCTGCGTGATAGTCGGAGTTCGCCCGAGAACTCTGAAAGTTGTTGACGACGGAATTCCCTCGTGAGAGTACAAGTCTCAGCCGCGGCGCAGTTGAACGTGTTGAAGTATCAGATTGCTATTCGGCCTGGCGCCCTTTTTCATAAATTCGGCCAGATAAGGAAATCTTTGTATTAACATTGGTGCATTTTAAGTTTAAAGTTTGTCAGCACAATACATCCTAACTTTGAGCAGTGGGTCTATCCACTATTTTATCCTTACGGTACAAGAGGGTGGCATAGTGCACTAAAACGTGTTGAGAATAATTATTCGAAAAATACTCGTATAACCCTGTTAGCTTATACTAGGTATAAAATAGCAATTAGATGCAATGACTTTAATCCGTTTCTCATGGATCATAAACTGTTCCAGCAATGGATAGTAGATTCTTATGTAAAAATCGAAAAAGATAGGATCTTTTATATTAAAACTCATCAAAAAGAAATACAAGCAGATACGTATAAAGGTGTACACGATCATACGAACAATGCCGCTGCCGATATTGAAGCTCGAATTGGTAAAACAATTATTTTGCCATCAACGTTTATAGGTTCGCCTCGTGATATGCAACAATGCTATCAAGATGCAATGGCTATAGTTAATGAAAACGGTAAACCATGTCTTTTCCTAACTATGACATGTAATCCGAAATGGAAAGAAATTGAGGAAAACCTTCTACCTCATCAACAAACTGCTGATCGGCCTGATCTCTGTGCTCGAGTTTTTGATTTGAAAAAGAACGTTTACTTGATTTTGTTGTAAAGAAAAAGTATTTTGGTGAAGTTGCAGCTTACGTATATGTTATTGAATTTCAAAAACGAGGTCTGCCACATATGCATTTATTAATTACTTTAAAGCATGGTTTCAAAATAAGTACTCCTGAAATTGTTGACAAATTCATATCGGCCGAAATACCTGATACAGTAAATAATCCTCGACTACATGAAATTGTTATGAAAAATATGATACATGGACCATGTGGCGATTGGTGCATGGTTGATGATAAGTGTTCTAAACATTTTGCAAAACATTTTCAAAATGAAACAACAATGGACCAAAATGGATATCCTTACTATCGTAGAAGAGATAATGGCATTACTTATGAGCAGCCTAACGGTCGAACTATAGATAATCAAGCTGTAAAATATATGTATAAATATATTTATAAAGGCCACGATGCAGCGAATGTAATAATTACTGAACAAAACGAACTAGCAGTTTTTGAGCATGATAAATGTCAAAATTTCGTAGAAGCTCGATATGTTGGTCCCGTAGAAGCAGCAGACAGAGTACTAAGTAAAGTACTACGACATAAAAGTCATTCTATTGAACGGTTACCTGTACATTTACCTGATAAACAATTCGTGCTGATTTCTAATAACAATAATAACAATCCAATATATTTAAATCAGTCAAGTAGCATGTTAGATTACTTCAAAGTAAATTTGGAAGATGAAAATGCAAAGCAATATTTATATAAAGATATTCCTTGTCATTATACTTATAAAAAAATACAGTTACTAAAAAAAACAACATGGGAAATTCGAAAAAACAAATTTTACATTTTTGGTCGTATACGCTCTGTTAGTTTAACAGAATTTTAATTATTCCATTTGCGATTGTTATTATTACATGAGAAAGGGGCAACTAGCTTTAATTCTCTGAAAACAATTGATGGTGAACTTCTGCCCTCATTTTCTGCTGCATGTTTAGTTTTAGGACTGATAGAAGATGATGAAGTGGACACGTGCAATGAAAGAAGCTAATTTGTGGATGATGCTTCAAGGACTACGTCGATTATTTGTTCATATTCTTATACATTGTCAACCAATGCACCTAGAAGAATTATAGAGTACATTCAAAGATGCTATGTCAGAAGATTTTTCTCGAAACAATGATATAACTGTTAGTCATAATATGGCGTATGCTCATGTTAATACCTTATTAATAAATGAAGGCCAAATGGAACAGCCAGTAGAAATTAATTTTATTTTACCCGAAGATAATACAGTGCAAATAATAGACATTGGCAAACAAAAATATGAACAATTAAATAACCAACAAAAAGAAATTGTAGATTACGTTCTTCTTGCAGCTAATTTTAATTCTCATGTACCAAATAAATGTATATACATTGATGGCCCTGGAGCATCTGGAAAAACTTTTATCTACACAACAATCTATTTGTTATCGATGAAAAATATGAAAATCTGTTCAATGATCTTCACAAGAATTGCAGCTACCTTGCTTCCTAGTGGACGAACGGTACATAAAACGTTTGGCTTACCAGTACCCATGTTCAACGATTCTTCTTCAAGTTTTAAACTTCAATCTAAAGAAAGTCAATTTCTTAAAGAAACTGATGTATTTATTTGGGATGAAGCTTCAAGATATGCTGTAGAAATAGTTAATAGAACGTTACATTATGATTATTATGAATAATAATTTAGCCTTTGGTGGTAAAATCATAATTTTAGGAGAAGATTTCAGGCAACTTCTTCCTATTAAAATCAAAGGAACCCGTTCGGAGATATTAAATCTTTCTATTTAATATCGTGAACAATGGAAACATTTCATTAAATACTCTCTTAAACAAAATGTGAGGGTGCAATCAAATGAAATTGAATTTGCAAAGTTGTTGTTAGATGTTGGTAATGGAATTTTGAATGATGAAAATGATTTGAGCCTTCCTGAAATCTGTATACTGAAACCAAGTAGTGATTTTTTTAGTTCACTAAATATTTGGTAAATTGACCAATAAAAAAAAATTTTGAAGAAATTGCTAAAAGTCCTATTGTGTATGCTATATGAGGTCTAGCACCACGAAACATCGATGTAGATGAACTTAATAAACAAGTTACCAATTTACTCGATCCAAATACAGAACGCATTTATACTGCTATTGGCGATAACATGAACGAGGTACTTACACCAGAATATTTGAATACTTTAAATCCTCTATCTTTACCACCGTATCAACTAGGTTTGACAAAAAAACAGGATTGTCATGCTAATCAGAAATATTAGCATCATCGAAGGATTATGCAATGGTACAAGATTACGGATTGTTGATTTTTCTAATTATTTACTCAAATGTTTAATGTTAACAGGTGATAAAGCAAATATTATTGTCTTTTTGAATCGGATTACTTTATATTACGAGGATACATATCCTTTCTCTTTCAAAAGGAGACAGTTTCCAGTTAAATTAGCCTTTGCGATGACAATAAATAAATCACAAGGTCAAACATTTGATAAAATTGGTATAGATTTACGGAGAAACGTTTTTAATCATGGACAGCTGTTTGTAGCTATGTCTCGAGTTCGTTCTTGGGATTCCCTTATAGTTTATCTTGGTGATCATGAAAGGGAAAATACGAATGTTAAAAATTATGTTTATAAAGAATTGTACGCATGAAGATTTTATAATTGGTTATTTTAATTATTTTAGATATTATTTTGTTACAGAATTTTAATATTACTATATAAATATAGTTTTATCAAATTTTACAACAGTAGTTAGTTAAAATTTTATGATATAAATCGAACACTAATAATTTTCAAATCGTGAATAAAGTTAGTGCGCGCGAAGTGCGCTGTCAAACTCAAGTAACATACAAAACACACAGCACATGTCACGTTATAGGTTAATGGAAAACTTGTCCAGAGTAAAAAGTAGGTCAGTCTCTCTCTCTCTCTCTCTCTCTCTCTCTCTCCCTCCCTCTCTCTCTCTCTCTGGTAAGTTCAACATCACTTGCGAGTTTGGTCGGCGATATGATGCGGGCTAGGCGTGCGCTCTCCAATAATTATTTAACAACAAAAGACATAAACCCAGATATGCTTGGTCGGTTGTCAGCTGTCGGCCTGCCTGTACGAAAAATTTTTATCAATGAGCTGCTGCCCCACAGCAAATTTCAAGTCTTTAAAAGTCTGAAACCCATAGCACAGGGGTTGGGTTTCAAGTACGTCTGGCACGCCGGCGGTAGATTTCTTGCTAGGCGTAAGGGTGGTGAGTGTGCGCATATCTTTGCGTCGGCTGTCGATTTGCAAGCCATTCACACGGCGTACCGGGCTTCTCCTGACCAACGGCCATCCACAGGTATACAAGTTACTGACAGCGACGAGAACGGAACTGTACAGAGCGAAACAGTGGTAAGTCCGGAGGGCAGATCGGCGGCCTCCACCTGACTAGATAAGCCTGCTAAGATCTTAATGTGAATTCGCTGAAAGCTTGCATTGAGAGTCTTCGACTCTTCCTTACTGAACATCCCTCCTATAACATCTTTGGTATTGCTGAGTCATCGTTGGGCTCGGTCGTTGATGACGGTCTCATCCGGATTGACGGCTTTTCACTACTGAGACAGGATCGCAATGTGAATGGAGGCGAGGTGGCGTTGTATGTATCCAATGAATTTAAAGTACGTTTATTGGCTAGTTCAAACACGCAGGAACCTGGAAAACCCGGGATCCCTGAATATCTGTTTTGCAGCATACTGCAGGGTTCCTCTCCTCCAGTTCTTGTCGGGATCGGATGACGCCAACACCATTCGGCGTCCCGCTGAGGAGTTATCTCTTCAGATAGTCGGCCATGATCCCATGCATTATACCTCTACCTCTTACACGTGGATTGACTTGATACTAACGGACGAGAACGACAGTATACATGACGTTAAGAAGGAAAGGCTGCCCAGTTTTGGCAAACACTGTATTATAGAGGTCTCTCTTAACATCCACGCTCCCATTCTTGGCAAGGAGCCTTTTGTTTACAGGAACTTCAAAGGCATAGACACCGCCTCGCTTGGTGACTTACTATCAAGCTGCAACTGGGAGGCCATGAACTCTATTGAAACCAATTCGGAGGGTGCTTTGGAAAACTTGAATGCTAACTTAAATTCGGTAATTGACATATTAGCACCTCCTAAGATGGTTTGCATAAAGAAAAAATATGCTCCTTGGTTTGGTTCTGAACTACGATTGTTCATTGATAAGAGGGATACCACGCACGGACGCTACAAGGGCACTGGGCGTTCAGAACTCTTTGACGAATTTTTCCGGCTCAGTAATGAGGTTGATGTTCGCATGGCTCAAGAGCGAAGCTCCTATATCACTAGACACTTGTCGGATGCTTTTGATGGCAATCAGGATATATGGAAGAAAATACGTAACCTCGGCCTCATACCTAGGCGTAAAGAGGAGGAGTTTCATGGTTTTACGCCGGGCGAGCTGAACGACCATTTCGCTGGGATATCTGTCTCACCCTATGAAAACCTGGATGACGCGCTGGACTTCATTTCTACTGCAAGTGAGGAAGGCTTCATGTTTAGACCAGTCAACATAAATGATGTCATTCTCGCCATTGCATACTCTTCCTCACAGGCGATGGGTGTTGATGGGGTCCCTCAGGGAGTGATCGTGAAAGCTCTCCCAATAATTGGCGAATTTATTGCATCTGGGCGTCTTTGCGGGCATTTGGAAGCAGGCGCAATTAATAGAACTAAAAAAGAACAGTGCTTCTTCATCTGTGTCAGACTTTTAACCTATAGCTCTACTCTGCTTCCTATTTAAAGTGCTCGAAAAGTTAGCTTATTCCCAAATTACGGAGCATCTAAACAAAAACAAAATTTTGGATCCTCTCCAGACTAGTTTCAGAAAACATCACAGTACCCAGACGGCGTTAATTAAACTGACAGATGACGTACGCATGGCCATTAACAGAAAGGAGGTAACGCTCTTGCTGTTATTTCATTTCAGCAAGGCCTTTGACATCATATCACCTACGAAATTATTAACTAAGCTGCAATGGCTGCGTTTCTCACGGATGGCTCTCTTGTGGTTAAAATCATATCTTCAAGGCCGCACGCAGATGGTTACTTCTACCAGGGATGGTAATTCCGAGTGGTTGGAAACCAGTCTGGGTGTTCCACAGGGTTCAGTCCTGGGACCTCTGCTGTTCAGTCTGTACGTTAATGACCTACAATACTTACTAGACAAAAGGACGACAAAACATATTTTTTATGCAGACGACCTACAGATTTACCTCTATACCACCAAGGGTAAACTTGGGGAAGGCTTGACGCAACTATCCGAAGCCGCAAGGTGGGTGTCAGAATAGGCGGAGAACTCTGGACCGCGTCTGAACGCTGGCAAAACCAAGGCAATATTTTTTGGATCCAGAAAGAACGTCAATGACATTAAGTCCTTGAATTTGCCTGGGGTAAGGATGTGTGATCGAGTGATCGTCCCTTTTGAAAATGCGGTGGTGAGTCTCGGTGTTACATTAGGTAGTAAATTAACATGGAAACCGCAAGTAGATTGTATTACTAGAAAAGTTAATAAAGCCCTGTATAGCTTGCGTTTTATCGGGAATTGTACCACCGAGGCTCTAAGGAGAAGGCTGGTTGAGTCACTGGTCCAACCCCATCTGGACTATTGTACTGTGGTGTACCTGGACGCGACTGACGAACAGAGAATACGACTACAGCGACGAAGTAATTCTTGTGTAAGATACATCTTTGGAGTAAGAAGGGACGAGCATATTTCCCCCTACCGGAGAAGACTGGGCTGGCTTAGTACTGACTCACGTAGGTTTTATTTTAAAGCTATACTCCTTTACAAAATTATGAGATTGCGTGAGCCAAAGTATCTGGTATCGTTTTTTAGCAAGCATCAGCCCAGGCCTTCCGCAAAGAGGCCCCCGCCTGAGCTTCATGTTCCGGTGGTGAGCACTGAAACCGGCCTAAAAGCCTTTCAGATCCAGGGTGCACGTTTCTAGAACTCCTTACCCTCTTCCATACGCCTTTTACCTTTTCTCGCATTTGCTCGGCCTTGAGCCCTAGCCGTCCCTCATGTGGGCGGATGACGCGGGTATTCGATAGAATTTATTTGTGATTATTTTGACTCGGCCTTTCCGGCCTAGACCTGTGATATTCTCTACAAGAACGTTAAGCTGACTGTGATATGATGGGTCTACGACCAAATTTATTTATTTATATTACAAATATCTCTAAAAAAGAGTATCTATTTATTTATTGTATTTTATTTATTTATTTTTTACTGTAAACTGAAATAAAGATCTCTCTCTCCCTCTTTCCCTCCCGCCCTCCCTCTCCCTCCCCCCCCCTCTCTTTCTCTCTCTCTCTCTCTCTGCTGAATAGACTTAAACTGAATGTAACTAAAACCAAGGTTATCGTCCTGGGCTCCCCCTACTATATAAACACTCTACCTTATACTGCTAATACCTACATAAATATACGGGGAAGCCCAGGTCAACTTTGAATCATCGGTGCACAACCTGGGGCTTGTGCTTGACTCCAAGTTTACGTGGAAAAAGCACGTTGCACGAATTTGTAAACGTGCTCACTCTTTAATTTATCGGCTCGATTTTTTTCGGAAAAGCACTTGCCTCAGATTGCACCAACATTTAGTGCAGGCACTCCTGTTTCCCCTCATTGACTATTGTCCACTTGCTTACTGCGACCTGACTCAGGAACTTGACTTAAAACTGCAGAGGCTTGTCAATACGGGGATCCGTTATGTCTACGGCGTAAGGAGTGACGAGCACATCTCCCCTTCCAGGCGTGAGCTGCAATGGCTTACCACCACCAGCCGTAGGAAATACTTCATGCCCTGTTTTCTAAGAAAAATTTTCAACACCTCAATACCTACTTATCTACTAGCCTATTTTGATTTCCACGTCGCGCTCAGGCCTGTGAAGGGTGAGGTGACTCCACTGGACATCCAGTCCTTCAAGTCGGAGACGGTGAGGAATTCATTTTTCATCAGCGCCTCCTACCTCTGGAATAGCCTTCCATCTCAACTTGGCAATGCACTATCCATGTCACACTTTAAAATAGCAGCTCAAAATTACATCTTGAATCTGGAAAATATATAAATATCACTCAAACATACACACATTCACTCTCATCTCATTTCACCTCATTCCATTTCACACTTTTCACACGCACTAGCACCCTTACACAAAATTTATCTTCATTTCTTTTATAATTATACTATAATTGTAAATATACAACACAATGTACATCAATAAAATCAATTAAATCTCTCTCCCTTTCCCCCTCCCTCTCGCCCCTGCCCCCTCTCCCCCTCCCACTCCTTCTTCTTCTCCCACCAGGCTCTGTACCTCCTGCTGCTTTGATGATATTTCGAAAAGAAAAATATATAATGGAGCAGAGGAGAAAAATTTAAAAAATAAGATGTGATGATTATATGTGTTTTACTGTTATAGTGTTATAGAATGTTTGTACTGTTTTAGAGTGTTGTTAGTCTTAGGTTATATGCATGTAAACTTAGTGTGCGCCTGCTGAGTAATAATAATCTGTATGATTTCTCTTCCTTCGTGCTTGACGTGCTGTCAGTGTGGATTCTCCTGCCCTTCTTTCAGACTAAAAACGACGTTCTTTGTCCACATTCTTGTCCCAGTTCACTTCGAAAGTTCCTAGTTCAACGCTGAACTTCTTCATTACTTCAAATAATCTACTTTTGCCATCATTGATACAAGCACTGCAATGTTCACTCCCATTTCCAGGACTTGAAGACCACTAAAACTGTCCTTGGGACGAGTTCCCAAATAGATTGACTGATACTTTCATTATTATTTTGTATGAAACCTCCGAGGTATCTTTTAAGTAAGTCTGGTTCTGTTAAATTCTGGTAAATTGGTTTGATAGCATCCATGATAGTAGCAGTAAAAACATCTGTGTGATGGAATTTTTTCAGCTGCATGTTTGCTTTGGCAACTTACCATTTGTACTAATTCTTCTTTCCTGGCGGGCAAAGATGGTGTTCTGGATTTTGATCAGTTAATTTTTGTATAGATCTTGATATAGGAATTTGTGGTTCTGCAAACTGTGTTGGTGCGGTCGATGTTGAAGCTTGTATGGTGGCTCTCGTAGTTTGCATACCAGATGTTGAAGCAGGCGTATCAGGCATGGTTCTTGAACTGCTTGTTGCTGTTCCAATTGGCATAAATGGTTGTCGAGAGCACTCTCTGTTGATGATTGTGCTGACGGGTTGGATGTTGACGATATTACTTGATTTTGATATTTTGTATAAAACACTTTTGCTCTCTTCCTACATCTGCCAAATCTTCTCTTCTTATTTACAGATGAAATAAATTAAATATTTATTTCATCTGTAAATAATAAATTTACGATAAAAATAAATGAATTGCCACCAATGAATTGAAACGCATATAAAAGCAAATTTCCGAATATCGTACATTTTATGATTTTAATAATTTGGAGGTAAATTTTTTTCAAATTATTTTTTTGCAATAACGACTTTTTAATCGTATTCTATAGGAAATAAATCCTAATAAAATCATACATGAAAAGTGGTAGAATAATTTGTTTAATAACAATGAGACATTGTTAAATCGGAATTTGAAAATTTTTTCGAAAGTTACGTTATGCATGATTTTAATATTTGATTTAAATACTCAGACTTGACCTCTTAAGGGGATCTGGAACGTTCTTGAAAACTCAAAGCTAGGTGTCGGTAATTTAAAACTGCAATTTTCCATATAACTAGTGTTCTTTAATATTTATGATGATTTTGTAAAAATAATCTAAAGTAAAAAAAGATAATCTATCATAGAGCATCGATAAAATATCCAAAATATTTTTTAATTTTAATTATTGGAATAAACGAACAGCGTTACCTACTTCCCTGTATTCTATTTTTGTCTAGGTAAAGGATTTTATATAAGCAAATATATGTTCGCCACCTTGTACCGACATAGCACAGCACAAAGGTCAATAATACCTGACTTTTTGGTCCTACGTCGCTGTAATCCTTTTTATTGCCGTTCATCTTGATATTTAACATTACATTTATATTAAAAATAGTTGACTATCAAATAAATATTTATAAATACATAAAATTCATAGAACAAGTACGATCAAATTTTAAATGAAAAAAATCGGACGTTTTCAAGAAAATATGTGTCTCTGTTTTTTTTTGATATCCCTTTCAACTAACTTCTCCTGTCTCTCTCTGTCTCTCTCTGTCTCTCCCTCTCTCTCTCTCTCTCTGTCTCTCTCTCTCTTTCTCTCTATCTATCTATCTCTCTCTCCGATTTCAAAAATTATTGAATAACCATATGTTATTAAATTGTATTAATTCAAAAACTGAGACGACTCGCTCAATAAACTTGCCTTTTATTTAATTGTACTATTCTTTACTTTTTTCTCCGATTTGTGATATTTGGAGCATTTTTTAATAATTTTACATTATTTTTTTTTTAATAGAGAAAAAAACAATATTTTGTATTACATTAACTTATTTGAGTTAATTTTTTTTGTTTGCCATTTTTAGCATAAACTAGCCTGCAATAGAGTTCAGGTGTTCACTCAGTAGGCTCAAAATCTCAGGTCTACGTTTAAACAGTAAAAATAGAAGTGGGCAAAATCCATCTTGAACTTCAGTAGAAATTTCCTTAACAGTGCAATTCTCTGTATCAGTATTGTTACCGATTCCCTTTTGGAATAATTTGAAAGTCTGCTTGATGGTCGATTAATTATATGAAGTATTTTTTGTATCGTGATCTATCATGCTGCAAGTAAAATCTAAAATTATAAACTGTAGTTATACATTTTTATCGTGTTGCGATATTTTTCTACAATTACAATGCAATTTGAATATAAAAAATCGAGACATTTTTAATTAAATTAAATATTTTTATACTTACACTGTCTATATGCATATGTAATAGAGATGAATGGGTGACGGGATGGGCCAGGCTCAGATTTTTCGAAGCCGAGTTTTCGAAGTCTTTCTAGTTTGGTTATAGCACCAAGCATATGGTGCAAAATTGAATTTACTACCCTTTTCGTGGACAGGCAAAAAACTGGAGCTAAGTAAGAGGACCAACGTGAGCAAAGATGAATAGACTTTACTCATCCTGGTTAAGAGTTCACTCTCGTATTGTCGAATGAAGCCGAAAATTTTCCCCCGGTGATGGTGACGTACTAAAACACGCTACTGGGGCTGACCGCTTATTCCCGCTGAGCCCAGATGTCAGCGGCTTTCGTCATATCTGACGCTGAGTGGGTCAGTCGGCGGCATTCGCGAAGCGTCTCCAGCGCCACATCACGGAGGATCTCCTCCTCCAACTCGCCCGAGTAGGATAGGTGTTTCGGGGACGCCTCTAAATTTGGCATTACTTCCTAAAATTGGAAATTACTGATTAATTTATATTTTATACGATCAGCGGGGACCCCCTATGTGCTTCCATAAATGGCTCTTCTGGCTCCCTTAGTTTTCCTCTTTTCTAGTCCTCCACCCCTGTAGGCCGTTCGGCGCTTGGTTCGTCGTGTTTCCAGTTTCTATTGGCGCACGGGAGTCAAAAAAGTGAACTGAGCTCCCGCCCCACGATTTCTCAACCGCTGCAGTAACCGCTGTGCCACACTATACCCCGCTATTCCACAACGGAAACATGATCGGGTCCGGTATTGAGCGCTTATGTACCTTGGCCTTCCGCATGCGAAACAGTTCCCGGTATTTGATAGGCCACTAATCTGCTGCTTTTGAAAAATTCCTTCATTTTGGCCTCCAGTCATGCCTTGATTCCAGGCGTTATTGTTCCACCTCCACTGTTATTCGACTTGCATGTTTTCCTGTTGATTCACCTATCTCCCATTCTGGATCATTACCGCTGCATTAAGTTGGTCCGCCATTGTTGCCCCTTGTATATGTCCTGGGGTTTTGCCCGTTTGTTAGTCCCCCTGCTTCTTCTGGTTGCAATTTTGCTTGTTATTACTAGCATTGTTACTATTGGGATATCTGTTAATGCCTGTTTCCAACACCTATACTCTTGCTACTTTCTTTTTGTTTCCTGCTGGCACGAAAGCCGATCCTGGTAGTCTCATCTTTTCCTTCGTTGGCGACGGTTCCCAACAGTCATTTGCTTCTTTATGACGTTCATATTTTCTGCCATAATGTGCGATATCTTCCAACGTGTAGATTCTTCTGTTGATCAGGAAGTTCCTTTACACTGATCTGATCTTTTCGTAGGCCATTTCAACTAGTTTCTGCACTGGGGGCTTGCACTCCAAATGGTCTACTATGTATTTAAAAAAGTCGATGAAGGCTGTGATGGAATCTTCTACTGCTTGCGTTCGTCTCAGCAAGTCATGATGTACATCCCTTTGTTTGGCTTCCTCTATAGAGCAGTGCCTAAAAGCCTTAGTCAAGTCGTCCCCTGATCTTACTTGTTTCCTATTCATCCTCTACCATTGTCCTGTGGCATCGATAATAACGCCTAAAAGGTTCGTCTCTTTTTCTATAAAAAGAAGTCCTTTTTCTTGTAGCCTAAATGCGAGTAACTCAGCGCTTTCTTTTGAGAGTCCTATATCTCTTACGAGATCATTAAGTTCTTATTGGTTTAGCATTTTAGACGCTTTTATATTTTCGTCATCGACTTCTTTAAGATTAAATTCACCATCTGCATTATTTGTAGACGCATGAGGTTCTGGAATTTCATCATTCACTTCCATGTGTTCGTTTTCCTGTATTCCTCTGCCAACTGAGGGTTCAAGAATGTTTTCTCGAATTAGCATTGTAACAGAAGTAACCGAGGGATATAAAATATTAGATCTGTTTTTTGCATTAAATCCAATTGTAGAAACTAAACAGAAATAACAGTCATCTATATGATTTTCAGGTTCTCACCATGTCATAGGAAAACTAAAGCGTTTCTTTGTTTTATCTCCCTTTTGCCATTTACTAAGAAATGTCGCACAATAAGCGCACAAAGTATTGCTACCCAAGGCTTATCAAAATCAGTCATAGCATTTGGATAGCAAGAGTTATATATTGTTTTGTAATGGTCTGTAAAAATCTGTCTGTTTCTTTTCAACACGAATTCTCCACAAACAAGACAAAATTCATAAAAGATTTATGGGGTAAGAACTTGAAGGCCTAAATAAAACGCAAATATTTTCTTAGCTTCAAGACAAGTATTAAGCAAAAATAAAATAAAAGCAACAGAAAACACTAATTTACTGTTTCGAATAATAAGTTTTTCATGAGAATATAATTTTTCAAGCCCGTACAGAGTACCTCTAGCAAAGAAAAGACCAATAAATAAGCATTAAGGATATTGCAAACCAAAGAAGGACAACTCGTTAGGAGTGCGAAAGATGGAGAGTGAGAGAGAAATGTGGTGATGTGATGAACAAATTCTTGGTTTGGGGTTTATGGGTTTAGGGTTTATGGGTTAGGGGTTTGAGTGTTTGGGGATGGTAGGTTTGTGGATATGGACCTTGTGTATTTGTAGTTTGTGGATTTAGACCTTGTGCAGAAATTTATGGAGAAATTTCAAGTTATTAATCATTTTTTGAATTTTACTGAAAATCCTGTCGTGCTTGCTCAATTTTGCGAATCGATTCCTATTCAGTGACCCCAAAAACATACAGTATAGCTATTAGATTCCCGGTAGACTCCCAAAACCATTCTGTGGTCCTGTGTAATCTAAGACGCTTTCTTATCTTCTGTAGTCAATTAATTAGCCCAACAAATTTTTCGCCATTGCTCTTCCTTCTTCTTCGTTCAATTTTTAGCACCACACCTGGAGCGTTTTCACCAAGTCTCCATTTCTCTCCCAGTTATCCTCTCTGGTTCTAGTTTGTGGCCTGTTCTCCTGCACTGCCTGTTAAGTGTGTGGGCCCGTCGACTAGTTTCTGCTTTCCCTAGTTTCGTCCCTCCATTCTCTCCTTGGGCTGCGATTTTCCCCTCCTCCAATTGGTTCTTCTTCCACTTCACCTCCTATTTTCCGTTGGCTCATAGAGGGGCTGCTACTCCTTTCTCTGAGTATTTTCCTCCTGGCAGTGACAACTGATTATCGAGATTTTCTTCTTCGGTTCTGTTATCTACCTTTCCTCCATTGACTCTTCGTGGTCCAGCCACTCGTCTTTTCTGTGTTGGATTCTCGGGCGGGTTCCCGTTCCTCCTGCCATTATGCCGCCAGTGCTGGGGATGTTGATGAACATACTCGTCGTCGTCTGACTCTCCGCCCTGTGTTCGTTCATCCAGTTCTGTTCTTCGTCGGTAGGTCGCTGTCTTCTTCCGATAGTTCCATTTCCTCCATTGTTAATGCTGGTCCTGGTGCTGTTCCGCCTTCTGCCCCTGCTGGGGCCTCGGCGAGTTCTGGAAACCTTGGTACTTCTTCTGAGTGACCTGTTATCATCAGTGCGCTCTGAATAGTTTCTCAGGCCATTCTGTACTGCCGCAACCGTACAGAATTGTTGTTCCTCCTAGCGTAGAATTACTTCGCCTTCTGGCATTCTCGCATAAAAAATGCGAGATCTGCAATAATTACTACTAGACTAGGTGCATTTCCTTCAGCTCTGTGATGGTGAGAGCTGTCGCAACGTTAGCATGCTCAGTATGTGCTGCACACACCAGAAAGAGACTCGAGTCTTCTTTTAAGAGGGCGTCAAGAAGAAGACTTATTCAGCACCACCATCAACAGCATAACAGCGTCGACGACGATGGAGTCCATCCTCCAAAACATCCTTGCTCTTTTTACGTAAATCCGTACAAAGGATGAGGCAGTGGAGGCACAGAGAGTCACCTCGGAGAGGATCTCTGGGCTGGAAGTCAGTCTAAGCCCTCTCGACCAGCGCCTCAAAGCCATCGACGCCCTGTCTCCGCTCCAATGTCGCATGGCAAATGCTGAGGTAACTATCGCCAGGCTGAAGGCACAACTGCAAGATCTGACGTCGGGACGTCTCACTTTGCAGCCCGGAAACAAAAACAGCAGCAGCAACAATTCTCTGCCACCGCTGACCCTTTTTATATTGCCAGCCTTCAAAAGGAACTGGCAGCCATCAAACACCGGCAGGAGCATTCCAACAACAATGTTGTTGTAATCACGGGGCTGCACTACACCCAGAAGTGCTCACACCACCTCTTGGCCTACTACATGCTCTTAGCTCTCGACCCCACCGTCCGTAGGAGAACCAGGATTATGGGAAGACTTAATGCAGCCACTAACACCTCGGTTGCAGTTCACAGACTCCCACCAATTGCTGTCGCTTTCTCTTCCTCATGCCCTCGTTCGCTCCACCTTGAAGTGAAAATAAAAAAGAGAAAGCTCCATACCTCTGAACTCAGTACCAACCTACTGGGTGAAGCCAAGGAACTAGCCCCAGACCACCAGGGGTTCATCAACATCAACGAGCTGCTTCCTCCAGAGGTACACAAGATGCGCGTCAGGGCCAGGCAAGAGGCCAAGAAGAGACATGGCTGCATGTCGTACGTACAGGATCTACATCCGCGCTGCTGAAGATAAAGAAAGAGCCACCATCAGCAGCAGCGATCAAGAACTGCCTAATTTTTTAGCCAAGAGGCTTCCGATCAATAACAGCAGCGTCAACTAAAATCAGTTCACCTCATTCCACCCACACCACCATCAACTTTATCACCGCTCACCACATCTGCATCCGTTTCCAAGGTAACGCTGTCTGATGGTTTAAGAGCCTGCCATTTCAAGACTGACTCCCTTACGGTTCTTGTTGAGGCTCTTTTTGTCCACTCGTTCCCTCTTTCACGTGGTAGCTGTAACTAAAACCTGTTCCCACATTTGACAACTACGCACTTCTTAAATGAGATAGAAACAGAAACGGTGGAGGTATGGCTCTCTACATCCATCACTCACTCACAGCTACAGTTTTAACATCTTCTAACGGCGTCTGGTCGGACAATCCAGGGAAGCCGGAGTATCTTTTCTGCGAGATCTCTGCAAAAGGAGTCTTATCTATTTTTGTTGGCGTTATTTATCGTCCACTTATGCCCCTTTTATCCAAGGCAACTATTTAATCGAAAAACTATCCACACATATGCACAACTACTCCACTAAGCTAATCATGGGTGACTATAACGCATACTAACTCTCCTTGTCTGAAGATGCCAGATTCATCAAGGTCTTCATAGAGGAGAACTCTCTTCAGTCGGTTCCATATGGTGCCGTACATCATAAACCGGAATCCGATACCTGGTTTGACCTCTGCTTAATCGACGAGCAGAATCGTTTGCTCTCGCATTAGAAGACACATACACCTTTCATAAACGGACATGACCTCAGCATGACGTCTCTCGACGTACAGATACCATGCTACGAACCTAAAACATTTACATTGCTCGATATTTCATCACTCGACGACTGCATTGCCATACTCAACTACAACTTGACTAACGTCATAGACCATCTCGCCCCATTGCGCACAGTGACTCCGGGACCAATGCTTAACCCGTGGTTCACCGTGGCTCTTTGTGACCTCTTGAAAGAACGGAAGAGACTCTACTGACGGTTTCGCAGATCACGTCTTTCGCTAGATCTATATTTGATGACTGATGTCGACGAGATCTGAAGAGAGCTATAGAAACTGGAATTATCACCTTCAAAGAAAAATCACCTGTTCGCTTCTCTATTGAAGACCTCAATATGCACTTCAGCGGAATTTTTAACGATCCGCTGGCTCCTACTGTAGAGGAATATCTGCACACTTTGTTCCGTGAAGATGACTGCTAAATAAAATCACCCAAAAATGAATGTTCTTAAAACACAAGCGATCGTCCTGGGTTCCTCCTATTATATAAATGCTTCGCCATCTACAGCTAATACCTACATCAACATAGAGAGAGCCCAGGTCGAATATCAATCATCTCTGCGTAGCCTGTGACTGGTGCTTGATTTTAAGCTAACTTGGAAAGAGCGCATTACGCAACTATGTAAGCGTGCTCATTCACTAATATACAGATTATACATTTTTAGAAAGAGCACCAATTTCGGACTGCACAAACATCTCGTGCAAGCTCTTCTGTTTAAAATCATTGACTATTGCTCATTAGATTACCGTGATTTCAATTACCGTGATTTTTTATATAATCAGCAAAACACTCATACCAAACTCTCTTGCTTTCTCTTAAACCATACAATTCTTTTTCTAATTTACAAACTTTATCTGTTCTATCATCATAACCTTTCGGTTGTTCTACATATACTTCTGATTTTACATAATCATTTTAAAGGGGTGTTTCTTTGGTTTTAAATTATTCAACTAATTTATAAATTTTTTTCATTAAATAATTTGTATTATACTTTATCGCTTTTTCATAAGTTAAAGGGCTATCCTGTAGTTTTATATGTCTCATTCAGATCTGTAAGCACTAATTCCAAAATATCGAAAGCTCTAATTCATTTATTTAGAAAAGGTAGATTATGCAATTTATTTTGGATACATTTGTCGCATTTCAAAAATACTGACTCCAACTTTTCCGGCATATTTTCAACTAATTTATTTTTGCACATATTTTCTAGATATTTAAAATTAAGATGACTTAACATTCTTTGGTTATTAAATTTACTCAATATTCTTTGATCATTAACAAGACCAAGCATTCCATAATGTACATTCATTCCGTGTTTTTTTCTCAATGTAACATTCTTTTCTAGCAACAAAACTACTTATTTTATGTAATCTATGCTCCTTGTGAGCAATTGCAATTAAGTTGTTTTACCTATTACATATCTTCGATGTATTTTCAACAGAAAGTAATTTATTATCATTTGTTATTTTTGTAAAACTCAACACTTTTTCATCCATTTCCTTAACGTAAAATGCATTAAATATTTCTATTCTATTAGTCATTTCATTCACATTGAAATAAGTTACAATATTTCCGACCTTTGTACCTTTTAAAATTCTAGCGATTCTCTAAATCTCTAATCTTTTTCTAAACGATAGATTCAAAAAAATATGGTTCATTATTTATTATGTGGTCGGAACTTCCTCTGCCTCTGTCATAGTAGCCTCGCTGTCTACTTCTTGCCAAAGCGTACCACTTCTCCAGCCTATTTCTCTGGCCCAAGAGTTTTCGCAAACTTTCTTGAAATGTCAAGAAAAGCAACCAACCAAAACAAAAACAAACAAAGCATCTTTTATCTTTACTTTGTTCAGCTTAAAATCGCTACTATTTTCTTTCCACTATCGCTATTATTTCGGCTTTTCCCACATACTTATTTTGTTCTTCAAAATTTCACAGCTTCTGTCGTCTTCTCGGAATGCATCCACCAGATCACCGACATACGATAACTTAGAAAGTCTCAGAATATAAGTTTTTAGCGTTATTTATGCGTTTTATAATTCATTTATCGTTTTTTTCAAATTTCGTGTAAAACAAACTAAAGTCTTCAAAATCTTTTAGTTTTAATTTATCTAAGACTAATTTTACCATATAACTTTATTGCTATAAATTTTACATGAAAAAGTTAAATGGAAAAGTTATACATATTTTAAAAGCACAACAGTTTACTACAGCAAAAATACTTTTTATACACTTTTACCAAAAGTATTGTCGAAAAAACGGTTTCTGATGCAAATAAATTGATTAAGTAGTTAATAATACACTTATAAAACGAAAATTTATAATAGCCAAAAAGGCGAGCGCACGGCGCGCGCATAAATGGCCGTGAGGCCGCAAATATTTGAACTACTTGTAGTCCCGCAGTTTGAGAGTTGAGCGCCTGCGCGGGACGGCACTGCTCCACTCTGCGTATGTCTGCATTTTGCTTAAGCGCGGGCTATCCTCGGCCCCGCAGGAGAATTGCGCTTCTAGAATACGGACTCTAGTAGTGCCGCTCTGGGTCTCACTGCCATAGCCATACTTTTGCATATTAGAATAAATGTCCTTTTTATGCAGTCTTTTATTTGTTCCTCTTAGCACAAATAAAACACTGCCTTCAACTACATGTATACATTCAAGATTCTTTACAAGAATCTTCAAGTAGATTAAAACGGACCAACTTATGATCCGGAGAGTGAGTATGGAGGGGACTCGAATAAGGATGGGGTTAGGAGGTTTGCCCCTAGTGATATTCCGAGTGCAAGTCCTATACCACTAGAGGGACGTCACTGTACGTGTATCTGGGCTAATGTTAGAGGGGAAGATCTCTCTAGCCACATGTGCTGTCTCAGACCTCAGGAGCGAAGACGGTAAGGTGGGGTCGTGAACGTCCTACCTACAGCTTCGATAGAGGAGCTTCCACTTAAAATCAAAGGATCAGGTAGAGATTCGGTGGTTATTCCCAAGGTGGGATGAAGAGTTTTGAATATAATGACTAAGAACAAAGGTAACGTTTAAGCTTATTGAATTTGTTGTTTATTTAGTTTCTCTGTATAAATTATGAGTTCTGATTATTTGGAGAGAGGGGTTAGGTTTGCCTAGGACTCTTCTGGAAGAGCGTAGCTCATAATACGTGGAGTCTGGGGGACCAAAGTATCTAACCTGTTCGCGAACGGCAGGTAAACCTGTTGATAGTCGTCGGGAAGACCGGCAAAAGACGATATTGATGGCTATGAGGCTCCTTTTATACTCGCGGCGCGCAGTGGGCTGTGGAAACTAAAAAGTGTGATAAATGTTTATTGCACTGGAAAAGCCAGTAAAATTTAATTTTTTTTTATTCTTACGATTTATCCGATCATCTATCAATATCCGTTTCCCCGTACACCGTACATTACATAAAAAAGTAGCAGTTGCTTTTTTGTTTTTAAATTGCGAATGTTTATTTAAACTCACTTTTTTAGTGATTGTCCGAAGAAATAAGGAAAAAAAATTATTTTTATTTATAATCAATTCTAAATAATTAAATCAGCAGTTTAAAGGTACAAAAGTTTAGTGTATTGTTAAAAACGGTGATTTAATAAGGTAAGGTTGATAACAACGTAAAATAATTTTTTTTTTCCTTATTTCTACGGACAATCACTAAAAAAGCGAGTTTAAATAAACATTCGCGATTTAAAAACGAAAAAGCATTTCACAAATAGTGCATTTTCTATGAGCTCATGTTGACTAAATTTTTCCTGATTTTTTAGCATCTCCTGCTATTTTTTTATGTAATGTACGGTGTACGAGGGAATCGGTTATTTATAGATAATCGAATAAACTCGAATAAACATTTATCACACTTTTTAGTTTCCACAGCCTACTGTTCGGCGGCCCCTCTCTCCAATGCTTTATGCGCGCGCGCTCTCTACTCGCACCCGAGCAGACTACGACTTATGCACTACTAATTACTATAGCTCGCGTCGAATACAGCGGCGTCGGTACATAGTTTGGTTCCGAGCTTGCTGAAACGTGTATGCCGTCTTATTGCCCCCCAATAAAAATTTTTTACACAGAGCTACAAACATTTTTATTCGAGACCACGGCGCTCAAGGGTGGGAACAAAATATGCGTATTTTCTTATTATTATTTTATTTACATAATACTTTAAAACTCAGAAAATAACAAATAAAAAATCGCCATTCTGTGGCATAAAAACAACAAAAAATAATCAAAATTAATTAAATTGCGCGAAAAAAATACGGGACAACGAAAGGAAAAACAAAAAGAATCCGCTGCTCTACAGAATTTTGCCCTCCTCGGGCTTGCTGTCGCTGCTGAATGTTGGCGATGGTGGGGCCGCCCACCTCCTTCTTCGCAGCTGCTCTCTCGCCTCCTCATCCCATGCCTGTTGGTCAGGTTTTTGAAAGGGTATATACTCCTCTTTCTTTGCTGGGCAAAATACCGGTGCGGGGCGTGTAGGGCGCCGTGTGTATGTGTGCAGGTGTGTGTCGGTCGTGGTGTGCGTTGCCGTCGAAATAAAGTTCCTGAAATTCAATCTTAGATTGTGTTTTATTAAACGTTAATAAAATTTGTCAAGGTGCCTAATATACTCGTCAAAGTTTCGCGATTTTATCATGCAATGATCTACGGATAAGACTAAATCCCATGTGGATTCCGCAAGCCCTCGAATTAACGCGGATCCGCTTGTTTTGATTCCAAATTATACGACGTTGAATTCCTATACGCGACTGACTATGTTGAATGCTGTGTATTTTCGCGAGTTCTCTGCGAGTTTAATTTGCCAGTAACTGGCTATGAAATCCGAAACACTTGTTATCTAAGTTTTTAGAACGGTCTTATTGACCCATCACGTTTTCTCACAATTTTGATTGTATTTATATATACGATATTCGAGTGTTTGATTATGTTCAACTCTAGCATTCGTCTGAATTCACTCAGCGTACCTTGTCGATCGACTCTCGGTATAGGGTACGGTTTACAAAACCACGGCGTCGTGTCTCTAATTATCAATTCATCAATCAAACATATCTTGATTTTAATAATAGAATTCTTCTGAAATTTCTGGGCAGTGTTGTACCTCTATTTCGGGAAACTACTCCTCGTTTCCCGATTTTAATGTTGCATCTTCCAAAAAGCATTCCAAGATGTTTATATTGTCTTCGACTTTCCTCTGGTTAGTAATTTTGTAGTTGTCGGGTTGTTTGTCTGTCGTTTTTTACATTGTCTGTACGTTGAGTTCTTTCCACATTTCTTATTTTTGCCACGGTTTTTCACTGGTTATTTTGTTATTTTGAAAGTCTTTTGGCGGACTATTGTTATTGATGGTATTGGTGGTTCTGTTATTTGGAGTTTTTTGGTTGTTAGGTGGTTTCTGTCTCTGTTTTGTTTTGTTTCTCGGTTTCGTTCTATCTGTTTTATAGCAGATATCACCAATTGTGTGCATGCAGTTCGTGGTTTTCTAGTTTGCCAATTGCAACGTATTTTCCAACTCTTTGCAAAATTTCATTGGCCTTTCCCAGGAAAGTTATTTGTATTTTGTAATGTCTATTTTTATTCGACGCGTGATATCTGGTGTCGAATCGTGGGACTCATTGTTTTTTTGTAATTAAATTTTCGAGTCTTTTTGACTCTTAAATTTGTGATTCTATAATTTTTTTAATTATTTCAACCTCTTCTGACTTTACGACTGAGAACTCCACCGCTTCTTTAACTTTCGTCAAATCTGCACATAATTGGTAGTTTTATTCAAAGAAAGAATCGTGATCTGATGTCAGTAAAATCAACCTTTTTGATTAGTCTATCGTGATTATGTTTTAATTCTTCATATTCCGCGTTTTGCGTTTCATTTGCTTTTTTAATTTTTTCGATAGCTAACGTCAGAGTATCGAAACGTTCGTCGAGTTTGAATTTTTTGGTTAGGTCCGTGTTGGTTTGGTAGGTGTTTAATAACAATGATGGTTCTTCGATTGACAACAGATCGTCATTTGTTTCTAAGTTCTCTACCCGCTCTTCAAGTGCACATTATTTTTTATCCAGTAGAGAGAGGTCTTGGACAACGGCTTCTTTCCATTCAAAAGCATTTTGGTCCGGAAATCAGCTATCATCCTCTCTGAGTTCATTGAAGATGATCTGAGAGCGTCTTGTATTAGAAGCCAGTTTTTATATTTTAAGTTTAATTTACTTGTTAATGCAATAATCTGTTTTGTCTAAGGTGGGGATCTTTTACATCTCCATTTTTCATCATCTACGATCTTTTAAAGACAATTCATAATTATAGACTGTCTTTAGACCATTCTTTGCTTTCAAAGGAGGGGATATCAGACTTGCCACTCCAGTGTTCTCACAAGGTTTTCTACTTTCAATAATCTCGAACTAGTTTCCTCGCGTAGTTTGTCGATGGTATCACTCATCTAGATGAGATCTGCTCCTTGTTTCAGGCAGAGATCCGGTGGTTACTCCCAAGGTAGTCAGTTTTTACATAAAATTTACGCAAGATTTTGCACAAGATCTTGCCTTATCTTATATATAAAATCTTATCGTTGGTTTTTAATCAAGAACTTACATAAGATATTGACTACAATAAAAAATTCAAAAACACGTTTCAAGATCTTATTTAAAATTATATGTAAGATCTTATGTAATAACTTACTTAAGATGTTGTATCACACTTTGTGAAAGATCTTAAATAAATCATAAATTATACCACGAAATACGAAGTAAATAATAGTAGTCAAGTTACCATAGATAATAAAGATCTGTTTGAAGATCCTTGTAAAGAATCTTAAATGTATACATATAGTTAAATTGGAATTTGTCACGTGTTTTCTGTATATACGAGAAGATTAAGGGTTTGCGAGGTTCAGGAATTTGTGGGTTAGAGAATTTATACAATCATGAGTTTACAAGTTTATTATGTTATAGAAGATACAAGTTTACTGGATTAGAAGTTCAAGACTTTATTAAATAAAGAGTTCATAAGTTTACTGCATTGCAGGATCAAGGGTTTAGGGCATTATGGGTTAAAGAGTTTATATAACCAATATTTTATATGTTTACAAGTTCTTATATAATCAAAAATTTACAAGTTCACTGTCGAGTTACGGTTGAGAGTATGGATTTAAGAGTTTATAGAATAACGGTTTCAGGAGTTTATGGATGGCATTTGTAGATTAAAATTGTCGAGGTTGAGGTTGTAAATTTGCAGTGTATACGAATTTATGAGTTTAATAGAGAAATGTTATAAGCTGGAACAAGTCAAGTATAATCTAATACATCGTATATTATACATATTATAAAAATACAAATTACATTAAGATAAAGTGAGTCTTATTGAATATTTGCAAAAGTTATCAAATTCGTTAATTTGTCCTGAACTATGTATCTGAAAATGGCTGTTTTAATATTTGCTCAAGATTCCTGCTTACCTGAACTACAATTTAAAGTAAATTATGACGATTCATCAATTAGATGAAAAGTTATTTGATATTAAAATAAGAAAAATCAAAATATAAGACTGTGTGCCCCATGGGATCGGACCCGTAAACAACTATATGCATTCACCATTCAATCAAGTAAAAGTATTTGTTAATCTTTTGATAATGCAGGCATTTTTCATTTTTGTTTGCCCGGCGGGCATTTGTCATCTTTTTTGGCCGCATATGCGAGCATTATCTAAAATAATTGATTATAGAATCAAATATCTTTAAAAAGCAAAAGAGGCTGTCTGTATTATTGTTGAGGAGGTTGACAGTACTGCAAAGAGAAATTAATAAATAGTGAAAACGCTTAATATGCGTATTTTACTGGTTATAATGTTGAAAGAATAATAATAGATTTTGACGAGGAGTTAGTAGATAACATAGATAAAATCTTAAAGAAAAAAAATGTACATTTACTTGTAAAGGATATACATATTATTATTATGAATTCCTTAACTTACATTTGTAAAATCGTGTAGCCTAATTGAATTTAACTATCTATAAGTATCCATCGACATACTTGTATTAACTTAAGTTTGAAAAATGTATATACCTTCTCCATCAATCAGGATAGTTTTTATAAGTGCTTAGATTGCAATTCAAATCTGACAATAATAGCTGGTTAGGAGGCAAATATAGTAGAAGGAGAGCGAAGATAGAATGGGATTTTATTAATAATTTAATCATCATAATTCGTCAGTCCTCTGCTATCTATCAGTCGAAAACTGCACAAATTCGTTTACTACGAAGAAATACTTCTCTAAGCGTATACGCATCTTCTTTTACTACATTACGAAGCTGCTGCGTATTATTGGAAGCTCTCTCTCTCTTTCTCTCTTTCTCTCTTTCTGCCTCTCTCTTTCACTTTACTCTCTTCATGTACATTGCAGGTAAATAATATGCGTGGCTAGCGTGCAACGTTTTTCGGTGACGTCATCGACTCGCTTTCATCAAGCACAACAGCATCTTCTTACTGTAATACAAAGCTACTGCTTATTATTTGGAGTTCTCGCTATAGGTATAATATGCATGTAGGCGGTTAATACGCGACGTTTTGTCTTTTTAGATTAGGAGAAACAAAGGTCAAATAATAATAGTCGTATATGAAAAGGTCTTTGTTTATTGTCCGATATATCCAAATTCTATCTTATTTATTATATCTCCATAATATTGTATGTATATATTCCCATTCTTGAGTGTAAAAAGATGCCAAACGAATATTCCAGTTCAACGAAAACTTCGCTCCCATACTTTGTCTGTTGCTCTCGATCTCGGGCTACTTGCTTCCATTCTCCGCGTCGTATACGTTTATGTATATATGTCCATGTAGGTTTCTCGTGGAAACGAACTCGCTTATCCATGCTGCTATTTATTATTAACATTAAATTTGCACTGTGCATCTCTTCTCAAACGATATGTACTCTGTGCGTTAAAATTGCCTGAATGAGCACTCTAAAGATGGTGTATTGTCTCAAATTTTTTCTACAACAATACGTTTCTATGTGCCCAGTTTGCCTTGAATGTTAATTTGTAATATGGACAGTGAGGCCCCAAAATATAATATTTCAGCCTTTGTAGTGAAGAAAAGCCTATCTCACTCATGTAGAGTACATGACAATTGATTTTTTCGAGCCATTGCTTTTCCTCAGTTCCTTTTACTACACGAAGCTTGCGTCATATAAAATATTTTTTAACACATTTTCAAGCTCCTCATAGGCTAAAGTTCCTAAACTCTGAGATAATCCATAATAATTGCGCTCCAGCCAGAGATTTTCACACCGGTAATTTACTGTGAGTCTACATCACGGTGTAGGCGGTTTGGACAAACATACCAATTGCTTGAGACATGAGTTGAGTGGAACAATGGCAAGTTTCTTCACGACAAACTCGTTTATTGGCTTTTTGAAACCTTGCACATCTATCCCATCTTCCATACCACCCTTTAAACGAGTTTTTCTACATCTCCACTCAGAGGATTGTACTCAACTATACGATTATGTACGATCAGACAGTATGCAGATGCATTAATTGGAGAATTTGCTCTAGTTGCAAACTCGAGACATACATCCACTAAAGCTTGTGTTAGGGACTCTCATTTATTTCGAGCAATCAATGACAACGAGAGGAACATACACCAGATATTCGGTCTTATTCAGCATTGGCTCAGCCTCTTTGTTGTAGTAGGCATTTTGAAAATTGGCATACATGTCGTATAGAACTGGGACTCCGTAGGGATAGTGTTGAGAATTGAGAAAGAGTGTGACGTTGCTTATGTTACAATGATCAAAGCGACTGGCATTAAATTAATGAAGCGAGGCTTCTCTGAATCTGGCTTGTAGTCTTTACAGTCCATACATGTTTCAATGTTCTGGGCAGTAGTAGATACTCAGATAGTTCCCAGCTACGAAAACTCAAGGTGACAAGTCTATCCTTTTTCAAGTGATAAAGCAAATTAATTTTATACTTATCCGATAGTACTATACTCGTATACGGCATCAGCCATTCAGTTTTGGTGATTTCAAATTTGGAATCCTTGTAAACTTGTTCATCAGGTACTTCTACTTGCTTCTGTATAACTGAATTTAAATCATAATTCGATCTTGTGAAAATGAGTCCATATTTGGTATTCGCAACGATTTAGCAATAATCCTCAGCAAAGCCTAAGTGGAATTGATATGTTTAAATTGCCATTATTGTCTACCAATTGCCGTTGAGTCTCACCAATATCGAGCAACCCAGCAGTTTCAATAACTGAGCTCTGACTAGAGCTGAACGTTATGAATCCCTTCATAAGACTTGCCAACCCGACATTGTTACATCGATCAATCTCGACGGCGTTGAGTTAGTAACGAATGTCTTCAAATAGATGACACATGGAGTTCTTTACGAATATTGTGCCTGCAACGGCAGTGCCATTTGTTTTTTGCAATTTTTCACATATATGCAATGAACTACGCGAAGTCAGCGCACATAGATCTTGATGTTGTATATCTATACGTATTGCGTCGTTATTAGTGAAATTTGACGAAGTATAGGACTGATGCGCATGAATCTCGTAATGCATTACACATTCGTCAAATACGACAGGTGACTGTATGCTTAGCCCCACCTCCATTTCATTGAAAACATCAGAATAGTAAGCGTGCCAAACGCAGGCCGAAAAGCCCATACAAGTCATCAAGCGGCTAAAGACGATGACACATGCCAGGAGACAACCGCAAGCAGCAGTACTCATGGTGACGGCGACGAAAGCGGGAGACTGTACGATGATTATCATATTACTGTACGATACCTGAAGTAAAGTCTACATAGCAGAAACCACGGAATAAGGTATAATGAACAATCTCCAGCAGTGTCAAGTCTACAAAGACCTCTCCGGCTCCATTGTTCCTTACCCTTTTTACAGACAGCAGGCAGCTCCTCCGTCGTGATTGTTGGAATTGCTTTTTCCTTTATCCTTGCTTCGACAACACACAGCTGCTACGATTGTCTTGGAAGCAGCCTAGACACGACCCGTTGGAACAATTCGGTGTATGTAGGAGGAGGTACACAGCAGAAAATAGGATAGATGTGCAAGGTTTTAAAAAGCCTATAAATGAGTGTGAGGGTGTGCGATTGTGTGCGGGAGTGCAGGGGTTGACTAAAAGCGAGGATGGAAACTTGCGGAACGTTAACCTAACGCGTATGGAAACCCACCACGCTTTCTTCACAGAATAAATGTGGGTAGGAGGCTGCCTAACGAGCAGTCACCGAACCGATGACTGGTACGACGGGTCACCAGTACACAGGGCCGGGAAGCCAAGCCCCACAGTGAGATATCGAACGCGCCAGATCGCACTGTGTTTCCCGGATAAGGGTTGGATTCTGTTTGGCAGTGGTAGCAGACTTCACGGTGGAATGGTGTAAACCGGAGCCACTTAGTTCGAATGCGAAGTGGAAGACGTGGGGCTTACTAGAACAAACCCGCGAACTCGAACCAAGGGTTACGACTTTAGCGCGGTGCTTTCGGGCACTTCTGTGGCGTTCCTTCGGGGGCCTCCGTGATGATGAGTTTTGGTACTCGATAGAGGCTGCCAGCTGAAGTTAAACAGCTTCCCTATGTGAAAGAGAGAGTCTCCCAACTGTCTTTTCAGGTGATACTGAATGGGTTGGCTTACTCGCTGATCGCTCGCATGGCGGCAGTGAATACCCAAGGGTGAAGCAAACTGTCGTCCGTGGATAGAGGTTAGTACCCTCATTATTAGTGTGTGCGGAGGTATGCGTGTGTGTATAGGCGGGGAGTGTCTGTGTGTAGGTTGGTGGGATACATTCTGATGTAAGCGGGAACGTGAAGGTGGATGGGGTGAGTGTGTGCGTGTCCGGTGCGTTAACCTGATGGCTTAAAGACCAATGGATTTAGTCGCTGCTTATCCGACACACGTCGGATACTGAGGATGGGGCTGCTTTTACAATTTTATAATCGAGGTCATGCTATGGTATCTCCAAAATTTTTCTCTAATATCTCCTTTTCCATAAGAAAAATGATAAAACACACACACACACACACGGACACTATTAGTAATAGTTTGTAGTCTGGTAGTAGTGCTATAGGCTGTGTAACGGTTGCGTTTCCCTTGTGCCGAATGTCTCAGTCGGAACGCAGGATTCGGCATGGGGAAATGGAAAATAATAAAGTTTATCTGTAGTAAATGATCATATATTTACAGAACTTAATCTACATTTGGAGTCTAGATGTTATCCCCAATCTGAAACAGATAAATCAACGCGAGTGGTTTAGAAAGATTTCGTTTACAATATATTTACAGAGTCTCGGTACGGAATAGTTACAATATTGTCGGTACGGTACGGTACGATGCGAGTGTAGGTGTGTGGGTATATGGGGCTTTGTCTGTGTGTCGCTATGTTAGTTTCTGTACGCGCGCTCTCGATTCGCTTCGTGCGGATTCGCCTTTCTAATCGTGCGGGTTCGCCTTTCTGTTTGTTGTGTTCGGCCCCGTGTCGGTGTGCGCGCGGCTGAGTTTCTATGTGTGTTTGCACGAATTGGCCTTAACGTCCAGAGGTCAAGGCTAAGAATGAAATTTAATTTGTCTGTTCGTATTACCACCTATTCTTCTGGCCGGTTTTACAGCTCGTAAAGTCACTAACGCAATTATGAAACTCACATGAGATATACCTACAGACAGGTACAATAAAAAGATGACGCTTTTATTGCTGTTCGACTGCAGCAAGGCATTTGATAACATCTCGCCATCAAGATTCTCCAGAAGTCTCTAGGGCAGCTCTCCTGTGGATCAAATCATATTTACAAGTTTGCTCTCAGATGGTTATTTCCAAAAATGACGGAAATTTTGATTTATTAACAACAGATCTGGGAGTAACACATGGCTCTCTACTGGGCCCTCTGTTCTTTTGGCTTTATGTATACTACCTACGGGAAATGCTTGACTAACGCACAATCAAATACAAATACTCGCATAATCAAATGTTCTACACAGATAACCTCCAGATTAATCTAAACACCACCAAAGATAAATTAATGGTCTTGTCTGGCGTTGAGTAGAGGGAGGAAATTTTTGTTCCATTTAGAGATGAAGTTGTCACCGCAGAGATAAAGCCGCAGATGGACGCTGTAACCAAGAAGGTAATAAAACCCTTTAGAGTCTGCGGTCTATAGGGGGTTGCACCAACAAAATACTTCGCAAAAGATTAGTCAAGACACTAGTACAACGACACCTGGACTAAATGCAGTTGTGTGTTTAGACGCTACGAATGGGCAACGAATATGAATTCCGAAACTGATGTGAGTAATGCATATGTGACATACATTTTTGGAGTAAAGGGAGACGAATACATTACTCTCTAACGGAAATGCCTGAGTTGGCTTAAGTCGGACTTTGGCAGGTTTCTTCTCTATAAAATTAGTAACACGCAAGAGCAATGTTACTTTGGTAACTTATTTATCAAGTATAAACCCAGATACAGAGCTAGGTGAATATTTTAGGAACTGCAAATTCCTAGGTGAGGTAGGATATTTCTTTCAAGTTCATCGGGTCAGACTCTGAAATTCCCTGTCTCCTTTTTTGACCAATCTACCATTATTCTCAGCTTTCATACGCGCGCTACGTCAACACCTATTCAGCATTGATACATGAATTTGTGACACGGATTCTGGCTCTGAATTTATCATTAGTATTACTTTAAGTATTATATTATCTTCTGACTAGTCAAATACTTATTGTAAGACGTGGGTGTGATCACTTGTAAGTATTTAATTTGGCTTATATGTCATTTATTACTGTTGTAAATTTCTAATGATCTTACTAAAAATTGTAATCATACAATTATGTATTAATATAACAAAGTGCATATATTTAAGAAATGCTCTATGCAGCCAATGCGAGCGAATCAACTCTAACACCTAATCTGTCATATGCGAATCCCTATCTACCTTAAGAAACTACCTAGCTACCCTGTACCCTCACATACTACCCTATGTATATACAGGGTGTCTGAAAAATTCCGGAACGGCATGATAACATCTGAACTAACAATGATAAAAAATAAAAACACACGGTTGTTAGGATTTTTTGCCAGCTTTCCGATGGGGACCTTGAATTTGACCTTGACCATGTTGATCAAAGTCATTTGAAGGTCAAATAGATTTTTTTAAATAGGACCCCACATTTTCGACCCCGGAAATGAAAAGAGCGAAAAATTTTACGTTCAAATATGGTCTAAAATATTTTAAAATTTGACCTTGGAAGGTATGGACAAGGACAAATGCAGGTTTGGTACGATAACTCGAAAATCAGAACTCGTAGAGAACAACATTTAAACGTGATATTGATAATAATTATCCAGCTATTTGATGGAGACCTTGGTTTTGACCTTGACCATGACCTTCAAGGTCATTTAAAGGTCAAATCGATTTTTTTAAATAGAACCCTCCATTTTTGACCCCGGAAATGGAAAATTTAGCGTTCATATAGGGTTTTGACCATTTTAAAATTTTGACTTTTGCAGATCATGAACAAGGTTCATCCCAGGTTCAGTTCGATAACTCGAAAACCAGAATTCGTAGACAAAATTATTTAAGACACAATATTCATGATTATTAATGACCTGCAAGGCCATTTGTAGATTAAATCGTGGATAATTTTGCATCTTAAAAACGAATCCAATTTAAATCTTAACTTGACTTGATTGCTTCATCGTAAATTCTACATCATCAACTCAAATTATTCTGGTATTCAAACAACCCCATTGTTGAACGTCCCTGTCATTATAAATTTTTTAGTTATCATTATCTTACATCTAAACTACTTCAGCATAATTTTGACCCCGTAGACTCAAATTACTCCACTTCTACTTTCACTTATTAATTGTTTAAATTTTCTCGACACATATAATAATAATAATAATAATAGTAACGTCTTAATTTTTAAACCTTCCATTAAATGGACAAGACTTGTTTGAATGAATAATGAACATTAACAATTTAAAGAAAGGTTCATAATAAACCATAAAACTATTTTAAAAATTAAATTTTAATTTGACCATCAGGGATATTGTTAATCAAGAATTTCTAAAAAATTTCTTCGTTTAATCTTCTCAATCTCAGTCATCTTTCATTCAATTTCAATTTACCAAAGCTCATTTTTTATTTCTTAGTATCTCGTGATATATATAGATTGACAACATTTTTTCTAGAAAAGAAGTATTTCTCTAATTTTGTCTTGAAAATAGTGTTTTCTCGTTCAATGGTCATTTTTTCGTCGAATATTTTTCAGTAGTTAATTTGTCATTTTTCGCAGTCGTGCATATTTATTATCTGCACATAAACATGCAACGACTTAATGAAAGAGAAAGAATTTCACTTTTGATGATGATAGGCCGGGGTGAACTTAGACGATCTTACGAAGATGTCAAAACTCTCTTCAATGAAACTTTCAGACTTGGCCTTACTCCAATTTCTAAATCTACAGTATCGAGGGCTGTCGGACAATTTCATGATACAGGAAGTGTAGAAGATCGTCCTCGTTCTGGAAGACCGTCTACTGCAACAAACGAAGAAAAATCACTAGATGTCGTATTGTCACTTACAGAGGATCCCCATACTTCAATACGCAAAATGTCTCAACAATATGAAATAAGCAAGTTTTCTATTCAGAAAATATTAAAAACTAACAAATTCCATCCATTTAAGGTTAATCTTGTGCAAGAGCTGAACGAAGATGATTTTGATAGGAGAGTTGAGTTTTGAGAAGAAATGATGTCTAGGATTGTTAAAGAGCCCAATTTTGCCTCCAATATAGCCTTTTCGGATGAAGCTACTTTCAAATTAACTGGTACCATGAATAGGCATAACTGCGGATATTGGGCTCAGCAAAATCCTCACTGGATGCGCGAAGACAAAACCTAATATCCCGAAAAATTAAATGTTTAGGCTGGAATATTGAATAATCAATTGATAGGTCCCTTTTTCATAGAGGGTAATTTAAATGCAGCAAAATATGAGGACATGTTCCGGACGCAAATCGTTCCTAGAATTATAGAGGTTACGAGAGCCAATTTGGAATACACGTGGTTCCAGCCAGATGGTGCAGCAGCTCACTATGGACACAATGTTCGACTGTATTTGAATACTGTGTTCATTGATCGCTGGATTGGCCGCAGAGGTATTATCGAATGGCCCGCTAGATCACCTGATCTGACTCCTCTAGATTTCTTCCTCTGGGAATACTTATAAGATCGTGTTTATAAAACTAAGCCACAAAATTTAGATGAATTACGGCAAAGGATAATTGATGAAAGCACTTTCATTTCGGCAGATCACATTCAAAATTCTATTCATAGTTTTCATTATCGATTAGGTTACTGTCAAGAAATCGAATTTCATCAGTTTGAACATTTGCTAAACTAATTCTTGCCTTAAATGGTCTAACTCAGTCTTGCCTTAACTGGTTGGACAACACCAAGTCTTGCCTTAAATGGTTGGACAACACCAATTCTTACCTTAACTGGTTGGACAACACCTAGTTCAGCTTTAATTGGTCGGATCGAGTCTTGCCTTAACCAGTTGGGCCGAGTCTTACCTTAATTTGTTGGATAACACCAGGTCTGCCTTAATTGATCGACAATGGGAGGTCCTGTTTAAAAAAATTAACGTTCAAATCATCAGGAAGGTCAAAGTCAAGTTCGCATTCGAGGTCCTAATCAGACAGTTGGAGAAATATTATGAATATTACGTTTTAAATGTTGTTCTCTACGAATTCTGGTTTTCATAATATCGTACCAAACCTGAATTGTCCTTGTCCATATCTTCCATAGTCAAATTTTAAAATATTTTAGACCATATTGGAACGTAAAATTTTCAACTTTTTATATTTCCGGGGTCGAAAATGGGGGATCCTATTTAAAAAAATCTATTTGACCTTCAAATGACCTTGATGAACATGGTCAAGGTCAAATTCAAGGTCCCCATTGGAAAGCTGGGAAAAAATCCTAACAACCATGTGTTTTTCTTTTTTTACCATTGTTAGTTCAGATGTTACCATGCCGTTCCGGAACTTTTCAGACAACTTGTAAATATACCAGCAGCCGGAGAGACGCGCACGTCAGCGCGGACAGCCAAAATGCGGGAAGGCCTTTAGAGAGGGGACTCGCAATTAGAGACAAATTCGAGTCAGTGAGCTTTGGTCTGCACTCGCGAATAGTCAAGGTTCTCACGCACTTCCAAAGGTGAATAAATAGCAACAGCAATCACAGCAACAAAAGCAGCAATAGCAGCACAGCAGCAACAGCAGCACCCAAAGCCACCGTAGCAGCATCAACCCAGCACCCACGGCAAGGTAGGAACTCCCTGGCCATATCCACCACCGAATACCACCGCCTCCGCGGGCATTACACAGGAGTGTAGTGAATTTTGAGCACCAAAGCATCGTCGCAGGGAACCGGCCACACGAGCGAATTCAGCATCACGCAGAAGCAAAGCGCAGGAGTGCTTTATATTTCTACGGTGGCCATTATCGCCTCGTTACAACTGGCGCCCAAAACGTGTGGATACATGAGTTAGGAAAGTAAAAAGTATTGCGCGCGAACTCGATAGAGGGAATTTCCGATCCGGCGAAAAATAAGTGAATTTCGAGGAAAAATGGTTGAATTTCCGCGAGTTCGAAAAGGCCTAGGCGCGATATATAGCATTGTATTAGCGCCGAGTCAATCAAAACAAACGTCGGTTCGTTGGTCGACTGAGCAGCAGCGCGAGAGAGTAGGAGAATCCGCGCGTAAAATACTCAATACTTGCACACATTTCCTGACCCAATGTATGAAAGTTACATTTATGACGAATTATATCACAATTCTTTATAAATTTTAATTCTAACGTATAGCCCCAACATTTATTTAATTAAAAAAAAAATTAATAGACATCATTATTTCTATAAAATTAAACTATAATTTAAAACTAGCTAAAAACGCTCGCTTCGCTCGCGAACCACGTATTTTCGTCACAATGTTTTATTATCAAATTCGTTATAGAACAATAAAACCGTTAAAAATCAATTAATTTAAAAAACATTATGCAAGTTATCATTATTATTAGCATTTTAAAATAAACGTTATAACAAAATAATAAGCAAAACATTTCCTGTTTAATATATATATATATATATATATATATATATATATATATATATATATATATATATATATATATATATATATATATATATATATATAACAGTTGATAAATAATAAATAAATGTGTTAACAAATACATATGCTGCTGTTTATTGTATCATATAAAATTTAAATTTGAATTTGTTTTGGGAAATTTATAAAAATATAAAAATGATAATAAACTAAATACACATATTTGTAGTATAATTTCATAAACAATAAAATACATTATTTTTGGCAAATCATATCATAATATAGTTATTTTTATATAATTTTATGGTGTATATGACATAATTTAACAGAATGGTGTCATATTTTGTGATTGAAGATTTAGTAATAAATGAATAAATATATAATTAATTTCATCGATTATAATTAACATCTAAAATATTATATTTAACGTTTTATTATACCAATAAATCATCCATAATATACCGAATAAATATGATCGTATAACATATGATGATAAATATAATATTGGATGAATTGATATAATAATGATTATAATTTAATTTCACGATTCGTAGTAAAGCAAATTGATGACTTACTATATAATGATATTACATCATTTTTTATGTACTCATTTATTTTTGTTTGTGATTATACTTTATCAAAATCGAAAATGATATTAATTAATTGACGAACAAACATCTACAAAAGATTAAGTTCGTTATGAAGTAAAAATAAAAAATCACATTAGCTTGGGGTGCGTAGTTGCACGGGTTGTGAGATAATAATAATACGATGGATACTATAATTAATACATTCACTGTAGATCAAAAACGAATATTGATTTAATTATAAATAGCATCATTAACAATATTGGTAGTAAATTATATTTTATTGATGGTCTAGGTAGTAGTGGCAAAAGTTAATTAGACAATGTTATTATTAAATATTTAATATCTTTAAATATATGATTCCTTGCAACAGCATGGACTGGCATTTCTGCTTATTTGTTAATTAATGGTAAAATTGTTCATAGTACATTCAAATTGCCACTCAACATTAATGAACAAACAACGTGTATTATTTGTCCTAATTCAAAATACGGAGTATTTTTGAAAAATACGCAAGTTATAATTTCGGATGAAATTTCAATGGTTTCAAAACATACCTTTGAAGCAATAAATACATTTTTTCAAGATTAATGCGGTAATAATGATTTGTTTGGTAATAAAATTATTGTTACATCAGGCGACTTTCCACAAACACTTTCTCTGGTTTTCCATGGTAACCGGACAAAAATAATAGAATCATGTATAAAAAGAAGTCAATTATGGTCATCTTTGATAAAATTATCACTAAAGGATAATTTAAGATTGAAAAATATAGGTAATGCATTTAAAAATTGGCTCCTCGATGTAGGAGAAAACAAAAATGCGACAAAATTTGAATTAGTATATGATATGAGAGAAATTTTAAAGGAACTTATTTGTAATGATTATTTAATTACAGAAATTTTTGGACATAAAATAGATCCAAGTGACTTAGCTTTGAAAAATAAAGAGATCTTATCGCCTTTAAATTATGACGTATTAGAAATTAATGAAAATATAGTAGAAAAAATTGACGGAAAAAGTTACGTATTTTATAGCGATGACAGAATTGAGAAAGAAGTTGATGATATATTAACAGAATCAATACCAACATAATTTCTAAATTCATTAACACCTAATGGATTATTACCACCTAAATTGATTTTGAAAAAAGGTGCAACAGTTTGTTGTTTAAGAAATTTAGATATTGATGGAGGCCTCTGTAATGGAACGAGACGAAGATATAAAAGATGTGAAAAATTATATAATTATAGGAGAAATCATAACTGGTAAAAATTCTAGTAAAATTATTTTATTACCACGTATTGATTTGCAACCGTCATTAGAAGAAATATCTTGTCATATGATAAAAAGACAATTCCCAATACAATTGAGTTTTGCCATGACCATAAATAAATCACAAGGTCAATCTTTTGATAAAGTTGGATTATATTTGCGTACTCCAGTATTTAGTCATGGTCAATTATATGTCGCTTTATCTAGAACAACATAATAGAAAAACTCAAAAAATGCAAATTAAACAATGACGCAAAAATATATACACGAAATATAGTATATTCAGAAATATTTCATAATGAATAATATTTATTTAATATTTTTAAAAATCTAGGAGATGTCTCACATTTTATAGACATTATGATTTTATTTACACATTTAGAAATACATGTCTACACATATATATATATATGTATATATATATATATATATATATATATATATATATATATATATATATATATATATATATATATATATATATATTGTAACGGTGGACCCTGCGTATGGCAACACTGGGTGTTTTGTCCACTGCGTTACCGATGAAATTCTCCGTCTCCTTCTACCGCTTCAATACATACGAGGCGGCGGGCCGCCACGGCCCTGGGCGCCAGGCACCGGAGTGCCAGGGATCCCGCGATCCCCTTACCTTGAGACGCCGCCTCGTGTCGAAACATCACTTCGTCCACCTGCTCGGCTAGCCAGCATACGAATTTATACACAGAGAAAATGAGACAATTACACAAGGTCGTGGGTATCAGTACGGAATGAATGAGCAATGCTAACTTTGATTCCTTCTGTATTTCACTTAACAATCTTCTTCGTAATTAATTTACATTCTGGCGATCTCCGACCGCGCGCTTTACTAACTATGACATTCCCTTCGATTCGTACACATACTCACTCTGTGGCTCGCATGTCACCACGCCGATGTTCGAGCGAGAATATGCCGACGCACGCCCTGGGCGCGGATCCGGTCGTTTCGAAATCCTGTTCATTGATCCGGCGCCGAACTCGCTCGTGCCTGCCGGTGTAACCTCCTAGCCGCGGCGTGTTCGTCAACACGTCGCCGGACGGCTTACCCTAACCATTCTCTCCCGACGTACGCAAGTCCCCAGGCGCACCCGCCGTTGCCGCGCCGGTGACTTCGCCCGAACTTCGACGCGAACATTCACTCACTTCATACCCCTATGTTTAACCTAACGGGACCGCTGTCCCAACTACTATCTACTTATATTACAATCGGTTATTAATTTTATCTAATACTAAATCTTAATCTAATGCGAGTTAACGCGCGGGCTAGAACTAGCGATAGTCGTGTCCTTGTGTCGTCGTGTAGGTCATGGTTGTGTTGCATACGAGAGCATGGACAATAGCTTGTCAGTGTAGCTGTGGTCTTTGTCTTTATCCTGAAAACGTCAGTGTAATAACGATAGTCATGTTATAAGTGGTAGCGTCAGTGTAGCAACGATAATTAGTGTAACGATAGCGTCAGTGTAATAATTGTACTCATAGTGTAAACGATAGCGTCAGTGTGATAACGATAGCCATAGTGTAAACGATAGCGTCAGTGTCTTAGTTGTAGTCATAGTGTAAACGATAGCGTCAGTATAACAATTGTAGTCATAGTGTAAACGATAGCGTCAATACAATAATTGTAGTCATAGTGTCAACGATAGCGTCAGTACAATAATTGTCGTCATAGTGTAAACGATAGCGTCAGTACAATAATTGTCGTCATAGTGTAAACGATAGCGTCAGTACAATAATCGTCATGTCAGTCAGGTGTACAGTAGTTATAGTTTGCGGTAAATCAGTAGAGGCGTAATGTCCGATTAATACGCCGAACGACTCAGCGCTGTTAAGCCGGCGAAGCATGCTATAGCTGCACTCATGTTTCGCCGCACTCCTGCCGCCATATTGCCCACGTGGCGTGTTAATTATCGCGAGTTCGCGCTACTCCGCAATCGGCACACTATTTCCCGCAAGCATCACTTAATACAATATGCACTCTACTCACGGTTACGCAGCACTCCGTCGCACAACACTCCTTTAATATAACAAAACGTCGTCCACGTGGTCCGGTGCTCGACAAAGGAAGAAGTAGCGGAGAGTCAGTGGTCAAGCATCTGTTGCTACGGCAGTCAGAACGAAAAAGGGAAGAGATGTTGAACAGCGCTCGCGTCTACCCCTCTCGCCGTCGACGTTAGGTTGGGTCGCTCGCCTACCTACTCTCGCCCTCGCGCCGTCGGGCCTAGCCGAGGCTCCGCGAATACGGCCGAAAGCGCGCTCGGCGACTCGTGCCGCGGCACTGCCGTACTCTGCGCGGCCGCTTGTGACTGGCAGTGAACTGCCATGTTACAACTCTCTTCTCCCCGGGGGGGTGCGGGTGGCACTAACGATACCCTGGACTGATGTTGGCGTGAGGTGGTTCCGATACTGCGTCACTAGGTCGCCCTGCTGGTGGTCGGGCTCCTGTGAACGTTGATCGTCGTCTTGCTGACGTCGTGGTGGTGATGCGGGTCCTTCCCCCCCCCCCCTCGAGTCTAGTTAGGCTATATTCAAATTTATGGTGGAGAAATTGATTTTGGGTGTTGTCGATAATATAACTTAATTTATTAACTCAGATATATCTTTTCTTTTAACAAAAACTTTATTTCCTTAAAAACGATAACAAGCGTAATAGTGTGTTTGTGATGTGTGGTTGTGTACGATAGCTGGGTCAGGTGTGATGTATGCGATAGCGTTAGTGTGCACGGTAATCAGTGTGTCTGTCAGAGTGTCTAATGTCGTGATGGTAGTCCTATTCGGTTTTGCGTCACGTCCTGTCCCGTGTTGTCGCGTGTGGTCCTCTGGCCCGCCATTCCTCGACATGGATGGGGCACTCCTTGATGGTGACATTGCCCAGACCGCACCGGTAGCAATACCGGTATTGGTGGTGCGCGCGGTCTGGACATCTGGGAGCCCGGTGGTTTTGGCTCCCGCAGGCCCAGCATCCTGGTCGAGGTGCCGTCACGTACACCTGGTGATCCCCTATTATCCTTCACCCCGAATAGTCCTCTACCCGGACTGGGGATGCCGCTGATGTTGACGGCCTCGGTGTTGGTGAGGCCGCGGCTGTAGTGGTGGCCAGGGACGGCGTGGCGGATGTAGCGGTGGCCAGAAGTGGCTGTCGTCCCGTCTGCTGTGGTGTAGTTTGGGTCGGTTTGGCGGTCGGCCAGTCCCCCGTCTGGGTCGCCATTTCTGCTGTCGGTGCGTCTCCTGTCTGAGTCTCCTCGTCCGTCGTCAGTTGTTCTGTCGACGTCTCGGCATCCACGGACGGGAGGACCGTGTGTACCGAGACGTACCGTCGAGAGCGAAAATGTCGGTCTCACCGGTGTCTCCTCCTTGCCTAAGCACGGCAATGTGGAGCCCGGTGACTTGCATGGCCGGTTGCGCACCAGCTCGACGACCCTGTTGTACGTTTCCTGGATAACTTCCAGGATCTCAGGGTCGTCGCGCAGGAGTCGCTGGATCCAGCTCATGTGCGGGTCCAAGGGCTCGTAGGCCCATAGAACGTCACGGTCGGGAGTCGAGTTATGTCTGTCTCGTCTGTCCCATGGTGTCGGGGTCGCCTGTGCCCGTGGTTTTGTATGCGGACGACGGAGGGGGGGTTCCTCGTCCGTGGATGAGGCATCCCAATCCATGGACTCCCCCTCCTCCGTGGGGGTGTGGAGTGGCGGCGAAGCATGCCGAGGAGGACTCGCTGTCGACTCATCACTATCAATAGTGATGCAGTCGAAGTCCCCCTCCTCCAAGTCAGACGTATCCCCCAGGTGGACGTCCTCGTCAATGTACGTCTGTCGTGCCATTTCATTGCGTCGGTAGTAGTCGAGAGGGTGGTCGTGCGGTAGCGGTAATTGGGGTTGTGTGTGCGTGCGTGTGTGTTTGCTGTATTGTGGATGGATGGTATGTTAGTGTGAATGAAGGTGGGTGAAGCGTGTGTAAGAATGAAAAGCAGTGGTGGTTGCGGTAACGGTGGCGATAGGCTGAGCGATAGCAGGAAGCTGAAATTTAAGCATTAGTTAGCGCTTTGAGTCCAGTATTCCGCTTAGTGTTAGTAGCGTCAGTCTGGTTTGTTAGTATTATGTCTGGATCTATATTTCTTTATGTCTGTAATATGTATGCGTGGGAGAATTTTGTCATCGTCAGAGATTAGTTCGTAAATTAATGGAGAAATTATTTTAGACATTTTGAACGGTCCTTTATATTTGTCAGTCAGTTTGGCTGATACATTTTTGTCAGCCTTTGACAACACCCTATTTTTCAACCATACTTTCTCGCCTACCTTGAACACGAGATCGCAGTATTTGACATTGTAATGCTTGGCTTGCCTCTCGTGTGCCATCTCGATATTCAATGCGATCCAATCGTGGATTGCCTGTAATCTAGTCATTCGTCTTGTCCATGTCGTTACATTAGCGTTGTCGGTGTTATAATTACAGTCCAGTTCTTTATGAATCGAGTGCAATGGCAACGGTTCGCGTCCAAAATTTAGGAAAGCTGGTGTCACCCCAGTGGAAGTGTGCTTTGCAGTGTTAAATGCGAATCGGAAATCATTAATATGTTTATCCCAGTCTTTGTGATTCTGCCCGATAAATGCGCAGATCATTGATTTCAATACTCTATTTACTCTTTCTACTGGGTTTGCTTGGGGTCTGTAGGGGGGGGGAGTGTTTTAGAATGATGTATTTTTAGCTCTTTCGTAAGTTCTAAAATTGTGTTATTAACAAATTCTGTTCTGTTGTCGGTTAATAGTAGACGCGGTGTGCCCCATCTGTCAATTACTAAGTCTACCATTGCGTCTTTGATTGCTTTCCCGGTAGCTTTGCGGAGGGTCTTAACCTCAATCTATTTTGAGACCAGGTCCTGTATAACCAGGAAGTAAGCCATTCCGGACTTACTGGTTGGAAATGGGCCCATTATGTCCGTTGCTACCACTTCCCAAGGATGCTCGATTATTCGCTTGCCTAGATACCCTGGTGCCCTCGTTTGATCAACTTTAGACTTTTGACAAGTTTCGCAGTTATTAATATAATGTACTACGTCTTTGAATATTCCCGGCCAAAAATATTCCTGAATTAGTCGTGAGTATGTCTTATCGATGCCAAGGTGGCCGGCTTGGGTTGATTCGTGAGCTAAGGTTAGGGCTTTTTCCTGTTCGTCATTTTTGAGTACTAATTTCCATTCCGACCCGTCTTCTTTTATTGCTTCGACTACGGGATTTGGGAGTTTAGGAAAGAGTCTGTCGCCGCGTATTGTCCAGTCAGTAAATTTGTTGGGTGTATCTGTCACGTCACGTAGGCGTCTTTCGTACTAGTCGTTTAGTGTCTCGTTGAGGGTTGAAGCTATTTCTTCGTGGTTTTCGAACATTCGCGACAGTGCGTCCGGTACTTGATGAAGTGCAGCTTTTCTGTGGATAATTTCTAAGTCTAGTTCTAATAGTAGCATGGACCATCTAGCTTGTCTGCCGTGGGGATTTTTTAGATTTTGTAGCCACAATTAGCTGCTATGATCGGTAATAATCGTGAATTTTGACCCCTCCACGTATCGTCGCAATTTTTCGTACGCCCATATCACCGCGAGACACTCTAATTCTGTGGTCGCATAGTTTTTCTCTGCGCTCGATAGTGCTCTACTAGCATATGCTATCACGTATCCCGTATCGCCATTTGTCTGTGTCAGTACCGCGCCTAGTCCAACTAAGCTAGCGTCTGTGTGGATGGAGAAAGGTTTGTCTAGGTCCGGTCTAATTAATATAGGGTCTGATGTTAGTAAATTTTTTACAGTTTCGAAAGCGGTAGTTTGCTCTTCTCCCCATTCCCAGCGTTGTTTTTTGTGTAACAGTCTCGTTATTGGTTGGATAATTGTCGCGAAGTCTTTTATGAAACGTCTATACCAAGATGCCATTCCGATAAATCGCCTAACTTGCTTTAGGATACGTGGTGGAGGATAGGTTTTAATGGGCTCAATGTTATCCGTGTCTGTTTTCATGCCGTCTTCGTTAATGATAAATCTCAGGTATTTTACCAATGCGCAACAAAATTCGCATTTGTCTCTATTTAACGTTAAGTTCGCCCCCTCCTTAAGTTTGTCCAAAACTGTCTTTAAGTAACGTAAGTGTTCGTCAAAGTCTTCAGTCACGATTAGAATGTCGTCTAAATAATAAAATACGTAAGGTTGTAAAGCATGGCCCAGGATTTTGTCTTGCAGTCTTTGAAAGGTGGCTGGCGCGCCCGAGAGTTCAAAACATAGTCGTTTAAAATGGAGAAGTCCGCGTCCCGGTACTATAAACGCGGTCATTTCCCTGCTGTCTTCGTCTAGTAGTATTTGGTAGTATGCTTGTTAAAACAGCAAAGTTAAAACTTAAAAGTCTATCGTCGAAATATAACGTGCTCGTCTTAAATTGTCAAGTATTGAGTCCATAAGCGGTATAGGGTACGTGTCTTTTTTCGAAACTTTGTTTAACTTCCGGAGATCTAAGCATAGTCGTCTTTTTCCGTTACTTTTTTTATCTAATAGTATGGGTGAGGCCCATTCACTATGTGACGGTTCAATTATATCTTGCTTTAGCATGTCGTCTACCTCGTCATGTAATATTTTCGTGAGAACTTTTGATAAAGGGCGTTGTTTGATAGGTGGGTGGCCGTTGACGTCTATTTTATGTGTGATTAAAGTCGTGAGTCCGATTTTACCCGTATGTGGCGGTAACTCGCGTGTGAGGAAGTCGTGTAATTTTTGTTCTTGGTCAGTGTCTAGGTCTTTAAGTCCGCAATTTCGGGTTCTAATGTTCGTTAGTTTATCTGTCGGAAGCATTTCGAAAGTAAATCGATTTGATTGGTCGTTTTCAAATTTGCAAGTTATATTTGCGAAATCTATTTTTATTCCAAATTTCATCAACGCGTCTAATCCGAGAATTAGATCATAATCTAATTTGTCTAGTACGCGTACTGTTAGTTCTCTTGTTATTCCTTTTATTCTAATTGTCAGAGTCATACCGCCTTTAATGGATTCCAGTGATCCCACAGCTGTTGTTACTGTCCCCCGAATATTATGTAATAATTGGAAACATTGTTGTTTAGCAAGTTTGTATAATTTCTGTCCTATAAATGTTTTTGATGTCCCGGAATCCACTAGTGCTAATACGTCTGTGTTCAGTGTTCGTATTGTCAGGAAAAGTAAATTATGTTTCTTTTTCATCGGTATGGTATACAATGATTCGAGTTTATCTTCAATAACTTTCTCCGCCAGAGATAATTCGATATCCGATAAATAGTCTGCGAAAATTTCTGTCTCGTTGGATTCTACATTACTGTAAATTTTGTCGTCGATGTCTGTCGATAATGAGACCGTATTTGTGTTATTAGGAGCCGCCCCGGTCTCCTGAGGTGGGCTCATTTCTCGTTTCCCGAGTTACAGTCCGGACAGTCTTTTTTTATGAACCCTAGTCTACCGCATTTATAGCAAAAAACGTTTTTCTGGTTACATTTTGCGCATAGTCTTTCAAGTGTACCGCTCTCACCACAGTTGTGACAACGGTCCGAGCGTTCGTATTTTTGGTCGGTTCTGTTACGATAATTACCGTATGTTTTGTTTCGTTGTTTACTTGTGTCGTTAAATCGAGAATTCGTCTGTTGTCTGTCTAGTCTGTCGTTTGTCGATAAATATGCCAAGTCAAGTTCATCGTCAGAGTTAAGTTCGAGAGCATCGATAGCGTAATCCGTATCGTGTTCGTTTCGAATTTCGTTTAAATTTGCTAATCCGGGTCTAATGGGGTGTTGTAGTCTAGGGTAGTTGTTTTCTCGGTATGCCAGATTAGGTAGCAGGGACTCATTCGCTCTGGGTGGCGGTTTATAATCTCGAGCGATTCGGATTCCTTTTTCTCTCATCACTGCTACCCGCTCTAAGTCATCTAGGTCTCGGATATCGTTAATGTCGATCTTTAATTGAATCCGCGGTGCCATATTTCGCTACGTGATATCTAATTCCCGGTTTCGGTCTAATCTCGGTTCTATTCTTAAGAATATTGTCCGTAAGTACGTCAGATAGTCTGCTACCGGTTCGTTCAAACCTTGGGTACGCCTCTGGGCTTCGTTTAATAACGCGTACTGGAAATTCGCGTCCAAGAAACGCCTTTTCCAATCTACAATAAATTCATTAAAAGTTCTCCATTTTTGCACGTTATTGCGAAGCCAGTTAAGCGCGATACCGTCGAGGAAGAAAGGTATGATACCGAATAATTCGACATCCGGTATTTCCATAAGCCGCTTCCCTTCGCGTGACCGTCCCAAAAATTCCTCTGCGTCTTCTTCGCGTCTCCCCGAAAATCGTAACCGCCATTTTCTCATAAATTCAAACGCGTTGTTTGTGGTCTATTGTCGACTTATATTATCCGATTGCCGTCTATTTTGCCCGTAATTATTATTAACTCTGTCACGTGTGTGTTCCTCGATATAGTTAGTGTCGTCCTGAAAATTGTTGATGTCGAGTCTCGCTTGTCTTACCCCATTATTTTGTTGCCTGTCGTTGAAATTTAAGCGGGGCATGTCTTGCTGATTTTCGAAGTTCCCGTTCGCGGAAAAAGTGTCCAAACTGAACCGTACCTGTCTCCTATTATTTGAATTGTACGTTTCGTTGAATTGTAATCTATCCCGTGGGTCTGTATTTTGACTAAAAGTGTTCCGGAATGTGCCTCTCGGCTCGTTACTAATGGGGGTGCTAACGGCTTGTCCTTGTGAGGGTGTAGTTCGCTCGGGTTACTTCTATTACTAAAATTCGGTTGTTCCGGTAATTGGTTATTCGGTATCTGTCGGATATTGGAATTGTTTGGAAGTTCTGTTAGTGTATAGGGTAGTTGGTTCTGAAACAAATTCGTGTTTTGAGTGTTTGCTTGTGTGCTTGGTGTAGCCGATAGGATCGTTCTTTCCGAGTTTACGTGTATGTTATCGGTTGTTTGGTAATGTCATAAGTGGGGTTGCTGTGGCGCCTACAGTTGACACGTCAATTCCCTGTTCTATGTATAGCACGTCCGCTAAACGTGGTCAAAGTTCTTGAACCTCCCCTACTATGTTCAAACCCCTTGCTTGTAACTCTTTTCTTAACTTGTCCGGTGATAATCCGAAAATCCAATTATTTATTTGCTCTTCGCGGTCCCCTGGGTCAGTCATTGTGCTTGTGTGTAGTGATCCTCCCGCTTTAGGTGGTCTAATGCTCAATAATTAGTGGTCTAGTATTATGGCATTTTTTAAGTGTTGTAACTATATTGTATTTAAGTCAATACTTGATTACCAGTGTAATGTGTCTGAGCGATAGTAAGTCGATAGTTGGTCAAGTGTATGTGTAAACGTCGGTAGTAAATCGATAGCTGGTCAACTGTGTGTTGTGTAAAAATCGGTAGTAATCGATAGCTGCTCAGTTGTATATTGTGTATTAATGGTAATAAATTGATAGCTGTTCAAGTGTATATTGTGTATTAATGGTAGTAAATTGATAGCTGTTCAAGTGTATGTTGTGTAAACGTCGGTAGTAAATCGATAGCTGTTGAAGTGTGTGTTGTGTGTGAACGGTAGTAAATCGATAGCTGTGTATTGTGTATGAACGGTAGTAAATCGATAGCTGTATGTTGGGTATGAACGGTAGTAAATCGATAGCTGTATGTTGTGTATAAGTAACGTCAGTTGGTAGTTGGACAAATGTATAAGTAGTTTGTTATTGCTAAGTTATGTTGGTAATTTCGTCAAATTAATGTTTAATAATTTCAGTCAGGTATTGGGTGCGTGTGTTGTTATGTGTTTACGAGCTGTTAATTGGGTTTAGATATCTAAAGTCTATAACAAAACGTTTGTTCTTAGTATTTTTATGCGAGAGTAATGTTGTTTTTCCGTATAAGCTATAGGAAGTTTCTAGATAAATTTGTACGGTCGTCACGTCACGTTTCGTCTTAATTTCCTTCGCAGGCATCGGTACTGCACGTTGAGCATGTACGACAACTACTAAGCTAAAGGCGCTCTCTGATTTTAATGGATACAAATAAAAAAAAATTATTAAATAATGTCGTCGCTTTCCTGATTAATATTATTTTTATGGGTAGAGAAAAAAAAAGAGAAAGAAGAAAATAATATTGTCGCTTTTCTGATTAATATAATTTGTTACTAGAATTAATAATTAACCGCGTCACTGCACACACTGCCACTGGGTTTGAGATAACTTAACTCTTATTGTCGTCGAAAATATTCGACTTACCTTGTTGGTTTTCACCACCTAAGCCATTGCACTCACTTTACACTCAATGTATATAATTATATTAATGTTATAATATAAATACAATAATGTCGCTCTATAATTCGTCACTTATCAGTCTAATCGCACGTAGATTCGCCACTATACAATTTTCGCTAGTGTGTTGCGGAGTATTTGAGATGCTAGATGGTGTGCTGCTTGCTTGACTGCTCACTTACGACTGACCAAAAATGTGCGCGATTTGGTCGCATTGTTCCCCGATACTAATAGGGAGAGAAAGAACGAGTACACGAGGACGGAGAAAGAAAAACAAAAAAAAAAAAATATATCGTCGCACTATGTGTTCCCCAGGCTTGTGACCTTGTTATTGGTTTCGATAGGTCGAATGGTCGGTCAAGTTGAGCTGCTGGGATGTTATGTGTCTAGCCAGTCCGTGTTGTCTGTTTGTGTATTTCGTGTTATTCGGTAAGTCTCGGTAGTTTATGTAACCTTGTACGCCTTTTTGTGTATACGTTCTTATTTAGTAAATTTTCCAGAAAGTGTATCTGTTTGTCGATTTTCGTCTTTTGTAATTTTCGGTCTGTTGTTGATAGCGTCGTTGTGTCGTTTTAGTTTACTTAATACTAACTTATAACATAATTTAATTTATCTATATTTTTATCTATTACTCGATTTTAAATTACCTAATTCCTAACTAAAAAATAATTCATTCGGCCTAATTCGCGTCAATACACTCATCCATGCGTACAACCACTAAGTTGGGCGCCAGTTGTAACGGTGGACCCAGCGTATGGTAACACTGGGTTTTTTGTCCACTGCGTTACCGATGAAATTCTCCGTCTCCTACTACCGCTTCAATACATACGAGGCGGCGGGCCGCCACGGCCCTGGGCGCCAGGCACCGGAGTGCCAGGGATCCCGCGATACCCTTACATCTCCGACCGCGCGCTTTACTAACTATGACATTCCCTTCGATTCGTACACATATTCACTCTGTGGCTCGCATGTCACCACGCCGATGTTCGAGCGAGAATATGCCGACGCACGCCCTGGGCGCGGATCCGGTCGTTTCGAAATCCTGTTCATTGATCCGGCGCCGAACTCGCTCGTGCCTGCCGGTGTAACCTCCTAGCCGCGGCGTGTTCGTCAACACGTCGCCGGACGGCTTACCCTAACCATTCTCTCCCGACGTACGCAAGTCCCCAGGCGCACCCGCCGTTGCCGCGCCGGTGACTTCGCCCGAACTTCGACGCGAACATTCACTCACTTCATACCCCTATGTTTAACCTAACGGGACCGCTGTCCCAACTACTATCTACTTATATTACAATCGGTTATTAATTTTATCTAATACTAAATCTTAATCTAATGCGAGTTAACGCGCGGGCTAGAACTAGCGATAGTCGTGTCCTTGTGTCGTCGTGTAGGTCATGGTTGTGTTGCATACGAGAGCATGGACAATAGCTTGTCAGTGTAGCTGTGGTCTTTGTCTTTATCCTGAAAACGTCAGTGTAATAACGATAGTCATGTTATAAGTGGTAGCGTCAGTGTAGCAACGATAATTAGTGTAACGATAGCGTCAGTGTAATAATTGTACTCATAGTGTAAACGATAGCGTCAGTGTGATAACGATAGCCATAGTGTAAACGATAGCGTCAGTGTCTTAGTTGTAGTCATAGTGTAAACGATAGCGTCAGTATAACAATTGCAGTCATATCGAACCAAGTCTAAATCCAAGCCTAAACCAGTCATATCAAAAACCAGTCTTATCGAAAAAATTCAATAGAATACTGTACGTTAGAACAACAACTAGAACAATATAGAGTACAACTTATAATTTTTCTTTTTTTATTTGAAGCTTGTTAGCTAAAGCTTCCATTTCATGCAAGTCAATTGATGTCACAGTGTCTTTCAATCATCTATTCAAATCTTCTAATTTGTACTTCATCGCTTCCATATTTTCCTTAACTGTTTCAGTTTTGCCTTGATACCAGTGTTTGCCTGGACGTGAATTTTTAAAAAGACTGTCTCTGTTGCTATTATCTGAACAGAATCCAACAACCTGCTATTGGTGACTGGAACACCTCGTTCATGGCTTTCTAAAATCCAATTAACTATATCGATTTCTTCTTCTTGAGTGAAAACTGACTTGGGATCTCTCCTGACGTTGTCTAAGCTGTTGTGCGAAAGTCTCCATTCTAAAGTACTCTTCGGTACTTCAAATTTTTGCGGAGAGTGTGTGCGCGAGCCGCTTGTTGGGAGCAGAGGCCGCTCGGCGGGAGAGTACGTGTGAGTGCTGCAAGTGTGTGTGCGCGTTACAATACGTAGCGCAAGCATAGTGCAGGCGCTGTATCGCAATAGAAGCAATATAATACGCGTATTCGAGCGTGTGTAAGTGTGCGTGCATATAGAATAGCACAGCTGGCTAGTAATAGAGTCTACCTGTGTATACGCAGCATAACGCGAATTACACGACGGCTAAAGAGTGCAAGAGCAGAAGTTCGGTGTAACGTATGCCGTATCGTCTATAGACTTCGCAAAGTAAAATCACGCCACGATTATTAAAGCATAGACGTTAGATTTTTTCCATTTTTTTTAGTTAGACTAGCTTAATCTAGATAGGCTAGCGGAGATTTTTCGTGTATTGTGAATACAGAGAAGCACACTAGTAAATATTCAGATTAGTTAGCCGCTGCTGCTGTGTGAAATAGTTTTATAGTGTCGGTAAAACTTAGCTGCGCGTGAAAAATGTCTCAGGAAACCGAAGAGAACGTAGGAGACTGGTGCTATGCACTAGACGACGCCAAAGTCGCCAGACTACACAGATGATTGATGATCGACTACGTTGAAGAAGACTTCATGCCGATGGAAGATGTGTTGCCGTTGGGAGCTCGCATTGAAAGAGAGCACCTCCGGCACATGTTTATTGATGGCATCAGGCTAGAGACGACAGGGGATACGATTGCAATTGAATCGTATAACCCTAGGGCAACACACCCATTGGAGAGATTAGCGCATTACCAAACGTATAGCGGAACGTTTAAGGCGGTCCAGTGAAACACGCGTCCCATGCAGGCAAGGCGCTATAAAGAAGGCGGCGTCAACCTCAACTAGTACACTGAGAATAATTCTATCGATGCAACCTCCTCTGGTGAGGAGGATGATGCGACAAATAGTGCAGATAGACAGAGGGAGCTTGATGAGAGGCGGAATTCCAAGACATTTCCGACTCACGGTAGATAATGGGCTGAGGGGGGGGTCTGCAGTAAGTACAAGGTCAGGCTGCTATACGTACGGCAAACAGAAAAGAGATAGCTTAATCCGGTAAAGACGAGCCAGATGATTCTGTAAAAATTCTAACACGCTGAGTGGAGGCAACAGACGCCAAAATAGACCAGCTGACGAAGAACGAGAGCGGCGTTGACTGTAATGGACACGCTAGGTTTACAAAAAGCCAGCGCGTGCGGACGCAAGATACGCCAGTGCCAAGGTCTACAAGCACAATGCGCCAATAGACAGACTTCAACGATTGTGGGTACCTAGTATAGACTTTATTAGGTATAGACCTACCGTTCGAAGTCGAGGGAGTCCAGAGAGAAGTGACTGTAGCAATAATGCCAAATGCTGTCGGGAGCTGCCTAGTAGGGGCAAACTTCGGCAGACTCTTCGATGCAGTACACGACTCAAACGAGGGAGTGTTATGAAACCAGCCTAGCCGAACGCGCTAGGTCGCACTTAGCTGATTGTGCATGACATCAACATTGGTACTACTAGGCCCATCAAGCAAAAGTACTACCCAGTGTCGAGGGTGATGGAGGAAGAAATGCACCGCCAGGTATATGAGATGCTGGAGGCGGGCATTATCAAACCAGCAACAAGTGGTTGGTCTAACCTAGTGGTTTTGGTGCGCCAAGCGAATGGAAAATTTCGTTTTTGCATTGACTTTCGGAAAGTTAATTCGCTATCAAAAGCTGATGCTTATCCTTTACCTAATATGGACGATATATTGCGTAAACTGCAGAAAGCAAAGTATATCTCAACACTGGATCTCATTAATGCGTATCACCAGATAACGCTCAAGATGGAAGTGAGACCAATCATGACGTTTACGGTGCCAGGTCTGGGATTGTTCCAGTTTAAGCGCATGGCTTTTGGTTTAGCCTTTGCAGGAGCATCATTTCAGAGGCTGATCGATGAAGTAATCGGACCAGAACTTGAACCATACGCTTATTCATACCTCGATGTCATAATTATTGTCACAGGGTGAAAGATGCAGGTCTTATCATCAATCAAGAGAAAAGTATCTTTTGCCAAGGTGAGGTCAAGTATCTAGGCATCCTAGTCAATCAGAACGTGTTTCGGCCTGGTTCAGGAAAGGTAGCCCCAGTGGTGAACTATCCGGCACCTTGAAACAGCTAAGGCGATGCTTAGGAATGGCGTCATGGTATCGCAAGTTTTCAAAGGACTTTGAGAGCATCGCCGTACCTCTTTTTGCATTGACCAAGAAGGGAAGGAAGTATGAGTGGAGTGAAGCACAACAAGATGGTTTTACGAAACTGTAAGCGTCCCCCTTGCCCCGGATTTTGTCAGTTGGGATTCAGGATTCGGAAAGGGGTGAGGTTAGAAATAACTCTGTTTGGTTAAATAGTCAGTATATTTAGTATTCTCTAAAGTGCGTCATCATTCGCCATCTGTAACCAAGCAAAAGTACGCTTTTAAAAAGACTTATCTCTTACATCTATTCCTTATTATCTAAGCGGTAATTACGGTACTTATAAACTATCGATGCGGTACTTAATTCTACGGTGTGACGCTTGACATTAGTCGTCGCTTAACATTCGTTTCGCTTAAACATTTGTAACGCTTATTCGGTCGCCGGTATGCCTCGCTTACAATTACTTATATCGACTACGCCTCGAGCACGGCGGTTTGGCTGTTACCAGGTGTGTAATTTGTTATTGCGGAGTCCTCGCGAGAACGTGTGCGCACGATCTTGCGTGGACTCTGCACCGGTTTCCGGTTTCCCCCCTACCCTGTGTGCGCACAGCGGTAGGTGGAACGGAGGAATGTCGGCGGGATGTTTTAGTGTACAGGTGGAGTCCCACAGGACCTGATTGAGACGTGTGCGCACGACTCAATCCGGTACGGTGGCTGTCTCTAACGGCTTCCCTTGCCCTGTGTGCGCACAGCGGTAAGTGAAGCGGCAGAGTGGTGAGTGACTGTGTGTGTGTGAAGTGCGGTTGACCACAGGATCCGATTGAAACGTGTGCGCACGGCTCAACCTGATACTGGAATCGCTTTCCGCGGTTTCTCTTACCCTGTGTGCGCACCCCGGCAAGTGAAACGGCGGAACGGTGGGACTGTGTGTGAGCGTGCAGAGTCTGACAGAGACGTGTGCGCACGACTCTGCAAGTCTCTGCAGCCGGTTTCGGGTTCCGATTGCCCTGTGTGCGCACAGTGGCAACAAGAACGGCAGAAACGGTGTGGCGGTGAAACGGAGTATGTGAGTGTATGCAGATTCTGACAGAGACGTGTGCGCACGACTATGCCAGTATTTGCGACTAGTTTCGGATTCCGATTGCCCTGTGTGCGCACAGCGGCAACAGGAATGGTCGAAACAATGACAGGGGTTAGCGGTTTAGTGCGGTAGTTTCGGTATCCGTGCCGTTACGTGTGCGCACGAAAACGGTCAGATATCGTCAGTTCCTCTAGGGCCCTCCTAGCGGTGTCGTGTGCTCACGGCAACACTCGGATCGGGAGCTCTGATCGAACTGCCGCCGTGCTGTCGCGGCCGGGCTTATATAGCCCAAGTCGCTGGCGCCAACGCCCTCTGGTGGTGATTGGGTCGAGTGTTGTTTGTGTATCTGTGTGGTGCTTACCGTGCTCTTTTCGGTAGTGTGCGTTATTTTGTTTGCGCCCGTCGTCGGTTTCGTTCGCGGCTGTGTTTACATTGTACGAGCACGTATTGCTACCCATGAGCACTCGGCTTGTGCTCATGTTATTGTCGTGTGGGTCTGCCTTTCGCTCGCCTTGTTTGTGTGCCTACTTGTACATATTCTGCACAAGACTGATGTCTCGTTGCAAAACTTAAAGCGCATGATGGTGTCAGCGCCAGTCTTACTTCGACCAGATCTCGATGCACAGTTCGTCGTGCAAATACAATCTTGGTGTTTACAGTAATACCCTATTTATATTATAAAAGTGTTTATTGCTTTAATGTAACTATTCTTAGTGCTAATTGTTTTTGTAAATTTAGGAAGTAATATTATCTTTTGTCTCTTTATACTAGCGCAAGTTATAAACTGTTCTTTCAAATGACTGTAATAATATTAATGTACTAACTAACTGCAGTAACTGCAATCAATTTTGATATGCACTACCCCAGGCAATTATTCCATAACCGATATGATGCTATGATGCATATGATGCTATGAAAAGGAGCAAAATATACTATTTTTAATGTGTTACGGTCCATATATTTCGCTATTATTCCGAATATAAAAGGCAGATATTTTGTTTTATTTATTAGTTATTCTATGTGTTTGCTCCATCTCATGTGCTCATCAAAATTAATTCCTAAGTATTTTGTTTCATTGACTCTTTGTTCGTTGCCTATTTTTATCTCAATTTCTTGCGGTATACTATGACTGTAATTTCCAAAAGTTATATAGACTATGTTGTACATTAAGCGTCAGCTTGTTCAGATTAAGCCACACAGAGACACTTTCAAAATATTCGTTCATTTTTTGTTCGACTTCTGACCACGTGTGCCCATCTGCTATAACTGCCGTATCATCTGCATAAGACAGCATAGCCCTACCTGGTATTTTGCTTAATAATTCATTCACATAAATGATAAATAGTAGACGTCCATGTATATACTGTTACCTTGCGGAACTACAGTATTTATAACTTCAACATCGCATACACTCGTACCAACTTTTAACCTTTGCTTCTTGTTACTTAAATAACTTTGCAGCAGTTTATAAAAATTTCCTTTTAACCTATAAGTATAAAGCTTGTCCAACAGTATTCTGTGATTGACTATGTCGAAAACTTTCGCCAGATCCAGGAAAGTTATAGCAATAGGCTTACTTTGGTACATGTTTTCATAAATTGTTTTGGATATGTGATTGAGTGCATCTTTAGTTCCGATCTTCTTCCTAAAACCAAATTGTTGCCTACTAAGTATACTTCATGTACTAATGAACTCTATTATTCTTATATGTATTATGTTTTCAAAAATTTTAGCAATATTGGAAATTAGCGATATTGGTCTATAATTACTCATCTCAGTTTTCTTTCCTGCTTTATATATTGGGATAACTTCTTTTGCTTTAAGCGTATCAGGGCTAATTGATTCTTGAATGCAGAAGTTGAAGTTTTAGTATTAATCATGTCTATTCCTCCTTTTTTGATTGTGAGATCGTTAATTATTTTTATTACTTCTTTTTGATTTGTTGGTTTAATGAACATAGTCTTAGAATTGCTTGTTGGTAGTCCCAGTTTTGTATTGTTTGGTGATCCGATTCTATTGCTCAGCGTTTCTCCTAGTTTATTAGTTTTATTTCTTCGTTATTTGGATTTTGTTTAACTCTACTACATTTCCTTACATTTTGTTTTACTCTACTACATTTACTACATTTCCTTCTCTTTGCATGATTTTAATATTGTTTTTGTAATCCAATCCTTTCTTGCAGTTTTCTTTGAATTTTGCCGTTTTTTTCGTTGAAATTTGGCTTTTTCTATGCAAACTTTTGCAATGCTTTTAACTGTTTGTAATTTTCTTTGGTAAAAAAGTTTATTTAACTGCATGTAATAAGTCATTTTCATCGCTTCTGCTTCATCACAGGTTGGTAAAACAGGTGCAACTGGATAATTTATTGACTCAATATGCTTCTTTACTCTTTTTCTTACAATTAGTATAGTGCATTTAATTCTATCCCCAGACAAATGGTTAGTTTCTAGATTAGTTTTGAACTTATTGTTATTCTAAACACAATTTGCACACTCAATTTTGTTATTTTTGCACTCGTTTATATTATGATTTTCTGAACACTTAATACATACAGAGTCATTATTACACTTCGATGAACTATGTCCATATCTGGCACAGTTATAACAAGGTGTGACGTTTATTAGATCATAGGCTTTGCAGCACTGATGACCCACGAAAATCTTGCTGTTGTTCTCGCGTATATATTTGTAGATTTCTGGAGTAATTTCCATCAATACTGTTTGTATTATATTTCTTTTATTGGTGTACACATATAAAATTTTGGCAGTTTTTTGGAATTGATTAAAATTTCTTGTATTAATGTCGTTTTCAATTTTGTTTTCATCCATATTTGTTGCATTGTTTATATCAACTATTTTAATTTTCAGGTTTCCTTGCTTTTCTATCTCAACTTTACAACTTTCTAGTTTTCCGAAAATAGTTTTTTGTGTTGCTTCAAGGCTCGTAGAGTTCATACAATCAATCTCAATTACTTTATCGCCCTTCTTTCGAATAAACTTAGTCTGAATTATTTTTTCGCTTACTAAGCATTTTTTAATATTGACACTTGTTAGGTATATTTTTTATTGTTGTTATAGCTTCGGAATACGTTTTTTTAATAGGCTATATTTCACTACACTTTTGCCTTTGTAATTCAATTAGTTCTTTTTTGCACTTGATTTTAATCCTGTAATTCTGCCACTAGCTTTTTAGCAAGTTATTTTCTGCTACTAATAGTTCCAACTCACTATCCCTATCATCACTTATTGTCTGGTTTTGCTTCTCTATTGTTTTATCGTGGATTTCTTTTAGAAGATCTTTTCTAATTTCTTCTGTCTGCATTAATTTGATGCCAGCTATAACTTTTTTTGCCACATCGCTTAACATATGCTCGTCTTCATTTGAGGTTATTTCACTCGATGCAAGTTTCAGACAAATTATCCGATTTTCTCCAACATATCTTTTGCTTTTTATTTTCTCGTATTCAATCCTATTATCCTAGCAACAGCAGCCACAGCAACAAAAGCAGCAACGGCAGCACAGCAGCGCAGCAGCAACAGCAGCACCCACAGCTACCGCAGGAACACCAACCCAGCACCCACGGCAAAGTAGAGGAAGGAACTCCCTGGCCAGAGGAAAAGACGAGGATCATCACAGCGATAAATTAGGGTTGAATATATATTTAATTACGCACGATCGTATGGTGAGACATTTGGCCCCAGTCGCAGATCCGATCTTTAGTCTACGGCCTTCTCGCGACGCGAAATAGCGGAACACGCGCATTAAGCTGTTATTGAATAAACGCTTCTTTATCAGAATCGGTCAAGTGTTCGTTTGATTAATCACTCGATTCCCTTTCCTATACAAACCGCCGAATACCGCCGCCTCCGCGGGTATTACACAAGAGTGTAGTGCATTCTGAGTACCGGAGCATCGTCGCAGGCAAGCGACCTCACGAGCGAGTTCAGCATCTCGCAGAACTAAAGCGCAGGAGTGCTTTGCATTTGTACGGTGTCCATTAGACAGTTTCCCGCCTAGAAACCGGCCCGTTATAATATATATATATATATAGTCCATACCACCAGGCTAGACCAAATTTATGCCCACCTTTTTTACTTTATGTTTGCCTTATACTATCTGTCGGTTTTTGCTTGCCACTGATGTACTCATATATAGGTCTGTGTATTTGTGTGTGTTGGGCGGAGGCGGTCATAAGGTTACAGTATCGTTCGATTCTCTATGGTATCATTGTACTACTTATTTCTTTTATTATATTTAAAACAACGATCTATATCTGGATACGACTCCGTATGGAGTCATTTTCAGTATCTTACCTAGCCCTTAAAACATTTTTTTTATTAGTTACGGAGGCTAATAGAGATTTCATAGATATAAAATTGATTAGTAATTTTATACTTATTTTAATATTCATTTCCCTGTTAAATTATTTTTTAATTATAACTATTTGATTTAACTATTTTAAATAATTATATTATTTATTTCAGTTTTCCCTTTATCCAACTCAGGAGCCACTCAGCAAAAGCCATGGTTGGGATTAGATCATATAAATAAGGCACCTAAGCGTAACAGGATTAATTATTTGGAAAAAGCGATAAAAATCTATAATTAAGTGCGGAAAATGAACTAATCACATACAATATAATTTAATCAATAATGTACAGCATTTTATGATATTTATTAAGATATTAAATAAATAAAAAGATTGCATTTATACAACCTCTTATCTATATAATTATCGTTCTAATATCATTAACACATTTTCACAATTAAGGCTTTCCATATTTTACGTACCTTTTTTACAAATTTCCTCCGCATTGCCTATTATTACAACCCTTTTGTCCCTTTTATCATACAAGCCCTTCATCTAGATTAGTTTTGAGCTAACGCTCCCAACAACAGCCCTCGCTTACTCTTTCCTAACTACTGATACCTTACCACTTAAAAGAACCTAACTACCATAATTATCATAAAATAAAAAATTGAGTTTTATTATTTTAATATCGGATTCACACGTAACAACCTTGACAGCGTAGAGATCAACGAAGTTGCGATAGTTATTGGTTTAATTAATCTGGTATTATTAGCTGCTACAAGCAAACGTGTTTTGAAACGGCAGCACAACAGAGAGACCTCGCGTGCACCCAAACAACCGACGCTGGAGCGGCAACAAGGATCGGCAACAAGAAGCAGCGCACCCAAACAACCGACGCTGGAGCGGCAACGTAAACAAACAACGAATACGTACAACATATGGGACGGCGCCAACTATATAAGGCCAGCACGCACAGCACCTCAGCACTCAGATTTGTCGCGAATGCTAATCTGTTCAGCTCTCCGGACTGAACAAACTATCATTGTTCAGGGGCTCTCGCATACGTGTGTCTATGCATGCCGAGACACCCCAACCCGCTGTACTTAACTCGAATAAAGTCTTCAATATATATATACTAATTCTTTCATTTAACTGAGTCACATCCCGGGGCATCCTACGTGGTGTCGAGCTATTGAACCTCCGCACCACGTTAAGATACCCCCTACCACCGAGTTGACGATCAGCGCTCACCTTCCCTCAGTGAGGGTGATCGCGGATCTGAGAACATCTCAAGTGCATCCTGCCTTCCCTATTCCACGCTTCGAGTCTCGATACGAACGCGATCTCGCGATTCTTCTGCGGATCAACCCGGTCCGTTTCATTGGCGCCCGAACAGGGACTCGAAACGTGGAAAGGATTCGCTCTCGATTCAGTTAAAATATCTTTTCTGCTTGCTTCTAAAATTCACAAACTCTCAATCTTTGAATGATACCCGAAATTAATGGCTCGTTCAGCGAGCAACAAATTCACAATCGGTTGACTTATCTGGACAACTTAGTACGGCAAGTTCTCAAACGCGATGCACATCAAAGAAAGCAAATTACAGAGCTTAAGAAAACAATTGAGACAATACAACATAAGGAAAAGAAAATTATAGAACAAATGAAAATAGCTCAATTAAATGTGCAACGCTGTCACGAGAACGTGCTCGAATGTTGGAAGGATTTAGGGGCAACGCAGAAGGATTACGAAGCAACATCAGAAAAGATCACTAATATTTACGACATTCTCCTGGCTTACAACAAGAGGCAAGAGAGTCATAAAAAACAAATTAATTCGATGCATAACAATATTATCAAGTGCCATCATTCGATGGAGATATTTTACAGAGCCTCAAATGAGAAAATAGAAAGCCTTGAGAAGTCCGTAACGGAGGTGAAATAGAATAGAATAGAATAGAATAGAATAGAATAAAAATTTATTTTGCACAAGTCAAAAACATTTTGTACATATCATAGTCATATCGTAGTCAATATACATTTCGTCGATATAACTTTACAATGCGCAACCTTTATTCATCGTCAACTCGGTACATGTTTGGGACAAGATTTATAGAAAATTCACACAAGCAAAGAAAAACTCATAGTATAATATTGCCCACACTTTATTATTTGACTTAAACTAATCACCGCCAAATCAAAATAAATACACCTCGAAAGTACTGAAACGACAGATTATAGCGAAGAACAGAATCCGAGTGACCCACCCCGAACACTCGCTCTCTTCATCTCCGAGAGTATCGAGCCGCCGAATCTAAGGCCCGCTAAAACATAGCTCTTTCCCGACAATTACCGAAGGGACTCGAAAGAGTCCGAGCGCTCTTTCCCGCTACGGCTACGAGCATATGCATTCATACAAGTACTTCCCACCAGTCGATCTTCCAGCCATGACGTCACGAATCATCGAACAACAGAAAACGCCAGGACTTTATTTTAAAATTCTACAATTACCGGATACGTCCGGAACAGTACATATAACGGCGTATTGCTGTCCTAAAACTACTAAGCGACGGAAGACTTCTCGATTCGCGCGGTAGCGAATTCCAAAGTCGTGCACCCTGGGAACTGAAAGACTTCATCCCAGCCTCAGTACGCGAATTCGGGACTACGAGTTCTTTGGGGTCCCTGCTCGAGGTCCTAGACTGGTTTCTCTCAAAAAGAGCAGCAAGATATGGAGGCTGCCTCATGACTATAGCCTTGTACAGCATGACCGCGGCAAAATACTCTCTCCTCTATCGAACCGTTATCCATCCCAATTTCTTTCTGTATGGGGAAATATGCTCGTCCTTCCTAACACCACAGATATACCTTATACAAGAATTCTGCAGCCTCTGAAGTCGAGACTCAAGCTCCCCTGAGATATCCATGTAAACAAGAGAGCAATAATCTAGATGAGAGATTGCAAGAGCACTAGCTAACCGCTTACGAAGCGCCTCCGTTGTGCAGGATCTGAAAGATCTGAGACCATATAAAGCCCTAGTTACTTTACGACCAACTGCATCAACCTGCGGCTTCCACGTCATTCTCGAGTCCATCACAACACCAAGGTTAGTCACGTCAACAAATGGAACGAAAACGCCACTTTCAACCTCAATGCCGGGCAGCTCTAGACTTTGTATTTTATTAATGTTATATTCCGAACCAAATATCACAGCTTTTGTCTTGCTAACGTTAAAGCGGAGCGCATTCTCGGTCGCCCACGCCGACACAGCTCTCGCCACCATCGACGAACGGTGCACACCCTCCACGAGATTGTCTCTAGCTACCTGAGTATATGTTTGGAGATCATCCGCATAAAGCAAGTGCCTAACACCGTCTGATAGTGAACCCTCAGGCCCCTGAAAATTGGCGAAAACATCCTGAAGATCATTTATGTACAAACTGAAAAGCAGAGGTCCCAACTCCGAGCCCTGTGGTACTCCAAGATTGGTAGTGAGCCAATCTGACTCGCCGTTTGTTTTTGTAACTACTTGATGGTTACGTCCTGTGATATACGATCCAATCCACAGAACCACCGACTTAGAAAACCCTAACCTAATCAGCTTGCTAAGGAGTTTAGAGGGAGAAATGGTGTCAAACGCTTTGCTAAAATCAAACAGCAGAAGAATAGTCAGTAGCTGCTTCTTGCTGTTAATGCCCGCTCTGATATCCTCCGTCAAGCTTAGAAGCGCCGTCTGCGTGTTATGGAACGGGCGAAAGCCCGTCTGACGGGAATCAAGAAGCTTCTTCGATTCGATGTATTCCGAGATCTGATCGTGAACGATCTTCTCAAGTACCTTGGCGAGGAAACACAGCAGAGCAATTGGACGGAAGTCCGAGGCAGTAGATGGAATTGCTCTTTTCTTCAGAGGAACCAGATGCGCCCTCTTCCATGCTGCAGGAAAAACTCCCTTTGACAGAGAAAGGTTAAAAATTGTAACCAGATGATGACCCAGAACCGGAAGAGACTTTGCAATGATATCCTGAGGAATTCCGTCTACCCCTTTCGCCTGTGATGTAAAATGTGCAACAGCCAGAACAACATCAGAAAACGTTACATCACGAAACTTAAAACCATCTTCACTGGCCGTTGCAAGGACAGCATGCAAGTCCTCCTCACGCTCTGACTGAGAAATGGAAGCACCCGCAAAATGAGTGTTTAATTCATCTGGTGAAAAGCCATGTAATTCCTCTCTAGTCCTACTTAACAGCCCAAGATTGCGGAGCTCATTCCAGATGTTTTTATCGCCATCCAAGGCCTCCGAGATTTTATTCTGAATGAAGACATCCCGCGCCTCTGCCGTGCGTAGCTCAGCCTCCGCAGCGAGCGACTGAAACTCAGTCCACAGGCGATTGTCACGCGTACGACGAAACCGACGTCTAACAGCATCACGTCGATTATACAGTTCTTGAAGCTCGACGTTGATCCATGGCGAGAGACCCTTCCTCTTTGGTTTAAACTGCTTTAAGGGCGCAAGTTCATCAATAGCAGCTGCGACATTTCGGCTGAGAGATTCAAGCTTCTTGTCTAATGGCTCAGCAGGACAGAGGACAGTTGACCAGTCAAGTGTCTCAAGGAGAGAAAGAAGCTCACCCTGCCTAACAGATTTAAAATCTCTGAAATAAAAGGAGCTCAAAGTAGGAGGTGACGACCTAGGAGCAGGGATGGTTAGGTCAATGATGTTGTGCCTGCTCGGAAAGGTCGCCATCAAGTTATTCCTATCCAGAACTGTCTCACCCTCATCAACAAACATCACATCTATCCAGGTGTGAGAATCCGCAACATGGTGAGTCGGGCCATGATCAACAAGCTGAAGATTCAGCTCACAAGATAGCTCTCTGATGAAATTTGCATCCTGGGACGCGGACAACATATTTGCGTTCAGATCTCCCATTATTATGCGATGATCAAAGTCAACCGCATGTAGTCTTAAGTTATCGAGAAGGTCTGAATTCTCAGTGAAAGAGATACCCGGTGGTCTGTAAATTACAGCAACAAAAACAGGGGGTAATTGGCCCCTCTGTACTGTACACATGAGATATTCAGGAATTCCCGGTTTGCCAACATCTGTCATTGTTGAGGATGAACACAACAAGTAGCCTTGTAACTATTATGGATATAAAGAGCCACTCCACCCCCCTGGGTATTCCTATCCTGTCGAAGAACCGAGTATCCATCAACCTGCGCAAACACATCAACATTTAGCCCGAAACGCGATTCAGCCACACCAAACAAGTGATAGAAGGGACGAGCACCTACAATGAATTGGCGAAACATTCCCATATGTTTATTCAAGGAAGTTGCATTTAAGAAACCAGCCCTCAATCCCTCGAGCTCAGTCCCCTCAGCCTTTTCTCCGTCTAGTCAAACATTATTAGCCGTATCCCGTGCTTTGTCACACGAAGATACTGCATCGTTCGCAGAAATACAGTTTTGTACCGCTGTCACTATATTTACAGGGTTAATGGCGCGAGTTGCGCTGTCATAAGACGCAGCAATTGCGTGCAAGTCAGCAGCTATCTTAAACGCGTGAGCAATATCCCCGTCTCGTCTTTTTACCATAAAACGACCGCCTCTGTGCCAAACATATTTAAAGCCTAGTCCACGAGCCAAGCTTTTGAAGCTTCTAAATTGAAGAAAAAGTTCCTTCTGTAATAATTCATTTATAAAAATTTTTCTATGAATTAGGCCATTACTAGTTTCCTGGTCCAAAGACGAGACGTTAATATGTCCAGTATTTAGGTCGGTGAAACGATGCTTCGCACGCATGATGTCTCTCATCAACAACCGATTCGATAAGCGAACTATCCACGGCGACAATCGTTCAGCCTTCTCTGCTGTGCACACACTTTCCGACCGGAGCAGACGCGTGGAGACGATATCGGCCCTCGCGACCGATGGCAAGATGGTGCTGAGAACAGCATGGGCCACATCACCACGCTTATCCTCCGTACCATCGAATATGCTAGAAACTATAATTTCAGCAGAGTTCTCATCACCATCCAGCCGAACCGTCAAAGGACCGCTTGAAGGATTGCGACCCTCCTTTTTTCGATTTTTACCTCGCAATCGACGGCGACTTTTACAAATTTTGAAGTCGCCTAGAGAAATGTCATTATCCGCAGAGGCGCCTGCGACATTACTAGAATTTTTGAAATAGTATCTCCGACGGCAGCGCCCGCACTATAAGCAGAGGTATCCAAGCTCCTGAGTGATACGAATACTTGGGAGACATCAGTACAACGAACACCTATGTCCTCTGTAGTGCCACCATGATCCGAGCTGGATCTGTCCTCACTGCACTTTAATGCTGTGATATCAACAATCTTTTCAATTTTTTGCATTAAGTTATTTAATTGTTCCTTGAGCACTCTATTTTCCTAAAGCAAGAGCAGGCGATCATTATGCAAACCATCAACCTTAGTATTTTGCTCGATTATTATTTTTTCAAGTGACGACACTTTATCAACTAGAGTGTCAATAATACACGATTTCTCAACCGCTGGGGCCGGCCCCTGATTAGCAGTACTAAGTTTTCTCTCCACAAGAGATCTAAGATCACCCATTGCCGTCTCAAGTAGACCAAATTGTGATGTAAACAGAAAAATCTTAAAGAGGATGCAGACATAACTCGTGAGATCGCTACAGATTTGTTAAAAGTTACAAAAACCCGTTTAAGGAGGGTAGAGAATAAAGTGCAAGCTTTAGTAGAGCACATAAGCGATATCACGAGGGGTATGCAAAATCTGAAAATTTAAGGTCAGTCGCGTCGCGTCCACCCATCATCATCTAAGTATCCAATGTTAACAATATTTCATCAATTATTAAATTTATTCAAAAGTCAATTCAGTAATTTCACATCTTCAGAATGGCCAATAAAACGGGCAAAAGACGCTCCGAGATCCTCTTGGAGGAAATTGAAAGTGAAGAAAACATTGTAATGGATAGAAATTTAGAATGGCAGAAAGCCGTAGTCTTGGAATTGATAACATTGGATAAGAAACAGAATGCACTTGAGGATCGCGTTGACGAATTGGAGGGCAAAGAAGATGAAGATGTTGCCTCCCCACGTATAAAATTAAGGAAAGACAAGCTTGAAGGGGGCGTGGACGATACGAATGCCCGTATCGAAGCGCTCGCTTCATCTATGGAAAAATAAAAGAACGCCTTAATTTACTCGAGACAGAAAACGATTCACTCATCTCACGAAATCAAAATTTACGCTCAGATCTCGACAAAATCAAAGAAAAAATAGAGTCAACCGTATCTATCACACAACTCCGGGAGGAAATAGCTAAAATTTACGAATCGAGCTCTCTAGAATCGACTAGACTCGAAAAGATAATTCAAACGCGCAATCAGAATGGAAATTCAACGACCGACAGGTCTCGACGAATAAAAATTGATATTCCGAAATTTAAAGGCTTAACTAGAGAAAGACCAATGAAATTTTTACGGGAATTTGAAAACTATTTTTCTCTTGTAAAGCCGGAAGGTCACGAATTTAAATGCATTGTGTCGCAAGCACATGAAGGAGATGCTCACAATTGGTGGTATCTTGTGCAAGGCGAAGTCAAAAATTATAGTGAATTTTATGATCAATTTAAAGAAAGATTCTGGAATAAAAATATTCAAAGAGCTAACGTCAAAAAAGTAGAGTTCGGTCAATACATGTCCGGGCAGAGAAGTAGAGTCAATTACGCTACATATATGTTTGGATTAGCCCGCGAGCTAAATGTGGCCATAGACGAGCACGAGCTTGTAAAGAAAATCGCGGAGCATTTCGAACGAGAAATTAGACGCACAGTCACTAATCACAAAATCCAATCCATCAACGCCTTCCTAGAAATACTTGCCGATTTTGACAGTGACGACGCATCCAAAAGAAATACCAATGCAGACAGAGCCCAAAGACCAAGTCACGAAACCAAACAGAATCCCACCCACCCTCCCACAGAGAAGACACCATTAAAAAATACAGTAAATTCTAAGACAACGGGCAATCAACCATGGCAAAAAACAAAAACGTGGACAGACCAAAGAGTACAAGCCATACAGACAGACAACAAGAAAACTGACAACAAAAACACCGGGAGACACAATAGCCAAAAGAGGACTAAAACAAACGAGACCTTTAACTTTGACTATTTCGACTGCAACGGAAAAGAGGAGCACAAGTCGGGAAACGGAAAGTAGTTGTGCCTGCTAAGGATGCACTTCTCTTTCAACAGAAGAAAGACACAACTACTAAAATCGCGTCCCTTATGGAAAATCCGCGTGATGAATTATTACGCGATATTAATCCGGATGGTCGCGAAATTGAAATTTCTCATTGCCCAGAAATAAGAATCTCACTAGAAAATATCACTGTAGATGCACTCGTAGACACGGGTAGTGAAGTCACCGCTATATCAGAAGAATTTTATTATCAAAATCATAACACGCTGAAGCATTGTCCTACGTTGCCAATAAGCGGCAAAATTTTCAAATGTGCTACCGGTAGCAAGTCTGCGCGGATAAAAAGACAAGTTCGCCTCAATACTAAGTTCGAAAACATATCTGAAAAAATAATTTTCATAGTAATACCCAAACTCATTAGATCATGCATTATCGGTTTTGATACTATAAAATCGTTGAAAATGCTAATTATTACGGTCCAGGAAGAAATCTTGTTTACCGTAAATAACGTCGACGGTGTAATAGCATACGTGGACAGAAAAATGCCGCGGAATGAATTCACGTCACTGGCAATAACAGGTTCGCGTAGGTTCATCAAAGAAGGGAATCTAGCAGATCTAGACGGTCTCTACGAAGACTATGAAGAAAATTATGAAAATCCATACGAGCTCACTTTAGAGGAGAACGAGGGAAAACTAGAAACTTGTGACACTCTTGACGAGACACAAAAACAAAAACTAAGAAACCTTCTTATAAAAAGATAAGAAGTATTCGAAAAAAAAACCGGGATTACTAACGACTTACGAATACGAACTAATATTGACAAACACAACACCTTGGTTTTGTAAACCTTATCCTATACCTCTCGCAGACAGAAAGGAACCAACAGATGAAATCAAAAGCTTGTTACAGTTAGATATTATACGACGCTCAAGCAGCGTGTATATAAACCCAATTAAAATCGTAAGAAAACGCGATGGATCGGTGAGACCATGCCTCGATGCACAAATGCTTAATAAAGTTCTTCAAAACAACTTTGAGGGACCTCTCGGAATCGATGAGGTTCTTCAAAGGTGCACAGATAAACCAATAACTAGTATATCAGATTTCACGTCTAGTTACTGGCAAATAAAATTAGCTGAAAATTCACGTAAATATACCGCTTTCAAAATAGATTCACATGTATACGAATTTAACGTCGTCCCATTCGGCATAAAAACAAGCGGTTCGGCGCTGATACGCGGGCTTGCGGAAGCCACATGGGACTTGGACGAATTTCTTGTCTTATTTGTGGATGACCTTATGATACGATCACAAAATTTTGATGAACACTTAGAGCATCTAGATAAGTTATATGAGAGATTGATAAAACATAATCTGAGATTAAAGTTCAAAAAATCAAAATTCTTTTGTAAAGAAATAGAATTTTTGGGCCATTATATTTCCGCTACAGGAACACGGCCAGATCCGGAAAAGATCCGTAATATTAAAGACTTCAAACGTCCACGAAATTTGAAACAATTACAAAGTTTCATTGGCTTTGTGAATTTTTATTCAAAATTCACTAAGAAATTCGCGGAATCTTTAGTCCCATTGTTGAACTTAATGAGAAAAAATGTCGTATTTCTATGGACTGACGTACATTAAGCAGCGTTTGAGAAAATCAAATCATTGTTCGACGAAAATATGTTTTTAAAATACGCAGATCCAAAGAAAGCCTACATTTTAACAACGGATAGCTCAGACTATGCATGCGCAGCGGCTCTTTCTCAATTAAATGAGGAAGGAGATGAGGAAATTATCTGTTTTGTGAGTAGAACACTCAAGGGGAGCGAATGCTTATATTTTACTACAGAAAAAGAAATGCTTGCCCTTGTGTGGTCGCTCAACAAGTTGGATACCTTCTTAAGGGGGACAGTTGAAATTATAGTCCGAACGGACCACGAGGCCCTTACATTTCTACGCACATATAAATTTAACAATCAACGATTGTAAAGATGGAACCTCGCCATCCAGGACTATAATTTGAACCCGGAATACATACCTGGGAAACTAAACGCAGTAGCGGACTATTTAAGTCGGATGAATAAAGATGGCCAAACAAAAGCAGAGAATAAAACAGAAATAATTATAACCGCTATTGTTCAACCAACGTCACATCACAAATTAAGAAATATTTGTAGAAATATTGAGAGAGATCAGAGAAATGATCCACAAATTCAAAAAATAATTAATAAATTAGGAAATAAGGAGAAAAAGACTTGTACACGCTACGAAATAATTGAAAATATTGTATATAAAAAAGCGAAAGAGAGATCTAAAATCATTATACCGGTAAACATTTTAAAAAATTTTGTAAACGAAGTCCACACCGAGTATGGGCATATAGGGGGGCGAAAAGTAAATAAAATGTTATCAGAACATTTTTTTTGCGCCAGGCTTACGCAGAAAGATTGCTGAAATTTTGAAAACTTGTGACAATTATCAAAAAACAAAATACTTAACTCGAAAATACAGAGAATTATCACAACCAATCTTAACGCGAAAGCCTGGAGAATTATTATCTATATGCATTTAGTAAATACGTAGTATTTTATCCTCTCCGTAGAGCCACCACCAAGGCAATTATTAAAAAGCTAATGGAAGACTATATACCAACTTACGGTAAGCCAAAGGCAATCATAAGTGATCATGGTACACTATTTACAAATGAAAAATATATAAAAGCTATAGAAAACGAAAATATTAAAGTTATATACTCTTCCATTAGGCATCCGCAAAGTAATATAGTTGAACGCGTACACATAGAACTAGGCCGATTCTTCCGAATATTTATAAGTGAAAAGCACAAAGGTTGATCTAGATTTGTAAAAATTATTCAAAATATCATAAATGAAACACATCACGAATCAACAAACTTCACGCCGACAGAATTACATTTCGGAACAAAACCGACGCGTATTTGGGAAAAATATTTAAATATCCCACGTGAAAATGCGAAAATAACGCAAGAAAAGCGAATCTCACTAGCTTACGAACGACTATGTAAAATCGCAACAGAACGAGCGGCTAAGAAAAATGCGAAGGTGGAACATTATGTATTCAAAATTGGCGATAAAGTACTAGTAAAGGCGTTAAATGTATCAGACGCGGAAGCCGGAAAAATCGCAAAATTTTTGATATATACGAAGGCCCATATGAAATTCGAAAAAATGTCGGAATAGATACTTATTTGTTAATTAATGGAACAAACGGAAAAGAGAGAGGCAAGTTTCATATAAACAATTTAAAGCCTTATTTTGAAGAAGCGGGAATTTCATTAATGAAATATATAGAAGCGAATGAGGAGAGGTAATAAGGGAAGGGATATATAAACAAACAAGAGAGAGAAAACAATAAACATAATCATCAAACACTACATCACGAGGCCCTTAAGTCGGGTTACCAACAAGAATACATGGCAAATTCTGAATCAGTATCAATCTAACTACCAGGATGAACGGACACGTAAAGCCGAAAAGTGCCAAATCCCCGAGGGAGACCAGCACCTAGACAGAGCCGGTAGCCGTCTGCCACCAGGCTACCCAGTTGAGCGATCTGCTGATCGCAAAATGTGCAGCGCAATGCTGGACAACACCAATCCACGTGCAATGCCAGCGAATCAGGAAGGCAAAAGCAGACCGCTTCCAAGGGGAAACCGGCCTGTACGACAGGGGTTTGGCCACGCAAACCAAGAGGGGGACCGGAAAGGCCAACAAGATGGTACAGACGGCACGAAAAGCACCATCACCAGCCACCGCCACCCATACCATCTAGCCCACCAACCCGCTCCCCCCCACCATCCAAAGGCAGCCGGACAGCCTGGTACGCCTGCCACCAACGACGACACCATCGGGCAAAAGACTGACACCACCACCACCGCTAGGACCACCAAAATGCCAGCGCACGGCTCCAGCACCACCATCTCGCCAGGCTTCCCCTCCAACACCATCACCAGAGGAGGAGTACATCCCGCCAACCCTCGAGGAATCGCTAGCTACTAAAGCTATCTGGAAGGGAAAAGTCCGGGCACATCGGTTACTGCAAGAGGTAGTAACGTAGCTCGGAAAATACCCGAGCAGACACAATAGCAGCTAGACGAGTTCGAGGGTTTTGCGAAGAAGCCGTAAAATCAAACTCTCTCGTAAAGTAATTCTGTTTTTTCTTTCTTCTCTTTTTCCTCTTTTAGCTGCTTTTCCTTTCTCAATCAATGTATTTTTGTAAAAATTTTCTTTTTTTCTTCTCATTCCTGTTGTTCCATTAAAACAGTAATTTTGTTGTTGTTTTTGCGCGCGCAGTCCTCTCTTCACCGCCTATCGAAGGGGAAAATAAAATTACGAGCAAGCTGCAAATTTTATTTTGGGGGGCACTGAAACGGCAGCACAACAGAGAGACCTCGCGCGCACCCAAACAACCGACGCTGGAGCGGAAACGTAAACAAACAACGAATACGTACAACATATGGGACGGCGCCAACTATATAAGGCCAGCACGCACAGCACCTCAGCACTCAGTTTTGTCGCGAATGCTAATCTGTTCAGCTCTCCGGACTGAACAGACTATCATTGTTCAGGGGCTTTCGCATACGTGTGTCTATGCATGCCCAGACACCCCAACCCGCTGTACTTAACTCGAATAAAGTCTTCAATATATATATATATATATATATATATATATATATATATATATATATATATATATATATATATATACACTAATTCTTTCATTTAAGTGAGTCACATCCCGGGGCATCCTACGTGGTGTCGAGCTATTGAACCTCCGCACCACGCTAAGATACCCCCTACCTCCGAGTTGACGATCAGCGCTCACCTTCCCTCAGTGCGGGTGATCGCGGATCTGAGAACATCTCAAGTGCATCCTGCCTTCCCTATTCCACGCTTCGAGTCACAACCCGGTCCGTTTCAGAGTATAATCATTTTAAAAGAGACAAACATTTTTGGAATCTTGCTACCACAAGACGTACTAGCAATTTCAACTACCATGTGTATATACACACAATATGAACCAAACGTATCACTACACTGTACTTTAAATAAAATAAGTATTCTCACTCAGGTAATGAAAAAAAAGAACTCTTCAAAAGAATTTACAATATCGTTTGTTTCATCGTTCTCCTAAGAAAGTTAACCAATCTATTGAGTAACTTCAACCGGACTTTAATTTGTAATAAAACCTATTTCTACATACTGGAGTAAACGAGTGTGCACCTTACAAGAAAAGTTCCCCAACCCGAACACTCCGATTTCTTTAATTTCTATATATATATTGTAGAGCATCATATCGGAGGAAAAACATATTTTGGGGGGTGAAATTCACCCTTAAAGTTCACTTCCGAAAACAATTATATATATATATATATTTATATATATATATATATATATATATATATATATATATATATTGAAACCTCTAGAATTGCTAGGCTTCATTATTTGACCTCGCGCCGATGGAACTCGATTTCATACGTGATGGCGGGCCGCCGCGGCCCAGGGCGCCATGCGTCCGAGATGCCAGGAATCTGAGATCCCTTTACTCGGTGACGCCATCACGTGTTAGTGCCCATCGACGCCGTAGTTGATCGAGCTAGGCTAGTACTGTTGGGGTACGGTGGTCGATTCAAGGTCGTGGGTAAATCACAATACTTAATTCGGTTGTTGTTGATTTTAATATATTTCTCTTCTCTTTCTCTAACTTTCAAACATACGTAAATAACCTCGGCGTCCCGCCGATCACCACTCTGCCTCTGACATGGCGCGCTGGCCGAGGCTTCGATTCTCACGATACGCTCCGCGATTCACATTCCATACGCCCGGCCCCGGTCGCCGCACAAGGTCGTCGCGGTTTACGCAAATACTGCGCGAGCGGCCCCATAAAAATAACCCATAGGAAAGCTCTTTCCGGTAGGATCACCCGTGCCCACCGGACGATCACCGACGTATCTACGGTCGCCGATGCGGTCGAGCACCCGCCTCGCCTCTCCAAAAGCGCCCGCCAGCCAGGCGATCGGCGCGTCCGTCACGGCCATATCCTCCCACTCGCCGACGACTTTGCCGCGACCGTGATGCGCGTACACAACCTCACACAACACAGGGTCTCGCGGCCCCTACACACCATACCATATTACTCATACACGATGCTAGCGTGCATTAATCTTTTAACAGTTTAGTTATGCCTTATGACTAAATAGCCTAAATGCTAATCTACCCGTTTGCGAATGACACCGTAAGATGAATTTACTGTGACGGTCTGCTATTAACGAGAGCTTAAACGAGAGCTGGGGACATTCGATAACTGGGAGACGATAGCTGAGGAGAACGATAGTTTATTTACGGGAAACGATAGCTTGTGAGGAGGTGATGGCTTGGAAGAGGAGACGATAGCTGAGGAGAACGATATCTGCATTACGGGAAACGATAGCCTGTGAGGAGACGATAGCTTGGGAGAGGAGGCGATAGCTTATGAGGCGATCATAGTTTACAGGTTGTCACGAGAGCTGGGAGGAACGATAGCTTGTTCAGGGAGACGATAGCTTATTTCGGGGGACGATAGCTTATTTTAGAGGACGATAGCTTAACACTGGACGACAGCGAACATGAACGGGAGCAAGCATGAGCGAGAGCAAACGCCGCGAGAACAAAGGAATGAAAACTACGACGCGGTCGCGAACAGTAGCTGGGAACAAAAACACGGCAGTTGACACGTGGCCGTGAAATATAGCGCACTTAATCACTCGCGCACTGTATTGCCCGTCGCCCGGTACATCTCGCTGAGTTGGCCGTACTTACTCGTAGCTGGCGACTCAGGTGCCATCCTCAGCGTAGTCCCGGTCTTCCTCCGAGGTCCCGACCTGCTTCGAGACGACCGGTTCCAATGAGAGCCGGGATGCAAGAGAGCATATCACCTAATCGTCTCCTCGCCGGTCGACACTCGAGGCCCGCGAGTCAGCGTCGCGCGCGCCTGTCGAGCGAACTATTCCCCCCTCATGCATACTCGTGAGCTGGCTCGTTTCGCCGGGAGAGTCGGTCGCTTATTCCCGGGGCGGCGTCGCTCGCTCGCTTTGTAACGTGCAGTCGAACTGCCACGTTACAACTCTCTTCTTCCCGGGGTAGCGAGGTGTGCTGTAGCTAGGTCCACCTGAGGTGAGGGGGTCGTTGCGCCCTGGATCAGCCGACGGTCCCTCTCTGGCCTCACTTATCTCTGGGAGTTTTCAGGATGTAGCTGTTGGTATTGAGGTTTTATCCTCCTTGACCCAGATACCCTTGTTACGTTAATATTACGGGATGAGAAGGTAACAGGGGCTGGCGGTTTAGTTAAGCCTAAATAAATTGACTCCAGATTTATTAATATTTTCTTAATCAACTCAAATTTATTAGCAATTTCTTAACGTAACAACAGGTCAAGGCGTGAATGTGAATGAGAGCTGTGAATGAGAGAAGGTGTGATTGGTGAGCGAGAGCGGGGTGTGTAATGATTGCGTGTGTAGACGGATAATATTGGTGTGGCTTAACGAGAGCAGAGTGTAGTTTGTGGTAGTGAAGTTGTGGACGGTAGCGGGGGTTTTCTGTTAGAGTCGTCAGTCTATGTCGCCTCTGTGGTGGTCTCCTGTCGCACTGGCTTCATGGCCTAGGGGTCAGCTGTTGTCGAGGGACATTGCCTCCTCGAGAAGGTACGAAGGAGCCTCTGGTCCTCCACTCCTCTCCGTGGATGGGACATTCCTTCACCGTCACGTTTCAGAGCCCGCACCGGTAGCAATACCGGTGATTGTGCCGGTGCCTGTCCGGACAGTGAGGCGACCGATGGTTGAGGCTCCCACAGGCCCAGCAGCTTGGGCTAGGAGCGGTCACGTAGACTTGCCGCCCGCCAACCGTCCTCCTGCCTACGACGTCATCTGGGCGTAGGGGTAACGTTGCTAATGGAGCAGCCGACGGTGTTGTTGGCGTGGCGGTTACGGTGACGTTGCTGCCTGATGTTCGAGCTGGTCGTGGTGTAGCTGGAGGTGTTGGTGCTGGTGCCGCTGACCCTGCTGGCGGGGTGGTGGTGTTGACCGGTGTTTCGTCGAGTCGTGGTGTCGCTGGTGTGGCGGCAGTCACCGTTTGCGTCCCGGTGTTATTTGTCGGGGTGTGGTCGGTCTGCGTCTGAGCGTCGAGTGTGGTGTCGCCAGTCCAGGTCTCCACGTCCACGGATGGTTGTACCGTCCATAGACTCCCCCTCCCTCCTGGGGGAGTAGGGAGGCGGCGATGATGGCGAGTCACGCCAGGGAGATTCCTCCGAGTAGTCGCTGTCAATGACGATGTATTTAAAGTCTTTCTCCCCGTCTAGGTCTGAGGTGTCCCCCAGAAGCACGTCTTCGTCGGGGTCGGTGGCGGTAAGCTATCAAAAGTGTTAAGACGAGAGCGAGAGTGCGAGAGAGAACGTGAGACTGTGTGTGAGCGTGAGCGTGTGTCTGAGTGAGATAGAGAGCGTGTGTATGCGTCTGACTGTGTGTACGTGCAGGAGGCGGCGGTGGTGACGATAGCTTTAAATTTGTTTGCTGATTTCGCTGCGATATTTTTGGATGCATTAGATAAAACCCTGTTCCTTGTCCATACCTTACAAACGTAATTGCTCGGTGTTTTTTATTGTAGTATTGTGCCTGTAGGTCATGTACGGCCTCCATGTTGTGGACGATCCAATCGTGGATTGCTGTTTGTCGTCGCAGGCGTTCGACCCATGTCGACTCGTTCCTTTTGTCAAAGTCGGTCGTCGCTTCCAATTCTTTACGCAAGTTTTGCAAAGGTAGCGGTTCGCGGCCGAAATTGAGGAAGGCTGGCGTAACGCCTATGGAGGCATTTTTGGCGGTGTTGAAGGCGAAACGAAAATCTAGCAGTGCTTTGACCTCTATCCACTTTGTAAAGAGGTCTTGACTTACGAGTACATAGGACATGCTGGATTTGCTGGTCGGGAAATGAGCCATTATATCCGTCGCGATCACCACCCACGGGTGCTCGATTACTCTTTGACCCAGGTGCCCTAGGGCATATCTTTGCTCGACTTTTGTGCGTTTGCAGACGTCGCACCCCTTTATATAATACGTTACGTCCTTGTCCTTGAACATTCTTGGCCAAAAATAGTCGTGAGCTGACCGAGCATACGACTTCTCGATCCCCAAGTGCCCTGCTTGGGTTGTTTCGTGGGCTTCAAATAGCGCTTTTTCCCTTTCCCCCGGTTTTAAAACTAATTTCCGTTCCGTCCCGTCGTTAGTGATTGCGTCTATTACTGGGTACTCGACTTTGTGATATAACCGTTCATTGATTATTTTCTAATAGGCAAACTTTCTCGGTATATTATCTACATCTTTCATTCGCTTCTCGTATCAATCTATGGACGCGTCCGCGATGGAATCTAACTTCTCCGTTGGTTCTTCAAACATTCGCGACAGCGCGTCCGGGACTTGATGTAGGGCCTTCTATGTATTACCTCGATATCCAGTTCTAATAGCAACATTGCCCATCTTGCTAATCTTCCCTGGGGATTTTTTAAGTTTTGTAGCTACAGTAAGCTGCTGTGATCCGTAATGATCGTAAATTTAGATCCGTCTATGTACCATCGGAATTTCTCGCAAGCCCATACCATTGCTAGACATTCGAGTTCTGTTGTTGTATAATTCTTTTCTCGGCTCGATAGCGCTCTGCTGGCGTAGGCGATTACGTATTCTACCTCATCTATTGTCTGAGTCAGTACCGCTCCCAATCCTACCATACTTGCGTCGGTGTGGATCGAGAAGGGTTTGTCCAGGTCTGGTCTGATCAAAATGGGATCCAAGGTTAGTAGTTCTTTTAGCGTTTCGAGTGCTGTAATTTGTGCCGGCCCCCATTCCCAGGACTTTTTCTTGTGGAGTAATCGGGTAATTGGCTCAATAATCGTTACGAAGTTTTTAATGAAGCGTCGATACCACGAGGCCATTCCAATAAAACGTCGGACTTGTCTGAGGGTTTTTGGTGGGAGGTAGTTTTTAATGGATTCCACTTTTTCCTTGTCAATTTTTAAACCTTCTTCGTTAATTACAAACCCTAAATATATCACCAATGTACTGCAGTATTCGCATTTACATCTATTGAGCGTAAGGTTCGCGCCTTTAAGTTTGTCAAGTACGATTTTCAGATAGCGTAAGTGATCGTCAAAGTTTTTGGTCACTATGAGTATGTCGTCGAGATAGTAGAAAACGTGGGGTTATAGCGCAGGGCCTAATATTTTATCTTGCTATCTTTGAAACCTGCTTAATGCGCCTGAGAGGCCGAAACAAAGTCTTTTAAAATGAAATAATTCGCGACCGGGTACTATAAACGCCGTTATTTCTCTGCTATTTTCTTCTAATAAAATTTGAAAGTAAGCTTGTTTTAAATCTATTGTGGAAATATAACGCGCCCGTCTTAAGTTATCTATAATTGCGTCCATTAGTGAGAGTGGGTACGCGTCTTTTTTCGATATTTTGTTTACTTTCCGTAAGTCAAGATAAAACCAATATTTCCTATTCTGATAAATAGTCGCGAAATGTCACGTTTTCTAACACGAAAATTGAGTCTGTCAGTCCCGGTTGGGATGTCGGTACGATAGCTTCTTGCGGTTTGTCTTGTATGTGTATTCAGACATTTGTCGATATTTTTAAGACCGATAAGTCGATGAGGTCGGTCGCCCCGGTATAAAGCCCGATTTGCCGCAACGATAGCAAAACACGTTTTTGGGGTTACATTTCGGACATGATTTCTACGTGCCGCTCTCACCACATTTTCGGCAAAATACTCTTCGCGGCCCTTTACAGTCGCGTGCGAAGTGCCCGATTCTCCGTCTGTATTTACTGTTATTTTGTCTGTCAGTCAGTGAGAGATTGGCGATATCAAGTTCTTCGTCAGAGTCGAGAAAAATGTTTTCAAACCTCATGTCGTCGTGATTTGAAAATTCGTCGTCCGCTACCGCGAAATTTGCGATACCGGTTCTGCTTGGGTGTTGCGTGTTCGCGTAACTATTGTCTCTATAGGCAAGGTTCGGTAGCAATGAGTCGTTAGCGCTTGGTGGAGGTCTGTAATCTTTGGCTATCCGCAAGCCCTTCTCCGTCAATACCGGTGTCGTTTCGAGGTCGTCGAGGTCCAGTACGTCGTTTATGCCTATTTTCAGTTGGATCCGAGGTGCCATGTTACGCCATGCTATGTCTAATTTCCTATCGGGTGTTAATCTCGGTGACAGTCGGTAGGTAACCACTGTCGTCCTCTTTCTGTCTGTCTATTACGAAAATTATTGCCCCTGTCCCCAGGGTGCTCCTCGACGACAAATCATCGTCAAATCGATCGTTATAAAAGCGTACGATACGTCTTCCCGTCGGTGGTCCCGTTGGTGCGCTCGAGCGATCGTACCCTAAGAAAATGTTTAAAAAACTCGACTATTTTTTAAGTTGATTTTATTTCAAATTTTTAAAGATTAAATTTTTTTAAATGTTACCAATCTCCTAAGGATTGTTTAAAATGCGTATATAACAAATTAGATATGGTTAGATCAAATTAGATAGAATTAGATTGGATAAATATGGTTACAGATGATATTAGATATGGTTAGATAAGATTTTGCGGTGAGATCTCGATATCGTCCTAATATTTTCTTAATATTACATGGTTATCTATGTAGACTTCTATGTGGATTATTCGGATGAAATTTACGTGAATTGATATGGATTCCACATGTATCCACATGAATCACATGCAAAATCCATCTAAATATTCTGCTATATATTTTTAATACAAAATGCATGATACCCTACTGAAAAAATCACGTGATTATGCTCCAAATTAATCACGTGATATTATCGATCATTTTATCACGTCAATAGTCACGTATATAATCACGGGATAAAGGAAAATTTTGATTTGTGCATTAATTTAATTAATAATCCATGCACATGAATAATCACGTACATAATCATGTGATAAATGAAAAACTTTTAAAATTTTGTGAATAAACATGTAACTGAAGATTGACTAATAATTATTCATTACATTATTTTACACATTTTTCAAAGCTGTTATTCATGACCTGATTATGCACGTGATTATGCACATAACTATTGACGTGATAAAATGAACGATAATATCACGCGATTTATCACATGATTCATCATGTGCATAATCACGAAATTTATCACGTGATTTTTTCAGTGGGGTAAAGAAAACCCTATTAAAAATAGTCGAAAGGGATCGATTAAATTATAAACAGATTCTATACTAATTCTAAATCCCATTTTTTCTATAAGGACTCATTTAAAATCGATTAGAGTGAAGAAGACTCAATAGAGTTTGATATAAAAAATAACAATCGAAGTTGAAAATTACTACCTAACATTGGTTTTTATTAACTCTACTAGTTCTTTTTTGCATAGAATTTTACAGATTCCTATCAATTTTATCGATTTTAATTGCTTTCTTATGCAAAAAAAAGGATTAGAATATAGCTTAGAATTCAATTAATAATTTAATCAATTTCTATTGTCTATTTTTAACAGAAAATTAAAATATAAATGTTAGGTGATTGTGAGTCGCCTAGCAATGTTAAACTGATTTCTGCGTGAGTTGATCTCGCGCACGCAAGTATACAGCTACGGGAAAGATTCCACTCCTCGAATCCCTCTTGGCTGTCAACTTGATTTTTCTCTAAATAGAAATAGAGTAAGATGGCGCCGTCGGGAGGAACACGTCCTCCTGATGGGATATCGGAAAAATTCTTTAAATGTCACCCTAAACAAAAAGTAGGAATTGTGTTGTGCATTATATGTGAAAGTGTGTACCACCAAAGTGATTTTCAAAAAATTCCTGGTGGGAAATTCTTAACAAACACTCTAGTACTGTGTTCGGAGCATAACATAACCTCTAGCCAAGATGACGAAGCACTTAATGGAATTGAGAATAGAATGATTATTGCCCAAATAAAAAGTAGGAGTGAAGATGAAATTAGAAAACAAATACTTTCTGAAATACAAGAAGAAAGTAAGACAATCCTTGTTTCACCATCCCGGGGTGGAAGTCCTGATATTGTTTATGAATTAGAGCTGTTAAAAAAAGGGAACGTATTGTTGAGACAGTTAAACAAAGAATTTCAGGAGAAGAACGAAGTACTAATGGAATTGAATAAAAAACAGAAAGATAAGGTATTCTATAGTTATAATCACCCAAGTAAACCAACTTTTGCTGATATAATAACAACAGCCAAACCACTGCCAAAAAGAGTACCCAAACTAATAATTAAAAAGAAAAACAATGAAGATAAAACAAACATCAAAGAAAGAGTTGCACACTACATAATTAAGGACAAAGCAATTCAGGCTAAACAAATTTTTATGAAAAATGATAATGAATTATCCATAAGTTGCATGACTAATGAGAGTGTGGTGGCAGCAGAAAAAATACTAAGTAGTAAGCTAGCTGATATGTGCAAAGTGGAAATTGAACAACTGTCTAAACCAAAGATAAAAATAGTTGGGATAGACAACTATGAAGAGATGGATGCTAAAAAAATTGAAACAGATATAAATAACAGGAACTTTAAGAATCTCAACACAAAGTGTCAGGTACTACATATGTACACAAATAAGAGAAACAACATGGACACAGTTATTGCTGAAGTACCAGCTGAACTATACAAGCTCATTAGAGAGAATAACAATAAAATTTTTGTGGGATATCAGAGCTGCAAAGTGTTTGATCTTATTAATACAAAACCATGTTTTAACTGTGGAAGGTTTGGCCACAATGGAATAAAATGCAGAAATGAAAAGGTATGCCTAAATTGTGCTGAAAAACATGATACTCTAACGTGCTCAAATCACATATCTAAATGCATAAATTGCATATATAGCAACATCAAATTTAACACAAAGATAAATATCAATCATCGTGCAACAGATTATAACACGTGTCTGATATTAAGAAATAAGGTTAAGAAGCAAATTGATATGACCAATTATCCTATCAAACCTACAGTACCAACTTGGGATAATGTGGGTAGTTCTGAACATCGAACTAAGATAAATCGAAGGTACAAACCCACTCAGCTGACATCAAGGAACTCACAGACGAATCTACACAAGAGCCCCTCCTGCATATTGCTACATCAACAAAATAATCACGCAACATAATGGAGCAACATTTTGATTTTATTGAAGAAATACAAAAAGAACTAATTCAAGAAGAAAAATCTTTTAGTGATATTAAGGTTCTCAACAGATATATGGATAAAAATAATAGTTTAATACTTTATGTAAATATAAGAAGCCTAAATGCAAATCATAGTAAATTAAATATCTTGGTTGAGAGTCTGAGTATCAAACCTTACATTATAATATGCGCTGAAACCTGGAATATAGTCAATATACAAGCATTTGTAATACCAGGCTACAAAATATATTACAATAATAGTAAAATAAATAAATCGGATGGTGTAGTCGTATACATAAGTGAAAATGTCAATGAATCAACCAAAATAATTGAGTTTGGGAACAGTAAAATATTAAACACACAAATTCATCTAAATAATAATAGTACATTAAATATATCAGCTGTATATAGATCACATGAACTCAGTTGTCATGAATTTATCTTTAATATGAAAAAATATCTGCAAAATATTAGGAACAACAAAAATCACCTGATCATTGGGGATTTTAATATAAATATTATGGAAGAAAATGATATCAGCCTTGAGTTTTTGAATACTTTTCTTGAAAATGGATTTTTCCCTGGATTTAAAAATACGACTAGATCATCAGATAATGGGCTCTAAGGTACATGCATTGACAACATTTTTATTAAAAATAACTCAGTTAAAATTACTACTTTCAAACTAGAAGGGCCTATAACTGATCATTATCCACTTTTTGCTGTTCTAAATAAAATACCTAAAATCATTAAAGCCAATGATAGATATTTTTATAATTACACTAAACTAGTAAGAGTAGCGAATTTAAAAGAATGGCACATTACATAATCAATGCATGATCCTAATGATGCCATTAATGTACTTATTAAGGAAATCCGAGATTGCTTGAATAAATCCAAATATTCATTAAACTCTAGAAATTCTAGTAATATAAAAAATAAACCTAGGAAGCAATGGATTACGAAAGCAATTATGGTATCATGTGATAAAAAGGAACAATTGTATAAGAATATGAGAAGCAATCCCGACAACGATAGCTGTAGACTAATATATAAGAGATATACCAAACAACTAGACAAAATAATAAAGCTAGCCAAAATTAAGCATGATAAGGAAGAAATTGAAAGAAATATAAATAATCCAAGAAAATTATGGAGAACTATTAACAATAAAATTGGAAACAGAGATATACAAAGGGATTCAATTAAACGAACTACCTTGAAGGATGGTAGATTGATTGAGAATGCAAAGGAAATTGCAAACTCAATGAACATCTTCTTCTGTGATATAGGAAGAAATCTGAGCGATAATATAGTTACACCTACAAATGCCAAAATTAAGATGCCACCAATGAACAACAACTCCATATTTTTAAATCCAGTAAATAACATTGAAATTCTAGAAATAATAGATAATATGAAACTAAAAAACGGAGGAATTGATGAAATCAATACTAAAACAGTAAAAGTGATGGCTCACTATATCACAGAATCCTTAAAAAATATCTTCAATCGCTGTATTGAAGAAACTACATGGCCAGATGCCTTAAAGGTTGCAGAGGTTGTACCCATATACAAGTCAGGAAAGAAAACTGAAGTATCCAACTATAGACCTATATCTCTAATTTCGAATATAGCTAAAATCTTTGAAAGATTAATATACAATAGAATCTATAACTTCATTTATGTAAACAAAATTCTTGCTACTAACCAGTTTGGCTTTATTAAAAACAAAAGTACTACAGATGCTCTAAGCTATATAACGAGTAAAATCTATGATAATCTAGATAAAAGTAAACCAATAGCTGTTACATTCCTAGACTTAGCGAAGGCTTTTGATACTGTTAATCATAAGCTTTTATTAAACAAATTATATAATTACGGGATTAGAGGCAATGCATATAACCTAATTGAAAGTTACTTAAATGGAAGGAAACAAAGAATGAGAATTGGAAACGTTAAAAGCGACTTCATGATGTTAGGTGATTGTGAGTCACCTAGCAATAATAATTTAATTATTACACGAGTTGATCTCGCGCACGCAACTATACAGCTACGGGAGGGACTCCACTCCTCGAGTCTCTCCTGGCTGTCAGCTAGATCCTTCTCTCTATTTGAAACGCGGACTTGTATGTGATAAAGTTTCTTACCTTTTACTATTTCTGTTCTTATCTGATGATCCGTTCCTCTCTTTATTGGTCTTGGACCAAGGAAATTATTCAGCCTATTTATATGGACAACAAGGATGAACACAAACGTGACTTCAGAAATAAACTTGGCTTTATTTGGTCCTTTGTACACAATTATGATTTTTGCCTATATCTGTGTATATATATATGTATATATCCGAAGACAAAAAAAAGAATCGTCACCGCAGGTTAATTTTAAATAACGAGAGTGATTCTAATGAAGAGTTGAGAAAAGTCGAGAAATATAAAATATGTTAAACAATTTGAATGAAAAAAATGAAGAAAAACTATTAAAGAAAACAGTCGTCTGTTCGGCAGCTCGGCTCGAATCGGAGTGCCTGAGGTAGCGTGGCTTGGGGACGCTTCGGAAGTATATCCGGACCTCCCACGCGTCTCCAAGCTCCACTTCCCCATCTTGACGTCAGTGCGTCTGCACTCGTCGCACTCATTAGGCCTTACGGGACCTGTCGATGGTGCAAAGTTCAAGACTGCAGCGTGGCTTCGCACGTGCGGTCTTGCGCAGTGGAGGGGAAACTGTTTAGGTCAGCGAGATTCTTGGCTACCTGATACTTTTGTGGCGTTGAGTCTCGCTGTACTTTTTATGTGCGGAACTTTCTCGATTTCACATTCGAAATAATTGTTCGAATGTGAATATCGTAAAGTTGTCACATAACATCCTCCCCCCCTTGAAAACGTTTGTCGTCCCCGACAAACTTCGCGGGTCCTAAGGGTAGTGTGGTTCAGTTGGTGGTCCATGACAAGTAAGGTTCAAAGGTGTGAATGTATCAGTTAATGAAAAAAACTAAAATCTCAAATCAAGGACAAGGGCGAACGTTTTACATGGATGATGTGTTAGTGTGCATTTTGCTTCTGCAGACGTGGAGCAAGTTTTTATGACACGTAAGCGTGATGGTTCTACCAATCATTTGTTTAGTTTGGGTGCTGCCGTCATACCCTAAACAAGATCTATATGCTTTTTTATCTTGTTAGTTTATGCGTTTTCCCTTCTACATGTGCTTTACGTTCATTGGTCCTTTGCTCAGTTTGGCACAGTGCGTCCCGCACATGATCTATGTGATGTTTATCATGTGCGCGGCGTGTGACCTTTTGAATGAATCTCATTCTTTTATTTGCACGATGGGATGGGTTTGTTGGATAGGTTATTTCTTTCAAGTCCTTGATTTGGTGTTGAATAAAAAGAAGGTGAAGAAAGATATTGAACTTAATTCGTGCGGTTGCCACTTACTTGTTGCTGGATTATTTGGTCCTAGGGTCCTTTACAATCTATCTTAGTTTTTGTTTCATTAGTATTGTTAGTTTCCTATGCTTAATGTATTGCTTATTTTCTATTGTACAAATTGTATATGTATTAAAATTTTGTTTGAATATTGTCATTTGTTAGTACTTATTCCTAAGGGTGTTATATCTTAGCTTAAAATTTGACAATATGTTTTATTTTATGATATGGTTGGTGGGGTTATAGTTGAATGGTCCGGGTTTTATTATAAAAGTACAAAAATATGGTTTCCTTTATTATATCAATGAATCTTATAAGTAAATTGATTTCTGTGGACGATAAAGTAGGTGAGATATCCATCAGTAGGTCCTGGATGGGCTATTGTGTTGGAGTCCCATAACTGATGAGGCTTAACGTCTCAAAACGATCCAGCAGGTCTTCATCCTCGGCGTCTACCCTGTCTTCTTTGATTGGTACCAATGGTTCATCGAGCATCAGGTCACCGTCAATGCTCTGGTCCAGTAATGAGATTGGGTTGATTGAGCATGCCTCCTGTTCCGTTTTCTCGCTCAACATGGTTTCGGCTCTGCTTGTCCATGGTGTGTGTTTGGCGGGGTCTCTATTAGTTTCTATTTTGTCCATGTTGTTGGTGATGCAGCCATTGCATTTTTTTAGATGTTGGTCCCAATTTTTATACAGTATTATTTGGTCACAGGCTCTGTGCAGCAGCTTTGCATTTCCATTTTGGATCTTGCAGACCATTTGATGTTCTCTTTTCATCCTCGTATCAACCAATCGATGACAGACCGGATGTACCCTTCTGTATGACTGTTGGTCTCTCGCAAGATGTTTTGGGGTGGCCCATATCTGTCTGTAGAGATGGTTACGATGGTCTATAGCTTTCTGAGCATCACTGAGGTTGAAATACTGTACAAAAGCTAGATATTTCTTATGAGGTTTTTCCTCATCTTGATGTTTCTGTAGTAAAAATTTAATGTGGTCCACTAGTCCAAATGTTGCGAATACTTTTACGAACTCTTCGTGGTCCATGGCTAAGGGTACTTGGGCGCAGAATCTTAGTCCTGCAGTGTCGTCTAAACGTCCGGTTATGATGCTGGGTTTGGGCACTGGCATCTGACTGGGTTTCATTGGCACCCCTGTGTCTGATGTGTCTTCTCCTGTTTTCTCTGGTTCCAGTATTGATGAAATTCGTTCTTGATTTTCTGTTATAAAATGTGTGGCACTCTCATTATCTTTGGCGTCTTCGTATGTGGCTAATATTTTTTTTTTCCGTCTTTGTTCGTGTAAACCAGCTCTATCCACACTGGTCCAAATTCTTTTAGATTTGCCAATAGATCGTGCGTGGGTCCTATTATTGTAATTGTCATTGTTTTGTTGTTTAGTTTTTTAAAATGTGTGATTTGTGGCGTCATGTGTTTTGTGTCATTCTCTTCTGAGTGGGTACATTGTTGTATAAATTGTAGTTGCGTCTCCTGTGTGAATTGAGTTTCGACAGTTAGGCCTAAACCTTGTCTGTTCGTGCATGGTGTCAGGACCGGAGCTTCGACCATGCCTTGGAGATTTCGTCCCAGTCCTTTTCCGCGTTGATATCCCATCTTCATCATCATTCTTTGGGATACTGACAAATTAGATTCCTCTGCAAGTTTTCTTTCTACTGTTGGTGTGATGTCATTTTCTTTGTCATGACCATCCATGCATTTCATCGCATCTTCTCCTACATTCAGGGCTCTATTTTTCTGATGTTCATTTTCATATACTACCATCAGTAAATATAGGTTTGGTGTTGTCGTAGTGGTACATGTGATGTTGCAGGGTCCATAGCTTCTGAAGAGGTGAGTTATGGCCTGTTGGTCGCCTTGAGCTTTTGCCAATATGCTCACTTTGTCCATGTCAGTGATGTCTAGTATGTTTATGCTGGTGTGGTCCATTTTGCTGGAACAATTCAAGTTGGTTTGAATTCATTTTGGTTCAGGTCCGATTTAAATATGGTACTTAATGTTTATTATTAGTAGTCATGTAACGATTACTAGGGTATGATATATCAAAAAAAAAAAAAAAAAAAATATGATGGTATGATATATGGGTATGATATATGGTTTTGGGGTCCTTGTGCTTCGTGCACTTTGGATGTGATGTTGGCGCCTGTCTTTTCTTTAATATTTTTTTTTTTTTTTTTTTTTTTTATAGGTGTAAGGGTCCACATTGGATTTCCATATCTATACTTTAAAATTATTGAAATATTTATGATTGAGTGTGTCCTGTCCTAAAAAAATAGTGATTAGTTTACATTTATAAATGATATTGTCCCTTTTATTATTTTTATTTATTTATGTGATTTAGTCAGAATTCAGGTCAGAATCCATTTCGACGTTTCTTAGTTTGTCAATGTGTTTTCTGACCCTCTTTCCGTTGGGGTATTCTAGAATTACGTTTTTCCGACCTACGAATTCTATGATTTTTAGTGGTTTATTTCTATATGAATCAAACTTATGGACGCGGGGTTCTTTAATTAATCTAGCATATCCGCCGACTTTTCCCTTGAAAGTTCTGACCTTTTTGTCATACCTTTCTTTAGTCCTAATTTTGTTGGTTATTTGAGTTTCTCCTGCTAAAAGTTTCATTTCTTCTAGTCTTAGTACTAGGTCTCGCATATAAACGCTATATGTTTTTAATTTTTCATCGGAGGGTATTCTCAAAGGGAAACGTGCTATCTTTCCATAGACCAATTCAAAGGGTGTAAAGTTCGTGGCTGCGTGTACACTGATATTATATGTAAAGGTTGCAAAGTGGGTTAGGTGGTCCCAATCATCGTATCTTTCAGAGTATATTCGGATGAACTCTATGAGTGGAGCGTGACTTCTCTCCAATGACCCATTTGTTTGAGGTCTATAGCCTGAAGTTGTTAGATAATTTATCTGGAATAGCTTCAGTAGTGATTCTACTATACTTGATAAGAAACTGGTCCCTCGGTCTGAGAGTATGGCTTTCGGAGCTCCAAATTGGCAAATGAGATATTTCGCCAGTGCGTCAGCTATTGTCGTTGCATTGAGGTTTTTGATGGGTATTACTATTAGGTATTTGGTTAAGTTACACTGCATCGTTAAGAGATGACAGTTCCCTCCTGGTGTCATCCTCAATTTTCCCACTGTGTCAATTGATACTTTATCAAAAGCTTCTATTGGCGTGTCTGTGATGATCATTGGTTCTTTTGTCTTGAACCGTTCTATTTTCTGTTCTTGACAGTTTGCACATCGTCTGACGTAATTTTGAACGTCGTTTCTCATTCCTGGCCAATAGTATCGTTCCCTTAGTTTCTGGTACGTTTGGTTGATTCCTTTGTGTCCTCCTGTCAGGCTGTCATGAAGGTGTCCGATTATTTCTTTTCTGTCCTTTTCAGCGGGTACTTCTGCTTTTCCGTAACACATTGTTACTTTTATTTCACTTTTGTGGAAATGTTCATGGAGTATTTCAATGATGGTTGGGGAGCCCATCTGGTCCAGAATGTCTCCTTTTCGTGCTACTCTGAAGCTCTTGATATTTCTATTGAGTAATATTTCTTTTAGGTTCTTGAGTCCTTTGTGTACATTCTCCATTTTTATTGTGTTGAAGTACTTGTGTTTCACTATTACAGTGAATATTTGATGTTTCTTGAAGGGAGTAACTAAGACTTGTCCTGGTTTTGGTCTTTTGTTCTTTATTTTCATTAGATCAATGGCTCCTATTTCTTCGAGTAGTCTTGTAACGGACCACGTATTGTCACAATCCGCTGATAGGAAATGCACAATATTGTCCCGCTTGTGTGTGAGGCATTCTCTCACGGTAATCATGTTGTTGGGGATTCGCATGGTCTTTTCAGTGGTACGAGTTAAATTACTTTCGGATTTTTGCTCGCTTTCTCGTGTGTCATGACCTTTATTTAGGGGCTCTAAACCTGGTGGGGTGGGTAGGAGAAAAGGCATTGTGGGTTCTGGTGGTTTCGAAAATCTTATATCTATGATGGAACCTTCTTCGGCTTCTATTTCGCTCAATATCCCTAACTTCTTGTGACTCTTTGACTTATTTCTGGGCGTACTGTTGGCGGTAGGGCTGTCACTTTTTATTGTAGGTGTGACTGATAATGTTTTTCTCACTGGCGGCAGTATTATGTCAGTTACGCTTTCGACATCTGACTCATTTCCTGTGTCCTCTTGACCAGATGCTTCTTGTAGTTTCTGTCGTGCTCGTTTTATAAGGGTTTGCACACTTTTTCTCCAGACTTTGTCAACGTCGATTTCTTTCTCAAATCTTGGATCAGAGGTGTAGATTGCTTCACGCACATCATCAGGTACATTGTCATCGTCAGAGAAGTGTGAGGGTATATCCAGTTGTGTGTCTGCTTCAGTTGTTGACTCATTGATATCAACTTGTTTATCCATTTCATATTTTCTCATACTTTCTTCAAACTTCCTGCTAGCTTCTTCTACTTCTTGTTTCGTTAGGGTGGTTCTGACTGATAGATTTTCTATAGATTCTTCATCTACATTATCTTCATTTTGAGAAGCTTCTACTGCAGTCATGTCTATTGCGATGTTGCTTATAGTTTTATTCTGACTATCTTCTGAAGAAGATGTCTCGTCGTCGGGTACTTCTTGGGTTTCATCTTCTGTGGTTTCTGAGTCTGGTTGTCATAAGACGCTGTATCTGGGGTCTGGTATGGGTGGTTTATCTAGATCGCTGTCTTCATTAGCCGTTGACGATAGCCATGATCTCCTGGATGGGTTGACTGTCATTGAAACATCCGAATCTGTATCAGACGAACTTCCTGGCACTTCTCGTGGTTTGATGGAAGTTGTCTCTGTTATTGCTATTTCAGTTTTTGTTGGCGTCGCTGTATGCGTAGTTTTCTTTGTGCCAATGGGTTTGGACGTTTTGCTTGGTCCTCCTTGTTTGATGTATTGTCCTACTGGGCTTTCTACCTGAGCACGTTTTGCTCTTGTCCTCTGCGCTACCATACTATGTTCCAGTTTGGGCGCTTCTTTATTTGTTTTCGCTCCTATGGGTCTACCTCTGCCTCTGGGTACTGTAGTCTTCTCCGATGCTGAGTGTGCTCTGTTGCGAAAACTAGTCTTCTGTGATGTTATTTTGCTTTTAGCCTTTTCTTCTTCTTGTTTCGCCTTTTCTTCTATTATCATCACTTTGATCCTAGGTAAATTTTTGTTTATTTCCTCTTCGGTGGTTTCTGGAGGGTTCCTTGAAAGCGCATCAGCATTTTTGTTTAGTTTTCCCGGTTTGTATTTGAAGGTATATTCATAGCCTGTGAACCTAAACATCCATCTCATTAACTTTTGTCCAGGGTCTTTTCTGCTATGCATCCAATTTAATGGTTCGTGGTCAGACACTAAAGTGAACTTGCGACACAGCAAGTATGGTCTAAACTGATGTAGAGCATATAGTACCGCTAAATACTCCTTTTCAGTGGTGGAGTAATTCCTTTCAGCTTTATGTAAAGCTCTGGACAAGTATTGGACTGGATGATCAAATCCATCCTTTTCTTGGCTCAGGACTGCTCCAATCGCGTAGTCGGATGCATCTGTGGTTAGTGTGAATTCCTTATCAAAATCCGGGAATTATAAGATGGGTTCTTCCATCAGGCATTGCTTGAGTTTTTGAAAGCTCTCGTCACATTGAGGGGTCCATTCAAACTTCACGTTTTTCTTTAATAGGTCATTCAATGGTTTCGCTATTTTAGCAAAGTCTTTGATATACTTTCGGTAATATCCAAACATCCCTAGCACTTCTCTTATATTCTTGGCACTCTTGGGTGTGGCTAGTTTGGCTATTGCCGATACCTTTTCCGGGTTGGGTTCAACTCCTTTTGCGCTAATTATGTGTCCTAAAAATCCAACTTCTTTTCTAAAGAATTCAATCTTGTCAGGTTGCAAGACTAACTTTGCTTCTCTCAATCTTTCCATAAGATTTCGTATTCTCCTTTCATGGTCTGTTAAATTTTTACTGTACACTATGATGTCATCCAAGTATACTAACATTTCAATATTTTGTAGTCCTCTGAGAACCTTTTCCATGAGACGCTGAAAAGTCGCCGTAGCATTCTTCAGTCCTTCAGGCATTCTTGTGTACTCATAGTGTCCATTTATCGTTGTGAATGCTGTTTTATAACAATCTTCAGGAGCCATCGGTATTTGTTGGAAACCACTGGCTAAGTCAAATATCGAAAAATAGGTTGCTCCTCCCAGCTGATCCATTATGTCCGCAATGTTGGGTAACGGGTATGCATCTCTGATGGTTTTCTTATTTAGCTCTCTAAAGTCAATTACCATGCGCCATCTTGGGTTCCCATGACTATCTGGTTTCTTGGCTACTATCCAGATGGGTGAATTGCAGGGAGAATTGGATTCTCTTATAATTCTGTCTTTGAGTTTTTTGGCTACGCTTTCTCTTACAACTTGTTTGTGTTGAGGAGGATGTCTGTATTGCTTGGTGTTTATGGGTACACTATTTTCTAAATGTATATGATGTTCGATCATGTCGGTGCACGGGAGTCTGTCTCCTGGCAATAGAAATCGATCCAGAAAATCTTCTATTATGTGGTTCACAATTTCTAATTCCTCTTTATTCAAATGATTTCTTCTGATTGATGCCTTCACTCGTTCTAATCTTTTAATTTGGTCGACAATTGCATCTCCATCAAAATCACTGTCTGTTTCTTGTAGAAAATCTGGTCCAGTATCGAAAGGTATTAATTCTTTTGGATCTACCTCTATTATTACGTCTTGTTCACTTGTATTTATGGCCATCATTTTGCAAGTATTGTTTGCATTATAGACTACGCCTTCACCTAGAAATACATTGTCATTTCCCACATCTATCCTAGGAATATAGCCTTCCTTCAAGTCATTTTTGATTAGGTTAATTTGGACTACTTGTCTAGTTCTAGCTATTATCATGTATTTTACTTTGTCCGTGGTAACATTTTCTTGGTTCTCCATATTTTGTTCCATACATTTGCTCTCGTCATCAATTTTCGTTCCCACTTTCAGCACTTCATTTGCTTGTTTGCATATATAACCTCTTCTTAGATTCCTTGGGTTATGTTCTTCTTTATGTCCTATGAATGGTATGGGATGCATCACATCACCACTTACCATGAGAGCATTCTTATGGTAGGAGATTACTGCTTCTTATTCTTATGGTAGGAGATAATTCCTTCCTAACATGCCATCTTGTTTAATGGGGAAATCATCCTGTATTATTTGAAATTTCACTGGGGTCCCTCTTATATCCAGGTACACTGATCCTGCCGTCCACACTGTTTGGTCGGTGATGCCTCCTAATTCTCTGGCATCTTCAATGCTTATTGGTAAGTCGTCGTGCAGAGCTTCGATTTTTACTAGGTTAACAGTTGCGCCGTTGTCTATCATGAAGTCCAAATACGGTCGCTGTGTCCCTTCGAGTATCCTTATTCTTACAGCTGTTGTCTCTCCATCTTCCCAACTATAGTTTTCAGGTCCTTTACAGTTCGTGGAACACATCCTCGCGATTTCTCGGATTTGGTTAGTATCGCCATCACTGGGGCTTTCCTAAATTTTCCTAATTTGCTTGGTCCATGTTCCTCGGTGTTTGTTGATCGTTTTGTCTCGGGTACTTTTGACTTTGGCTCGTCATCTTGGGTTCGTGACGAGCCTGTTGGTAGTTTAAATTGTCCCTATCATTTTGGTTGTCATATCTGGGATTTTCATTGCGCCAATTGCTGGTGTTCCGTCTATCGGGTCGATTTTGCATACTTTCATATCTTCCTGTTTGTGGGTTGAATATTCGTTGACTCGCTCTGTAGGATTGATTATTACTTTCTCGCCAACGATTGTTCTCTTGTCGAGTGTCGTTGTAGTTCTGGTTCTGGTGAAATCCATTTCCATAATTTGTATTGTTGTAACGATTTACATAATTCGGATTTCTGTAATTATTCTCCTGGTAATGGTTTTGTTGATAACCATTTGTTTGGCGGCGGTTGGTGGAATATCCATCACGTGATGCATTTCTCGATCGATCTTGCATGTAGGCAATGTATTCAGGTTCTTCATACTCGTATCGTTCCTCTATGTAACCGATGTATTGAGGTTCCCTATGCTGAGTATTCCTGTATTGATCTTCATCATTGTATCTTCTGTTATGTCTGTGATTCGTTCCCGTCCGTGGTTCACTATATAATCTGGGATTGTTGTAGCTATAAGTCCTGCCACAGTATGGTCTGGAGTCTGGGATTATTTTGGCCTCCATCCTCGTCTCTAGGCGTACAGCTTCTTCATAGGCTTCACGTAGTGTTGCCGGTTTGCTGTAGTCAACTCTTTCCGCTAAATTGGCAGGTAGGCCTTTTATGAATATATCCACTGCAAGTGATTTCAACGGGTCCATCATTTCTTTCCTATAACTATCGCCTTTTTCTTCTTGGAGTGCTGTCTTTGCACTGCCAAGCAAAACGTTGATTTCATCATAGAAATCACCAACGGTGTCATGTTCTCTCATCCTAATATTCTGAATTTTGTTATTAAAATAGCTAAAATTCCTTCCTGGTCCGAATCTCTGCTTCAGATGTGCTATGAGTTCTTCTACTGTGGTGATTTGTTTATTGATTAAACTCTTCTTCGCTGGTCCGGTGATTTTGTGTAAGGCATTCTGTAAAAACTGTGGTTGTATGTCTTCACTCACTAGAGATGCTGCATTTCTTAAGTCCTGAATGTATTCTCTGAGACTTCTCTTGCCGTCAAAAGTTGGGATACCGCTTATGCAATTCATGAGCGCGAAGGTGTTTGCCATGCTATTCATCAGCATGAAATTGGAATCGGATGTATTCGCATTTGTTGTTCTAGCACCTCTGGCATTTGTTTCGTCGCCTAGATTCATTTTGAATGCTGTTTTGTATATTTTTTTGTGAAAATTCTTCTTCTTCTTCTTTCAAAGGAAAAATAATTTATAATCGATTTAGATGTTGGAATTGTTTATTCAAGCGGGCTATGGGTCGCTAAGTGTGGGTTTAGGGTCACCAGGAAATACTTCAAACTGGTTCAAGGACGACTAAATGTGGTTTAGTGTCAAAAAAAAAAATTAATTGGCTTTATGTTTATTCGTTTCTTTCAAAGCAAACTCCAAAAGTTCATTAAACTTTTTGCTTACTTCAGATTGAAAATTTAAATTATTCTCAAAAACTTTATTATGATTCGTGTTTATTCTATTATTTTCCCGGTAATAATTGTGCAATTGATTATTTATTTCATGGAGCCTTTTCTCTAATGCTTTCTTTTCAAGCAATAATTTTTGCAAGAAATATTTTTTTCCTGATCTTTTCTTGTTAAATAATTTTTCTTTACCTGAAAAATTTTCTTCCTTCATGGGTTGTGTCTTATTGGATACAATGACCGCTGTTAAGCTGGTCCAAGGAGAGCCGCTACTCAGCTGACTCAGGATTCACAAGAGTAGTCGCTACTAAGCAGACCAAAGGATCAGGTTGCTACTGAGCAAACCTTAGGATATAGAGTGACCGCTGTTGAGCAGATCCAAGGAAAAGCCGCTGTCAAGCAGACTTATGAGGTTTATGATGAATGGTCGCTTTTGTAAGCAAACTAAAGGAAAAAGGTAGAAAATTCGTCAGCCAATGAAGAATTCTTTGTAAAGTATATGAGTCTAAAATTATCTTAACAAATGCTTAAGAAAAAAAACTTCAATGAAAATCACTGCTACGCTCCTGATTTGAAACAAATGAAAATTTTGCACTTTCAAATCGAAATAATTCAATTAAGCAAGAATGGTCAAAAGAGCGAATTTATTATTTAAAACACCGACTTTTATTTTAACAATATGCAATAAACCCTCTTTGTAATAGGCTAAAACAATTAAAATTGTAAAATGCCCCAAGTTAATTTTATTGTCAAAAAAAAAATTATTTATTTATCTAAATTGACACTCTGATAATTTATTTATAATAATTTGTTAATTCCTATTGTTAAACATCATTAATATGTGAATTTTACATGAACTGTACTTTGAATTTCGCGCGCGTTTTATACTGTTCCAAAATGGCCGCTGTAGAGGTGCCGAGTTACTAGGCCTACACCACTATAGTCTCCCTAGTGTCGCGTCTAGTTCCACGCCTGCGCTGTTGTTTGCTCTGAACAAACACGAAGCGTCGGCTGCTACACGCTATGTAATGCGCGTTTAACCTCCGCGCGCGTTGCGTATTTTTCTCACCGAAGTATTTTGCGTAAAACGCGTTATTCATTGCCGAAACCCATAATCTGTGGATTCGCGAGTGTGTCCTCTACTCGTGTGCGTGTGTTTTGGTTTGTGGAGTTGATTAGGACCAAAGTTGTGACTGAAAGTGTTCAAGGATCCAACACGATGTATCACAAGCAGTGCAACCTGTTGCTGCTTGTCAGATAAGTGTTTTTATTTATAATTTCTTGATTGAATTATCATCAACTGAGCACAACGGCAAGTTGCTTTGGGTAAATTGCACGTTTCTTTTGCAGGTGGTGTGAATTTTCATACACCAGGCAAACGCATCTGAGGATTTTTGTTCATCTACGAGCACTAACTCATAGGTACGTAACCTTTAAGTTATTTCTTCAAATATGAATAAAGGACAATTATTTTGAATGGTCTTACCTTTTTGTTGTCGACCATTCGATAGAATTATATCATATATTTTGAAATATGTTAATAAATATATGTATATATGGGTTTAGAGGTCAATCACTCTCTGCGGGGTCTATCACCTCTATCGAGCACCTGCGTCAGCTACGCCCTGGTTCGACTGTGGCAGAAATGTGCCAATTCAGCTACTTCTTGCTGGTCGACCAGATTTTGGTGAGTTTTTTTTTATATATGAATTTTTGTATATTCATTGCCTATATATATATATATATATATATATATATATATATATATATAAGAAAATTTTGATACTTTTATTTTGAATGGGCCCTTCCCTTCTTAATTGTATTGTAATGCTGCTCGCACATACTTTAAATTTCTAGATGTGGTTGAATTTCACCTTGGTTATTGCGAACAATCCTTTCGCGATATCTCTAACTTTCTTATTTTTGAATTAAACAACAATTAGAATCATTTACATCCTTTTTTTACGTTAAGACATTCACATTTCTATTTTAAACAATGATTTTGTTATGATTTTATTGAACCGTACATAAAAAAAAAGACTAATATAATGCTCAATTAAATATTCACAGCAATTCAATCTCTTTTGTATTTTTTTAGCTACTTGATGCTGTATCTTTGTATAAAAAGCTCGATTGTGACGTCACCGCACGACGCCACGCTATGCTTCTACTCGTCTGCCATTGCCGATAGCACGCGGCCAGGTAATGCGATCCTTTTCTAATTCCTTTGTATTTCTCGTTCGAATATTCATTAATTCTTTTCGCATGAATATTTATATATTTATTCGCGCACTTTTTATTATATTTTATTTAATTTGTTTAATCTTTTTAGTATGTATAATCTTCTTTTGTTTTTTTTTCTAGATACTACTACTTTTACTGGCATGCAACGAGAGAGAAAAATGAGCAGACAGTTATGCGCGAGATCTCGGTGGGACCTCCAATTTTTGTTAGGTGATTGTGAGTCACCTAGCAATAATAATTTAATTATTATACGAGTTGATCTCGCGCACGCAACTATACAGCAACGGGAGGAACTCCACTCCTCGAGTCTCTCCTGGCTGTCAGCTAGATCCTTCTCTCTATTTGAAACGCGGACTTGTATGTGATAAAGTTTCTTACCTTTTACTATTTCTGTTCTTATCTGATGATCCGTTCCTCTCTTTATTGGTCTTGGACCAAGGAAATTATTCAGCCTATTTATATGGACAACAAGGATGAACACAAACGTGACTTCAGAAATAAACTTGGCTTTATTTGGTCCTTTGTACACAATTATGATTTTTGCCTATATCTGTGTATATATATATGTATATATCCGAAGACAAAAAAAAGAATCGTCGCCGCAGGTTAATTTTAAATAACGAGAGTGATTCTAATGAAGAGTTGAGAAAAGTCGAGAAATATAAAATATGTTAAACAATTTGAATGAAAAAAATGAAGAAAAACTATTAAAGAAAACAGTCGTCCGTTCGGCAGCTCGGCTCGAATCGGAGTGCCTGGGGTAGCGTGGCTTGGGGACGCTTCGGAAGTATATCCGGACCTTCCACGCGTCTCCAAGCTCCACTTCCCCATCTTGACGTCAGTGCGTCTGCACTTGTCGCACTCATTAGGTCTTACGGGACCTGTCGATGGTGCAAAGTTCAAGACTGCAGCGTGGCTTCGCACGTGCGGTCTTGCGCAGTGGAGGGGAAACTGTTTAGGTCAGCGAGATTCTTGGCTACCTGATACTTTTGTGGCCTTGAGTCTCGCTGTACTTTTTATGTGCGGAACTTTCTCGATTTCACATTCGAAATAATTGTTCGAATGTGAATATCGTAAAGTTGTCACATAACACATGACAATAAACACTGGTGTTCCACAAGGAACAATTTTAGGACCTCTACTATTTATTTTATACGTTAATGATCTCTTAATAGACATGTCGGATAAAGCTATTGCCTATGCGGATGATACAGCAATTGTATCCTCTGCTAATACCTGGAGTGAAGTAGAGAGTGCTATGAATAGATATTTAAGTGAAGCAGCCACATGGTTGGCGCTAAATAAATTATCGTTAAATATAGAAAAGACAGTATATATAACGTTTGGCAACTACTGTGATATTGTTCCTAAAGATTTTGATATAAGAATTAATGGTGATAGGGTAACTAGGGTAGACTGTTGTAAATACTTGGGGATAAATATCGATTTCAATTTAAAATGGGATAAACATATAGAGTACATAATAAAAAAGACCAAATATCTTACTTATATCTTATATAGAATGTCCAAGTATATGCAGTCAGACACACTGCTGATGGTGTACCATGCATTCTTCCACAGTGTTATCAGTTATGGTAACATTGCATGGGGAGGTGCTTATAAAACCATTTTGTCCCTCTTACAAAAACTTCAGAATAGAATACTAAGAATAGTCAATAAAAACAAATTTGTACAAGAAAACCCATTAAGCTTAACTCAAATTTTTGCATACGAGTGCCTAAAATTTCACTACAATAAACTAGAAAATCAATATAACAAGTCTGAAAGCGTGACCAGACATAGGAGTATCCCGATTCCTTTAGCGAAAAAAGCAGTTAGCAACAAAAACAATTATTACCAGGCAGTCAAAGTATATAATCAGCTATCAAACGATCTTAAACTTCTTGATTTGAAAAAATCGACGAATAGAAAGCTACTTAAGAGTTGGATAAGACGCAATATCTAAGGTTGGCAGTTATGTACAACAACATTGTAATTTGTTACTGTAATCCTAATTATAAGTAGGGCAAGTTGGAGTATAAGTAGGCCATAGGGCACTTATACCCAATATATGTGTGAATGTGTAGGCAATGATAAGCGATCCTTGTCGGTCCTAACGACCGAGAAGGTGCTACCGCTGCCTAGTATGGTAGTGTGAATGTGTGCAGTATGGCCGGAGGTTATTGCTGTGCTTATGCGCAGCAATACTAACCGACAAACGTTAAGTTAGGTTAAATTCATTCCAGACCTGCGAACAGGAATTTGTTTTTTCCTCTGCAGGATTCATGGCGCTACAGCGATTTATGTAAATAAGTTCGGCATTGTAGTTGCCTGTGAAGGTACTTGTAAGGAACTTATATGTGATATTTATAATTATATGTAGATTTCCTTGTTACTCTGGATTAAATAAATAAATAAATAATAAATGCGGACTTAAATATGAGTGAGATTGTTACCTTCTCGTGGTGGCAGATAAAAAGAAAGAAAGCAAGTATCACTTCTGCTGTTCTCGATTACTCTTCCTGTGCTGTGGTCAGGATCCCCTTTCGGACTCGTTTGGGAGTTTGGATTTTAAGTTTTGAATCGATTGTAAATACACTTAAATATTTTACTTAAGAGCTAGTTTATTAATGCTTCAATGAAATAAAACAAAACTAAAACAGAATCCACAAATTGATAAACCAATGAATGAAATGAAGGAAACACTGAATCAAATTAGCAAATTGAATTAAAAATATTCGTCCGCACGGCACCTTGGCTCGAGTCGGAGTGATTCGTGGTAGCGTGGCTTGGGGACGCTCGGAAGTGTTTCCGGACCTCCCACGCGTCTCCAAGCTCTACTTCCCCATGCTGACGTCACTGTGTCTACACTCGTCGCATTCATTAGGCCTTACGGGACCTGGTAATGGTGCAAGAGTTCAAACTGCAGCGTGGCTTCGCACGTGCGGTCTTGCACAATGAAGGGGAAGTCGTTTAGGTCAGCGAGATTCTTAGCAACCTGATATTTTTGTGGCCTTGAGTCTCGCTGTACCTTTTATGTGTAAAACTTTCTCGATTTTATATTTAAAATAATTGTTCAAATGTAATTGTAGTAAAGTTGTCACATAACATCCTCCCCCCTTGAAAACGTTTGTCGTCCCCGACAAACTTCGCGGGTCCTGCGGGTGGTATGGTCCAGTTGGTGGTCCATAATGAGTAAGGTTCAATGCTGTGAATATATCACTTAATTAACAAGGGTGAGTACGCCAAGTGCATTTTAGTTTTATAGGTATGGAGCGAGTTTATTTTTATGACACGTAAGCGGGATGGCTCAACCAATCGTTTGTTTAGTTTGCGGGATGTGCCGTCATACCCTACACAAGATCTATATGTTTATCTTGGTAGTTTATGCGTTTTTTCCTTTATGTTTATACATGTGCTTTACGTTCATTTGTTCCTCGTTCAAGTTGGCACGGTGTGTCCCGCACATGATCTATGTGATGTTTATCATGTGCGCCGCATGTGTTCTTTCGAATGAATTTCATTCTCTTGTTTGCACGATGGGATGGGTTTATTGGGTGGGTCGTCTCATTCATATCTTTGATTTGAGCTGTTTTTTAGTTTTGAATAAAAAGAAAATAAAGAAAGTTCATTGAAATTGATTCTGGCAGTCGTCACTTACTTGTTGTTGGATTATTTGGTCCGTGGTCCAGGGTCCTTTACAATCTATCTTAGTTCCTATTTTATTAGTATTGTTAGTTTCCTTTACTTAATGTATTACTTATTTTGTATTTTGTAATTTGTATATATATTGAAATTTTTAAGTATTTTCATTTGCTAGTACTTATTCCTAGGGGTGTTATATCTTAGCCTAAAGTTTGACAATATATATTTTGTGATGCATTTGGTGGGGTCTAAAGTTAAATGGTCCGGGTTTATTATGAATATATAAAATATAATTTATTATTGAAAGAATTATACATTAAAATTATGTGTGGAAGACAATGATTTGGTCCCATTGTTGTCTCCTTTTTTTTATTTTTTTGTCAGGACCAAGACTGTTCTGGTCGAGCAGGATCTTTATTGGTCTTTCTGTAGTGGTGGATTCTCCTAGCTCTAGTAGGAGTTATTCCAACGGGTCGAAGGAGATAAGGTCCGGTTGGTTGTCTTGTTCGGTCGTTGCCATTGAAGTTGCTGGTTTAGAAGGCTCAGTTATTTTGCATTCTAGCATGTGATTGGTCCAATTTTTATATGGTGCCTCGATTCCACATGCCGAATGTTTTTGCAAAACCTCTGGATTCTGCATACCACAGACCCTGACATGGTTATTCTGGTTCCTCATGTCTGCCATTTGTCCGCAGACTTTGTGCTTTTTCCTATATACTTGTAGGCCTTTGGGGAGATGTCGCCTACTCGCCCACCTAGGTTTATAGGCCTGATTGCATTGGTCCATCGCTGCGATTGTGTCCTCATGCCTGAAGAATTGGACAAAACCCATCTTCCTTTTAATCCCATGATTGTTCTCTTGGTCCTTCATGACCACTTCATATATATGGTCGATTGGACCAAAACTCATGAATTCTTTTAGGAATTCTTCCGTCGAATATCTCAAGGGCAACAGTAAATATTTGATGTTTCTTGAAAGGAGTGACTAAGACTTGTCCTGGTTTTGTTTTTTTGTTCTTCATCTTCATTAAATCAATGACTCCTATTTCTTCCAGTAGCCTTGTAACGGACCATGTATTATCACAATCCGCTGATAGGAAATGTACAATATTGTCCCGCTTGTGTGTGAGACATTCTCTCACAGTGATTAGGTTGTTAGGAATTCGCATGGTTTCTCCAGTGGTGCGAGTCAAATCACTTTCAGATTTTTGCTCGTCTTGTTGCATGACATGACCTTTATTTAGAGGTTCTAAACCTGGTGGTGTGGGTAGGAGAAAAGGCATTGTGGGTTGGTGGTTTCGGAAATCTTATATCTATAATGGAGCCTTCTTTGGCTTCTATCTCACTCAGTATCCCTAATTTCTTGTAGTTCTTCGACTTGTTTCTCGGCGTACTGTTTGCTGTAGGGCTGTCACTTTTTATGATGGGTGTGACCGATAATGTTTTCCTCACTGGTGGCAATATGATGTTAGTTACACTTTCGACATCTGACTCATTTCCTATATCCTCTTGACCAGATGCTTCTTGTAGCTTCTGCCGTGCTCGTTTTATGAGGGTTTGAACACTTTTCCTCCAGACTTTGTCTACGTCAGTTTCTTTCTCAAACCGTGGATCAGATGTGTAGATTGCTTCACGCACATCATCGGGTACATTGTCATCGTTAGAGAAGTGTGAGTGTAAATCCAGTTGTGTATTTATTTCAGTTGTTGACTCATTGATATCAGCTTGTTTATCTATTTCGTATTTTCGCATGCTCTCTTCAAATTTCCTACTAGTATCTTCTACTTCTTGTTTTGTTAGGGTGGTTCTGACTGATACATTTTCTATAGATTCTTCATCTGCATTATCTTCATATTGGAAATCTTCTACTGCAGTCATGTCTATTGCGATGTAGCTTATAGTTTTGTTCTGACTGTCTTCTGAAGATGTTTCGTTCTCGGGTACTTCTTGGGCTTCATCTTTTGTAGTCTCTGAATCTGGTTGTCGTAATTTGCTGTATCTGGGGTCTGGTATGGGTGGTTTATCTAAGTCGCTGTCTTCATCAGCCATTGACGACAATCATGATCTCCTGGATGAGTTGATTGTCATTGAAATGTCCGAATTTATATCAGATGAACTTCCTGGCATTTTTCGTGGTTTGATGGAAGTTATCTCTGTGACTGCTGTCTCTGTGTCTCTGTTTGTGCAGTCTTCTTTGCACCAATGGGTTTGGACGTCTTGCTTGGTCCTCCTTGCTTGATGTATTGTCCTACTTAACTCTCTACCTGGGCACGTTTTGCTCTTGTCCTCTGCGCTACCACACTATGTTCTAGTTTGGGTGCTTCTTTATTTGTTTCCGCTCCTATGGGTCTACCTCTGCCTCTGGGTACTGTGGTTTTCTCCGATGCTGAGTGTGCTCTATTGCGAAAACTAGTCTTCTGTGATGGTGCTTTACTTTTGCCCTTTTCCTGTTCTTGCTTTGCTTTTTCTTCAATTATCATCCCTTTGATTCTAGGTAAATTTTTGTTTACCTCCTCTTCGGTAGTTTCTGGAGGATTTCTTGAAAGTGCATCGGCATTTCTGTTTAGCTTTCCTGGTTTGTATTTGAAGGTTTATTCATAGCCTGTGAATCTAAACATCCAGGGTCTTTTCTGCTATGCATCCAATTTAATGGTTCATGGTCAGACCCTAATGTGAACTTGCGGCACAGTAAATGGTCTAAACTGATGTAGAGCATATAGTACCGCTAAACACTCTTTCAGTGGTGGAGTAATTCCTTTCAGCTTTATTTAAAGCTCTAGACAATTAATGGACTGGATGATCAAATCGCATAGTCTGATGCATCTGTGGTTAAGGTGAATTCCTTATCAAAGTCCGGGAATTGTAAGATGGGTTCTTCCATTAGGTATTGCTCGAGTTTTTGAAACCTTTCATCACATTAAGGAGTCCATTCGAACTTCACGTTTTTCTTTAGTAGGTCATTCAATCGCTTGGCTATTTTAGAAAAGTCTTTGATATACTTTCGGTAATATCCAAACATTCCTAGTACTTCCCTCATGTTCTTGGGTGTGGCTAGTTTGGCTATTGCTGAAACTTTTTCTGGATTAGGTTCAACTCCTTTTGCGCTAATTATGTGTCCTAAGGATCCAACTTCTTTTCTAAAGAAATCAATCTTTTCGGGTTGCAAGACTTCTTCTTTCATGGTCCTTTAAATTTTTCTGCATACTATGATGTCATCCAGGTATACTAACATTTCAATATTCTGTAGTCCTCTGAGGAACTTTTCCATGAGGCGTTGGAAAGTCGCCGTAGCGTTCTTCAATCCTTCAGTGATTGTTGTGTACTCATAGTGTCCATTTATTGTTGTGAATGCTGTTTTATAACAATCTTCAGGAGCCATCGGTATTTGTTGGAAACCACTGGCCAAGTCAAATATCGAAAAGTTGCTCCTCCCAGTTGATCCATTATATCCGCAATGTTCGGTAACGGGTATGCATCTCCGATTGTTTTCTTATTTAGTTTTCTAAAATCGATCACCATGCGCTATCTTGGGTTACCATGACTATCTGGTTTCTTGGGTACTATCCAGATGAGTGAATTACAGGGAGAATTGGATTCTCTTATAATTTTGTCTTTGAGCTTTTTGGCTATGTTTTTTGGCACGTTATTTTCTAAGTGAATATGTGATATAACCGGGCCTGTTGGGAGGAGGAGAAGGCACTCGATGGCGCGGAGAAGTCGGCTGAGGGCCGGCTGGACCCGCTAAATCCTTCCTGCTCCTTGGCAGGGAAAAAGATAGGCGAAGCGAAATGATCCCTTCGCGTTGGTTCGGTGAGCAGGGAGTGTCCGTTGAGGCGCCCTCGGTGCAGCCTCCGCTGGACTGAATCCCTCGTCGGTGCTTCCAGTTGCCTAGAGAGCGGACACAGCTCGAACCTCTCTAGGTGGGCTCTGGGAGAGAGCCTGGACGAGGGAGAGTCGCCCAACCCGGTGAGAACTCACCACAGCTAATGCGTCAAAGGGAAACAATGGACTCGGAGAGTCTTACCTTTATTTCTATTACGGGCCCAATAACGGAACCAGCCACATAAAAATGACTAGGGGACGCGAAGCGCCTTAGTCGTCGAGCGTCAGGTCGACTTGCTCGTCAGCCGCTGGCTTTAGAGCCGTCTTCCGTACCGCGAGGAGGAGGAGAGGTACCACGGGAGCGATGCGAATCAGCTTAGGCTTGGTTCGTGGCGGGGGAGCGGTGGACTTTCGCTTGAGTGGAGGAGTGGGCTTGATCGTTCCCTTCGCTCCTATCTTCCGCGAGATGATCTCGAGCCGGGGGGTGGATCGCTTCAGGAGGTCTCGGAGGTCCGGCGAGGGCTGGCGGCTCGGAAGATCGATCAGCTGCAGGTGCTCTGGCCACTTTGCGCAGAGCGCTCCGTCATCCAGTGAAGGCGAGCTCGCAGAGTCGGTGAGAGCGAGCGGTGAAGTTTGCTGGTCGTCGGTCTGGGTACTGCTGTCTTGATGAGATCGGTCAGTCTGGGTGGCGGCGGCGACTAGGCTGGCTCGGTGTTGTAGGCGCTCCAGGATGATAATCCACCGGTTGGCTGCGGCCAGGTAGCCGTAGGTTAGCTCCAATTCGGCACCTTCGGAGGTGAGAAAGGTTTGAATAATTACAGCAGTAATTATTTTAGAACAAAAAGAACGGTTTATTCTTTAATTGACTAATACTCGGACTTGCCTAGGCTCGGCTTACTTTGGTCTAAAGACCGTTGGGGGAGGATAATTGGGCCGTCTCGGCCGGCCTCTTTATATGCCCCTCGCTGTGCTGCTTTCCTAGCAGGAAGCGCGCTGGAGGAGCGTAGCCGACTATCGTCGGTGCGCGGTACTAGTGGCGAGGTGTTCGGGGCTGGAGAGGATGCCGGCGCGTGACGGGTTGCGCGCGTTTAAGGGGCTTGTCGTGTTACGTCCTGCGACGTATTGTAGTTAAGCAATATCAGCATTGCGAAGTCCTGCGACGTATTGTAGTTAAGCAATATCAGCATTGCGAAGTCCTGCGACGTATTGTAGTTAAGCAATATCAGCGTTGCGAAGCCGAAAACTCGAAAATGATGAGTATGGCCAATAAAGTAGATCAGCCGAGTACATAAGTGTACGTTGAATCCGTTGCACTTCAGACTTGCTTAGAATCTGGACTCTGCTACGACGCTCCGGGCAGTCGACAGAGCTACCAGAAGTAAGTCGCGACGCGATCGGTATATAAAATGAATTTTACATTTGAATAAACGACCATCAGAGTACATTTTATTATTGAGACAATTATTCACTTTATCCTACACCTACGACCGGCCGATTCTGATCCAACACCAGTTACAGAGCAGAGAATCTCCTCCACGACTAAGTAAGTACGAATTCTTAATAATTATATATATACACAGATCGAGTTCGTGACTTAACAGTGGTTCCGATACGAATCGAACGCTAGACGTTTAAAAAAAAATAAAAAAAAGAAAAGTAAAATTTTGCTAACATAAAATATATCAGTAAATAATAAAAGTGACAGTGTTTTAATCTTTATAAATCAAGTTTTTGTGCTGTGCGTGTGTAACCCTTTCTTTAAGTCTGCTTAGTAGCAACTTTTCCCTAGACCTGCTAAATAGCGGTCAATCATTTTATCCTAAAGACGCTGAAAAGCGACTTATCCTTTATTTGCTTAAATAGCGATCACTCTTTTATTAAAAAGCACATAAAAGCACAAAACCCTCTGTAGGCTTACCGTATTTTTTAACCTTAAGAGTACGGTTTAAACGTAAAGGAACGTAAATAAATAAAATATAAAAAGTGCAAAAAAGCAATCAACAAAGTAGAAAAATAAAATCGCGAGTCCACAGAAAATTCGGGCCGAGTGACCTGCTTGCCTTACGTTGCAGCGTCAGCAAGGTGATCGAACGCAGCGCTTCAAATCTGCCGCGCTTATGTCAGTTTAAAAACCAGGTCAATGCAAAATAGTCAAAACATAAGTATAACAAATAATCTCGTGCAGTTTCCAATCTGCCGTGTAAATAGTGATTTATTTAACATTATAAAAGCACGTATTTCATTCCATGAAGAATAATACTAGTGTAGTAAATATAGTAAAAAAGAATAATCACAAGAGAGGTGGTAAGAGAATATTTTTACGGAAACTATTTAAGGAAAGATCTAAATTAATAGAAGAATTAAGACAATTAAACAAGAAAATAGGTTTATTTTTCCAATTGCAAGAAGTTAGGCAGCCAAAAGCAGTAAACAACCAAGTAGAACGATCGGAATTTCAAATTGAAATCGGCAACAAATTTGATGAATTATTTAATTTTGCTATGACTGAATTGAATAAAAATAAATAGATTTTAAATTGTAGAATCACGAAAATCAGTTAAAAGTCTAAAATTGTTCAAAGAATACTGATATAGCTGAGTAAAGGCAAATTACTGTGTCACGCGTATAGCCGCAATAAATGAACTGACCGAAATTTGTGTAGTTTGCAAAAACGCGGAAAGTAGGTCAAGTATTGCAAAACAAGTAAGACAGCAATATTACATCCGAAATATGTGAATGTGATCTAATAAATAAAAAGTTAATTAAAATGACAGCAGCAAATGAGTGACAATCAGGAAAATCTATTAGAGCAAAAATTAACTAGGAGCGTTGTTCGTAATAATCCTACATTACAGGATCAAATAATAATTCCTAATGATAAAACACCATTTACGAGGAGTAAAAAAATAAGTCAATCACCGCCAGAGAACAGCATAACTGCGCAAAGAAAAGATGAAGAATCAGTAACCAACACTGAAAAATATAATAAAACAAGAGTTAAAAATACAGTAAAAATAGAGCAAGAAGCAAATTTAGAACAGACAAACAAAGAAAAATCAACGGGGGCAATAAAAAAGGCGATTTCAAGACTGAACAAAGCCCATTTAACTATTAATATACCAACTACGTCTAATAAACAAGAATCAGCTGAAACATCTGAAGAAGATCAAAGGAGAGCAGTAGTAACCCCAGTAGCACCATTGACAGTGATTAGAAAAACAGAAGATTGGAAATTCGATAATAGTTTGAAACAGGACATATCATTGATAGACATCGAAGGTTTTAACGAGCAACCAAGCCTAATTGTCAATCTAAACAACTCACAGAGTAAATTTGACTTCAATTTTAATTTAGACAGCTTATTAGACAACGCCATGGTCGGTCCGGGGCTAGGTGATCAACAACAGCAGGTACCACCGCAGTTGCGTTTATCGCTAAAATACGTAGCAAACCTAATTCCAGAGTTCGACGGAAAATGCATATCAGTTAATGAATATGTAGAAAAATTAAAGCATGCAAAAAACATGTTGTCAGAAACCGATCAAGCAAATTTAATTCCAATACTAAAAATGAAACTAAAAGGCGATGTTTACAGGGCGGTGCTAAATGCACAAATTAGTAATATTCAAGATTTTATCAAAGGAATCCGCCAGATTTATCCATCAACGGATAAAATGGCAACACTTTATGGAAAAATAGCGGAAAGTCTGCAGAATCCAGACGAGACGGTACTCAGTTTTGCTAACAGATTGCAAGAATTAGTATTGCAAGTAAAAGACAGTAAAGAAGTAGCAGCATATACAGAAGAGGAAAGACAAAGATTCGAAACTAAAATAGATGCTGAAACTCTATCAGCATTTGTAGAAGGATTACGGCAAGAAATACGTTTAGAATTAGGAACAACAAAAGATTTGGGCGATGCTATACAAAAGGCAATAGAAATAGAGACGAGATTAAATAGAAGAAATTTAATATTTGATAAAACAAATAAAGTATTTTGCAGTTTAAGCAATCAAGCAGCTATATCAGGAGACACAAGCGTTGCCATATACTCGTGTCAGATTTGTCAAGACTATGGACATGAGGCATTGTTTTGTCATAAAGTGGCGTGTATTTACTGCAAAAATAAAGACCATTTGTCAGATAGCTGCAGAATAGTAAAAAAAAAGATACAATTAATTTGTAAATTCTGCAATAATCACGGGCATTCAATCGATGCCTGCAAAATGAATAGAATCAAAGGCAACCATTGCCAGTATTGCCAAATAATGGGTCATACTGTAACTCAATGCCCATTTATAATAGAGTACGAATTATGCTGGAAATATAAAGAAAGCGGACACGATCTTAATAATTGTAAAAATCAAGGAAAACCAAGTGAAATGTGCGAATTCTGCAATGGCACAACTCATACAATAAAAGATTGCCCAGATATAATGTGTAAAAGATGTAACCAACGGGGACATGTATTGAAATACTGTCCAATATTAATAGATAGAAAATTTCTAATGTGTGCAATTTGCAATAAAAATGATCATGAAGCTGAACAGTGTGAAGAAGCTAAAATATTAGTAGCACAGAATAGAGCAAAAACATGTCAACAGGATATCCAATGTCAGATTTGCAACGAAAAAGGTCATTCGGGAAAATACTGCCCCAAATGGATGGCTCAGCAGCAAGATACGAATAATTCCAACGCCTCATATAAAAATCACAATTATAATAACTATAATAATAACTACAGAAAAAGCAACAATTTTAATAATCAGAACAAAAATACAAATAGTCCTAATTGGAAACAAATAAGTTGTGAATATTGTAAAATAAAAGGACATCCAATACAAGAGTGCAGAAAATTAAAAAATTTGGAAAATATGGCTCAAAAGCGGGAAAATTGCAGTTATTGTAAAGAAGACGGACACACAGTAGAAAATTGCCAGGAAATCAAGGCACTAGAATCAAGAGCGAATAAATGTTGTAGCTATTGCAAAAATACGAACCATATGACAGAGGAATGCTTTAAATTGCAGAACCAGCAAGTGAATCGTGCGGGAAACGTGTAAAGCCTTCTCGGAGCGAGTGGACGAGAAATAATAAGGCCAATACACTCGCAACAAACGATGGCACAGCAAATTTAATAAAAACAAGAGATATCTATGAACAAAATGTATCAAATACAGAGAAATTGGAAGTATATCATATAAAATTAGATGATCGATTAGAATATATTGAAATTATAAATCCATATACAATTATAAATCATGCAGCTTGCTCGTCGATAGTGGTGCACAGATAAATATAATCAAAGTAGGCCAAATTTCCCCAGGGGCGCTATTACAAGATAAAAAAATATTGCTGACAGGAATAGCAAGCAAGCAAATAAAAACTTTAGGGATAGTTAGACTACCAATAAATAATAAATATTGTGATTTTCATGTAGCACCAAAGGAATTTGACATTCCGTATGATGGCATTTTAGGTATTAAATTACTCAGGGAAAGTAAATTACGTCTCGATGAAGGATATTTAGAGATAAACGAGGTAAAATTAAAACTACAAAGTGGACCAATTAAGAAGATATACGCTTATGCAGAAAATATACAAAACAAGGGTCAGAAGGAAAGAGAGGGAGTAAATAATGATCGAAAAAAGGTTCTCAATAAAATGTTAAAAGAAATCATTAAAGAAAATGAAATATATGAAGGTCTAAAAGGAAACAAATGTAGCGAGAGTAAAAATGTAAATAAAGATAAAGAAAATATAATTCAACAAGATAATAAGCAAAGCACTATAAATGTGAACATGGAGCAAGAGGCAGAAAATTCCGACAATACAAAAGATTTGAAAAAAAATGAGATGGTGATAGAAAATACATTTTATGAGGATGTGAAAACAGTCTTGAATACAATAACTAAAGAATATAAAGTGAGTACGGATACTAAAACAGAAGTAATAAATAAAAGTAGTAAAAATGAAAACAAGCCAGAAAATTTTAGAGAATTTTTGGAAACCGATAGTAAGAATATAGAAAAATTCATATATAACATTAACGTAGCATTGCAAGAGGAGCAAAACTCGCAAGAAATCAATGCTGAAGTAAAAGAATGCGATTTTAAGGACATATTAACAACAATGAAAGAAACTAGAGAAAAGTTGTCAAAAGCTGAAGAAAAATTGTTGTTTGATGAAAAAGAATATAAATATATATCATTCGGTATTGACGACGTTCCTGAAGGAGCTCAGTTAGTGGATGAACTAGGCATAGATGAGAGTTTCATTTTAAATATAGAAGCAATCGATACATTAAAGAAAACTCAACACGGCCAACTCAAGAAACCTAGCAGACAAGAAGTATTACGAAAGAAATTACAAATGAAAAATGGTGGTAAAAAGAATCAAGAAAGAATCGAGCGGATCATAAATAAGTATCCGGATGTTTTTTGGATCGAAGGTGATGAATTAGGAACGTGTACTGTAGAACAACATGAAATAAATTTAACGACAGATAAACCTATTTATGTAAAGCAGTTTCCATTAGAACACAAAAAGAAAGAGATTGCTATCAATGAAACAAAAAAATTAATCGTAAATAAAGCGATACGAAATACAAAAAGCCCATTCAATGCACCCGCATTAGTCGTGCCGAAGAAAGAACTTGTTACAGGAGAAAAGAGATTCAGATTAGTGATTGACTACAGGGCAATAAATGAGGTCATTATAGCGGACCCGTATTTACTGCCAAATATTAACGAAATTTTGGATCTCATAGGAAACAAAAAATATTTTGATGTTTTAGACTTAAAATCAGGGTTTCATCAAGTAAAAATGAGACCTTCGGATATAGAAAAAACTGCGTTCAGTGTACAGCCATTGGGAAGATTTGAATTTCTTGTTTTACCATTCGGTCTCAAGAACTCTGCTAGAACATTTCAGCGAGTGATGAATACAGTCCTAGCCGAATACATTAATAAAATATGCTACACTTATATTGACGACATAATAATGTAATAAAATAATAATTTTTGGAGATTCAATGGAGGAATTGGATGAAAATTTTAATCTAATAGCAGAAGCATTAATAGCAGCAGGATTAAAATTAGAACCAGAAAAATATGAATTTGGTAAAACAGAAGTTTGTTTCCTAGGGCATATAATTAGCGAAGCCGGGACGAGAAGAAAATAGAGGCCGTCAAACATTTTCCTATACCTAAAAATGTAAGGGGAGTGAGACAATTTTTAGGATTTGCTAATTATTATAGAAGATTCATAAAAAATCTTTTGATCTTTTGATAAACTGGTAAAGATGTTATGTTCTGCACCAGTCTTACAATGCCCATAATTCGACAAACCATTCATAATAACAAGCGACGCAAGTCAATATGCTCTAGGATGTGTTATTTCTCAAGGTGAAATAGGTAAAGACAGACCCATAGCTTATGCATCTAGAGTATTGCAACCAGCTGAAATGAAATATGCGACGTATGAGAAAGAGGCTTTGGTGATTATGTATGCCATAAAAACTTTCAAAGGTTATATCTATGGTAATAAATTTGTGATTGTAACGGATCACAAGCCATTGATATGGTTAAAATCAGCAGATAATAATGAAAGAGTACAAAGATGGAGATTAAAATTGTTAGACTATGAGTATGAAATCATATATAAAGCTGGAAAGCAAAATACGAATGCAGATGCCTTGTCACGAAATCCAGTGGCAAAAGCTGGAATATATGTGATAACTAGAGCTCAGAAAAAGCGAGAAGAGAATAAAATTCGCCCAGAATTAACCAACGAAGAGAAAATTAAAATCGTAAATCAACAAAAGACAAAAATTAATAAGAAAAAGTTGAAGATAAAAAACCGTAAACGAGGAAAAACTAAAAGCACAAAGAATAGAATTGCGTGTGACGTGGGAAGTCAGGAAAGCAAACAAAAAAATATAGTATATTCCAAAAATGCAATTCAATTCCGGAATGATAATGTGATACATTTAATCAACAATAATGGTGAGTCACTAGATGAACATACAGCAAAATTATTGAAAAATAAAAATATTAATTGGGACAAAAATCTAGACAGAAATGAAATTGATATAATAGATAAAGGAAAGAACAAAATTTTTGTACCATGTTTAAATACAGCTGAATCAGCAATAGCAGTTAAAACAAAGCTTATTAATTTATTTCAGTTGTTAAAGACTATTTGTTTGCAAAAGAACTATACAATATTTAGTATGTCGAAAGATATAAAAATAACAAATATTAGTTGGGATGAAGTTGAAGAAATCCTCAAAGATATATATTCAACGAGACGAATATTAAGGTGATAATATGTTTAAATTATATAATTTATATAGAAATGGATAAAAGAGATAAAATATTTGAAATGTTACACGCGACTAGAATAGGGGGACACTCTGGTATTAATAGAACGTACAATAGAATCAAGGATAAAAATTATTGGGAAAATTTTAAAATAGATATCCAAAAACGGATACAAAGATGTGAAGAATGTCAAAGAAATAAGCTGAAAAGAATAAAAACTAAACAACCTATGATTATTACGGATACACCCTTAAAAACATTCGATAAAATTTCTATGGACATAGTCGGACCAGTAAATGTTACTGAAAATAACAATAAATATATTTTATCGATACAAGATCAATTAACAAAGTTTATAGTAATTATATCTCTGCCTGATCAAACGGCGGAATCAGAAGCAGATGCTCTAATAAAAAAATTTATATGCGTTTTTGGATCACCTAAACTTTTACTCACGGATAGGGGAGCAAACTTCACAAGTAAACTAATAAAACAAATAACACGAAGATTTAAATTTAAAAAAATAGAAACCACTGAATTTTCACCTCAGTCAAATGGCTCATTGGAAAGAGCACATTATTCGCTGTGCGAATATCTAAAGAACTTTTCTTCAAAGAAAATTGAGTGGGACGAATTAATAGAATTCGCTAAATTTAATTATAATACTAGTATCCATACTAGCCATAAATTTACACCGCATGAACTAGTTTTTGGTTATCCAGCTAGGCTTCCATCTAGTGAACCATTAAAGAAAAATGAACAATTGCCTACTTTTAATGGTTATTTGGAAAATTTAGTAGCTAAATTACAAGAAATCACAGCGATTGCTAGAGAAAATTTGATCTATTCAAAAATGAAATCAAAAGAATATTATGATCGTTACGTAAATCCAATGGAACTAAAAATTGGCGATAAAGTATGGTTAATTAAAGAACCAAAACCAGGTAAATTCGAAAAGAATCAGAACCTGGGGCCATATGAAATAATAAAAGTAAATGAAAATAGTAACGTAACTATAAATTATAATGGAAAACCAAAAACTGTTCATGTGAATAAATTAAGCCGTTGCCATACATGATTCTAAAATATTTTTTTTTCTAGGAAATTTGGACAGAATGATTCCTGAAATTATTTTAATTGTTGCAATTTTTAAAATAAGTCAAGCCATAGTAGGATTCGATTGCGGGGCATCTGATCCAATCATCACCACGTATTCTCTACTGGATTCGGGGGAGTGCGATTTCCATCAAGAAGATGTAAACGCGACCAACGCCACCATACAACTACTACAATTGGCAGAATTTAGAAAAGTAAGAGTGATACAATGTAAAATAGAAATTAAGCGTACGGTATATCATTGCGGAATGTTTAGTCATATAGGTGCTGTAGAGCAGGGCGTACAAGAATATATTTATGATATAAGCCACGAAAATTGTAGATCAATCCATGAAACAGGAATATTCAAATATGACAATTTTCACACTATAGCTGATTTAAAAATCAACTCAACTAAATCAACAGGAATTGAACTTGCGGGAAGTATTAAAGAAAATAAATGCACAGGTGCAGCATATTCGGATAGTTTTGGTTCATGGAGTGATGTTTTAGTACAGGGACTTATAAAAATTACACTTTTAGAACAATATGCAGATGTAAGTTTAGATAACGATAAAATAAGATTAAGCTCAGGGACAGTATGTAAATTCTCGGAGCAGCATTGTATTGATATACAAGCTAGCCATACATTTTGGTCAGTAATAAATACTGATAGTTGTTTTAAAAAAAAGTATGATATATTATATGGAGGAGTATCGACAAAAATAATCTCAGAAAATCGCGAGACAGTTTATACAATAAGTACTAATGAAATATCGTTTGCGTTAACTAGTAGAGAAAAGATAAATATTTGCGGTAGGATTTTATATAAAACGGAACATCCAAAATTGTTCATTTACGAAGAAATTGATAATCAATTGTTATTTCAAGAAGACATGCTTAACAAAAGGCCAGTAGTTAGTTTTGATCTTTTTACATATGTAAACTCGAAATTTGTATACGTAGAAAAACATTTTAGGGGTCAGTTTAAAAATTTATATTTAAATATGCTAAAAGAAGAATGTGAATTAGAAAGAAAAGTTATCCAAAATTCCTTGTCTCTTGCATCCATTTCACCCGACGAATTTGCCTACAACATAATGCAAAAACCTGGGTATATTGCCAGACTAGCGGGGGAGGCTATATACATAATTAAGTGCATGCCTGTAGAAGTAAAGATTCATCATACAGATTATTGCTATACACAACTGACAGTCTCATCAGGAAACAAAACAATGTTTCTCACGCCAAAAACCCATATACTATTAAAGAAAGGTACACAGATAAACTGCAACTCTATCGTACCTCAATATTTTAAAATTGGAGATAACTGGATAAACCTAATGCCTGCGCCAAGAAGAAGTAATAACATTATCAAGACTTTGAAACCGTCAACTAAAATTGCATGGCAACCGGAAAAATTGAATTCACTGGCAACCAGTGGAATTTATTCACAAGAGGATCTTCAAAAATTACAACAACATATCATGTTTCCGATGGAGAGAGCATCTTTACTCAACACGATAGCTAGAGGAATGCAAGGTGAAGAAACCATGCAAGGAGGTGTAATAGCTAATCTATTAACCGAAAATACATTGATGAACATCGCTGAGAGCACTTGGAATCGATTTATGGATAAACTAGTCAAATTTGGTTCAATCAGCTCAGCATTAATAATGATATTTATCATTATTCATATCGGCAAATTGGCAATCGATATTCTAATAAGAGGATATACGCTACATGCAATGTACGGATGGACGCTTCATCTACTTGGAGCTATATTCAGCTTTATTACACATTTATTAATCGTAATGAAAAGGAACGATACGATAATAGACGATGACAAAATGCAAACACCAATGATGAATTATCAAGATATACAGCTGCAAGAAATAGTGGTGAAAAATCCTAGTAGCTCCAAGAAAGAAATATCACCACCTATTCCTATACATCCACCTAATTCAAAGACCTATATAAATCGACCAATAGAATCAAAAGTTGAATCAAAAGTAGAGTCTAAACCAGAAACAAAAATATCATTATTCTCGTTAAAGCCACTTTAAACTATACAGCAGTAATTGTAATTGATAAATATTCAAACTCTTTACTGTTATTCTACGTAAACAATATGATATTTATACTAATGTTTGATATATTTATATTGCTGGAATCGTAAGTAATCAAAGAGTGTATAATATAAACTTCATTTATAATTTAAAACAAACTGAAATTATTTTTAATTTAGAATACATATAACCACTAAAAATAGTAGATTTAATAATAATAATGTAAATAGAATTCTAGAGTATTCATTTAAGTTTATAACAAATCAGATGATAAATAAAAACAACTATTTCAAAATCTAGTTAGAATATTCTAGAATACTATGAAGAGTAAAGAGTGTTCTGAGGACTTAATGATTCAAATTGTTTGTTAATATATTGTCTAATTCAGTTGCTATTGTACCAATAGGTAACTAGCTTGTTGGGGGGGTGTTACGTCCTGCGACGTATTGTAGTTAAGCAATATCAGCATTGCGAAGTCCTGCGACGTATTGTAGTTAAGCAATATCAGCGTTGCGAAGCCGAAAACTCGAAAATGATGAGTATGGCCAATAAAGTAGATCAGCCGAGTACATAAGTATACGTTGAATCCGTTGCACTTCAGACTCGCTTAGAATCTGGACTCTGCTACGACGCTCCGGGCAGTCTACAGAGCTACCAGAAGTAAGTCGCGACGCGATCGGTATGTAAATTGAATTTTACATTTGAATAAACGACCATCAGAGTACATTTTATTATTGAGACAATTATTCACTCTATCCTACACCTACGACCGGCCGATTCTGATCCAACACCAGTTGCAGAGCAGAGAATCTCCTCCACGACTAAGTAAGTACGAATTCTTAATAATTATATATATACACAGATCGAGTTCGTGACTTAACAGTCGCGAGAGAGTCTGTGGGTGGGTTATTACTATTCCCCCCTTACATAAAAGGCTCTCGAGCGCGGGCCTGGCAATGTGCGAGTTACATGTGTTTGTGTGTTAGTGTGTTTTAATTGCTCTTAGAAAATAATAATTAAAATTAAGGAGGTTTACAAAAAAAATGTTTACGGCCGCATTACAATATAATCGCTGTTTTAAAATTAATCGCTCGCAACTTAAGATTATACATTATTCTTAAATAAATAAATTATTTCCGCAGTCTTTTTCACTTCACTGAGTGTTCTGGCTGCTGTCAGGTGTGGCGCCCGTCTGGGTGCCGCGAGGTCGATCCAGTTGCTGGTTACCTGAAAATAAATCATCCTCTTGGATGTTTTGGAGTTGAGCGTCCTCCTGGATGCTCGGTGGGTCGGAATTTTGACGAATGCCGTTGGTGGGGGCGCTTGATGAAGCGTTGGAGGCTGCAGCTGTCTCGTGAGCTCTTCGAGACGTGGTAGCGGGGGGGGGGGGGGGGGGGGGTGCGTGTTAGCGCGTGACGACTACGTCCGCGGTGCCGGTGGGTGATGGTCCCCGACTTGCAGGCCATGGAAGGACAGCAACTCCTTTGAGTGGACTTTCGTGGGGCTGCCGTCCCTGTCCATCATGTAGATGTCGCTGCTGGGCTGGTGGGTGACACGGAAGCCGGCGAATCCTGCGTGGAAGCCCTCTGCTGCTTTAGACAGAGGATGGCTGCTGACAAAGACAAGGTCGCCGATCCTGGGTCCGGTGTGAGCGGGTTGAGTCTTGATGTATGTCTGCTGGTACCGCTTCTGTCTGGCTAAGGCAGCTGCGGTGCGCTCTTGCAGAGGTGGGGGAGGGTTCTTTGCGTGGTCGATCCTCCAGTCTCCAGGTCGTGAGAGCACTCGGCCCAATAGCAACTCTGCTGGAGTGAGTCCGGTGGCGGCGTTGCGCCGGTTGCTCAACTGGTAGAGGCCTGCGGACAGCTGCGTGTCCCAGTCTTTGTGTCTCCGTCCTTGTAGGTGGAGTCTGAGTCCTTATTTGATCTCCTGGTTTCTCCATACGGTAGGGTTGGCCCGTGGGTGGTATATCGCAATTGTCCAAAGCTGCGCCTGCCAGCGGTTGCAGGCATTCTCGCAGGCTTTGCTGGCGAACTGCGGTCCGTCGTCGGATAGGATGGCCCGAGGATAGCCCTAGCGGGAGAAGACTTCCTCCTCGAGAATCTTGATGATTCGGTTGGTGTCAGAAGTGCCGATGGCGAACGCTTCAGTCCATCGGGAGAATAGGTCCGTGATGACGAGGATGAATCGTCGCTTTCTGGCTGTGAGTGGGTATGGTCCCATGAGGTCGATGGCTATCGTGTCCCACGGTTTGGCGGGCTGGTGCGGTCGCATGGGACTGAAAGCGATGATTCCGCGCTTGTTACATGTGCAGAGCATGCACTGGCGGACGTGATTTCTAACATCGTCTCTCATTTTTGACCACCAATAGAGCTGCTGGATGGCTCTTATGGTTTCGTCGGATCTGGGATGACCAGCGTGGGCTGAGTCGTGGTACTCGTAGAGTATTCGTGGAACAAGCGCTTGGAGAACCAGAATTCTGAGTTGTTTGTTGTTTGAGTTGTGGTCCCGTTGCCAGAGGATGCCGTTGTCGAACTTGTGCTTGGCCGTCTTGTCTTGATCTGTGTCCAGCAGTTGTTCTGCCAAGGTTGTGCTATGCGTGTCTGTCTGCTGGATGGCTCGAACTTCCTCTATGAGCGGCATCATGCTCTCGGCGAAGTTGACTGTCTCTTGGTTATCTGTGGCGAAGGTGTTTCCCCCAGGTGGCAAGAGTCGCTCGCAGTCGTCTGTGCCTTCGGGGGTTTCGTCGGCAGGGTTGCGGGACAGAAAATCGGCGAGCTGGTTTGATTTGCCTGGGCAGTGCTCAATCTTCGGATTGTACTCCTGGAGGAGCAGTGCCCACCTTCGGAGCTTGTCCCTTGTGTCCTTGAAGGTGCGCTGCCAAGCCAAGCCTTTGTTGTCGGTTCGCAGCGTGAACGGTTGATCGTACAGTAGATGGCGATAGCGCTTGACTGCCCAAACCGCAGCGAGACATTCTTGCTCGTTGCTGTGGTAGCGTGACTCGGTAGGGTTGATGCTTCTGCTGCTGTTGGGTCGCTCTTGATAGAGGACGGCGCCCATTCCTTTGGCGCTGGCATCTGTCTGGAGAACGTAAGGCCAACCAGGGTGTGGTCTGCCCAGTTTTAAGGGCTTTTGAAGTTCCGACTTCAGTTTGTTGAATGGCTCTTGGGCGCGATCGTTCCAGCGGAAACCAGATTTGCACGAGGTCAGATCGGTCAACGGAGCGGTAATTTCGGCGTAGCCAGTTGCAAGTGCCAAGGAAGGATTGTAGTTGCTTCCTCGTGGTTGGAACAGGAGCGTCGGCGATCTTTTGCACGTGCTCGGGCTTGGCTTCGTTGCCCTTGCTGGTGATGACGTGTCCCAGGTACTCGAGACGGTCTATGGCAAAACGACACTTCTCCAAGGAGGCCATAAGGTTATGCGTGCGTAGCCGCTCCAGAACTTTGGCCACGTGGACAAAGTGTTTGTCGAGATTTCGTGAGTAGATGATGATGTCATCCAAATAGACGAGGCAAAAAACGTGGAGATAGCCAACCAACACTTCTTGGCTCATGAGCCGTTGGAAGGTACCTGTTGCGGCCTTGAGTCCAAAAGGCGTGACGTTAAATTGATAACAACCTCCAGAGGGCGTGGAAAACGCTATATATTTCTTGGAGGGGGGGGGGCCATGGGTATTTGCCAGTATCCGCTCTTCAAGTCGATCGTTGTGAATATGCTGGCGTCGCCTAAATCCTTGAGAGCGTCGGCGATGTGTGGCACAGGTCGGCGATAGTCAATGCAGAAGCGATAGCGTCCATCTTTCTTCTTGGGAAGAACGATTGATGAGCATGTTTAACTTAACGGGACCGCTGTCCCAACTACCATATACTTATTTTACAATCGGCTATTAATTTAATCTAATGCTAAATCTTAATCTAATGCGAGTTAACGCGCGGGCTAGAACTAGCGACAGTCGTGTCCTTGTGTCGTCGTGTAGGTCATGGTTGTGTTGCATACGAGAGCATGGACGATGTTGTGATAACGATAGCCATAGTGTAAACGATAGCGTCGGTGTAATAGTGGTAGTCATAGTGTAAACGATAGCATCAGTGTGATAACGATAGCCATAGTGTAAACGATAGCGTCAGTGTAATAATTGTAGTCATAGTGTAAACGATAGCGTCGGTGTAATAATGGTAGTCATAGTGTAAACGATAGCATCAGTGTGATAACGATAGCCATAGTGTAAACGATAGCGTCAGTACAATAATTGTAGTCATAGTGTACACGATAGCGTCAGTAAAATAATTGTCATGTCAGTCATGTGTACAGTAGTTATAGTATGCGGTAAATCAGTAGAGGCGTAATATTCGCTTAATACGCCGAACGACTCAGCGCTGTTAAGTCGACGAAGCATGCTATAGCCGCACTCATGCTTCGCCGCACTCCTGCCGCCATAATGGCCACATGGCGTGTTAAAAATCGCGAGTTCGCGCTACCCCGCAATCGGCACACTGTTTCCCGTAAGCATCACTTAATATAATATTCACTCTACTCACGGTTACGTCAGCAGTCCGTCGCACAGCACTCCTTTATTATAACAAACGTCGCTCAGATGGTCCGATGCTCAACAAAGGAAGTAGCGGAGAGTTAGTGGTCAAAGGCGTCCCTGTTGCTACGGCAATCAGAACGAAAAAGGGAAGAGGTGATGAACAGTGCTCGCGTCGATCCCTCTCGCCGTCGACGTTAGGTTGGGTCGCTTACCTACGTACTCGCGCTCTCGCGCGCTCGGGCCTAGCCGATGCCTTAGTGTATAATAATCAGTGCGTCTGTCAGGGTCGGTAATTGTGGTTAAGTACGTGGTCCGTCTAATGTCGTGATGGTAGTCCTAGTCGGTTTTGCATCACGTCCTGTCCCGTGTTGCCACGTGTGGCCATCTGGCCCGCCATTCCTCACCATGGATGAGGCACTCCTTGATGGTCACATTGTCCAGACCGCAACGGTAGCAATACCGAGGTGCCGTCACGTACACCTGACGATCACCTATTATCCTCCACCCCTTATAGTCCTCTAACCAAGCTGGGGCTACCGCTGATGTTGATGGCCTCGGTGTTGGTGAGGCCGCGACTGTAGGGATGACCAGGGACGGCGTGGCAGTTGTAGAGGTGGTCAGAAGTGGCTGTCGTCCCGTCTGCTGTGGTGTAGTCTGGGTCGGTTTGGTGGTCGGCCAGTCGTCGGTCTGGGTCCCCATTTCTGATGTCGGTGCGTCTCCTGTCTGCGTCTCATTGTCCGCCGTCAGTCGTTCTGCCAAAGTCTCGGCATCCACGGACGGGAGGACCGTGTGTACCGAGACGTAACGTCGAGATCGAGATGTCGGTCTCCACCTTGCCCAAGCACGGCAATGTGTAGCCCGGTTTACATGGCCAGCTGCGCACCAGCTCGACGACCCCGTTGTACGTTTCCTGGATAGCTTCCAGGATTTTGGGGTCGTCGTGCAGGAGTCGCTGGATCCGGCTCATGTGCGGGTCCAAGGACTCGTAGGCCCAGACACGTCACGGTCGGGAGTCGCGTTCCGTCTGTCCTGTCTGTCCAGTGGTGTCGGGGTCGCCTATGCTCGTGGTTTTGTATGCGGACAACGAAGGTGGGGTTCCTCGTCCGTGGATGGGGCATCTCAATGCATGGACTCCCCCTCCTCCGTGGGGGTGTGGAGTGGCGACGAAGCACGCCGAGGAGGACTCGCTGTCGACTCATCACTACCAATAGTGATGCAGTCGAAGTCCACCTCCTCCAAGTCATACGTATCCCCCAGGAGGACGTCCTCGTCAACGAACGTCTGTCGTGCCATGTCTTTGCGTCGGTGGTAGTCGAGAGGGTGGTCGTGCGGTAGCGATAATTGGGGTTGTGTGTGTGTGTGTGCGTGTGTATCTGCTGTATTGTGGACGGATGGTATGTTAGTGTGAATGAAAGTAGTTAAAGCGTGTGTATAATTAAAAGCAGCGGTGGTTGCGGTAGCGATGGGCGATAAGGTGAGCGATAGCAGGAAGCTGAAATTTAAGCATTAGTTAGTGTTTTATGTCCAGTATTCCGCTTAGTGTTAGTAACGTCAGTCTGGTTTGTTAGTATAATTGCTGGATCTATATTTCTTTATGTCTGTAATATGTATGCGTGGGATAATTTTGTCATTGTCAGAGATTAGTTCGTAAATTAATGGAGAAATTATTTTAGAAATTTTCAACGGTCCTTTATATTTGTCAGTCAGTTTGGCTGATACGTTTTTATCAGCCTTTGACAACACCCTATTTTTCAACCATACTTTGTCGCTTACCTTGAACACGAGATCGCAGTGTTTGATATTGTAATGCTTGGCTTGCCTTCGTGTGCCATCTTGATGTTTAATGCGATCCAGTCGTGGATTGCCTGTAACCTAGTCATTCGTCTTGTCCATGTCGTTACATTAGCGTTGTGGGTGTCATAATTACAGTCCAGTTCTGTATGAAGAGAGTGCAATGACAACGGTTCGCGTCCGAAATTTAGGAAAGCCGGTATCACCCCAGTGGAAGTGTGCTTGGCAGTGTTAAATGCAAATCGGAAATCATTAATATGTTTATCCCAGTCTTTGTGATCCTGCCCGATAAATGCGCAGATCATTGATTTCAATACTCTATTTACTCTTTCTACTGGGTTTGCTTGTGGTCTGTAGGGGGGTGTTTTAGAATGATGTATTTTTAGCTCTTTCGTAAGTTCTGAAATTGTGTTGTTAACAAATTCTGTTCCGTTGTCGGTTAATAGTACACGCGGTGTGCCCTATCTGTGAATTACTAAGTCTATTATTGCGTCTTTGATTGCTTTCCTGGTAGCTTTGCGGAGGGTCTTAACCTCAATCCATTTTGAGAACAGGGCCTGTATAACCAGTAGGTAAGCCATTCCGAACTTACTGGTTGGAAATAGGCCCATTATGTCCGTAGCTACCACCTCCCAAGGGTGCTCGATTATTCGCTTGCCTAGGTACCCTGGTGCCATCGTTTGACCAACTTTAGACTTTTGACAAGTTTCGCAATTATTAATATAATGCACTACGTCTTCAAATATTCCCGGCCAAAAATATTCCTGAATTAGTCGTGCGTATATCTTATCGATGCCAAGGTGGCCGGCTTGAGTTGATTCGTGAGCTAAGGTCAGGGCTTTTTCCTGTTCGTCTGAGTACTAATTTCCATTCCAATCCGTCTTCTTTTATTGCGTCGACTACGGAATTCGGGGGTTTACGGAAGAGTCTGTCGCCGCGTATTGTCCAGTCAGTAAATTTGTTGGGTGTATTTGTTATGTCACGTAGGCGTCTTTCGTACCAGTCGTTTAGTGTATCATTGAGGGTTGAAGCTATTTCTTGTTGGTTTTCGAACATTCGCGACAGTACGTCCGGTACTTGATGAAGTGTACCTTTTCTGTCGATCATTTCTAAATCTAGTACTATTAGTAGCATGGCCCATCTAGCTAGTCTGCCGTGGGGGTTTTTTAGATTTTGTAGTTACAATAAGCTGCTATAATCGGTAATAATCGTAAATTTTGACCCCTCCACGTAACGTCGGAAATTTTCGCACGCCCATATCACCGCGAGACACTCTAATTCTGTGGACGTATAGTTTTTCTCTGCGCTCGATAGTGCTCTGCTAGCATAGGCTATCACCTGTTCCGTATCGTCATTTGTCTGTGTAAGTACCGCGCCTAGTCCCACTAAGCTAGCGTCTGTGTGGATGGAGAAAGGTTTTTGTAGGTTTGGTCTGATTAATATAGGGTCTGATGTTAGTAAATTTTTTATAGTTTCGAAAGCGATAGTTTGCTCTTCTCCCCATTCCCAGCGTTGTTTTTTGTGTAACAATCTCGTTATTGGTTCGATAATTGTCGCGAAGTCTTTTATGAAACATTTATACCAAGATGCCATTCCGATAAATCGCCTAACTTGCTTTAGGGTACGTGGTGGTGGATAGGTTTTAATAGGCTCAATTTTTTCCGTGTCTGTTTTCATGCCGTCTTCGTTAATGATAAATCCCAATGATAAGCCCCCTTAAGTTTGTCTAAAACTGTCTTTATGTAACGTAGAAAATCGTCTAAATCTTCGGTCACGATTAGGATGTCGTCTTAATAATAAAATACGTAAGCTTGTAAGGCACGGCCCAGGATTTTGTCTTGCAGTCTTTGATAGGTGGCTGGCGCGCCCGAGAGTCCAAAACATAGTCGTTTAAAATGGAAAAGTCCGCGTCCCGGTACTATAAACGCGGTCATTTCCCCGCTGTCTTCGTCTAGTAGTATTTGGTAGTATGCTTGTTTCAAGTCTATTGTCAATTGTCAAGTATTGAGTCCATAAGCGATGTAGGGCAGGCGTCTTTTTTTGAAACTTTATTTACCCTCCGGAGATCTAAGCATAGTCATCTTTTTCCGTTACTTTTTTTAACTAAAAGTGTGTGATTAAAGTCGTGAGTCCGATTTTTTCCGTATGTGGTGGTAACTCGCGTGTGAGGAAGTCGTGTAATTTTTGTTCTAGGTCAGTGTCTAGGTCTCTAAGTCCGCAATTTCGAGTTCTATTGTTCGTTAGTTTATCTGTCAGAAGTTTTTCGAAAGTAAATCGATTTGATTGGTCGTTTTCAAATTTCCAAGTTATATTTGCGAAATCTATTTTTATTCTGAATTTTATCCACGCGTCTAATCCGAGAATTAGATCATAATGTAATTTATCTAGTACACGTACTGTTAATTCTCTTGTTATTTCTTTTATTCTAATTGTCAGAGTCATACCGCCTTTAATGGATTCCGTTGATCCCACAGCTGTTGTTACTGTGCCCCGAATATTATTTAATAATTGGAAACCTTGTTGTTTAACAAGTTTGTATAATTTCTGTCCTATGAATGTTTTTGATGTCCCGGAATCCACTAGTGCTAATATGTATGTGTTCAGTGTTTTTATTGTCAGGAGAAGTAAATTATGCTGCTTTTTCGTCGGTATGGTACACAATGATTCGAGTTCGTCTTCGATAACTGTCTCCGTCAGAGATAATTCGATATCCGATAAATAGTTTGCGAAAATTTCTGTCTTGTTGGATTCTACGTTATTGTAAATTTTGTCGTCGATGTCTGTCGACAATGAGACCGTATTTGTGTTATTAGAAGCCGCCCCGTTCTCCTGAGGTGGGCTCATTTCCCGTTTCCCGAGTTGCAGTCCGGACAGTCTTTTTTTATGAATCCTAGTCTACCGCATTTATAGCAAAAAACGTTTTTCGGGTTACATTTCGCGCATAGTCTTTCGAGTGTACCGCGTTCTTCGCATTTGCGACAGAATACTCTATGCGGTCCTGTACAGTCTATCGCGAAATGTCCGCTCTCACCGCAGTTGTGACAACGGTCCGAGCGTTCGTATTTCTGGTCAGTTCTGTTACGATAATTACCGTGTGTTTGGTTTCGTTGTTTATTTGCGTCGTTGAATCGAGAATTCGTCTGTTGTCTGTCTAGTCTGTCGTTTGTCAGATGACTGATGATAAATTTGTTCGTTTCGAATTTTGTTTAAATTTGCTAACCCGGGTCTAATGGGGCGTTCTGGTCTAGGGTAATCATTGTCTCCGTATGCTAGATTAGGTAGCAGGGACTCATTCGCTCTGGGTGACGGTTTATAATCTCGAGCGATTCGAATTCCTTTTTCTCTCAGCACTGCTACCCGCTCTAAGTCATCTAGATCTAAAATGTCTTTAATGTCGAGCTTTAGTTGAATTCGCGGTGCCATGTTTCGCCATTTGATATCTACTTCCCGGTTCGGGTCTAATCTCAGTTCTATTCTTAAAAATATTGTCCGTGAACACGTCAGATAGTCCGCTACTGGTTCGTTTAAGCCTTGAGTACGCCTCTGGGCTTCGTTTAATAAAGCATACTGGAAATTCGCGTCCAGAAAACGCCTTCTCCAATCTACAATAAATTCATTAAAAGTTCTCCATTTTTGCACGTTGTTGCGAAACCAGTTAAGCGCGATACCGTCGAGGAGAAAGGGAGGAGAAAGGGATGATACCGAATAGTTCGAGATCCGGTATTTTCATAAGCCGCTTCCCTTCGCGTAACCGTCCCAAAAATTTCTCTGCGTCTTCTTCGCGTCTCCCCGAAAATCGTAACCACCATTTTCTCATAAGTTCAAACGCGTTGTTTGTGGTCTATTGTCGACTTATATTATCCGATTGCCGTCTATTTTGCCCGTAATTATTATTAACTCTGTAACGTGTGTGTTCCTCGATATAGTTAGTGTCGTCCTGAAAATTGTTGATGTCGAGTCTCGCTTGTCTTACCCCATTATTTTGTTGCCTGTCGTTGAAATTTAAGCGGGGCATGTCTTGCTGATTTTCGAAGTTCCCGTTCGCGGGAAAAGTGTCCAAACTGAACCGTACCTGTCTCCTATTATTTAAATTGTACGTTTCGTTGAATTGTAACCTATCCCGTGGGTCTGTATTTTGACTAAAAGTGTTCCGGAATGTGCCCCTCGGCTCGTTAGTGATGGGGGTGTTAACGGCTTGTCCTGTGTGAGGATGTAGTTCGCTCCGGTTACTTCTATTACTAAAATTTGTTTGTTCCGGTAATTGGTTATTCGATATCTGGCGGAAATTGGAATTGTTTGGAAGTTCTGTTAGTGTATTGGGTACGCTGGGTAGTTGGTTCTGAAACAAATTCGTGTTTTGAGTGTTTGCTTGTGTGCTTGGTGTAGCCAATAGGATCGTCCTTTCCGAGTTTACGTGTGTGTTATCGGTGTTTGGTAATGTCATAAGTGGGGCTGCTGTTGCGTCTACGGTTGACACGTCAATTTCCTGTTCTATGTATAGCGCGTCCGCTAAACGTGATCTAAGTTCCTGAACCTCCCCTACTATGTTCAAACCCCTTGCTTTTAACTATTTTCTTGACTCGTCCGGTAATAATCTGAATATCCAATTATTTATTTGATCTTCACGATCCCCTGGGTCAGTCATTGTGCTTGTGTGTAGTGATCCACCCGCTTTAGGTGGTGTAGTGTTCGATAACTAGTGGTAAAGTATTATAGTATTTGTTTTGAGTGTTGTATCTATGTTGTATTTAAGTCGATACTTGATTACCTGTATAATGTGTCTAAGCGATAGTAAGTCGGTAGTTGGTCAAGTGTATGTTGTGTAAACGTCGGTAGTAAATCAATAGCTGTTCAAGTGTATGTTGTGTATGAATGATAGTAAATCGATAGCTGTTCAAGTATATGTTGTGTGTTAACGGTAGTAAATCAATAGCTGGTCAAATGTATGTTGTATAATAGTAACGTCAGTTAGTAGTTGGACAAATGTATAAGTAGTTTGTTATTGATAAGTTATGTTAGTAAGTTTGTCAAATTAATGTTTAATAATTTCAGTCAGGTATTGGGTGCGTGTGTTGTTATGTGTTTCAGAGCTGTTAATTGGGTTTATACATCTAAAGTTTATAACAAAACGTTTGTTCTTAGTATTTTTATGCGAAAGTAATGGTGTTTTTCCGTATGAGCTATTGAAAGTTTCTAGATAAATTTGTACGGTCGTCACGTCACGTTTTGTCTTAATTTCCTTCGCAGGCATCGGTACTGTACGTCGAGCATGTACGACAACTACTAGGCTAATAGTGCTCTCTGATCTGTGCTTTCCTGATTAATATTATTTGTATGGATAGAGAAAAAGAAAGAGAAAAAAAAATATTGTCGCTTTTCTGATTAATATAATTTAACACTAGAATTAATAAGTAACCGCGTCACGGCACACACTGCCACTGGGTTTGAAACTAATACTTAACACTTATCGTCGTCGAAAATATTCGACTTACCTTGTTGGTGTTGATCACCTAAGCAGTTGCACTCACTTTACACTCAATGTATATAATTATATTAATGTTATAATATAAATAAAATAATGTCGCTCTAGAATTCGTCACTTAACAGTCTAATCGCACGTAGATTCGCCGCTATACAATTTTACTAGTTTGTTTTGCGGAGTATTCGAGATGCTAGACGGCTTGACTGCTCGCTTACGACTGACCAAAATGTGCGATTTGGTCGTATTGTTCCCCGATAATAGTAGGGAGAGTAAGTACGAGGACACAAGGACATAAGGACGGAGAAAGAAAAAAAAAAAGAAAATATCGTCGCACTATGTGTTTTCTAGGCTTGTTACCTTGTTATTGGTTTCGATAGGTCGAAGTTTGTCAGTCATGTGTACAGTAGTTATAGTATGCGGTAAATCAGTAGAGGCGTAATGTTCGCTTAATACGCCGAACGACTCAGCGCTGTTAAGTCGACGAAGCATGCTATAGCCGCACTCATGCTTCGCCGCACTCCTGCCGCCATAATTACGACCATTTGCTTCAAGGCACATAGTCAAACGCCTTTGAAAATGGCGAACGGTGCTCTGCAAAGTTTGTCTCGGAATGGCAGCGCATGCTCGACGAATTCTGACCTGCATCGGGTGAGCAATCAGGCTAGTTAACCGGACCTCCTCAATCAATCTATCTGTTACCATAGTGCTCATTTAAAAAAGCCCTTACAATTCGCGCGAAATGTGGTTGTGCGCCGTTCTGCTGGAGCCACATTCTTCGACGCGTTTCTTAATCAACATCTTCCATCAATCCAGGTCGTTCATCTCTTATTAGCGTCAAATAGGTATGTTGATTTACATTTTCTTCAAAAAAATAAGGGCAAATCAAATATCCATTGATAATCCCGCACCATACCATAATACTCCTACGTCTTTGATGGTTTACAGTTCTGACCCAATGAGGATTGACATCAGACCAATAATGGCAATTATGCCTATTCAGTTTCCCATCACTTTGAAATTTTGCCTCATCAGAATAAAGAACAAAGTTAAAAAAATCTGGTTCATTTTCTATCGATTATAAAAAAAAATAGCTACGATGTTTTTTGTACAAAACAGAAAAGTTGTATCCTTATTTTTTAGAAAGTTATAAGTTTTTTGTACAAATAAAATTTATTTACATTAGTGAGAGGCAAGGGAACTCATTTTAATCAAGCATCCCAAAGGAAACAATCCTCGCTGTGCGGCACAAGGTTTTCGATAATGACTACGTATGCGGATGATTTCTAATGTCTAATGTTCCGAGTAAGTCGAATGCTATCCCGGAACAGAATGATCGAGGCTATGGGGATTCGACAGCGGCGAGGCTCGATTGCGTAGTTCCCTTAACAGCCGTCGAGACGCTGAGAGGGCCAGTCACGTGACGGGGAAGGGACTTTAGGTATGTGCGTGAGAGAGAGAGAGAGAGAGAGAGAGAGAGAGAGAGAGAGAGAGAGAGAGAGAGAGAGAGAGAGAGAGAGAGAGAGAGAGAGAGCAAACAAGAGCGAGGATGCTGCTACAGCATGACCTACGATGTACAGTGCGGCGAGTGTGTACCGGTGCGGCTTCCTCCTGGTGCAGTGGAACTACAACCGGTTAGCTATTCCTGTTGCTAGTCCTGTGAGTTGGCCGTCCCGTCTCCTTCTCGACGTTCCTGGACACAGTGTTCGAAGATGCTAGTGGAACTTATGGTCTGACAAGTGCATACATAGGTTATGATACCTATGTGTGTTGACTGTACGCCTCTGCCAGTTTTGTGTCGTGACTGTTTGCTTCTAGGATGTCTGGTGCCTGTTGTTTCCTTCTTCTGTCAGGACGTCCAGTGAAGCAGCGTAATTCGATGGTGACTCCTTGAGCTGTAGCAGGTACATTTCATTTCTATAGTTCATGGTGTTGATCCTTTACTAATCTTTTCTTCTTTATAGGAGCTGCCTAGGAGTCGTGGTAAATTAGTCTGTGTCGTTGCACTGCACTAACTATTTCTCTCTCTTCTGATAAGGTATTAATATCTTTTCTATTTACAGGGGACTAGTTGGGATGGTGACGTAGGGTAGCATGTGAGGGGATAGGGTAGCTTAGATAAATGTATTTTAGTTAGGTAGGATTTAGCATGTGAGGGGTTAGGTGTTGGGAAGGGTTTGTCGAGTTGGCTGCATAGAGCCTTTCCTAAATGTATGCACTCTGTTCGCTAGTTAGGTTTTTCTCTATCAGCATGAGCAGGACTGGTGGTTGCACCATCGCACCCTGCTCTCCTATGTAACACACACAAAGTGTGGCGTTAGAAACTGCCCCTTCCTAAACCGGACACGCTACGCGGGGTCGGTTTACTGAAGGATTACAGAAAATTCGATTATTATTTCCTAAATAATAATTCATAATTATGTTTTATATCTATTTCGAATACATAATATAACGTAATACGCGAACAAGTCGTAATTGTCTTAAAACTATGCCTATTCTGTAGTAACGCAATTTGTACAATGTTTGCCTATTCTAACTTAATAATTAGTTTCGCATGTATTTGAGAAAGAAAAGTACAATAATACTTTTGATTTATATTTCCAAACTCCTCTTATTTTTCATTATCGCAGCACTTCATGGTTTCGCTGGTGTTCCCATGGTTGGACTCTTTTTCTTTCTCTGTCGAATTTTTGGCCCATCTTCCTTCATTGGAGGTCTTGGACGCAACAATCTTAAGTCTATTGGCATCTGAAATTCTTAAATCTATTACAAAAATACAAAATCCTATTCGCAACAATTTTTATGTGAAACTAAAATAATGCAAATAGCAAGTGACACTTAATATTGTGCGAAAATTTTCTTAAATGTCTACGACTCATACGCGGAGTATTTTAATACATCTCTCCCCCCGTGCGGCATTTCAGAAAATTTTAGTTATTCCTGTGTAGACGTAAGCGATTTACTTGCTATGTGTGCGGCTTATAATTTTAATTATATACAGTTTTTACGATAAGTGCTAAGCCAAAAGTTAGCGTTTGATTGACTGGAGTAAGTTGTCGAAATTTAAAGAATGTATTACAACGAGCGATGGGTAGTATTATCATGGTGCGCGGTATTGGTGTGGTTTATTTCCGCAATAGTCGGTACGGGAGGTATTTTTCGATACGGTATGGGTGGGTCATATTTTCCTTTAGACGATAGAGCGATAATTTTTCGATACGTGAGGGATTTTTGTGGTATTCGGTATGGGTGGGTTATCTGTCCCTTTGGGTGGTAGAGCGATAATTATGCGATATGGGAGCGATTTTTGTAGTATACGGTATGGGTGGATTATTTCCTTTTGGACGGTAGAGCGATAATTATGCGATATGGGAGGGATTTTTGTGCTATATGGTATGGGTGGGTTATTTCCTTTTGGACGATAGAGCGGTACGGGAATTTACTGGTGAGACGGTTGACATGGGGAACCGAGGAAGACTGATGCTCCCTGCATCACGATCATCACCGGTTGTATGGCCTCTCCATGAACTCCTTTTTGACCGTAAATTTCATGCGTTAATGCCGGTGGTTGAGTACCATTAGATGATCGAGATTGCTGAGATTCTGGTCTTATTCTTAATGCTGTTCCATCCTCTCTCGTCCGTGGAGCTGGGGTAAATTTCGAACATGTCGAGCACGTTCTGGTATCGAATCCACGCTGGCCACACTTGTAGCAGAACCGAGACTTCGGTTGTGTACATTTCGAGTACCGATGGTCTGTGCCCACGCAATTCCAACACCTGTCTTCCCCAGTTTGGGTAAGGATGGGTGGTTTTCCAATTCGTAGGCTCATAAGTGGTGGTATCAAAGTTTGAGTAGTAGCTGCACTATGGGTTTTGTTGGTTTTCGGGGATTGTATAGGGGGATTTGCAGGAACGGTTTTAACGGTAGTAGACGATCCAGGCCGAGGGATTTTGAGATCCAACAGTGCAGGAATACCTTGTAAAGCTGCAGGGGCTGCTGGTGTCCCACCGGGTATGAAGCTAATTGGCCCTGCAGCTATGCCTTGTGGGATTTCTCCCACACAGCCTTCCCGCTCTGATGGACTCACCTCCCTGGTCTGGGTATGAGAATCCTTGACGAACGTGATCTCGTCGCCTCGGTGAACCTGGATCTGTTCACCCTTTTTACTATGAACTACCTTGATTATGGGAGGTGGGGGATTTTACAGCTTTCGGTGTCTACGAATCGGGTTTAGGTAGGTGGGGGGCTTTGGTTTGGGGATCGGGCCCGGGGGAATCTTTATAGGGGAGTGCTTCGGGGATTTAGTATCGCCTTGCCGTTCCCTACGTCTCTGCTTCCCGAGTGAGGTATCCTGCAAAAACGGTGCATGGAAGGCTACAGGATCGTCACAGGGCGAGAAGGGACATAGGCCCTTTTTAGGAACGGCTCGAGGCAATAGGTTCTATCTACCGCTGATCGGGTCATAGATATAGTCCTCCCGCGGCGATGCTGACCTAAGTAACGGAGGGCTACCAGCAGTATCGGGGGCTGGATCCTCTTCGAGATCGATGAGCCGTTGTCCTGGGCGTCTAGATGGGCTGTGGGGTGTTTTTCCCCTGCCTCTTCCTCGGCCGAAGGTTGTAAGGTTTCGAGGTCGCTCGACCTTTCCCCACTCCTTGATCTCCTCGAGTTGACGGTCGAATTCCTGCTCCGCCCAGTCGATCCTCCTGGTTCGGATCTTTTTGGCTCTTCCCTTGCCTTCGGTGTCCATCCTTCTCCGCTGCGTCATGAGATGTAGCTGTTTTCGAAAAGCTATTATTAGTGGGTGGGTAATAAGGTTTCAAGTCACATACATGAACTTTTATTCTTTTCCCACTGTCAATGTCCTCAAGCAAATATACAACTGGCGATAACACTTCGATTATTCGACAAGGTCCTGTGAATTTTGGCGCTAATTTAGCAGCAAAGTTATCAGCACCTGATGACAAAACCCGATTTCTCCGAAGGACGAGATTTCTTACTTTTAGCTTGAGATCCCGTCTATTGTTATTATAGTAACGAGCTTGTTTCTCATTAGCTAGTTTCAGATTTTTTTTAATAATATCATGGATTATTGACAGTCTTGCAACCCTTTCCGCCCACGTTACAGGATTCGAGGAGCCTGAGGTTTGTGAAAGTGTTTGGGTGAGTAGTTTGGGTTGGCGGGGGTTTCTTCCGAAATTCAAGAACGCAGGGGTCATAAGTGTCGATGCTTGTATCGCCGTATTCATTGCAAAGGCGAATTCATTTGTTTAATTGTCCTATTACAACGCTGGACTAGGTTTGCCTGCGCATGATAAGGAGCAATGGTGGTTTGAATTATTCCTAGGTCCTCCATATGCGCTGTTACGAGTTTATTCGAAAATTCAGTACCATTATCGGTAATGAAATATTTTGGACATCCCCATCGGAAGATTACTAATTCTTCGAAAGCCTTAATGATGCTTTTGGCTATTGCTTTACGAAGTGCTTTGATTTCGACGAATTTTGTAAAGAGGCCTTGGAATACTAAGATGTAGCGGCATTGTCCTTTACTTTTCGGTAGTGGACCCATTATATCTGCTGCTACGTTTGTCCAAGGTCTTTCTATTTTTCGATGGCCCATAAGTCCCGTTGGCGATTGTTGGGGAACTTTGCACATTTGGCAATCTGGGCATTGTTTGACATAACGCTCCACATCCTTCCTCATTTTTGGCCAAATATATGACTGTATGAGACGATTGAAGGTTTTAGCGGTCCCCATGGTACCTGATTGAGGAGTGTTATGACATTCGAACAGAGCTCGCTCGCGATCGCGCTCTGGTATTACTAATTTCCAGCTATCTAAATCTGATATTATTTTATTTATACGAGTGTTTGGGATATGTTTGTACAGTAAGTTATTTTGTACTTTCCAATTAGGATATTTGTCTGGCTTCTTCATCACTGCTGCTTTACGCTTAGCATACCAGATATCCTCTTCAATCATCCCTGAGGCTGCTATACAGCAGATTTTCTCTTCGAACATACGAGACAGCGCGTCGGGTACTTTATGAAGAGCTCCTTTACGATGCTCTATTTTCATATTATAACCCTGTAGTGCTGTCGCCCATCTGGCTAATCTTCCAGCTGGGTCTTTCAGGCTGTGTAGCCACCTCAGACTACTGTGGTCTGTTATGACTGTGAATTCTTCACCTAGTAAACAACCTCTAAATTTTTCGACTGCCCACAGTACTGCCAAGCATTCTTTTTCCACCACAGTGTAGTTCCTTCCAGCCTTCGTGAGTGATCGACTTGCGTAGGCTATTGGGTGTTCTTCTCCTTCAATTGTCTGTGTTAATACAGCTCCCAAAGCGAAACTACTTGCATCTGTCTGGAGGCAAAAAGGCTTAGTATAATCTGGTCGAGCCAGAACTGGGGCTTCGGTCAGAAGAATCAACAATGTTTTAAATGCTTTTTATTGGTCTTCTTCCCATTTCCACGGGGCATTTTTCTTCAGCAACTCAGTTAAGGGGGTTTTTACGAGTACTAGGTCTTTTATAAATCGGGCATACCATCCGATCATTCCAAGGAATCTCCTGAGCTGCTTTAGATTACGAGGAGGGGGGTAATTGAGAATTGGGGCAATTTTGTCGGGGTCGGTGTTCAATCCTTGGCGATTTATCACATATCCAAGGTATTTAACTTCAGGGCAGCAAAATTCCGATTTTTCTCTATTCAACTCTAAGTTTGCTTCCTTTAGCTTCTGTAACACAATTTTTAAATATTCTAGGTGTTTTCCGAATGTGTCTGTTGCTATGATGATGTCATCCATGTAAACGAATATATGGTGTTGCAATTCCGCTGTAAATAATTTATCCATTGCTGCCTGAAATGTGGCTGGGGCATTTGATAAGTCCTGGAACGCCTCGCCATCTCGTCCGACCGCCACCTACATCAATTGCTGAATGAAGTCCAGCTCGGCGATAAGAAGCCGTCACAGCTCCTTCGCCAGATGAGGAGCCTCGCAGGATCAGCCATCAGCGACGAGGCCCTTCGCATCAAGTAGTTGGACCTTTTGCCTTCCGACGCCAGCAGGTTATGCCGCGTGCTGAAATCGACCTGCCTCGATGAGCTTGCGAGCCACGCCGACGAGCTAGTAACGCTCGACACGTCGATCAACGCGGTCAGCCGCAGAGCCAACCTGACCCTGCCATCAGCGAGCAGCTTCGCGTCAGGAGACGCCACATCGCAGCAGCAGCAGGACTTTGCAGCGCTTCGCCTCAGCATAACACAAATGGTCGCGATGATGCAGCAGCAGGCCAGCACACTCCAGGCCATCGTAGTAGCCCTCGGACCGACCAACCAGACTCCTCGAGGTCGCTCGACCTCCCGCACCGGCCAACGGCAGAGAGCGCACTCCACCACTCCAAATCCCGCAGAGCGACACTGGTGCTGGTACCATCGCAGATTCGGCAGCGACACAACGCAGTGCAAGCAGCCCTGCACCTACCCCGCCCAGGGAAACTAGCGTCGTCACCGCCCTCGCAGGCAGAGGTGGTCGGTGCTCCGCAAGAACAACGCCTGTACGTCACCGACCGCACTTCAAGACTGCAGTTCCTCGTGGACACAGGCTCAGCGGCCTCCCTCCCTGCCTCGTTCCATTTTCAGAGGCAACCGTCAACGCGGCCCGCTTACGCTTAGCGCAGCCAACGCTACCTCCATCGGCGCGTACGGGACCCATCGTCTGAATCTCGATCTGCACCTGCGCCGCACCTTCGCATGGAGATTCATCGTGGCCGATGTCAGCCACCCCATCCTCGGCGCCGACTTTCTGGCTCACTTCGGCCTAGCGGTAGATGTTCAACGGAGGAGTTGAACTGTTGCTCGGCTTGGGGGGTAGCATCTTCTCCGTCGCCGACATGAAAAGGGCATTCTACCAGCTGCCGATCGCTCCGGACGACGCACACAAGACGGCCATTATCACGCCCTCCGGCTTGTTCCAGTTTACTAGGTCCTCGCTTGGTCTGCGCAACGCGGCTCAGTCGCTGCAGAGAGCCATGGATTATCTCCTGCGCGACCTGCCATTCGTGCGCGCCTACCTTGACGACATAATCGTCGCCTCGGCCAATCAAGAAGAACATCTAGACCACCTCCGAGCGCTCTTTAACACCTTGCGCTCCGCGAATATCAGGATCAATCCTGACAAGTGCGTCCTCGGGAAGTCGTCGGTCGTCTACCTTGGCTACGAAGTCTCCGCTGCAGGGTCCAGACCTCCTCAGCATCGAATAGAGGCCATCCAGGCCTTTCCAGCACCGAAAGACACAGCGCAGCTTCGTCGCTTCCTGGGTTTGGTCAACTATTATCGACGTTGTCTCCCGGGCGCGGCGCGCCTCCTGGCACCTCTGAACGAGCTACTCAAGGACCTGCCGCCGAAAAAGAAAGCCGTGCCACTCACCTGGACGCCAGAAGCTGAGGAAGCTTTCGCCAACTGCAAGAGCGCTCTCGCAAGGGTCGCAAGTACGACCTTCCTGCGCGATAACGCTCCACGCCGCTTGCTCACCGACGCCTCCGACCACACAATCGGCGCCGCTCTAGAGCAACAAGAGACCGACGGAACCTGGAAGCCCCTTGGGTTTTTCGTTTCCAAACGGCTCCATCGAACCTAACGCAAGCGCCAGACACGCCGCCGTCGCAACCGTCGCAGCCGCCGCAAGCTCGGTTAACACCAGCCTCGCAGCTATCTCAGCCAACTGCATCAACGGCGCAGCCGCTCCCAACGCCTACACCGTCATCAACTTCGCCGCCTCCGCCTGTCGAGCCAGACAACCCTCCGCAGACGGGCCAGGATGCCTCCATCAACAACCTCGGCTCCAAGAAGGTCTCGTTCCGCCTTCCTCCCGACGTCGTCACTGGTGGGGGAGTAGCTGTGGAGACACAAGGCAGCCGACAAGAGCGCCAGGGCCGTAGAAAGCAAGTTCTGAACCCACGCCCATACTTCTGAATTAACGCGCATCGCAAGCTAAAGCCCCTCTCCTCGCGAGCCATAAATCCCTACGATGGGTGGCGAACGGGAGAGCGCTTGGGTTTGAATTGTATGTAAACGAATACTCTGCAATCAGATTTGGCTTGGCTCTTGATTTGGCCGGTTGTGTCTTTTGAATAAATATCTTCCTTAAAATTACTCGAGGCATCAAATAATCCATCTGCAATAAAAGGAGACAGGAACGCCCGGACTCGACATCGTCGAACCGCCGTTCCATGGAATCCACCGTTCCTCTACCCTCATCTCCAAATATATATGTGTGTATTTGTCTCATATATATATATATATATATATATATATATATATATATATATATATATATATATTGTAACGGGGTGAGACTGTCTTCGCAAGGAGGAAAATACAAAAGGAGACGCCGGGACCGAGAATCGATCCGGCGCTCCCGAGATCTCTAGGCGCACGCTCTATTCATGAGCCAATCATTGAGCCAATATATATATTGTAAAAATCTAAAAAAGTTTTATGTATAAAACTGTAAGATAAAACTTTATTTAAGGTTAATGTACTAAAAATTGATTTATTTTGCTTATTGGTTTTAGATGATACTTGGCTTGCTGCAAAGGCCAATTTGTATCGTGGGAGCTTGAAATTTTTAGAAAATCTACAGGAAATAATCTACTTTTAAGGTAATATTGATACATATTATTATTATAATGATAATAATAGATTTTTTTGAGTAATATACAGTGAAATTTAAAATGCATTTTTCTTAATTTTTGTTTTTTAGAGCTTTTTACTCGGTTAACGGAGCTGAAATTTTACAGAGGCATTTACAGTAACTTCTTTTATGGATTCCCTGAATTCGATTATTGAGGAAAAAAAACTTAATTTTCGTTTTAGAAATATGGGGGTTGCTACTCTTAGAGTTGAAGGGGTAAAGTTGTGTACTCATTCCTATTCTAAAAGTTTTAGCTTTTGTTCCAATACAAAAATTTTTTTTTTGTTCTGGAAATAACGAACAAAATATAAATAGGGGGTAGTAACCCCAAAATAAATAATTTTGGCAAAAACCACGAGAAACGTCAACTTTATTTATTAATATTCTTTCAAATGAAATTAATTTTAAGGCGATCTATATATTATTGTCATTTTGATAGCTGAAAATTGTGTAAAAAAAACTTACATTTCTCTTGAATAAATAGGGGTTTTCTACCCTTAAAATTAAAAGTGGCTCAGTTTTGTAGTCTCTTTTATTCGGAAACGTTTGGCGTTGATTTCATTAAGCTACCTTTATTAGTTTTTGAAATATTTGAAAAAACTGTTTTTGGAGATGAACTTGAGGGGTTAATTTCACCACCCAATATCATCCAAATCGGCGACACACAGTTGGGGTACCTTCCTTGTTAGTGTGTACATGCTTTATCGTGGAACATTTATGGGGTCAATGGTACATACAATTTAGGCTGCATCTTAGACAATTTTTTTTTCAGGTGCTTGAAGATATAAGTTTAGTTTACGCTAATCATCATTTATCTTATATCTAGTGCGGGTGCGTTTGTTTTTCGCGCGGGTAACAAGATAAAGAGAAAAAATTAAATATGTTCCAAATATAAATTTTGTAAACATCGGCATAGCAGATCGGTGAGGCCAACGGCTCCGAGAGAGATAGGTTTTATTTAGTTAAGTTGTTTCATTTATTTGGTAGGTACTGTTTAGATGGTTGCCTTTTCGCGTCGTGGACATAGGTGAGACACGCTCATGGGCGGATCGCTCATTTTATTGCCGGCTATGAAATTCAATTAAAATCAAGTTCAATCCATCACCTTGAAAAAGTAAAAAGGACATATGTTTGATGATTACCTTTAATTTGGTAAAAGAAAAATAAGTAGCACACGTGTGCCAAGGGTTTATTTAGATAGTTTCTAGAGGACAGATGAGCCGAATATTCAAAACAAACTCTTCGATTTGTTTCCGTTAAGATTTAGTGTGAGAAAGATATTAATGATGAAACCTTTCATTATGGAATTAATAGAAACATTTCATGTCGTCATTAAAATTTCTTTCCATACGTAAAATGTGTGTGTCTTGTGTATGGTTTCATCATCATATTTGCGCTATTGTTTGTGCGTGTATTAGTGTGTGGTATGGCATAATTTTTAACATTCGATTTATTTATTTATTTATGTCTTCAGAGTTACATAACATTTGTCGACAATTACAGTAATATATTTATTTTACATAATAACATCCTTTACTATCGCATATCTTGCAGAGGAAAGTACTTTTCTGTTCGCAGGTCCGGATTAACAAAATGAAATAAAAGCAAATGCTGGTTAGGTAATACTATTATTATAATCTCTATTATAATATATATACCGCATTAGGATGGCAACCAACGCTCGAAACGAGCACACGTGCTTTTGAAAGCTCTGTGCAAAAAAAGTTGGTTTTAAGGTAAAAAAGAAAGAAAAAACAAAAGAAAGTAAAAGTGGGCGAGAAAAAGGGTCCAGGAAGAAGCTCCAGTGAAAAAACCTGTTGCAAAGCAAATCCAGGAGAAGGAAAGAGCCAAAAGAAGGTAGACGGCGAAAAAGGAGGTTATGAAGGAGAAAAAATGGACGAAAGGACAAAGGGCGGAGAGAAAAAAGGGGACAAGCAAACCAAAGAAGAAGTCGAAATTGTAATATTGGCGCTGAACATAAAGCTTCTTTTAATTTCTCGAATACTTGTTGTTGCTCTTTATTCCAAGCAAATTTTGTTTGTTTTTGTAGTAATTGTATAATTGATCTAGCTATCTCTGAAAAATTGTCTATAAATCGTCTATAATAGCCTAACAATCCTAGAAATTCTCGAACATTTTTAACATTTAGTGGAGTTGGAAATTTTGTTATAACTTCAATTTTCTTTGGATCTGTTTTTATTGCTCGCTAATAATATGACCTAAAAATTCCACCTCTTTCTGGAAAAATGTACATTTACTTGTTTCTAATTTAAGTCCAGCTTCTCTTAATTTTTGTGCTACTAGATTAAATCTTTCGTTATGTCTTCTACTGTATTTGCATCTATAATTATATCATCTATATAAACGTAACAAAATTCTATTTCTAATAATTCTCCTAGTACTTTTGTTAGTATTCTTTGAAAAACTCTAGGAGAATTAATTAATCCGAACGGTAGTACTTTAAATTCAAAATGTCCTAGAGGATGTATGCTAAATGCTGTTTTATGTACATCTGATTCTTTCATTTTTATTTGGTGAAAACCTGACACCATATCTATTGTTGCAAAATATTTGTTTTTCCCATAGAATCGGATATCTCTGTTATATTCGGCAATAAATACGGATATGGTGTTTTAGCATTTAACTTTCGATAGTCAATTACTAGTCTCCATTTCTTTTTTCCGTCTTTTGTTAAACCTTTCTTCAGTACAACCCATGTTGGAGCGTTAAAGGCACTTGTTAAAGATCTAACCAATTCATTTATTATTAATTTTTTTGTTTCACTGATAGCTATTTCTTTCAATGTATATGGTAACGGGAACTATTTTACATAAACTGGAGTTTCGTCCATTAAATTTATCTCATGCTGTTCAACGTTACATATCCCTAATTTATTTCCATCTAGCCAGCATATATCTTCATTGCATAATATTAGGTCTTCAATAAATTTCCTTTTTTTCCTAGATAAATGATTTTAAATTTATTGTGTTTAATAGTAATTTTTTTCTCTCTTTTTTACTTAATTTTTCTACTTCCTCAAAACTATTTCCGCTTTGTGACGTTAAATATATAGAACCACAATGTAAAGTTTCTTCCTCTTTTGACAGTGGTAGTCCTGAAATTCCTATAAATGTATCTGGCATATCTTCGATACCAAACGTAAGAAAATTTATTTCATTTGTAGATATTTTTCATCTCCTTCAAAATATACATTATCCTTAAGTATTTTTACGAATGTCGGGAAATTTTGTATAAGAGAAAAATTTTGTATTGAGAATAGTCCTCAATTTCTTCTTTTTCTATGCTTTTAAGAGTTTCATTAATGTTTCCTATAAACTGTTGAATGTTTGACTTTGAATCATGAATAAACTCTGTAAGTTTTACGTTACTCTAGTTACTCGACTGTGCTCCTTCCGAAATTCCTTTCAAGTAATCTTGCGAGTCATCTGAGCATTTTGAGTCGTTTTTGTTTTCTGATATTCCGTTATTTATATTATCCTGAATTTTTCTACTATATCTAGAAGTTTTTCTAAATCTTGTATATTCTTGTCGTCCCTTCCTAGACGTTCCCTTCAGTAAGAGTATTGCAGTTTCCCTGCTTATTTTTGTTTCTAAAACATATTTCCGCGGTATGATTTGTATTTTTGCATATTGATCAAAATTCTTCTTGCTCTCTTTCTAGCATTTTAATCTTTTCACAATTATCTATTTTGTGTCCAGACTTGTTACAGTACTGGCAAAATAATTGTCTGGATTTTCGTCACACTTTTTGTCATGCAAAAAGTGCAATAAAATTCTTCGGCTAAATGCCAAGATGCGTAGATGTAAGGATTGCGACCTGCCCTATCACGCCATTTATCATAACTAGATAACTCTGACAAGTGGCAAATTTGCATTTCAGGAGTGAAGGGCGAGAAAACTGCAAAGGAAGAAAAGCAATGCAGTTATTACTAGTGTAACGTCCCATGTTCATAATGGATATTTATATGTATGGATATACTGTATACAGAATGATGTATGACGGCGTGTATGTGTACAGGCGCAGGTATACGACGATAATCACAATGTAAGCACTTCCGCAACCGCGTTTACGACATCAAACGCGTCCCACTAATCAAACCAACTGACTCCCGAGTCAGCAATCCCAAAACCTACTTATTATGCACCATCACCAACCTATATTGTAAGACACTTTCGGTGGCGATCGGTGATTGGTTATTACCCTAACGTTGAGATCGTCCGCAAAGCCTTATAAGCCCCGCACTCAGTCCTCATAGTGCCTTTAGTGAAGTCTCTTTTTACAAGCACAACGAGTGTTGTACTGCTGGACCTAGCGTGTGAATACGAGTGCCGTTTAGTCCTTCGCGTCGTCTATTGGGTGCTTAGAAACCACTCAAACTCCGTGGAAGCTAACCGGTGGAATTCTTCATACTCTGGACGTGAGTTGGTACAGTACGAGACTTAAGGACCGTCAACATATCTGGCGTTAGCTTCGGCAGCTTAGTTAAGGAAACTTACTCTCAACACGCCACGGAACTATCCGTGTAGGATAATACTAAACACCGCCCAGTCATCGACCTGTGCAATCTACTAGTAGTGTCCGAACGTGATTGTAAGTCGACCCAATATAGAAATAAGTAAATTCGTAACATTAAGAACGAACAAAAGATTAGATTAAAACATCTGTGTAACATCTGTATCAAAGCATTGGGCCTTTGTCTAAATAAAGTCATAACAAAGAAGTACCATAAAGAGACAGTTTATTAGAATCATAACCTACTTAATAGTAACAGAAGACTCTCGAGTCAAGGCTAGTTCACCTATAATCAAATAAACAATTATTCGTATATAGAATTACTGCGCGATTCAGCATAGTAAATCCGAACCTTACAAATGGCATCCCTTGTGGGGAACTAAGCCATTGTTACTAAAGTACCAACTGTCTCGTTTAGAATTTTCATTATTAAAAAGAAATTTAGGGTCAGTATTTTTGAAACTTTCAGACGAAATAAATCATAATGGCGTTTAATCAGACTAGAGAGGAAATCTTAAGATTACCCAACTTAGAACAAAGAATCAATGCTTTAGATCAATTTTATAGATTTAAAGAGGCAGAAAGAGAAGAACAATTATTGGAATTTTCACGTAGTATATTAGAGTCAAATAATTTTCGGGCAGTGGAAAGAGCAACTCAACATCTTGCAGATTACGATGGAACAAATATGAATCTAAAAGAATTCTTACAAGATGTTGATAACTGCTTTACCATGATTTCTACAGATTCAGAAGCACACTGTTTAAGAATTGTTATATCAAAATTAAGGGGTAAAGCCAGACAAGCCTTGGAAGGTAGCACATTTAAAACTTGGAATGATTTAAAATCGCATTTAAAAGACTGCTTTGCACCGCCCCGCACATATAGTTATTACTTACACGAAATTCAATCATCTTCCATGAGGCAGGGAAAGAATATTCGACAGTTTTACGGTCGAATAAACGCGCTAGTTAATGCCGCAATTAACGCCGCGTTGGAAGTACTGGGTAATAACGTACAGCGAGATCAATTAAAACCTCAGATCGAAATCATTGCATTAGAATCGTTTATTAATGGATTACCAGATGGTTGGAGAACCTGTATTATCGAGTTAGCATCAGAAAAACTGGATGACGCGTTCGCGTTAGCATCGAAATATGAACGGGGTAAAGTAACCATGTATAATAATCAATACTCCAATCCACGTATTCATCAAGTAAATCATACACAAGATCGAAGTCCACATGGTTCACGGGATTCACCCCATGGTTCAGGAGAAATATATGAAAGTATACATCAAGTAAGAACATTGAATAATGAGTGAAGAAGAAACGGAGGATGAGATTAACGAAGAATTAAAAAAAAAAAATTATCTAAACCCAAAAAAAAAACAAAATAATCTACCTAAAATGACAAAAACAATAATAACACCCACAAGTGGAACATTTACCAACAACCAAAATACTTCTTATATAAATAGTAAACCGAAGGAAGACAGTACAGCTCCAAGATTAGGAAATACATCAACATCTGTATTTTTCGACTATGTAGATTCAGATTTGAACTCGAGTGAATCATTAAAATTTTTAAAAACTAGAGAATGTATAACCTATCTAAAAGATAATATAGTACATTTCATTTCAAAAGATTTAAGTTTATCATATGGAACCAACAAATTACTTATTGACATAGAAGCTATTTATCGCGATGAATTATCGAAGACCATCGGTGATGTAATAGTTACCCAAAATAGAAAAAGATTCATTTTTAGTTTAGTTATTTCAGATAAAGAAAAAGACGAAATTACACCAGATCATTTATCGAAATGTTTAAATACATTAGCAAACGAAATTAGGAATAAAAAGTTAAAGTCTTTATGATTAGCTAGAAGCGGAGAGCTAACCGACACTCTTCCACGAGGGGTACTACTAAATAAAATTAAGGAAAAACTGAAAAATTTACAAATAGCAGTAACGATATGTTACGGTGAGTGTAAGATACTAGCTCCTGAATACAAGTTAGTAGTTCTGAACGATTACCATAATAGTTTGTTTGGAGGACATCGTGGTATGGGAAAAACCTATAGAAAAATAAGAGAACGATACTATTGGAAAGGAATGAAAGACGATATACATGATTTCGTACGCAAATGTGAAATCTGCCAAGAACAAAAGCTGGTTAGAGTAAAGACAAGAGAACCAATGGTAATAACGGATACACCAAGTGAAGTTTTCTATAAAGTAGCCATAGATACAGTTGGACCTTTATGCAAATCTACGCAAGGTAACGTGCACATTCTAACTATGCAGTGTCAGTTTTCAAAATTTTGTATAGCAGTACCAGTGCCCAACATCAAAGCAGTCACAATCGCAGACGCTTTGACCCGACACCTTTTTGTACATTTTGGAGTACCTAGAATAATTCTAAGCGACCGAGGACGCAGTTTTCAAAACAATCTATTGTCACAGTTATCCGAAATTTATAATTTTAAATTAAATACTACAACTGCATACCACCCACAGTCTAATGGATCCTTAGAAAGAAGTCACGCTGTCTTAGCAGACTTTCTAAGAAATAAATCATCAAGCAAACAAGATTGGGATAAAGTAATTCCCTTTGCTATTCATGAGTATAATACATCCGTACATACATCAACAGGTTACACTCCTCATGAATTAGTATATGGCAAACCAGCCCGTACACCCAATCGTTTGCCGAACGAATTTGAATTAGAAACTTACAACGATTATATACAAGAACTAACTGAATGCTTGAGAGATGCGCAAACAGTAGCCAGGAATAATCTCATACAATCAAAACATAAGAACAAAGAGTACTATGATAAAAAGGCAAGACCTTTACAGATTTCTGTCGGAGACGAAGTTAGAGTATTAAAGGAACCCAGATATGGGAAATTAGATAAATTTTATAATGGAAAATTTTTTGTAAAAGAAATTAAAGACAATAGTAATGTCATAGTAGAATCATCTAATGGAAAACTTATAGTAAAGCATAAAGATAAGTTAGAAAAATTTTATCGCTGAGTACAGTTTAAACAAAGTTACAGTCAACCCATTATTACAACACGATACTAAATATAAAACCTGCAACATTGAAGAAATAGATTTAGGAACATCTGCAGAATCAGCAATTTCAAGGATATCCACAACGCTACCACCGAATACCAGAGAGGTCATTGTGTACAATACACCGGCGACAAATCCAGCAACGCTGCAATTACCCAATAAACGCCGAACAACTGGCGTAAACTTCCAAATTATTCTCTTTCTATCGACTAAATGATTTTGGTAGTAATTAATTTTTACGCAAAAGGAAGCAGCATAGGATTGTGGGTTCAATGTAATTACTGGGATAAAACTCTATTTTTGAAAGAAATTTTTTTCACTTAAAGATTAATTTTAAATAAAATTTATTATCGTAGAAAACGTAACAACAAATACTTAAGATTATGCAAACAAAACAAGAAAATAAACAGTTCATTTTCGGCCTCTACAACTCCGCGCCATATGCCGATTTAAATTCGGAGCCAACATAACACTGCCGCATAACGGGCAGGTAACCTCCAAAGGTTTTAGAAGATCCAAAGAATGTATCCTCTTTATGTGCCTCATCAGGTGTGCATTCGTAGAGTAAGGAGGATGGTTACACCGGGCGCAAACATACTTCCCTACCTTCCAAAGTGGAGAACGATGAGCAGTAAGGTGCGCCTGATAATCTCGAGCAGTTGTACAAACGTAAGAACACCCTTCAACGTTGCACACATACCGTTTGACATCACGCTCCTTAATGCCAGCGCTACACATTTCGTTGGGAGAAATATATTGGACACCACTTAGCCCCCCATTCTCCGCACAACTGGTGCAAGTAGTGAAGAGGTGAGCGCATATATTCCATGCAGCACTACCTACATTCACCGCCTCGGCAAGAGTAACACCAAAATTGACAACTTGGTGGTAAATGCCGATACCTACGTATACCAAATCACCGGGTTCCTGCCGAACACACTGATGACGGATGTTATGCCGCACCAGGAATTCAGTAGTCAGCATCCAAGTTTTGTGGTGTAGAGGTAAAGAGCAACCTTCACCTACGACCGCCATATTGGGCTGCCTCTGCCGCCACCTGCGCACCTCTTCCTTGACCGCCGCCATCAACCTCTCATTGTCCATCCGATGAACAAATAACCATACCTTGCACGCACCGGGAAGGCCCCAGCGGACAACGTTACAGCTGTCCAAGTAGCCATCTTCGGGATGCATAGGCGTGTATGATGCATCACCGGTCAGATAATAAGTTGGTACATTAACGGTCATGTGGATTCGATCATTCATAACCTGACATAATCAGAGAGTGGTTACCAGAACAGACGGGGAATCTGAATGGTTAACAACTAACCTTGGTGTCCCGCAGGGCTCGATACTGGGGCCTCTTCTCTTCAGCTTGTACATCAATGATTTAAAAGAAGTTTTGTATAAATTTAAAAACCCATGGGGGTGTTTGGTTGAGAGAGTCACGCACCTGCTATACGCGGATAACCTGCAGGTATATACTGAGGTCACGAGGGATGATATAGTTGGGATGGGGGTTGGTCTCTTCGAAAAAAATCAGTGCAGGTCCTCGGCGAGGGTATCCAGGGAACTGGTCTTACCGAAGTCGCGCACAGAGTTGGGCCTAAAATCGTTTCGAATTTTTGGGGCGAGGCTATGGAATTCGCTGCCAAATAGCATAAGAACCTTGGCCTCGCTCTCGAGATTCAAAGTGGCTCTGCGTAGCCATCTAATAAATGTAAGCGAAAATCGAGCCTGACGACGAATCTGTACATAAGGCTGTATATTTTCTGCGATAGCTCTGTAAACGTTGTATTAGATGTATTGACTGTGATAATGTAAATCACTGTGATTGACTATGAAAGAATAAGGACCTAGCGCGCAACACAACAAGTGCCGCTAAGAGCCAGAAAATTGTATTGAGTGAACTTTGTAATGTTATATATTTTTCGACTTGCTCAAATAAAACTTATTCTATTCTATTCTATTCTATATTCTGCAACAAGAATTCTTGCTTGTTCACACTCTACTTCTTCATGTCCGATTGTTTCGCAAATCGTACAAATTCTGAATGGCGACCTGTTTTCGCCTACTTTACAATATTTTATTGTATGACCTTTTTTATTGCACTTTTTGAACACGACATCTGGACAATTCTGTACTGTATGCCCCATAATGTCAGAACAATCACATTTATCTATATTATTGATCATTGTATTTGAACATATATTTGGATTATGTCCTGTTTCCTTACATTTCCAGCATACTTCATAATCTCTTATATAAGAACATTGTCCCACATCGTGTCCCATTTCTTGGTAATATTGATAATGATTATTTTGTTTCTTGTTGAATCGGCATGCGCTAATCGATTAACTTGATTTTATTCTTGACATTCATGCAATTGTTAGAAAAATGATCTGCTCCTTTACAGTATACACATGCTGCTGCACGACAAAAGAGCCTCGTGTTGGAAGTCTCTACATATTTAGCATGTCAGCATTTTCTGCGGTTGCTCCACTTTTCTTTCGTAATTTTCGTACGCGTTGGTTATGCTGCATCTGCTTATTTCTTTTCTTTTCTTTATGTCGGTATCAATTTCTATAGCTGCCTTTGGGATATCTTCTACGGTGTTTTCTGCCCCTAACTCATGTTTTATTTCTTTTTTAAGACCTTTTTTATATTTCTTCGCTGCTTCTGCATTTAGTTCTGTGTCAAATTTTGTCAGATTATCTGCTGTTACTCCTTCTCGTTTTTTCAGTTCTTTTATTTTTAGAACTATTTTACGTAATCTATTTGTATATTGGACCATAGTTTCACTTTCTCTTTGTATATTATTCCACGCATCTTAAAAATGAGTTCGTGAATATCGTCATCAATCAGATATAACGTTCTGCGTTTATTAATTCATCTATGGTTTTTATCTCATTGTCACCTAATGCCTCTTATGCTTCTCCTGTCATTCTTACTTTTAATAGACTTGTAAGATTTCTTTCGTCTACGGTGTCAATAAGATTTCTGACTTGTTTTAATTTTTTTATGTATTCCGCCGCTGTCATATTTTTCCCGTCATATTCTGGGACGTAATTTGCTACATCCTTCAAATTTAATTTATTGGTGTTGCCACGGGGATCATGCTTGCGTTGTTTTCTACTCCTTGATTTAGATTTCCTCCGATTTTTCCGGGTTGGCTTGCAGTTGTTTGTCTTTCTTGATTATTACTTGCTGTTCTGCTATTGTTATTGCTAAAATTAATTTGAATTAGGCTCTGATATATTTTATTTTCAGACCTGTTTATGCTGTGTTCGTTGCTCTGCTCGTTATTGGCGATTTCTTGTACGTTGAGAGTTTCCTCGCTGACTGGCTTCCCAAAGTTTATTATAGGTTTATTTTCATCTAAACTTGTGTTAAATGAAAAACTTGTTGAAGGTTCGTTGTAATTTATTAAATTTAGCTACGGATTCTTCGTAATTCCTACTACGAGGCTTTGTTCTGCTAAAATTCCTCCAAAGTCTGTATATCGGCAGTCTTTTTCGAATTCAAATGTCTGTTATAGGATTGAGTCACTTGGTCTACTACCCGCTTGAAAAAATTATAAATCGGCTTCGAATTTTTTTCCGCTTTCGTCGCTCGAATTATCTGAATATTCTTGTTTTCTGGCGTCGATATCTAGATTCTTTTGTTGATTTTTAGGGCTATTTTGTATACTTTCTTCTGTTCTGATATTAACTCTTCGATCTTTTTTATATGTTCTTTGCTTTACCTCCTCATTAGATTTTTTTTTAATATTCGTTTTTACCGCACTCTGTATCTTTGGTTTTGTTCCTATATTTTGTGATTTTTTGACGGTTTTATCTTCTTCTTTTGGTGTTCTTTGCTGGTTTAGTGGTGACCATGGTAGTTTTGCGCTTTTCTTGAACGCGTGATCTTTAAGAGATCCCGTCAGCAAATTTTTTCTCTCATTTCAATCTTTCATTATTAAATTAAAACAAAATATTATAATTATTTTACTGGAACCCATTTATTCTTTAAATTCTACAATAACTACACTTTATTCTCTTTGTTGCAACTTCTGCACTTTTGTTTGTTTTATTTTTATTTATTTCATTTTGAGCAAAATTAAATAACTTGTTGAATTTCTTCGATTTCGAGTTAGAATTCCGAGATTTTTCTCTCGTTATTTTTATGCGCTACTTTCCTTTTTTTCTGGATTTGTACTAACGTTATATGTTTGTAGATTTACACTTTTAATTTTTTCTATCAGTCTTTTCCTTTCGCTTAGTAAATTTTTTGTAAAAATAAATTCTTTCGCTTCTCTTTTTGCTTCCTACTAGAGGATTTTTTTATTTTTTCAATTACTTTTTTTATGGCCATTTATTGATTTTCGAAAAACATTATTTTCCTTTTTTTCTATCATTTCATTGTTCCAAACAATTCAGCTAAAATGCATTTAAAAGATAATAAAATGACCTATTTTTACCCGTTTGGTCCTCGGGATTGACTGCTCCATTCGGCAGATAAAATGAAAAAGGTGATTTTTTTTTAAGTTTATATCTCTGAAACATCAAAACCTCACGAAAAAATTATATTGATGGGTTACGTGTCAAACTATATTCCATTAAAATTTCAACTGATTTGACTACTTATTTTTTTTTAGTAATAAATCAAAAACTGATAAAAATGAGTTTTTTTTGTGTCTCGATTACGGGCGTAGAAAGGCCTTATTGCACTTGAAATTTTGGGAAATGATAGATCTTTTGATTACCTCGGCTAAGTTCTTTTAACCGCGAATGAAAACGATTAGTTGAAATGATATTAATATACAAATTCTTTGTCTCTCACCCTGAATACCCTGTATAACTAAAAATTATTATTTTTGTTAAACCTTATAACTCGATAACCAAAACTCAGAATGTTTTGACAAAATTCATGGTTTTATGAGGTTTGAGATCTATTTGTGATATAAATTCATTTTATTAAGAAGATCCGGATACAAAAAAATACATTATTAAATTATTAATTGGTTCTGTTAGTTGGTAACCAGTTGTTAATTGGTTCTGTTATATATTTAATTAAACGTTCTTTTAATTAGTTATTTAATTGATTTTATTTAAATTTCACTGATAAGCTTCATTTAACCATTTGTTGATTAGTTTGTATTTTATTAAACGTTTTCCTTTTAATTAATTGTTTCATTTGTTTTTATTTAAATTTCACTTATATCTTCATTTAACTTATTTGTATCGGAACCAATTGTTACATCCTGACTATTCTAAATTGAATAGATAGGAACGTAATGATATGTGTGGTGGCGAGGTTATAAGAAATTGTTAATTCGCGTCGAATACTCACTGTTAGTAAAATAAATGTGAATCTTACCCTTACGTTGAATCTGGTACTAGTTGAGTTGATTGAAGCTATTAACTTGTACTGGGTAATTTAGATTTTCTCGTAAATAAATATAACTCACAAGATCTTGTGGTTTATAAAATCGGTATATTTAGACTTTATAAAAAATGTGTGATCGTAGGCTTTTTAGTTTTTAGAGTAATTGATACCGATTCTCGGACCGGCGCTGTACGGAGCTCGTGACTGACGACAAAACTCGTACAAACCTTATTTAAACCTTCTCACCCTTCCAAAATTCAATCATTTGTTTCGCAAGGTAAATCGAAATCATATTACAAAAGCGATTAGTTGACATTTTGCGAACTTAACTCATAAGCGACACTGGCGTATTGGGAAATCGAGATTCAGCAGTTTTTGTTTAATTTAGGCCGAATTATAAAAAAGTATTACAAATAGTGGGCATACGTCGTACGACGTAACAGCTTTGTGAAACACGACCGTAATCTACTACTCTTTACAGAAGATTCTAATATTTTTGTTCGTTTCGTTTATATTTTAAAAACAAGTTTTTACTGCTTCAAATGCATATTTTGAAACCATTAAAATTGCATCCAAAATTATTACTTTGCCATTCTTCAAAAAGATTCCATATTTTAAATTAATGGATATATTACTTGTTGTACGTTCGTGAATATTTAGAGGCAACTATAACGTACTATGAACAGTTTTGCCATTGATCAATAAATTAGAAACAATACAAACAATATAATTTTATTGATTGTAGCATTTATAATTAAATCAAATATTTGTTTTTGATCTATGGTTAAAGTATTAATAAGTTCTATGATACTTTCAGGATTAGTAATAATAGATCCGTCATTGTCCTGACCATGCGATACATAATATAATACCTTGTAATAATAAAATATTTTCAATATTTTTTAAAGCTTTATTTTCAATTTCAACTTAGGCTAATATTGAATGTATGAAATGATTTTTGTTTTTATTGCATACTTCCAACGAATTGTGTGGTTTTTAAAATATAAGTAACCTATCAAATAATGATGGTTATATTTGAGTACGTCAATTTATTATTGTATTACGTAATTATTAAGTAGGGCATTAAATATTGGACATGGTAATTATGTTCATTGAAGTAATACGAGTAAATAATAAATTACCGAAAATAATCGTTTACATATAAAATTGTAACTTTTTATAACGTTCGAAGGGTTATTTTCACGGAATTTTCATATGGCCCATTAAATATTCTCATGTATTAATTTGGATTACCTTCTTCTACTATATCGACGGTGCCTCCAAAGACAAGCACGATTTAAAATTTGCGGCAAAAAGTAGCGCGATTAAAATTATTTCCCAAAATTTCAAGTGCAATAAGGCAGGAAGAAGCAATTATATTTACACTTTCAAAACATAAAGTTTCTATGTTAGAATCGAATTACATTACTTAGAATATGAATCGTGCTAGTTTAGCCTTCAAAATCTGAATTATGCTAGTCTTTTTGAAAAATCTGAATCGTGCTAGTCTTTGTATATTTACACATGCATAGTATCATCATACAAAAATTAAGATTATAATGAAACAGTAAGATTTCAAGATTGGATAGAAGATTTGATAGAAACGATAGTAAACTTAAGATAAAATCGCCAGGAAATAAAGAGATACTAGTTAAAAAATCGGAAAACATGGTGGAAACAATTCAAGCTCGACGAATGTCAATTTCAAATGTATTAGATTTAATTATGCGATTCAAGGGGCAAAATGTTTTCGGTTTTTCTCGGCGGATGTACAGAAGCGAAAGAGTTATTAACTAGTACACTTGAAGGGGAACTAGCTAAATTTATTCCAGTGCGACTATATGGGGACGTGTTGAACAGTACGCGAGGACAAACTTTTGTAACGGTCAATGACGCGATCAAATTCTTCGAAAATATTTACACAGAGAAAAATTTCGAAGCGTCAGCATTCGATACTTCGAAGTGTAAATACTGAACAATTTTCGTGCATGTATGGACTCGAAAATGGGAGAGTGGGGACTCCAAAACTCTCCTCACCGTAGGGACTCGACGCTTCGCAGTCTCAGACCTTGAAACTTGAATGCTAGCGAGCCGACTGCCGGCTGTTACATGCGGCTGTGTTTTGTGTTTACACTGCACTAGTCCTTCGCGTTATTCGAAGTTGGGAGTCTCAGAGCTCGAAAGTCGAAAGGGTAGACGCTGATGCTCGTATTCCAGGATGCCGAAACTTCGAATTCGGGAATGACGAAAATAGACTGCAAAACATTTGAGACAAAAAAGTAACGAGTCAGTGATAATATTTGTGAATATAATTAGGGAGATGGAGAAAGAGATTACAGCCGCGGCTCAGCGAGAGCGTCGAATCACGAATAAACAAACATTCCTATCAGATCTTGAGAAAGATTGCATTAAATTCTGTTAAAGAGGATTACGCTGGTTAATCCGGGGGCGCATGGGTTCGCCTATAACACTGAATGATGTTCGCGAACAAGCGATAGAGATAACACGCGAGTATGCAGGTTGCGATCATTTAGTCGATCTCGAACGAGATTTGATGAAATGCGATTTTTGTATAAAAATCAGACACCTGGCCCTTAACCGCCGACAGCTTGCCTTTCAACATCTGCAGCGATGCAAACGATACTCGTGACTACCGAGACCCCCGCCACGCGGTAATCAAAATTTTGGAAACGACAACCGAACTAATAATAAGAACTTCGGAAGATGGAACGCGAACAATCGACAACGCCACGGATTCTTTCCGAATCAGCAAAATAATAATTATAATAATAATAATATTAATCGGAGAATTACGGAAAATCCAAGACCCAATAACACTGAAAATCTCGGACCTTCCAATAACCAAAGATACAATCGTAACCATACGTCCAACAATCACAGCACATTCCGGCTGACATGTTTCTACTACTATATACAAGGACATATCCGTAATGCATCCTTTAAGCTGCAGCGTGATATGCGCTCGAGAAACGTAGCGCAGGGAAATGCCGAGACTCTTTCTCAGGGGGGGCGCGCGGGGAAATATGACATCTGGTACGCGCCCGACCGATTCCAACGAGAGGAATACTCCTCCATCCGCACCGAAACAATAAATTTGAGTCGTGCGAGCAATGTGCTCACCATACCAGTAAAGGTCGGCGAGTTCAATAAACTGTTAAAATGTATGCTCGACACCGGAGCTTCTGTTAGATTAGTGCGTGAATCGGAGGTATCGCCCTACTAACATAAGAACAGACGAGATCATAAGATTAAAAGGAATAACAACGCAGTATATTTCAACTCTTGACAAAGTGATAGTAGATTTTAATAAAGTGTCAACAGACTTTCATTTAGCTGACGATGATTTTCCCATAGCGGAAGCTGGCATATTAGGTAATGATTTCTTTCGCAAAAACGAAGCGACAATTAATTATTTTGAAAACTTGAAACGGGCCAACCAATGCCGAGGCGAGGTCGTAGGTAGCGTTCGAGACTCGATGTGAAAAGAGGCGAGAATGCGCTCGAGGAAGCAAAGATTAAACTTACAATCACCCCGCACTATCGGTTGAGTGCATGTAAGCTCTCCCTACCCTGTGCAGTGGTGGAACTACCAGAGGGAAGCTGCTCGTGTGCACCGGGAGTGGTGGAGGGAGATCTACTCCACAAGCTCCGGACACTTAGGATATCCACGCAGCTTCGGATCAGTACGTGAGGATCCACCTTCTCACAACCAATCCGTACTCGAAAGATATCCACTTGAGAATAGGGAACTACCTTCCTGATCCCAAGGGATATTCGAGAGGTGAGGGGTGAACAAAGCAATAATAACAATCAATTAAATAAACTATATATATATATATATATATATATATATATATATATATATATATATATTGTCTTAACGATACAGATCTGGCCTTATACTAAATGGAAAGGGGGACGATCCCTTTAGTACCATTCGAGAGCACAATGTTCATTTACATACTGAGTGCTAAGGAGACAGAGCAATTGGAGAGGACGACAATTCTTCTTATGCTCTCCGCGCTAGGGCCAGATCGTGAGTGATCGCTGCTGGCTGCGGGTTTCCTTTTATATCCGTGGCCGTCCCTCTCTCCAATGCTTTATGCGCGCACGCCCTCTACCTGCGCTTAGGTAGGCTATTACATGTGCATACTATCGCTCACTTAGTCGGTAACTTATCTCTTACTTATCGGCAAGTTATCCGTTGGTGGTCTCTTACCTACCACGTGGCACCGCCGTCTCAAACTACATAGAACTCATAATTCCCTTGGAAAAATATGCGATTGAAACAGAACCAGTAGATACCAAACAAGAAAAATCAAGTGAATCTAAAAACACGAGAATAGCGGGTAATCAAAGTGAGGAGGGAGAAGCAGACCGCGACTATGGCGATTTTTGTGTTAATAATAAACGAGATATTTTGGATAACGAAAACGATATATTAATTAAAGAAAGTAATGAATTAATCGAGGGAAGTCATGAAATTATTGAAGAAAAAGATAATGAGAAATTGTTCTTACAAGATGAAAATATTTATGTTAGTCAGCACTCAGAGAATGTTTACGAAAATTCTAGCACGACTAATTATGATACCATTGAAAATGATGAGTTTAATATTCAAGAGACTAGTGACAAGTTGGGAGAAAATATATATATATATCATTAAAGATGCACAATCTGCATCCTTGCGCGTGAAAACACTCGGGCAGCAACGTCTCCACCGTCGGAGATTCGTGGTAGCGCTACCCGAACCTGTCAACGGAGAACTTGCAACTCATCCGTGACGCGCCCGGACCGCGCGAACCAACGTCCCCGTTGTGTGGCGAAAAAAAACAGGCAGAATCCGTTGCGCCGACGAGTGCACGTGTGTAGCTACATTTGTGTGTGTGTTTTGTCAATTTCTTGTAATTTAACATTTATTTTTTATTTATTTATTTTTTTTTTATTTAATCGGGATGCCAGAAGCCGGGGCCTCGAAAGATTGGATCTCGAGACCAAAGGTGTGTGTATTCGTGAGTGCCCTGAGTTGTGCGTGTTGTATATCCGGGTTTCCTACTTGACAGCCGCCGCTGCCTTACATCTAAACTCGAGAAAGTTTTTACAATCCTTATTAACTATTGTTGTATTACAAAATACTGTGAGCATGATGCCCGTATAAAGTAGTTGCATTAACATTTGTATTATAGTTTAAAAGTATATTGATATGACACTTGTACAAGCAGATACACGCAAGTTTATATTATCGTGAAAAAGGAAAATTATGTCGGTATGCTGCTGTAAGAAGCAGTTACAATTTAATCAATATTGTGGTCCAAAATTATTTGGACATGGCGCTTGAAGTATACAACTTAAGTCTACAAAAGTTATTTTTAATTATATGTATGATAAAAGTAAAATATTCTTAATGCTAATACGCGTTGTAACGTTGTTCCGTTACTACGCAGCTTGGTTTATTTAATACGTAGAGAGAAAACAGGAATGTTTGAACAATGAGCTGCTACTGATTATCCTCAGTGCGCCTTCTTTCCTGAAGAATTTGCGCATTTGCTCAATCATTAGAATAGATTCTTGATGTTTTACGAGGCGATCAATCGCTCCGCCCGCGCGCCGTCGATAGATAATGCAGCCGATGGTGATTATGACTGCCAAGAAAATGATCACAGAGGTTAGAGACCAGCCGAAAATTGTAGTTGTGTCACCTAAATTTTCAAGTTCGAAGGCGGTAGCTTTCCTATGCGCGATTTCGCGTGCCTTGTTGGCGATCTCATGCATACCCGCTCCTGCATTCAGGTTTCCTAATTTTATCCCGTGCAAATTTTTTACGCTATTAGCTGATTCTGAGGCGATCGCATTTTTCAGCTCTGACTCGGCGATTTTGGAATCGTTTAAGAGTTTGGCGATTTCGGAAATGTTGAATTCTACAGTTTCAAATCTTGATTCGTTTAGGTGAGTTGTAAAAGCGCGAGAGGCCGTCAGGCGCGCGTTTGCGGTGCGTGCTGCGCAACCCGGGCGCAATTCTAGTATTCCCGCCCCACTAATTTTTGCAGTTATCTGATCGGCTCCGAGACACTGGATAAAAATGTCCTCCGGGGATTCGGTGGAAAATATCCACGAATTCGCCTTATGCAACCTCAGCCAAAATGTGTCCCTCAGCTGTCTAAACCTAATATCGCACGTTTCGGGATTAGAAAGTTTTCTACCTGACGCGATTCTTACTTCGCACCCGGCGTTGCCTCTTATCTCCCTCACCGGTTCCGGATTAACTGCCATCATTAAGTCGCCAAGTTTTCACAAATTGGCTACTTCTTCCGGTAGTAAGAGCATATACGAGCGATTCGACTCACTAACCGCGAAGTAATTGTGTTCAGGCCAGATATACGCCGCCAGATTTGGGATATCAAAGACTTTTTGAATTGCTGGCAAGGGTGAAGCTTTGAATAAATTGTATTTTTGAATACCAATTAAAGGAATCACTATTTGATAAATCAGAAACCCGTCTGATAATAGGACGGTTAACTTCGAAATTTTCATAATGGGGATGACCGAAAATCCCTCAGTTGGCATTGGGAATCTGGCGCTGGACACAGAGTTCGCGACTGTTATTGCTGCGTTGGGGATTGTTTCCGGGGGAACGATGCGTGGATGCACCATTCCTTTCGCAGCAAACAAAATTGTATCTGTGAGCACTTCTGAATCGAGGCTGAACTGGATTAAAATGTCCCGCATTTCCGAAATTGCGGACTGGGCTCCAAGCTCTCTAATAATAGACGCGGTTTTGTCTTTTGAGATTTCTAAGCTAGCTTCCAAGCCACTCACACTCGCGCCTAAGTTAGATAATTCGCGCTCGACGATTTCCGTTTGGTCAGCCAATAGCGCGATTGACCTTAATGATCTCTAACGGGCTGTGACATGTCGGGGGCTTTAAGGACTGGTTCCTCTGACATCAGTTTTCGTAATTTATTGAACGCAGTCTTCTGCTCTTTACCCCAAACAAATTTTACGTCCTTTTGCAATAATACAAATAAAGGCCTCGTGATAGCTGAGAAGTTTTTAATGAAACGGCGATAAGAACTGGGTAACCCTAGGGCTTGCTTCAGCTTCCGGGCGTCCGTTGGGACGGGATATTTAGCCATCGCCCGTGTTTTTTCGGGATCGGTGCGAACCAAGCCACCGCCGACTATGTGGCCGAGCACGTGAGCTTCTTTCTTCAATAACTGGCACTTTTTGGGCTCGACAGTCATATTGGCCGCGAGTAAGCGCTCTAATACTCGGCGCAGCCTGCCTCCATGCTCCTCAAGCGTTTCACTGTAGACCATGAGGTCGTCAAGATAAATCTCAACTTCCCCTCCTTGTAAGCCCTTCATGGCGAGGGACATGGCTTTCGTGAACGTTGCGGTAGCTTCCTTTAGGCCCACAGCCATTCTGTTAAACTGAAGCAGCTGATTTCCGTATCTTCCGTCTGGCGCATAAAACGTGGTCAGGTGAGCTGATTCTGGGTCCATCTCAATCTGATGGTATCCCTGTTTTAGATCTAGCACTGACATGTAGTTGGCTGCTGCTAGATGCTCTAGCATCTCCGTCGTAATGGGCAGCGGGTGGCAACTGCCTTCAGTCTCTTCGTTGAGCGCTCTGAAGTCCGTAACGAGGCGAAATCGTCTGTTGCCTTGCGCGTCGGGTTTTTCGGCACGATTCACAACGAAGAAGAACAATTCGAGTCCGACGGGCCCACGATCCCCTGCTCGCGCAGCTTCTGCAATTCTCGAAGCATATGCTCTTTAAGGGCTGACGGAAATCGGAAGCGGTTGCTTCTTATCGTTTTGTTGGATTTTAACACTATCTTGTGTTTCAGCAGGTGCGTTGCTGGTAGCGGTTCACCGTCCAAGCCGAAGATCTCTGGAAAATCGCTGATGATTTTCCGGATATACTCAATTTCCTCTTCATTGCACCCGTCTAGATCTGCCATTTTAAGGATTTTCTCGACACGCTCGATTCTGGCTTTTTCGTCCGCGAGGAGTTTTCCATTGAGGAACTCAAAATCTTTGTATTTTTCGGCTACTTTGTTGCCATCAAATAGTCGTCGTAGATTCGCCGCGAATTTAGCAGCATCCTCAGCCGAGCCGTCCCCTTCGGCTTGGTAGAGTGGATTTTCCGTCGTCGTTTTACATTCGAGAAGTTCGATTATTGGGCTTACTATTGAGATTTCTTTATCACTGGTGTTTATGCACTCTGCGTAAACTCTACCGTTTCTGTTTTTGGCTACGAAATTGCCGAAGAACAAGTCGGGGTGTAAACTTGTTAATGGAACCCAACCGACTTTCATGTCGTTGTTTTTGACGCGAGCTCCGATTATCATTTTGACCCTTGGTGGTATCGTTATACACTCATCTGACTCGAATGGCATTAGTGCCTTTCCGAGTTTTAAGCATTGGTTAGCTGCATCCATGCAGCCTTTGTGCGTGTGAATAATGTATCACCCGATGATTCCCGAATTTTCTATTAGGAATTCATTGGGCACTATTTGGACGTTGCAGTCTAACCCCTGCAGTTTTATCACTGCTTGGCCTAGAGTGTACGATGAACCAGGCGTAACGCCTTGGATTTTGATAATCTTGCTCGTATCGATAGGGTAGCTGGGTGCTAACTTTCCAATTTTTACGACGGAAATGTCTGCTCCAGAGTCTGCGTAAAATTTTCCGTGACCATTTTTTAGCTGCTGGCTGTTCAAGACGACGACGGGGGTTGTCTTGAAGCCAATAGAAATCTTATATTTACCGATTTAAACTTCTCGTCTGCTGCACTTTCTGGCTTTTTCTCCGCTACCGGTAACTCTTGAGTAGGCTGATTTTGGACTGCTACTTCACTGGTACGTTTTTCCGAACTCGCCGCTTGGGGAATGTGGCGAACGTCGCTCTAGTTTAAATTCTTGTTCCCTTGCTGCTCGCTGCTTCCTTTTTGCTGATCGTTGATGTTGCTGACCTTGCTGTTGTCATTCGACTCCTGTTTCTTGCCGATAACGTTGTTGTTTTTATTGTTTGGCCGGCCTTGACCACCATTGCCATACTGCTTCCAAAGTGGCCTCTTGATTCTTTCCCGTTTGGCGTGGGCGACCAGCGTGCGACACTCTTCAGTGTCGTGGGAAGCCACCTTGCAATAATAACAATATTTCTCCTTATTTTGCTGCTCGCGTTGCGGAATGTTTTCGGTACCCGGCTGTTCGATGGGTTTTGCCGGATTCGAATTCATTCCCTGCGCCCACATTAGATGTAGTTGGGCTGACAAGTCTGTAGGGACGACTGAGCTGTCTACGGGCGGTCTGCCCCCCTGCTTGCCCTCGTACTCTACGGCGTACGTCACAGCTTGGCTCAGCGTTTTCGGTTTCTTGAGCTGAACTAGGAAGTTCAGTGGCTGCGTTAGGCCTAGCAAGAATTGCTGCAAAGCTTCGGTGTCTGCCTGTTGCAGCCTGTATTTCCTATCGAGTTCAGAAATATCTGGGGCCGAGCCTACTATATGAGTTCTCAGCCTATTATATAATTTCTCGGCGCACATGCCGTATTCGCTGGCTGGCTCTAATAGTCCCTGTTGCAGGTAGCGAATTTCGCCCTGGATCTGGTGGGCGATTCCGATATTCGCAAAATGCAGGGTTAGATCTTTCAAAAATGCGTCTATCGTTTTATAGCGCGCAGTACGAAGGTACCCCTCGGTGGCTTTGCCCAGCAATTTATTCGCGACATGCATTAGCAGAAAGTCTTCGTTTTCGGGGCCGAATCTGTCTCGGACCCTGCGGACCGCGTTCCAAAAAATTGGGAGCGAGTCGGGATCCCCTTCAAAGTAGGGTATGTAACTCGCTGCCTGGTGGAATGTCATACGCTTTAAGCCCGCAGTTTCGGTGACCTGACAGTCGGTTTGGTATCGCTCTCGTCGTCGTCCGATGAGTAACTCCTTCGGCGACTACCGCGGCGACAGTTCGAATTGGCCCGGTGTTTGTGACTGCGATCGGTCTCGCTGTCGCTGTCGCGCTCGCGCCTCGAGTTCTTCTTTCCCTTACCGCGGTGGCGATCCTCTTTGCGCTTCTTTGAAGATTTTTCCACGACAACGGAGCGAGCCCGGAAAAAACACTTCTTCTCGGGACTCGAACAGAGTAACAGACAACTAACCGATCTCTCTACATCCACGTTACATGCCTGTTCTGCAAAAATAAAAACTTCTATTCCGAATTCGCCGAGTGTGTTCTTCTTCCTCAATCTACACCCGATCACCAAAGTGGTGACCCCGACGTGATCAACGTGACACGAACTTCTCGTCTTTGTGAGTGATCAAGTGTAGTGCTACGAGATGTCGCTTCCCGAAACCCTCAGCCAGGCCAGGAACGACGCAACGAACGAGGTACACCGTGTGGCAGTACGTCTGCCGCCGTTCGACCCCAGCGAGCCGGCATTATGGTTTGCGATGGTCGAGCGGAGCTTCGACGCCTCGAATATAACGGTTGAAGCAACAAAATTCGGCCACGTCCTCGGCGTCCTGGACATGCGTCACGCCCGGGAAGTTAGGGACATCATCATGTCTCCGCCCGCAGATCAGCTTTTTACACGGCTCAAGAATAAGCTTATCAAGCGGCTGGGGACATTGCAAGAGGCGAACACGCGACAACTGCTCGAGAGAGAGGAGATTGGCGACCGCAAGCCATCTCAGTTCCTGCGTCGACTCCGCGATCTCGCAAACGGCACGGTGAGTGACTCAGTGTTTCGTACCCTATGGATCGGCCGCCTGCCGCAGGCCGCGCAAGCGATACTTGCTGCGCAGAAAGACGAAGAGCTGAGCAAGATCGCGGATCTTGCGGATACCGTCGTTGAAGCCACCTGCCCGGGCGTACACGTCAGTGAAGTGCGAAGTGACGTGACCCACGAAGCAGATATGGCTGTGAAGTTCGCGCAACTCTCACTGGGCCTGCAGGACGAGCTTCGTTCGATTCGGCAGGAGATTAACGCGATCCGCAACCGCCAGCAGGACGACAGCGCACGCCGAGACCGCTCGAGATCTCGCTCCCGCACCCGCACGCGATCCACTTGCAGCGAGCCACCAAGTGCACGACACGCGGACGCGTCTCGACATGCGACGTGCCAAGCGTAAAGGTCATCAACTCGGGTGAATCAGTCTATCACAAGTTGTTAGCTGAATTCCCCGAGATCACTCGACCCGACGGCCGCGCACCGGTAATCAAATACAGCACGCAGCACCACATCGAGACGACACCCGGACCGCCCGTTTCGTGCAGACCTCGGAGACTTGCGCCTGACCGCTTTGTAGTCCGGCACGATGCGCCCATCGTCCAGCAGCTGGTCGGCGCCGCTGCACATGGTGCCCAAGGACGACGGGGACTGGCGACCGTGCGGGGATTATCGCGGACTCAACGCGCGCACCGTGCCCGACCGCTACCCCGTGCGACACATCGCCGACTTCGCACAGACGCTCCGCGGCAAGAAAATCTTCTCAAAGGTTGACTTGGTGAAGGCGTTCCACCAGATACCAGTAGCTGAGGAGGACATCAAGAAGACGGCCATCACGACACCGTTTGGCCTATTCGAGTCGCCGTTCATGACGTTTGGCCTCCGCAACGCGGCCCAGACCTGCCAACGACTGATCGACGAGGTCACTCGAGGACTCGACTTCTGTCACCCCTACATGGACGACATCCTCATCGCTTCAACGGACGAGACAGAGCACCTGGCGCATCTACGCGCCCTGTTCCAACGTCTCAACGAATACGGGATCGTCATCAATCCCGCGAAGTGCGTCTTCGGCGTTCCAGAAGTGCTGTTCCTCGGTCACTGGGTCAGCGTCAATGGAGTACGTCAACCCTCGGAAAAGGTCGCGGCCGTTAGCAGCTACCCTCGTCCGAACAGCGCAAAGGGGCTGCGGCAGTTCCTCGGGATGATCAACTTCTACCGGAACAGCATGCCGAACTGCGCTAGGACACAGGCGCCGCTCAACGATCTTCTCGTCGGAAACATCAAGGGTAAAGACGAGCTCCACTGGACACCCGAAGCAGAGGCGGCCTTTCGGAAGGCCAAAGACGACCTGGCGCGAGCTTCCCTGCTCGCCTACCCCAAGACGGGAGCGTTGCTAGCGCTCTTCACGGATGCCTCGGACTTTAGCGCAGGAGCCACCTTGCAACAACGAGTCGACGGCGTGTGGGAACCGCTGGCTTGCTTCTCGAAGAAGCTCAGCCCAGCGCAAACCAAGTACAGCGCCTTCGATCGAGAGCTTCTCGCTGTCTACTTGGCCATCCGCCAGTTTCACCACATGGTAGAAAGACGCGACTTCGTGGTTTTCACAGATCACAAGCCGCTGACCTTCGCCTTCCAGCAGAAGCCCGAAAAGGCCTCGCCTCGCCAAGCACGACACCTAGACTTCATCGGGCAGTTCACAACGGATATTCGGCATATCGCAGGTAAGGATAACGTTGTGGCTGACGCACTCTCACGCATCGAGTAGGTGACAACGACCCTCGACTACGCAGCCATCGCCCAGGCACAGGAGAGCGACGACCAGCTCAAACAGCTCATCGACTCGGAGACGTCTCTCCTGCTCAGGAAGATAAACATCCCCGGTACGGGCGTCCGCATCTATTGCGACGTATCGGGCCAGGCCTCTCGGCCGTACGTTCCTCCAGCCTTCCGACGAGCAGCCTTCGAGTCGGTGCATCACCTCTCTCATCCGGGCATCAAAGCAACCATCAAGGCCGTTACCAAACGATTCGTTTGGCCATCAATTCGGGGCGACATTCGTGCATGGACGCAAGCTTGCGCCCAATGTCAACGTGCGAAGGTCACGAGACACACGCGTTCACCGCTCGGCAGTTTCCTTCTACCATCATCTCGTTTCGAGCACGTGCACATCCACATCATCATCATGCCGTGCTCGGAAGGGTACCGTTGCCTCACGTACGTGGACAGATTCTCGCGCTGGCCCGAAGCGTTCCCGATGAAGGACCAGGAAGCAGAGACCGTCGCTCGCACGTTCTACAGCGGCTGGATATGCCGTTTCGGAACGCCCCTGTGAGTAACCACCGATCAAGGACGACAGTTTGAGTCGCACCTGTTCAAATCGCTTAGTCGATTGACCGGCGTGACTCACCTCCGAACAACAGCATACCATCCACAGTCTAATGGACTCGTCGAGCGCCTGCATCGACAACTGAAAGCCGCCATCAGATGCCACGAGAACGCACAGTGGACACGGGTACTACCTACTGTCCTTCTCGGTATCCATGCGGCTTGGCGCGAAGACTTGGAAGCAACCGCAGCCGACCTCGTCTACGGACAGCCTCTCCGACTCCCTGGAGAGCTCATGGCATCATCAGCCACAGACGAGGCCGACACGGCCGACTTCATCACGGAGCTACGACGACACTTCCAACGGCTCAGACCAAATCCGGAACGACGACACGGCGAGCACAAAACGTTTGTGTTCAAAGAACTCACCACAGCGAAGGGCGTATTCGTCCGACATGATGCAATGAAAGGAACGTTAGAGATGCCCGACGACGGTCCTTTCCCGGTCATCAGTCGTTCCGACAAATCGTTCGTCGTCAACCTGAACGGCAAGCATTCTACCATCACCATCGACTGCTTGAAGCCTGCATACGTGCTGGAGGACCCATAAGAAGACCTCCAACGAAGCAGCCCACCAGAGAGCACGACACCCGGTGCCAACAACCGAGAGATGGCCGACCACGAACCAGCCCGTAGATCACAACGAAAAGTCCGTTTCGCCGAACGCTATCAAGCGGGCTTCAACTAAAAATTGTCTTACATGTAGTATTTTATATCATTTCAAAATATATGTACACACACTCCTTTTCTTTATCGTGACTTCATCACTGGCAAGGGGGTACTGTAGCGGCCGAGCTACACACTCTCTTGTCAAACACACACGCGCACACACACACACACACACACACCGTACACGCAAACACAAACCCTAAAACCGGGTTTTCCCCGGAACCGTTTACGGCCCTCTTTCTCTCGCGATAGAGCCACATCCCGTAAATGTTTTAGTGCCGGGGTTTTTCCCGAAACTCGTCACAACCCTCATGCTCTCTCGAAAGCGCGTCCGAGAGCGTCCGGCCGAGGACCATAAAAAAGCTTAAGCGGACCGGCCGGACGGTCTCGGGGGCCCGAGCGTGCGGGCATGCGCACACCGCCACCGAGCGCCCATTTCTTTACCGTTGATTGGTCAGAGGTAAGAGAGTGGGAGGCAAGAGAATTTTTCCACGACAACGGAGCGAGCCCGGAAAAAACACTTCTTCTCGGGACTCGAACAGAGTAACAGACAACTAACCGATCTCTCTACATCCGCGTTACATGCCTGTTCTGCAAAAATAAAAACTTCTATTCCGAATTCGCCGAGTGTGTTCTTCTTCCTCAATCTACACCCGATCACCAAATATATATATGTATATAAAATATATCATTTACCGCGAATCCAAGCTACGTAATACTATGAACAACTTCCATGATGATGACGAATATATCTATCGATTCTAAAATGTTCGCGGTAAGTCTTGCGGCAATTGTAGCAGCCAGTAATTCTAAACGCGGAATGCTCACACGTCTTCGCTTCTTTTCGGATATTATTATTATTATTTTCGATTTTCATTAATTGACCCGAGCATGCAACGCTATATCTTGACTTCATTTAACAATTTTAAATCATTGACCCATTTTACAAAACGTTCCTTAATAGTGTCCCCTACTTCTTCGTCCCAAGTAATTTTCTCGGTTCACGTTTCTTGTAATAGAATCTTCGGACAAAGCGATACTGGACATATAAAACCTAATGGGTCAAAATTACGTTGACTTACCGATAAAATTTTCCTCTTGGTAACTTTACTTATATCAATATCATCAATATCCGCGATTTTAACAGACAGTACATCAAGTTGTTTATCCCACACTAAACCTACGACTTGGGATATTTTGTCGGGTTTATTATCGCGAGTGTACTCCCACCCACGAAGTTCAAAGCCACCCGACTCCATCACTGTTTTTGAATCGCAAATAAATGTATCTACCTCAGATTTAATATTCAGACTAGTTACACAATTGTCCACATATAGACTCTGTAAAAGTCTCTTTAAGTTGTTAATAACTAATCGGTTATCTGCATTTCTTTCAATCGCGGCTAGGGTCCTTTCAATATGTAATTTTATTATCGCGCCTAATATAAAAGGACTACAAACTACGCCGAAAACTACTCTGCAATGTCGAAAAATAATTAAATTTCCGGCTTCGTTGTACCATAAAAATCGCAAATAATCTGTCCATTTTATCAATACCTATTTGTAAGAAGGCTTTCTTTACATCAGAAATCACGCCAATACTACCTAGTCTAAAGCGCAGTAAAATCGATGAGATCAGCTCGATGAGGTTGGGTCCTTTATAGAGGCATTCGTTCAATGAGGCGGACCGCTGATCCTTGGCCGAAGCGTCGAATACGGGCCGTACGGCAGTGGTTGATTGCTCCTTGAAGACGGGTCTGTGGGGCAGGTAGTGGCCCCAACCGCTTTCCTCGTCTTCCGATACCTGCTCAATAATCCCTTCCGCTAGCCAGTCCTTGAATACTGCATCATAGGCCTCATATTTTTGTAAACTTTTCAGTTTCTTTACCGTCGATTGTAATCTTCGGAGGGCCATAAACTTATTGTCACTTAGCACTGGATGGCCCTCGATCCATGGTAATTTCACTTCGTATCGTCCATCCGCATTAGTCTTCACGGTATCAATAAACAATTTTTCAATATCAGCATCGCACTCTTTTTGCTTTTTCTGCTCGATCGAATCTTTAATGCCCAATACGTCCAGCGACCAAAAATCTTTAATACAATCATGTCGCGTGAGCATGTTTATTGTACATAAAGCAGAACTTTCTTGACATTGCGAATTATCACTAGTGCGAGGAACCTTTCCCATAAGTGTCCATCCTAAATAAGTTTCCACTGCTACTAGACCGCACTTTAACACATGTCGTCGTCCTGTGAGCAATTTGCCTGCTATATCCGCTCCGATTAGGACTGATACCGACTTCTCTTTACTACGTACATCCGTCAGCTCTATATTCATTTCTTTTAACTCGCGCATCCATACGCCTTGAGTCACAGTGGGAATATCGGTGCAGATAACACCTACATCGAGTACCTCAAAATTGCACGAGTAGTTACCATTCAAATTAGCTAAACGGATTAAATATTTGGAGTGCGTCGTCACCGTAGATTCTTCGCCACCAAAAAGAAGGTGCTTCATCTTTTGTTCAGCTATAGGCTCGTAATTCAATAATTTAGCAGCTTCACGTGTCACATACGATCTCTGCGAACCCGAATCGATCACGGCACGTACAATTATCTCACTGGTATCACTATACATTTTTACTCTAAAAGTCTCCATAAATACCAGTGTATCACTCGCTGAGCTCGCTAAATTGCACTCCTTTTGCACGTTTACCACAGTCGTCGTCGATGGCACTTTACTATCGCGTTCTCTTTAATCAAAGCACATAATTTCTACATGCCGTCGCAAACATTTTGGACACCGGATATTCACTCGGCAGTCTCTAAAATTGTGTCCCATCTTTAAACAATTAAAACAGGTACGCTTTCTCTTTACAATATCTTGCGTTTCTTCTATTTTCATTGCCTTCGCGCGATCACAATTGGCACTCCGATGACCTTTTTCGTCACAAAATAGGCACGTTTCTTCTCTTGGCTTCGACGTAAGCAAACTTGCGGCGCTGGCTTCGTTGTGCGTCTTGGTTTGAGTTTTAACCCTTTTCCCTCGATCAGTCTCGGATCCCGCTACCGTAAATTGAAACCCTTGCACACCCATTGAAATTCTCATCTCATTTTGCACCCCCGATTCTAAAAATTTAATGAGTTGTGTCAATCGGTTCTTTGCCTGTTCGTTGGATGAGTTATCAGCAGTCACACTAGAGGCTAGTTGACTGCGTTGCCAGGCTCTCAATATCTCTTCGGGTAGCGCGGATTCGACCAGTGGGAAGAGCATTGCCGCACACTTGTCAGTAGTGACGCCTAAGCTTTCTAATGCCCTCAAATACGACTCAAGTTTGTCGTATAAATATGATAAATTAATGTCTTTTGTGCCTCTCATGGCATTCTGTAATACAAGCTGTAACAACTCGCGTACATACACTTCAATCTGGACGTCGTCACGGCCAAAACGAGTCTTAAGACTGTCGATCACTTTTTCATAATTCTCGCCCGTCGGCGGATAACTCTTAACAAGTTCTGAAGCCCGCGATCCAGGCACCATTGCCTGTATTAAGTATTGAAATTTATCCTCTTGATCGAGATCTGTATCCTCGTGGATCTTTTTGAAAAGGCTCCAGAACTGTAATCATTCGGCGACATTCCCGTTGAACTTTACTAACTCAATTTTTGGCAATTTAAACGATCTTTTTGCCTCATTTATAATAGCGGGAGTCGCGATATTTGAACTTGCACTATTTGGTGGAGCGGGAGTCGAACACTCCTCAAATGTCATTTGCGCCGTCATAAATTTTCGTTGGTATTCATCTGCTTCGTCGTAATCTTTCTGTACTGCATCATCATCTGCACTATCTAGAAGTAACTCAATAATTTTTTCTTGACACACACTAAGCTCTCGATGCTTCTCCGATAAAGCCCGGTATGCAATTTTCATTTCCAGGGACGATGCTTCTCGTTGGCTGCACAATAGATTAAAATACGTTAAACTTTTGGTGAATCCTGTGCGCAGCACGGATCTCTTTCTCTTCAATCCTTCCATCGTTAGTTTACAATTTTTACACACTCGCATAATTCTCAAAATTCAACACTAAAATCCCACAGTCCTGTCACGATCGCCAGTTGTTTTGTTGAAGTGAAGGGATATACAATTTGAGAAAACTGCAGACAGTTGAATATTCAGAAATATATTTTGGAAAAGAAGAGAATACATAGACACGCAGAACTATCAATTTTTCAGCCTGTTCGAAGCAAGGCGCAGCTGCTCATCTCGAGTTAGTACGATGACTGACCTACCTCGTTACTTGAGATGGCAAAATACCTCAGTATCGGGTGCAAGAAGGGGATTTTTATAACTGATGGAAAATCCCACGATACACGCCGCTTAGCAAAATCCTCACAATTAGGATACGGGCACGGTTGTTCGATTTGCCGCCATAAAAGTTCCGAGCGGAACCATCGCTCGGGTTTTGCCCCTACCCTCTCTTTATTGGTCCCTACTATATCTTTTATTAGCTACGCGTACATATTTTTCTTTCTCAGTACTATTTTTTATAATTCGACATCTGCCTTATTGACGAGTAGGATCGCCTGCTCGCGCACTGAAAGACTGACACCCCTTTCATAGACGGACACGACCTAGTAACGGCCACTCTCGACGTACAGATGCCACTACACGTACCTCAAACTTACACCTACAGAAACTACAAAGGCATCTGCGCCGCGAAACTAAGGGACTTCTTCGGCGCGTGTGACTGGTCCTTGCTCCACACTTCATCACTTAACGATTGCATCACCCTACTGAACACAAACTTAACAGACGCTATAAACCATCTCGCCCCATTACGCACTGTACTCCATTCACCACGGCTCTTCGTGACCTCTTGAAAGAACGGAACAGACTATACAGACGTTTCCGCAGATCACGTCTCCCTTTGGACCTGTACTTTTACAGACTCGCCAGGGATGATGCTCATAGGCAGGTTGAGGATGTTAGGCTGAATTACTACCATTCACGCCTGACATCCTTAATTGACGCCGCTGAGATCTGGAGAGAGCTCGAGAGACTCGGAATCACCACCTCCAAGGAAAAACCCGGCCGAATTCGACTAGGCTCGAGCGCACGAAAGCGAGTAGGGAAGGCGAGTGACCCAACCTAACGTCGACCACGGACGGGATCGACGCGAGCGCAGCTCGATACCTTTGTCTCTTTTCCGTCGGACTACCAGCAGAGCAGGAAGTGTTTTTGTGCTATTCGGTGTATCGTTGCTCCTGATACTACCCACAAGACGGCCAAAAAGACTACTGCGTAGCTGTGAGTACAATGGATTCTTTTTGTGTAAATAGCGTGATGATTGCGGAGTTACGCGAGCTCGCGGGTATATAAGCCGACATGTGGCCAACATGGCGGTGGAGCATGAGTGCGGCCTTAACATGCTTCGTCGGGTTAACGCGACGAGTCGTTCGACGGAATCAGTAAACACTAAGCCGCGAATAAATTACCGCATACCACGATCTATCGCCAACAGACTGACGATGACTACTGCCGACCACTCGCATCAGCCAGCTACCGTTATCGCTATTTTTTTGTATACACGATTATCGTTGTTACACTGACGCTACCGTTTAATACCTCGATTATCGTGATTACACTGACGCTACGGTTTATACCATGATTTTCGTTGTTACACTGACGCTGCCGTTTATACCAAGACTATTGTTGTTACACAGAAATAATACTTACTCGAACAGACTATCGTCCTCCTTCTCATATACAACACGACCTTGACCTAACCGACAAGATACACAGTAACGACTCGTTCGCGACTATGACATAGACTATTCTACGAGTTATTTTATAAAATACTTACAGCATCTTCGGCCAGTATCGCTTTGAAATTTATCTCCGAGGGTTTCAATATCCGCAACCCTTTTGGTTTATAAATTCGCTCCGCTCGTCGTCGTTGTAGACAGAAAAAATAATATGCATATAATATACTATATGCATATAATATACTACTATAATAGACTGTGAATGAGTGTGCGATGGTTTGGAAAATGAGTAAAGGCAAGTGAAGAGAGGGAAAATTATGTGGTGTGGGTATTTACACAATTGTTATGTGTAATCTTCTTCAAGGATGGCTTAGAGGGTGGTGTAATAAACTTAGTAGTAGCAATAATCTTATATATTTAGACATATGTATTTATACAAAAAATGATGGAGCCGAAAACAGGATGTGAAAAAAGTTTAGGGTGTTAAATAAATAAATAATATACTTTTTTGAGAGTTCATTTACGATCAAAAATACAATTTCGTCGAACAAGACTGTATACAGAAACCCGTGCCTAACATATTTTTTTCGTAAATATTAATCAAATTTTTACAATGTTTTATTTTGTTTTTATAATTTTTTTATAATTTTTAAATTATTTATAAATAATAAAGTAAAACTGTTTATATGGACAAACCACCTTTAAAATCTGAAACAAAAAATTCGATATTAGATTTTAATTTTAAAATATAATTGAAAAAGAGTCTTTTCCTATAAAAGTACTTACAATAAACATTAAATATCTAAATTTTTATTATATTTCAACTTGATATGCCTCCCTGGCAAAGCAGACTAGTTTCGATGACTTTTTTCACTGTCCGTAAGATTCAAAGTGTACGCATGGTTGGATTGGGCTAAAATTTTGTGGAGATACTCTTTATACATGTACTTTCAGTATAAACGGAGGAATTTTTATTTGAGCTAGTAGAAGTATATTTTTCTTTAAATAATTGCAATATTACACCTATTTTGCAATAATTTTATCACTTTTATTGGTGTTGAATCAATTCTACTCATTCAATTCAAAATCCCTCCGCTCATACTGAAAGTACTCCTCTAACAAATATTTCCACAAAATTTGAGCCCAATCCAACCATGCGTTCCCTTGGAATCCTACGGATAGTGAGCTAGAATTCAGAAAAACAATATTATGAGATATTTAACAATTAAGATTTCAATTATATTAGCTATAATTAATACTTATCTAATATGTTCATGATCTTATCTCCTCTTTATAATGCATTAGATAAGCGTATCCTCCAGTTGGCACCAATATTCCACGGTTGGCTTGGATTGAACCGCTCTTTTGTTGTTGCATGAGCTGAAATCAGAAAAAACACAAAAATTACGGCTCATGCCAGCTCTGCAAAGAATAAAATAAAAGATTTACATTTTAGAGGGAATAAATATAATTTAGTTCCTAAATTATATTTATTTATTTATTTTATTAAATAAATGAAATAATAAATACAAATTAGTGGCAATAAAAATATAATCATGAGTTAAAATCAAGATTTATAATAAATACATTTATAATAAATACCTTAATGGGCTCCTGCTGCATATGATTCCTCTACGATTCCTTCTCGTGTTCTTCTTCTGATAGTCCGGGCCTCTACGGTACTGTATAATGTTTTTCTTTCTGCATGAAAGGGTCTGGCATCGTTGCTCGTATTGGTCTGATCCACTGCTGCACATCCTGGGCTGATGTCAAACTTGCTCATAATATTCAGAAATCCTGTGCGTCCATCATTGAAACAGGTCACAGCTATATATACACCAATCTTGAGAACCAGCAAGCCACTCTTGGTCCAACTTTTTCACTTAAATTAATTGAAGCAGTCAGCTTACACTTTACACACACAATATCAACTTTGAACCCGAAGCCTTGTACACCAGACTCACTAAATGTCACTTTACCGTTGCACTTATTGCATGCTGAAATGTCCTAAAGTGCAGGGAATAGAATATTGATGTCAATAATTCTACTTCTTGTATCACTAATAGAGTCTTTGACCAGTGTTGTACTTTTAAGTTTTTTTGCACTGGTAGAAGGTCTTGGTCTTTTTGATTGATTTTCATTCTTCGTCAAAAATTCTCTTGGCCTCTTCTTAGGTCTCCCTCGAGAATACTTACTGTCATGATGAGTACTTTGAAGTCTTCCCTTCTTATCCCTCAAAGACATTTTGCATACATTTTGCTGCACTACACACTCACACACAAACACAAATTGTCAAGAAAAAAAAATAAAACACACAAATGAATTTTAAAAACGGATTTGTTTAAAATTATCACCTTTAAAACAAACAAATATCGTATAATTTAAAATTTTTTTTAGCAATATCAGTATGTAAATATCAGCTGTGTTTATATACCAATAATCAGCATGTAAATATCAGCTGTGTTTATCAACACATACCAATAAGCTGTGTGAACATAGTCGAATTTGAGCTACGTGAAGGTAGTTCGAAAACTCTTTCGATCTTACCTGCAAGCGAGTTCCAATATCCGCCGATTAAGTGGTGGCGCGTCGAGCGTCAAGTTTCGAATCAATTCCCATTCCATTCAAACGTATTATGACCGTCATAACACGTTTACATAAAATTGTCAGTGTTTGAACATTCATAATATGTTTTAAAATCGTATAAAATTATATATAAACAACTGTGTTATAAATTATTATAAACAATAACATATATCTATATACTTTTTATATTATTTAATAAAATTTATTTTACTCTTGGTCTTAAAAAAGAAAAAATATAACAGAAATATAAAATCGAAAAAAAACAAATTTTATTGAAATTCAGTAAAAAAGGTGGTATACAAATTTTGCTTAAAACTTTACCAACAAATTTTTTTTGTCTATGTATATCGCAACCCAATGAACGCCGGGGCGCCAACTTTCGTCTGTGTTAATGACCAGCGCCGTTGGTTTCGTCAACACCTTGGGGATCCGATCCGCAGGACCGACACCCACTGTGGCGACAGGTAGATCTCTGATCGCTTGTAAAATCTGACACGTGTTCATTCGCTTGTTCTAGTTGGTCTATTACTCGGACAATTTCCAATGCTTCTTCGGCTATTTCAACTTGTTCTTCTTCTTCTTCTTCTTCTTCCTCTTCTTCTTCTTCTGTTTCTTTGTTCTCCACTACTGTTGATAGACCTTCGCTTATGTTTTTGTAACTTCCAGTGGGTGTAAGAACTTTAATAGGCTTACCACAATGCTAACGTCGCTATCTACTGCTATTGTAGTTTCAGTTGATTTATATGAGACTGTATCGGCGTCGTCGTCGTCGTCGCTATAGTCGCTGTAGTCTTTCTCGCTAGTTTTTCGCACTTCTGTAGCGTAGATGTCGAAAATTTCTAAAGTCTCATCCTCTCCACGTTCAAGCACACTCCTTGATGGTGTACTACTGCTGACAAATTTTGTTGTCGAATATTTATATTTTTTTATAATATCACGAAGCCACTCTCTCAACAAGCCAGCTGTATGTAATGCACAATTAAGCCAAACCTTCGAACAAACTTTATGATACATGCAGCTAGTTGACACTATATTTTTATACGAAAAATCTAGCGTGGAATAAGTTGGTGCTTTGTATTTTTCTAAATCAATGACTTTTCGGCCCAGTAATTTTGATAAGTATTCTTGTTTTGACGTACCTAGTGTATAGATTTGTGAAGCAGTCTTTACGAATGCTTTTAAATTGCCCTCCACGTGTTTTAGGGATAAATCACCAGTGATCAATGTGTTGTTCGTTCGCTGCAGATAGGCATTGAGTTGTGTGAAATCGTGTGGTGGTTTCACAAACCAGTGAGCGTAGGTCTCCTCTTCAAGCGATAATATAACAACTTATTTAGGAGTGAAAATATAATTTCTATCGAATGACGGTTGAATGTCAATAATTATTTCCATTTTTGAGAATATTATATCTTGTAACGAGGTGAATATCATAAGCTCACCTCGCATAGCGCGAGAGACCGCGGCGCGGCTGCTACGCGAGAGAGCGAGAGAGTGTGAGAGCGAGAGAAGTCGACACCAGCCATCCGCGCCAACTGCACGCGCGACGTGTGTAGCCAAGAAGGAAGGAGGGAGGCTACTGCAAGGCGGCTGGCGAGGCAGCGGCCGCAGCCTGCGACGTGGTGCAGCGGCACCAAGCGAAGCCTCTAGTGTCGCGCGATAATTACGCGAGTCTCGCGCGGCGAGTTACGATTTGAGCGTGACTCGCACTCTTTATGATTTTTGTACACTCACGTTTATTGCTTAAATAATAACCTGTAGATTCATTACTATTTTTCCGAGTTTTATTTATTCGTTCGCCTCGTTAATTCTCTCTCCAGTCCTCACATCCTTCCCGCGAATACCACCGCCTCCGCGGGCGTTGCAACACGTGGTTGCAACACATATGCTGAGCAGCCGAGCCTACTGCAATGAGAGAGCAGCAGCGGCTACGAGAGCCACACGAGCGAATTTTGACTGTGACTGACAGAGCTACACGGCTTTTTGTAAAGAAAACTCCGCCCTCATGTGTATTTTTCTTTCCTTCTACGTTATTTTTCTTATAGAGACTCCTCCTTGACTCTACGAGTTATAATCAACTATAACTTGTCGTGATGAGTCCATCTCCAGTACGTTGTCGTACTCGGCATAAATAATGGCATTGATCGTTCTTGCAAGTGAAGTCTCGAAACGAACTTCTATACGTACAGAGTCGTGGCGTACTAAATTTGGATAGTCCATGCGTGATATTTCATTTCCTGCATTACCGAAATGTATACCAGAACCAGCGAAAAGTGATTGATAAGCGTCGACGTACAATTTATTGGCAAATGACGGCTGTAACGGTCTACTCGGTACTGACACACCGTCAGTGTACAATGACAAAAAGTTTATTGAAAAATGTTGAAAATTAAAAGGATTCATTGTACGATCTCCGTTAAACGATCTGTTATCAACAAAGCCAAGCACGAGTCTCTTTGGCAGTTGGCCTAAAATGAGATTATTAAGCGTATGACCTAAAATACGACTTGGTAGAGTGACAGATTTTATTTCCACACGAGTAAGTGGTTATTTAGCGGTTGTCTTGGAGAGCGCATTTGCATGTGCTAGTAGAATATTAAGACTAACTTTTACACGCCTTACGAGTAACGTTGCTTCGGTTATGTCTATAAAGAATGAACCAGTAGCTGAGGCATCCATAAGACAAAAAGCGTCTTTAGATCTGACAAGGCGTAGACGCAACTCAACACCGTTTAGCAGATGTCTATCTGATTGCATACATCTAAATGAATATGGTTCGTTAAATCGAGAAATTTTCTAGCTTTTGTATGCTCTGCGCGGGCTGTGAGACCCGGATTACTGGTAGCGGTCACGGCGTTTGCAGCCGCGTCCATTTTTCCCGCTGCATCGGTGTACTATAAGGCAGTCGTCAGATGCGAGCGCTTAGCCCCCGCACCGTAATTAAGCAGAGATTCTATGTAGGCGCGGTAGGGATAGGCATTATACGGTGGCGATACAAGTCTCTGGTTGAAAAAAATATCTATCTGATTAAACATCCAGTGTAGAATATTGTTTACACCGCCCACCTTGTCATTATCGGCATCAATATCGGGTAGTATTTGAATGTGTACACTTAACATAGTATGAGCAAAATCTAAGTAATACTCGCCATTACTCGATACGACAAATTCCAATGGTACACAATCATTGAGCGATGACTGGTTTATAATGTACGAATTCGTTAGATTCTATTGATGTCTGTGTTTGTGGCAGTAAGAACAGCGAAGTTCTGATTTCAGGCACTCTCCGCTATGACTATGTAGAATAGACATGATGTATATGTTCAATTTTTAGCCAAAGATATCATTGGAAGATTTTTTACGCCCAGTCCTGCTACGCTTCTTACGCTGTGTTCTCGTTTTCTTAGTCACACCACCTGTACGACGTCGACGACGGCGACGATGAGTGTGTTTCTTCTTCTTCTTACCAGCAGTACTGCAAGATTTTTTCCGATTACTAGTTGTAGTTTATCTTCGCCGCCTTCTTCTCTCTTTCAGTGGCACAAGTGATTACGCGATGCTGTCGGTTGAGCGACGTTTAAGAGACTGTAGAGATGTATTCAATGCGATCGATTTATAGCCTGAACCATTCATCATCATATTGTTTAACTTGTTTTTTGCTTTCTCGGCCAAAATGTCGCGCGACACCGTAAAACGGTTTCTCACTGATTCTTTAAAATTAATATTATTACCAATATCGTCTAGTACATTGATTCCTCCGCGTAATGCCTCTTTTCCGACTGCTCGTAAACCGCTCGTAAAGAGCGGTAATATTGACCGGGCCAAGCCTGCGAAGAAACTACCAATACCCGATCCATTACGTACCCAAATAAAATACCCAAAACATTACGTACACTCCCGCTACCAATCTGATTATCATAATATGTAATGTAGTGACTCATTTTGTAAAAGTTTTTACAATACCCTCTTAAAATGAAGTGTAAGTGTCAGAGTTCCGTACTCGAATGCTACAGATCGTCCATTCGCGTCTCTTATATCGATTATAAATTTTGGAAACTATTTTTCATCAGTGGTATGTATTTTATTATTGCAAAATGCTTAACTAACGTAGCACCGAATTTATAATTAGCATTGTCTAGAGAAACTATACGTAAAAGCGAGGCTTAAGTATCGCCAACTACATAGGGCTCGCACACATCTGAGTAAATGAAAAGATGCTCTGGTATGACACGTGTTAAGCAGGCTGTTTTTTTTTATTTACTACAAGTTTCAAGCTAACATACTGATCGGTATCTCTACCACTGGTACTGTTATAGGTGTTGGGAAATTCCATAGCTCGCAACTGAGGAAGATCATCTGGTGACGGGTCGATGCCTAGTATACGACCGATTTTTCATTCAACTCCAAGTGATGCATCATACCGCATCCTGTTGCAGATTTTGCGCACGAAAGCTTGGTCATATAATGCCCTTGCGCATGTGGTGCTGGTACAAAACTCATATTTTTTTTCATCCGTGTGCTCGATTCATTGCATTCGACAAAATCTTCGATATCCTTATAAATTCCATAGGGTATTTCGTTAAATTTTTCCAGCAAAGTCGTATTTTTTAAAATATCCTCGCTCGTGTAAAATTTATAATTAGTTTCACCGGTGTCTTTGGTAATATGTGGTATACTACATGGTATATATATTTCGGCAGGTCCTACGCACCATTCACCATTGAGCTGTATTTCATGTGCTAAATGTGTCGTAAAACATGTAGTTGTATTATCTTAAAAGTAACGCATACTACTGTTACTGGGTAGTACCAGATAAAATTCGTAATTAGTAGTTGTCATTGTGTGTAGGGGAGACGAGCTCACTTTCTAATATCCAAGAATTAAATTTATCCGGATAACCAATCCTCTTGACGAGTGCTTCTCTCTTTTTACCATTGCCATGCCATCTAATAACCCGTTCAATTATATAGCTATTTTCACTCACACGTTTCTTTCCTACTAGTGTTAATTCTTCGGTGTAAAAAAATCCTTCAATCTTTTCTCCTTGCAAGTCTGCTGATAAGTATGTATAAAGATTTTCGCTCATAGTCACGTTTACAATTACAAAAATTTCTTCACTCCAGCCGGAAACGAAACCTTTTTCAAAGACATGCTTGGACCGACTAACTCTCACATGGTCACCAACTTTGAATTTTGCCGTCTTTACAGGTCGACGTCTTATATATTTTTTATCGTTGCGTTTCCAAGATTTTTTTAGATTAGCGCGTACCTGTATGGCATTATGGATAGTCACACTAGCAGGTGTAAATTTTATACTGCTATCGGGTATATTATTGTAGCTACGTACGAGGTCTTATAATACATCTATATATCTATATTTTTTTCTGTAAGTGAAGTAACGCCAGATGCGTTCTTTTAAGGTTTCATTAAAACGTTCAACGACTGCTGCTTTTACGTCTGGATTAGGGGCTACACCAAACAAAATGCCGTTTTTCTTGAGATACTTTTGAAATACTGTGCACAAAAACTCCTTACCCCGATCCGACTGCAGGTATACGGGTGTTCGACCATTGGCACGCGTCAGAACAGTATCAAAAGCCTTAACGACCGAGGCCCCCGTCTTATCTTTCATCGGCTGCACCCAGCAGAATTTAGAGAATACATCTATTACTACGAGTAGGTAGTTGTACCGTCGTAATGCAATTTTAATGCTTGCACGTCTACGAGATCTGTCTCCCTGACAGCGTCAATCATGTATACATTATAGTGCAGTCTCTGAAACTTTCTATGTACTGGCTTATGAAGTGTAAACGCGTCTTAATAACTCAGCCATTCGTGAATTCTTTCAGGAGGATCTTTTTTGTTGATGCGTAAGAGTTTTCTAGCACCGGAAAAACTGTCTTCGTGAGCAGGATTAAAGTATTGGTTTTCATACTTTTTACCACTCATATTTTATATATAAAACATAGCTAAATTTCATAAGTTTAAAGACAGCCAAGAGCCAGCTCCTTTTTGTTTGTTAGATGGTGTACTAGACGATTGGTTACTTAATAATTAAAATTTTCTGGTTTTATTTTTCACGACATCTAGAGCTCCTTTTGTAACTTTTCGTTTCTTTTTCGTCAAGTATGAAGAACTTATTTTAGCAGAACTTATTTTACCAGAACTTACCGCTCCACTGTCATTTGTAAAACTGTCTGACTGAGTGCCGTCAGCGTCGTTGTCACCTGCACGACTGTGAGTGTTGGGTGTTGCAAATGTTGGTGTACTTAGCCAAAAATCATGATTACCTATGTACTCACGGGGCACGTTTAACAATTTTAAAAAAGTAGCAAAATCACCACGACCAATAGCTTGAAATTATTTTTTTCTTTCTTAACGTGCCAATTAAGAGGTCTATAATACTTGAATGTTCAATTAGTTTGCCGTTTATAGCGACAACGCCATTTTTATCCCAAGAGAGACGATCGGAAGTTGTGTTCAGTTTTAAATAATTCAATAATCGCTGCTTTTTATCGGCATACATTTTAGGAACCGTTGCCACGATATTTATCGTGGATAACGAGCTATTCTGCTTGTCAGCAGCAGCAGCAGGAGTAGAATCTTGAGAAAAATTTGTATTTGCAAAATCTGAATGTTTAATACGTAATTTTTGTATAAAAAATAGATCTCTGTAGAGTTTGAAAAAAAATTTTCCACTTTTCATCGTTATCTTGAAAGTCGTTAGAGTTTAAAATCTTACTCGATTCATCATCAAGGCGTGAAAACACAATGTTCCATTGTGCATTACTTGCTGTGTTTATTTATTCCAATATTTTCGATAAAAAATGATTTATTACGGGTGCAAGTAGGAAAGGGAGAAAACCACCGCCACTTTGTAATAATAAACGTTTTTTCTTTTTCCAAGCAGATGTGCTATCTGTTGTTGACTTTTTTCCGCTCTTCCATGTCTTACTACGTTTACTATTAATTATTTTATCAACTAATTTTCTCAAAATTTGTTTATGCTTTGAATGTTTATTTTTCTCTTCAGTTTTTAAGCCTACACTTCCTTTTAGAATATTTAGAGCGCACTCACAGATGCAGCGTACAAGATTTTTATCAGCTGTTCGTAGCACAACGCTACGTTGTTGCACATCTGCGTGGCAGAGTGCGTGTAAGAATGCGATGCACTTTTTTGTAAAGTGTTTAGGTAGAGTAATTTTTATATCTTCAACGCAACGACAGCTTGCCATTGAACGGTAGAGTGAGGACTGAGCCCTACTCGGCACTGACGACGCTGTTGACGCATCCATATTGGCTATTGAACTGAAAATTTTTTAACTGGCTTAACGCCACTTTTCCTTTGGAACGTACGCGTAATGTTTCTCGTCGTCGGGGAAAATGGAAGCCCGAAAACGAAACTCGTCTGGTGTGTTTTGTTTTAAATTAATAAATAAATAAGAAAAATTATGTTTAGTTGCGTCATAATATATTTCTTGGAGAAATTTCGGATTTTCAGGATAAATTTGTCGCGCTAGATAGAAACTTTGTGCACGATCGTGAGGATTTTTAAAAAGTACCAAATAATTAGCATTTAACGATATATCTCGCTGGCCTTTATGAAATAAATTTTGATTTAAATAAATGATCGACAGCGATTTGTGATGTGAACCACGCACAAAAAGATCCTCGACTACTTTATTGCTCGATTCACGCATAAGATCATCTATGATGATTAATTTTTTATGTGCATTATCGTGTGAATAATCTTTAGGATCGGGTAGTCCCTCGTGATACTCGATCATCCCGTATGCAGGTTTGAAGCCATGCTCGTACGTGTCTTACCACTCTGCATAGTACACAATTATCCGATAAAAACGTGTTACACAAACGATCGAGATGTTTCAAAAATCTACTAACAAAAAAAGTTTTTCCACAGGATGTAGGCCCACTAGCAATCATTGTAAATGGATGAATAAATCGTGTATCCAGGATGATGATGATGATGATCTAGCACAACTTATCAATGCTGGCACGTTGTACATATGCTCAAAGTTATTTTACTACTGACAAACAATTATTAAATCGTTTGCATATATAAAAATTACAGTTTCACGTTATATTTGTTCGTAGTTTGAAGAAAAAAAAAATAAAACATTTTTACAACTCATATCAGCTAATCACCGCAACGGGTGGGCCCCCGCGGCGCGGCGCGCAAATTACGCACACGCAACAAATCAGCTACTTTTCGCGTGTGTTGTCACTGCCTGCTGATCAGCGGTGTATAAGACTGTAAAGCATGAATTTAGCTAACGCCGCGTGGCTCAGTGTGCGAGGGCAGGCGCACTAAGACAGCTGATGCACCGCTCTATGCAATACCGCTTATAAGCCAGGATGTTTGAAAAAATTTATACAATATACCAAATTACAATACAATGTAAACATTTTTATTATGGCGAATTTTTTTTTTACATTTTCTTTAATTTTCTTTCTAATTTCAGTGTGAATTCGCTTGGCAGATTATGTTTTATATTGTCGTATATAAATTCGTTTGTTGAGTCATCAGTTACATAGTTTAAAAATTCTTTTTCGTTGCACACGATATTTTTCCTTTCTATTTCCGTAGCACTACGTTGCTGAATAATATCACGAATATAATCTTCTATTAGCGCGATGCATGTGTTAATATTACCAGTATGATCGCGAAGTCGTCCGACATGTGTGTTGATACAGCCTGTGATAGATGTTGAATGACCTTCGAATCTGATTTGCTGCATAACTATGGATGGTAAGTGAATTTTTATTTTCTTACATGCTTGTTCATTTTCTTTGTCAGTATTAGCTGTTTCTGATGATGCTGCTGCTACTGAAGTGTTGTCAATGGGTGCACTGACTGACTGTTTGTAATAGGTGTTGACATCGGAAAATGACTGAGGGCGTTGCTCCAGCAAAAAAGATTTTGCTTCATATGATGTAGTGAACAGTAAATCATGGTTTAGCAGATTTAACGTTCGCTGGCCGTTATATTTCTGATAATACTCATAATCATCAGTGAAGTAGGTGTTGATGAGATCAAAATGATCTTGTAGCTGCTCCCACGTATCGGTATTCATAACTAACTCTCGATGAATCGCTCTCGAGCCACCGGCATTTATTAACTTCAACACTAACTCGTATTTTAATATTTCACCATTACTATTCTGGCCCTCACGTGTTTGGTTGAATCCTACTATGACTCTCTCTTAGTATTTGAAGAATTAAGCGCGTAACACACTGCTAGAATACTGTTGGGCAGCTTCAAAACTACTTTGACTTTTCGACAGCGTTGCGATGATTCGCGTTCTACTTGTACTTGAGCCTTGGCAATCGTACATGTGGCTTTTAACAGTTAGTTCCGCTCAATTAAACACATACACATACATAAAAATCCCATTCATTTCAAAATTTTCATATACACATTTTTTTAAAATACACACACACTTGCACCCTTTGAATGCGCGCGCATTTTCCGGTAACGTCACCACTCACACCTTCTATATATTGTTTTTTACGTAAACAATGTATTTTCGTGTTTATTTTAAGAAATATCCTTTGCATATTTTTCTACGACAACCCTTATATGATTCACCGATACATAGAAGGCATAGCTAAGCACCAAACAGTTTGTATAGCCACTGGTATAAGTAAGCGCGTAGGTAAATAAGCGTATCTAATCTCTTTTATGGTTTGCAATAAAACTCGAACGCAGTAGAGTTTTCGGAAAAACCTTAGAGACATCTTGCAGATTACCCCACCACCACGGCTACCACCACCACCACCACTAACAGATCATCGGGAAGATACTTAGATGAACATCTATTTTTTTTAACATGTAGCAGAAAGAATATAAATGTCCAGAGCGCTCTCGCAAATGCATTACTGTCCGCTCGAATTTGCAACCGTCCGTTTCAACCGTTGACGCAATTTTTATAATTTTGAAGTTTCTCTTTCTCTATGTGTTTTAAAAAAAATGGCTCCGAAAATTACGATACAGGACACAGGCTACCTGCGTAACTATGTACGCAAAGTGTTGAAACGCGTACAAGACAAACGTGCGGGTGTGTTTTCTCGGGCTAAGCTAGCTGATCATCGTAGACGGGGACAGCGGCTATCGAATATGGAGCATAATGCTCTTCAATCAGAGCTGCGTACGATGCACCCTTATTTAACGCCTGACGACATTTGTTATTTAAATCGTCGCGGTTACTTCTATTCGGTAGATGCTTGCTCGTGCTCGTGGGGTTCGTAACCCAGGGACATCTCCACCGTAGAGATCCCCGATTGTGTGAATATAATGAATTAGGTATGTATTTAAGTAAAGTGAAGTGAAAAAGAAAAACAGTGTTAGTGAAAAGTGTATTTAGTTCTAAACGAATTTTTTGTTGTTGTAGCGATTCCGCGCATACTGGCGGACGACGAAGAAGAGGCTGCTTTGTTGAACGCCATGGGGCCTACGGACTCAGGGGGTGCCGAAGAGGATATAGCTATGGAGGTAGTGGAGGCGGAAAGTAATATGAGTGTGGCAAGTGCAAGTGCTAGTGGTGCGAGAGTTCGGGGGGATGTAGCTGCACCTGCAAGCGAGCCGATACCCTGCTCTTCCAGTTTAAGCAGACTGTTGTAGCTACAGCCATCTCCCTCGTCGTCGTCCTCAACATCATCATCGTTATTATTACCATCACCACATCGACTAGCACTCTAAGACCCAAGATAGTGGTTGGATCGGTAGACCCGAAGTAGATCCTCGTATCGTGCTGCACATAAACAATGTGTACAGCGATACGAGTTCGGATAACCCGTGTCCTTTCTCGACGGACGGCGACGACGACGACGACGACAACGATGGTGATGCTACGAACAACAACGACGATGACGACGACGATGACGACGACGACGACGACGACGACGACGACAACAACAACGATGGTGGTGCTACGAACAACAACGACGGTAACGACGACGACGACGACGACGACGACGACGACGACGACGACGACGACTACGACGACTACGAAGACGACGACGACGATGACGACACCGGAGATTTTGATGTTGAAGACAGCGTTGAAGAGCCACCCGCCGCCGCCGCCGAAGCACAAGAGGATGTAAATTTCGGCAACGGCGATCCAGCATTTTTAGTTGCTAACGACTACAACGACAACGACGATGACAACGATGATGCTGCTTCTGTCGACTCGCAGGCATCGACAATAGTAGCCAACAACGTTGAAATAGGACCCATGTACGCGCCGGACTCGTTTTACCTCAGTATGTTGCGGATGAAGCACCGCAGCCTATGTACGGTGCACCAGAGGATCATGACACAAAATTTAGTGTCTACAATCCTTTCGAACATGATACGCCCGAAGCTGTAGAGGCACAACTTGCACGTGCCCGACTCATCTCTGATTTTTATCATAGACCGGAAGAACCTTCGGATGTCATCTTCTGCTACGATAGCACCGGTCGTCGTAGAAACACAAACTTCAATCAAAACAACATGAACCACAACAACACCAATAGGAGTAAGTACAACTGTTATTTTTCTTTTTTTTTTAATAACCGGGGCGTACTATTATTAAATAAATAAATAATTTTATAGAGATCCGATATATCGAGGAGCAAAGACGTAATAATTTAAATCCCTATTCTAATTAAATTATTTTGATTTCAGAAAACTATAAAAAGCTCAAGAGGAATGCTGCAGAGGCGACTGGTAGCCATTGCGAGCCGACCGCTAATATTTGAGACTAAGGAGAAAACAAGAGTCTCCAACCAGCTCGATGACCTGAAAAATACAATGGCCGTATTTTCATCCAGACTACGTAACAGCAGTAATGATGAAATTTAAAATATGTATAATTTTTAAACGTTTACATTATTTATTAATGGACATTATATTTAAAAAACATTTTTTGAAATTTTTTCATTTACCCGCTACGATTCAAAATCTATGAATTATATATAAATATATAATTCATATGTGTGCGCGCGTGTGTGTGTATACATGATGGGTGGTGGGTGGCGGCCCTTATAGCAAGGGGGTGGTGGGTGACACTAGTAACCACCATATCCGAGAGCCTGACACCCACTCGCCATAGCATGCGAGAGAGAGAGAGAGAGAGAGAGAGAGAGAGAGAGCTCGGGTCAAACTACCTGCTCCAATGGTCTAAGCTGGCGAGAGCGATACACCCACTCGCCATAGGATGCGAGAGAGAGAGAGATAGATCTTTATTTCACTTTACAGTAAAAAAAATAAATAAATAAAATACAATAAATAAATATATACTCTTTTTTTAGAGATATTTGTAATATAAAAAAATAAATAATACCAATAAAAAAACTTAATTTGGTCGTAGACCCATCATATCACATTTGGTTTAACGTTCTCGCCGAGAATATCACAGATCGAGACCGAGTCAAAATAATCACAAATAAATTTTATTGAATACCCGCGTCATCAGCCCACATGAGAGACGGCTAAGAATCAAGGCCGAGCAGATAGCCGCGCACTGCTTCCTTAAAGGATGCGAGAGAAGGTAAAAGGCGTATGGAAGAGGGTAAGGAGTTCCAGAAACGTGCACCTTGGATCTGAAAGGCTTTTAGGCCGGTTTCAGTGCTCACCACCGGAACATGAAGCTCAGGCGGGAGCCCCCTTGCGGAAGGCCTGGGCTGATGCTTGCTAAAAAACGATACCAGATACTCTGGCTCACGCAATCTCATAATTTTGTAAAGGAGTATAGCTTTAAAATAAAACCTACGTGAGTCAGTACTAAGCCAGCCCAGTCTTCTCCGGTAGGGAGAGATGTGCTCGTCCATTGTTACTCCAAAGATGTATCTTACACAAGAATTACTTAGTCGCTGTAGTCGTATTCTCTGTTCGTCAGTCCAGATGGGGTTGGACCAATGACTCAACCAGCCTTTTTCTTAGAGCCTCGGTGGTACAATCCCTGATAAAATGCAAGCTATACAGGGCTTTATTAACTTTTCTAGTAATACAATCTACTTGCGGTTTCCATATTAATTTACTATCTAATGTAACACCGAGACTCACCACCGCTTACCCCAGGCAAATTCCAGGACTTAATGTCATTGACGTTCTTTCGTTAACGTACAGACAGAACAGCAGAGGTCCCAGGACCGAACCCTGTGGAACACCTAGATTGGTTTCCAACCACTCGGAATTACCATCCCTGGTAGAAGTAATGATCTGCGTGGCTCAGAACCAAACCAAGGAGCATATTTTTACTTTATGCAAACCATCTTACGAGGTGCTAATATGTCAATTACCGAATTTAAGTTAGCATTCAAGTTTTCCAAAGCATCCTCCAAATTAGTTTCAATAGAGTTCATGGCCACCCAGTTGCAGCTTGATAGTAAGTCACCAAGCGAGGCGGTGTCTATGCCTTTGAACTTCCTGTAAACAAAAGGCTCCTTCCCAAGAATGGAAACGTGAATGTTAAGAGAGATCTCTATAATACAGTGTTTGCCAAAACTGGGCAGCCTTTCTTTCTTAACGTCATGTATACTGTCGTTCTCGTCCGTTGGTATTAAGTCAATCCACGAGCAAGAGGTAGAGGTATAATGCGTGGGACCATGACCGACTATCTGAAGAGATAACTCCTCAGCGAGACGCCGAATGGTGTTGGCATCATCTGATCCCGACAACAGGTCAGCATTCAAATCGCCCATGTTTGATGGGCCCATGAAAAGATCAGAGTCCCTTTGCATCGCAATCTTCGCATGTCTGTAAATGACCCCGACAAGAACTGGACTGTGTGTTTGAACTAGCCAATAAACGTGCTTTAAATTCATTGCATACATACAACGCCACCCCGCCTTCATTCACATTGCGATCTTGTCTCAGTAGTGTAAAGCCGTCAATCCGGATGAGACCGTCATCAACGACCCGAGCCCAACCATGACTCAGCAATACCAAAGATGTTTTAGGAGGGATGTTCAGCAACGAAGAGTCGAAGACTCTCAATGCGAGCTGTCAGCGAATTCACATTAAGAAATCCCGCTCTAAAGGAATCTCTCGCCCTCCCTCCGATGTTAGCAGGCTTATCTACTCAGGTGGAGGCCGCCGATCTACCCTCCGGACTTACCACTGTTTCGCTCTGTACAGTTCCGTTCTCGTCGCTGTCAGTAACTTGTATACCTGTGGATGGCCGTCGGTCAGGAGAAGCCCGGTAAGCCGTGTGAATGGCTTGCAAATCGGCAGCCGACGCAAAGATATGCGCACGCTCACCACCCCTACGCCTAGCAAGAAATCTACCGCCAGCGTGCCAGACGTACTTGAAATCCAGCCCCTGTGCTATGGGTTTCAGACTTTTAAAGACTTGAAATTTGCTGTGGGGCAGCAGCTCATTGATAAAAATTTTTCGTACAGGCAGGCCGACAGATGACAACCGACCAAGCATATCTGGGTTTTGTTGTTAAATAATTATTGGAGAGCGCACGCCTAGCCCGCATCATATCGCCGACCAAACTCGCCCGGGAAAGCCTCACCACGCAAGGTGGCTGCGCACCTACCCTCGTCCTCAATCCCAAGCCGCCCCCTGCAGAATCCCTACTTGTCACGGTCGGACCACGAGGCTCCAGGACGCGGACCCCGGTGACGTTACCCCGGTCGAAGGTGGGAATAATGGTGCTGAGAACTGCGAAGGCCACATTGTGCAGGTCCTCTTGAGAGGCCGTTACTTCACTCGATAATATACCATTAATAACTATTTCGCAGTCCTCAGCACCCCCGCCACCCGGTCCCGCGACGACCCAGACGACGGGAGAGCCAAAGGCTGTAAACTGCAGTTGGAAGGCAAGACAACGTCGGCATTCACTTTGCCATGACAATTGTGGTCCCGCAGAGCTCCCAAGCTTTCACTAAGAGCTTTATTCTGCTCCCTCAGGAGCCGCCCCTCCTCCAGCATCAGTTGCCGATCCAGAGGCAGTTACTCCAACTAGGACGTCTGCCTATCCACCACGTCCCTCAGAGCCGAGACTTGCTCCACCAGATCCCTATTTATCTCCTCTGCAGTTGGTGCGAGTGAGATAGAGCTACCGGCAGATACAAAACCTCGTCTCATATGGGACATGATATCGTCAAACTGCTGCTGGAGCATATCGAACCTCTGAAAAAAACAGATCCAAGGTGGTCTGCGATATAAGTACATTATTATTCACGTATGTCACGGATGGCGACAATTCACAATTGCTCCTCATGTTACATGTTATGCAGATACATATATCTCGTCCGCAGAAAGTCCAGTCATGGCACACATTATGATATGGTTTATCGCATTTGTGGCATCTCAACATAACAGCATTTGTCCGATAAATCTTTTTACATGATGCCTTCGAGCAAGATGCCGGAGTCATTGCATTAACGAAATCACAAAGTAAAAATAAACTAATTTAGACTACATTAACTAAAGTTAATGCATCACTTGATTTTTAAATTCGAATTTCGCGCGCTACAGTAATGGAGGTCAAGTTCAAATTTCCCTCGCCTAAACCAACTAGACTCACGTATGAGCAGATATAGACTCGAGGTGATGTCAGCGATGACAACTTAATACTAGTGCCTTTGGTGCTTACTTGGTTGACTAGTCGATCAGCTGTTTTCGCTGCTGCGATGCTGACGTTCTTCGCGTGCAATAGAAAGAGATAGAGGAAAATGTATTTCTCTAACCTCATACGCCGCCTCTCTCCTCTCCGCCGGTGCCTATATATTTTTCTTCTCTTTTTTCTTCTCCTTCCTATTTCTTTTTTTTTTCTTTTTTTCAAAGGTGTTGCATTATGTTGCTTTGGACGATGTGCCCGTTTAGCTTGCACCGTGAACGTCCTCCCAGCTACCAATTTTTGAGGATATGTAGCGGAAAAAGATATCTCCGGGCTCATAAAACACTCAGAGATGCCTATGCACTCATAGGAGTGAAAAAAACTGTTGAACAGGTGTAACTGGTAGAGTGACTTGATGTCGAACTTACCAGAGAGAGAGGGAGAGAAAGAGAGTGAGAGAGCGGCTCCTACCGGCGCCAACGGTCTAGGGGGGAGGGAGGGATTATAATATATAAGCTGCCAGCGAGAGCCTCCTAACACATGAGCAGACCACGTAACACCACCTACTGTCTATAACTATTTTTTAATCAAAGAAGCTGATACTTTGATTATCAGGGGATGTTCATAAAGGCCATAACAAAATAGTAAGTTGTCATAATTTTAATTTTTGGGAAGAATACCACAAATATTATAATAGTTCGTATTGTAATGAAAAGGAAGATCATTTGATTAAAAATAATGAAATTACAACAAAAATATCAGAGATGATTCGCCATACATCAGAACCAGAAATTGTAAAAATTGCAGAAAACGAAAGTAACAAGAATCAAAAAGAACAAACAAATAAGAATTCGAAAATTCTACTTATTCTTAAAAAAATATCTATAAATACTTCAGAACTTCGTGGACTTCCAAACAAAATTCTTACATCTGAACAAGAAAAAAAAAAGAAATAATTAAAACGTACATAAATTGCTGTCATGAATGATAATTACTATACGGAAAGAAAATCCAAAATAGAGAGACAAAATTAACGATTGCAACGTGAGAAATCAGAGCGTTACAGAAAGAAACATTATGAATAAACAAACAAAATTAAAAAACATTATTTAGGACCAGTGAAAGTCTCCTGTGAACGTTGCGGAGCAATACATTGTGCAGATGAAAAGGTATCAAATAAAGGAAAATCATTAAATTAATGCTGTAGTCATGGTGCCGTTAAATTAGAATCAATTTCAAAGTTTATTCTTTTATTTGAAGGAATTCGTGAATAATCAAGTGTATATCTTCAATCGTACTAGAAATTATAACAATATATACGCATTTGCATCGTTTAATGCTAATTTATTTAATTTAAGAACTGCTGGACGTGTTCCGTATTATTTTACCATTCAAGGGCAAATTTATTATCAAATTAATGAAGTTTTATATTCCGAAATAGACGGAAATCCAACTTATGGTCAAGTTTTTATTATAGATCCACAAGAAGCAATTAATTATCGAGCTTCTTCCAATAATGGAGTAGACATGGCTATATTACATACTATAGAAAGTATGTTGAGAGAACACAATATTCTTGCTCGATCTTGTGAAATGATGAATTGAGAAATCGCTCATCAGCGAGAATTAACAATTGATAATTCCGAAGCAGAATTGCAATTCCTTTTGAATTTAAAAACTGGATATGATAGAAACCGATATAATTGTCAAAAAACCAATGAAGTTGTTGTTATTTTTCTTACAACCGCTGATGGTGATATACCAGAATCATATTGGCCACCACATTGGAACCTATAGTATATCCACTCTTTTAATTAGTGGTCTATCCACATGGAACTGAAGAGTGGAATGCACATTTGAAACAACTAAATAATAGAAGACATCATAATAACACTACCCTTCATGGTTATGAAGAAAATAATATCGTCATGTTACTAGGTGTTTGTATGTAAATACAGACTCGGTATTCGAGCAAATGAATTTAATGCTTTTTTCTAGGTTGTACATAATTTCAACAACGCGTAGTGGATAAATTACGTTAAAATTAAAAAAGACAGAATTCAATATTGTAAAGATAATCAAAAGAAATTACGTAGAGTCTTACCAAGGGTTAATTGATCATTTAAATACTACAACAAGTAATACAAATTGTCAGATAGATCAAATGATTGTACTACCTAATCAACAACCATCTGATTATCCGGATATATGTACACGTATCTAAAATTTAAAAAAAGAGCAATTACTTAATATGATAAAAAAAGGTACATATTTTGCAGAAACTCTCGCAAATGTAAACGTAGTTGAGTTTCAAAAACGAGGATTACCTCGTGCTCATATATTAACATTAAAACGTGGACACAAATTATTGTCTTCAAATTATATTACATATCGGCGGAGATCCCAAATCCCGAACGTGATGCAGTTTTATATTGTGAAATGCTCAATTTTGCGCATTTCTATTTTCAATAAGAATGATTATAAATACTAAAAGAATATTATATGCAAGCAATAGAATGGCAAACCCACTGAGTATAGCGGGAGAGAGAGAGAGAGAGAGCATCGACGACATTGAGTGGAAGTAAACACTGAATAGCTCCGAACCGAGAAGGTCACGAGAATAAAAGTACAAGCCAACTCGGGAAAACACATTATACATTCCAAATACTCTAAAAGATAGGAAGCAGGAGACGATAATAACAGGAGAGACAAAATGATCGTATGCGGAATTAATATTATTAAAGTAAAATCATTGATATAACAAATATCTAAAACGAAATACGAACAATCATGCGTGAGATGACATTATTATACGAACACAAATTTCGGTAAAATACAATTAAACAAGAGTAAGAATAACTAATTGAAATACGTCGTAAGATTATAATAAACGAAAGTTAAAACCAGACTGAGATTTGAGCATATCGAACGTCGCTAGAATCAGTTCAATAGCGAGTGTAAAGATACAGTAAGTGTAAAAATGTATAAACATCATATTCACAACGAGAAAAATCAAGAATAAGTTAGGAGATGCATACGCTAGAAACGCAATGCTCCGACCTATTACCGACTCACCTACGCATCGTGGCCTAAGCCAACAGCGGTCCCTCTTTCGATACCTATTGCAAGAGAGGTACATGAGACAAACAGCCTTACCCACAAACAGTAAGAATCCATATTGACGGAAAAGTAGATCATTACTTTGATGACTACAAGAAGTCCGGAGAATCCATACGATGCAAAGAAGCTCGACCACCTGCACAAACATAGAGCCGAGCAGGACGGAACTATATCCGGGGGAGGGGACGAATGATAAGCAGCCAGAAAAAGCCAGAGACGAAAAACGCGATCATAGATAACTCCATATATGGAAAAGCTAACCCCTCCTATTGGGGATTTTCGTTGAGAATATTCTAGAACATTCGCGAGCACGGACTATATAAGGGCCCGGATAAACTGCACGGACCCCTCATTCGGACTTAATCTCTCAGTCTGAGTTAATCTCTTTCAGTCGCGTTTAGAATCTTGGGCTGGGCCGGACACCTTCATTATCACAATCTCAGAAGTTCAATCGGGACTTACAAGGAAATCGCCCCAACCCGAACTCACCGATTTCAATAATCTTTTAACATGTTGTAGTTCATCAAAAAAGAAGAGACACGTGTTTTTTTATGGGCGGAAAAGCACTCTAAAGGAGTGAAAACCACCCTCAAAAGTCACCCCCTAAGATTGATTTTTTAATATATCTCAGGTTCTAATTGATATTTCTCAATGAAACATATTTTATTTCACTTTTCATAAAAAGACGCAACTAACACACGTAGTACCGACCATTAGTGTTGCAACCCATATTTCTTTTATTGAAAAATATAACTTTTTCATGTCTATTTTCATGAAAATCAAATTAAAAATTGGCTTAAAAATATTTTAAAAAATGCTTTCATAGCTAGAATACAAAAATAAAGTTGACCTATCCGAGATAATTTTTCAAACCACCCTTAAAATAGAAAAATGACCCTCCAAAGAAGATTTTCCAATATAATTCATTCTAATTGATAATTATTATAATTTACAACGAAAAAAATTCATTTCAGTTATCATGTAAATACACGACTAACCAGCACATTTCGGACCATAAGGGTTGCAACCCCTATTTTTTCAATAAAAAATTTCACTTTTCCATGCCTATTTATGTGGAAAAAAATTCAAAATAATCTATGAAAAATTGGATAAAATATTTTCGTCCATGAAATACAAACAAAGTTGACCTGTTCGAAATTGTCATTCAAACCACCCTCAAAATGAACAACCACCCCTTTAAAAATATTTTCCGATATAGTTCAGATACTAATTTATAATTTACTATAAAATGAATTACGCATTGGTTCTAATGTAATAATACAATTTACTTATGTATTTCTGACTATAAGGGTAGCAACCCCTCACTGAAAAAACTACATTTTTTACGTCTTATTTTGTGAAAAAAAATTCAATCTGCATATAATAGAAAAGATAACTTCGTTAACTGAATACGAAAATATAGTTCACGTATTCGAAATTATTTGTTACACCACCCTCCAAATGGTTTTTGATATAATCCAGGTTTTAATTGACCATTTACTATGAAACCAATTTAACGAACCTTCTACAGTGAGTTACAATGACAAAATATTGCATCATAATGATATGTAATTCAATTATGTAGTAAAAACAATCGATAAAAAATCCAATATACGATTCTGGTAACTATACACTCTATATATATATATATATAAATTTATGTAATGCTTACATAAAGCGATCGTATTTTTAACGTCTTGCATAAATCATTAAATTTTATTAATTACAATAAAAAATCATTATTTATAAAAAAAATCATCCCCCTGAACTAAAATTAAAAAAAGTGAATTGATTAATCAATTAAAATGGGTGAATTTTTAAATTAAGAATTTATATTTTAATTGATGAAGTTCAGTGTTATTACGGAAATGCAAGACAGTTCTATTCAACGTAATTTTTACAGTAATGATATTCTTCAAAAAAGGGTTTATAACACAAAGATTTTTTACATTAACTACATCTTATGATTGCTATGTTTCTGCATAAATCACAATGACTTTTGCATGAGTCTCCATAACTGAAATCAACAGGATTTTTAAATGTATCTGGTCTTTTATCGATATAAACACTTTAAAACGACGAATATTTAAAAAAATTGATGTATCGTGGTGATGAGAACTGGTTATGAACTAGAGATTGTAATTTGATAATATTATTATAATATTATTGTAACGTTTCCTCAATGCTTTTTTCACAATTACTACTCCAAGAATCTAGTAATAAAATTGTATGAGGCCCTACATTCGGATAAAAAACTTCTCTTAACCAAGTTTTGAAAAGATCTAGAATAGAAATAATTTTTGGATTAAAATAATTTAGATACTAGTTGTGATATTTTATTATGTTATATTTTTACAACTTACTTGTAGTTAATTTTCCAGATACCGTTGATTCAACATAAACTTTTTTCACAATGACCACTCCAAGAATCTAGTAATAAAATTGTATGAGGCCCTACATTCGGATAAAAAACTTGTCTTAAGGGGACAAACCACCTTTGAATCTTCAAAAAATCGAATTTTTTTTTATTTCTTATTTTTATATGAATTTTTCCGTAGATAACGATTCTGAAGTCAAATTTTTCAAAAAAAATTTGTTGGTAAAGTTTTAAGCAAAATTTGTATACCACCTTTTTTACTGAATTTCAATAAAATTCTTTTTTTTTCGATTTTATATTTCTGTTGTATTTTTCTTTTTTAAGATCAAGTGTGAAATAAATTTTGTTAAATAATATAAAAAGTAACAATTTTTACCATTATATAGATATATGTTATTGTTCATAATCATTTATAACACAGTTGTTTATATATAATTTTATTCGATTTTAAAACATATTATGAATGTTCAAATACTGACAATTTTATGTAAACGTGTTATGACGATCATAATACGTTTGAATGGAATAGGAATTGATTCGAAACTTGACGCTCGACGCGCCATCACTTTATCGGCGGATATTGGAACTCGCTTGCAGGTGAGATCGAAAAAGTTTTCGAACTACCTTCAAATTTGACTATGTTCACACAGCTCATTGGTATGTGTTGATAAACACAGCTGATATTTACATGATGATATTGCTAAAAAAATTTAAAATTATACGATATTCGTTTGTTTTAAAGGTGACAAATTTAAACAAATTAGTTTTTAAAATTCATTTGTTTGTTATCTTTTTTTTTCTTGACAATTTGTGTGTGTATGTGTGTGTAGTGCAGCAAAATTTTGTGTAAAATGTCTTCGAGGGATAAGAAGGGAAGACTTCAAAGTACACAACCTGACAGCTAGTATTCTCGAGGGGGACCTAAGTAGAGGCCAAGAGAATTTTTGACGAAGAAGGAAAATCAGTCAAAAAGACCAAGACCCTCTACCAGTGCAAAAAAACTTAAAGGGGCAACAGTGGTCAAAGACGCTATTAGTGACACAAGAAATAGAATTATTGACATCAATATTCTATTCCCTGCACTTCAGAACATTTTAGTATGTAATCAGTGCAACGGTTAGTAAGTCTGATGTACAAGGCTTCGGGTTCAAAGTTGATATTGTGTGTGTAAAGTGTAAACAGATTGCTTCAATCAATTCAAGTGAAAAAGTTGGACCAAGAGTGGCTTGCTGCTTCTTAAGATTGGTGTATATATAGCTGTGACCTGTTTTAATGATGGACGCATAGGATTTCTGAACATTATGAGGAAGTTTGACATCAGTCCAGGATGTGCAGCAGTGGATTGGACCAATACGAGTGATGATGCCAGACTCTTTCATGCAGAAAGAAAAACATTAAGCAGTACGGTAGAGGGCAGGACTATCAGAAGAAGAACACGAGAAGGAATCTCAGAGGAATCATATGCAGCAGGAGCCCACTAAGGTATTTATTATAAATGTATTTATTATAAATCTTGATTTTACCTAATGATTATATTTTTATTGCCACTAATTTGTATTTATTATTTAATTTATTTAATAAAATAAATAATTAAATATAATTTAGTTCCTAAATTATATTTATACCCTCTAAAATGTAAATTTTGTATTTTATTCTTTGCAGAGCTGATATGAGCCGTCTCTGTCAAAAGTGACAGGTGAGGTTATGGATGTGTAGCCGATTCAATAAATGACTACAATGCTTTGTCTATGTGAAAAAAAAGAAAAGTATTATTAACTAAGTTAAGCGTGATAAGTGCAGTGTACTTAAATTTCTAATTTTTGTTTTTTTTTCTGATTTCAGCTCATGCAACAACAAAAGAGCGGTTCAACCCAAGCCAACCGTGGAATATTGGTGCCAACTGGAGGATACGCTTATCTAATGCATTAGAAAGAGGATATAATATCCTGAACATATTAGATAAGTATTAATTATAGCTAATATAATTGAAATCTTAATTGTTAAATATCTCATAATATTGTTTTTCTGAATTTTAGCTCACTGTCCGTAGGATTCCAAGGGTACGCATGGTTGGATTGGGCTCAAATTTTGTGGAGATACTTGTTAGAGGAGTACTTTCAGTATGAGCGGAGGGATTTTGAATTGAACGAGTAGAATTGATTCAACACCGATAAAAGTGATACAATTATTACAAAATAGGTGTAATATTGCAATTATTTAAACAAAAATATACTTCTACTAGCTCAAATAAAAATTCCTCCGTTCATACTGAAAATACACGTATAAAGAGTATCTCCACAAAATTTTAGCCCAATCCAACCATGCGTACACTTTGAATCTTACGGACAGTGAAAAAAGTCATCGAAACTAGTCTGCTTTGCCAGGGAGGCATATCAAGTTGAAATATAATAAAAATTTAGATATTTAATGTTTATTGTAAGTAATGTTATAGGAAAAGACTCTTTTCCAATTATATTTTAAAATTAAAATCTAATATTGAATTTTTTGTTTCAGATTATAAAGGTGGTTTGTCCCCTTAATCAAGTTTTGAAAAGATCTACAATAGAAATAATTTTTGGATTAAAATAATTTAGATACTAGTTGTGATATTTTATTATGTTATATTTTTACAACTTACTTGTAGTTAATTTTCCAGATACCGTTGATTCCACATAAACATCTTCAGGACGAAAAAGATTGGCTTCAACAACAGGACCAAATTTACCAGATCGCTCTTTCAATACTATAAGAAGAGGAGAAAGGAGTTTCCGTTCAGCTGATATTGTAGGTTGGCTGGTATAACTATGAGTCATTAACGAAACTTATTGCACCATACACTCAATCTGTTTTTCTCCTTCGGGAGCCAAAGTTCTCCCGGAATGAATTTCAAGTTGGAATCCGCTTTGATCAGTGTTGTAAACATTAGTCTGTCGTCATTTTACAAACTTTACGGCTTTCTCCTCTAATTTTTTACTACTCTCTATTGATTTGCTTATCACAAATTTATTAATTTTCCTAGATACTATCCTGTGAACTTGCTTAAAGCGACATTTAGCTTTAAGCAAGCGTTATGTGAATAAAATAATGAATTTTATTCATATAAAAATTCTGCTATTATATTATTAACAGTAAAAATGAAAATATATTAACTATAACTTTATGGACTAGATACGCATTATATAATCGAATAGCAGTAATTGTAAGTGGAAACAAACTGTACTGAACACTCCTTAGCACGTATGACTAACGCCGAAGCTCTAGGTTTGAGTTTCCTAAAACGTTTTTCTAAAGCAAAAACGTCCACAGTAAATTATTTTATTATTTAAAACATGAGGGTATTTTAAGGGTAACTTATCATATGACAAGTAGATTTGAATTAATTTGAAGAAAAATTTTATGTTTGACAATTAAAATAAGTAACTTTATCTGAAATTGCATACAAATTTTGTCGTTGGTAAATTGAACGATAATTTACTATTCACATGGGTAGCAAGTAATCGAATGAGACAAAAATGTTTATTACGAATTTATATATACGTGACCCTATCAAAGGTGATCCCGGATATCAAAGCTCATATCAAACTCATTCGTTTGTTGTAAACAACTGATATCTTGCATTGCATTAATGTGTACATGGAAAATTCGTCAAACACAAAACAGTCGTATTTTTAACGAGTCCCGTAATAACACTGAACCTTATCAATTAAAATATAAATTCTTAATTTAAAAATTCACCCAATTTAATTGATTAATCAATTCCCTTTTTTTAATTTTATTTCAGTGAGATGATTTTTTTTATATATAATGATTTTTTATTGTAATTAATAAAATTTAATGATTTATGCAAGACGTTAAAAATACGATCGCTTTATGTAAGCATTACATAAATTTATATACATATAGAGTGTATAGTTACCAGAATCGTATATTCGATTTTTGATCGATTGTTTTTACTACATAATTTGGCATTTCTTTTGGATGAGTCGTCACTGTCAAAATCGGCAAGTGTTTCTAGGAAGTCATTGATGGTTTGGATTTTGTGGTTAGTGACCGTGCGTCTAATTTCTCTTTCAAAATGCTCCGCGATTTCTTTACGAGCTCGTGCTAATCTATGGCCATGTTTAGCTCACTGGCTAATCCAAACATATATGTAGCGTAATTGACTCTACTTCTCTGCTCGGAGATGTATTGACCGAACTGTACTTTTCTGGCGTTAGCTCTTTGAATATTTTTATTCCAGAATTTTTCTTCAAATTAATCATAAAATTCACTGTAATTTCTGACCTTGCCTTGCATAAGATACCACCAATTATGAGCATCTCCTTCGAGTGCATGCAATACAATGCATTTAAATTCGTGATCTTCCGGCTTTACAAGAGAAAAATAGTTTACAAATTCCCGTAAAAATTTCATTGGTCTTTCGCTAGTCAAGCCTTTAAACTTCGAAATATCTATTTTTATTCGTCGAGACCTGTCGGTCGTTGACTTTCTGTTCTGATTACGCGTTCGAATCATCTTTTCAAGTCTAGTAGACTCTAGAGAGCTCGATTCGTAAATTTTTGTAATTTCCTCCCGGAGTTGTGCAATAGATACGTTTGATTCTATTTTTTCTTTAATTTTGTCGAGATCTGAGCGTAAATTTTGGTTTTGTGTAATGAGTGAATCGTTTTCAGTCTTGAGTAAATTAAGGCGTTCTTTTATTTTTTTTCCATAAATGAAGCAAACGCTTCGATACGGGCATTCGTATCGTCCACGCCTCCTTCAAACTTGTCTTTCCTTAATTTTATACGTGGAGAGGCAACATCTTCATCTTCGTTGCCCTCCAATTCGTCTATGCGATCTTCAAGTGCAATCTGTTTCTTATCCAATGTTATCAATTCGAATACTACAGCTTTCTGCCATTCTAAATTTTTATCCATTACTATGTTTTCATCACTTTCAATCTCCTCCAAGAGGATTTCGGAACGTCTTTTGCTAGCTTTATTGGCCATTTTGAAAATTGAAAATGTGAAATTCCTGAATTAATAATTAATGAATTTTAATAATTAATAGAATATTGTTAACATTGGATTCTTAGACAATGATGGGTAGGCGCGACGCGCCTGACTTTAAATTTTCAGATTAAATTTTGCATATGCCTCGTGATATCGCTTATATGTTCTTCTAGAGCTTGCACTTTATGGTCTACCCTCCTTAAACGGGTTTTGGTAACTCTTAACAAATCTGTAGCGATCTCACGAGTTAGGTCTGCATCCTCTTTAAGATTTTTCACCTCCCCTACGGATTTCTCAAGGCTTTCTAGTTTCTCATTTGAGGCTCTATGTAATCTCTTCATCGAATGATGACACTCCATAACACTGTTATTCAGCGAGTTTATTGTTTTTTTATGACTCTCTTACCTCTTGTTGTAAGCCAGGAGAACGTCGTAAATATAGGTGATCTTTTCTAATGTTGCTTCGTAATCTTTCTGCGTTGCCCCTAAATCCTTCCAACATTCAAGCACGTTCTCATGACAGCGTTGCACGCTAAATTGAGCTATTTTAATTTGTTCGATAATTTTCTTCTCATTATGTTGCAGTGTTTCAATTGTTTTCTTAAGCTCTTCAATTTGCTTTCTTCGCCGTGCATCGCGTTTGAGATCCTGCCCTACTAAGTTGTCCAGATAAGTCAACCGGTTGTAAATTTGTTGCTCGGCGAAAGAGCCATTAATTTCGGGTATCATTCAAAGATTGAAAATTTTTAAAATCTTAGAAGCAAACAGAAAATATATTTTGACTAAATTTATTTAATCGAGAACGAATTCCTTCCACGTTTCGAGTCCCTGTTCGGGCGCTAATGAAACGGACCAGGTTGATCCGCAGAAGAATCGCGAGATCGCGTTCGTGTCGAGACTCGAAGCGTGGAGAGGGAAGGGTAGGATGCACTTGATAGGCTTATCAGATCGGCGATCACCCGCACTGAGGAAAGGTGAGCGCTGATCGTCAATGCGGAGGTACGGGGGTATCTTAGCGGAGTGCGGAGATTTAGTAGCTTTGGACCACGTAGGATGCCCCGAGAAGTGACTCAGTTAATGAAATGAATTATGTATATATCGGATTATGACTTTATTCCAGAAATAATGCGAGATGCAGCGGGTCGGGGTGTTCTCGGCATACATAAGACTCATGTATACGAGAGCCCCTGAAGATGATAGTCTGTTCAGTCCGGAGAGCTGAGCAAACTAGCACTCGCGACAATTTGAGTACTGGCTGTTGTGCGCGCTAGCCTTATATAGTTCTCGCAGTCCCATATACTGTGCGTATCGGTAGTTTGTTTATGTTGCTTCTTCTATACTTCCTTGTTGATACGGCTCCAGTGTCGGTTGTTTGGGTACGCGCGCGGTCTCTCCTGCCGTACTGCCGTTTCAACATACGCAATTTTTGTTTTGTATACCTCATGGACTATGAATCTTATTATTTTTTATTGCGTTATATAATTTAGAATATTTATTATCTGATCTATTTGATCGGGATTTTTAAATTTATGTTCTTCGTATAATCATATTGACATATCAACATATAGTAATCCACGTTATTGAAATTCTATATCATATACATATTCTTTGACTTTCCCAAATAAATTTTGTATTATTAGTTCATGTTTTAACTTATTTTTCGTGAAGTACTCGTGACATTAAGTCTGGATGATTTAAAGTCGATTCATGAGGTAACAAATTTTCTTCTATTTCTCTCTAATTGTGGTGTAGCATCTAAATAATTTCATTGTATGGCTATAGGACTTGTTATACGAGATAATGGTAATATTATCATTTTTCCGATTTTTGCATTTTCAATATTTGTTCTATTGGAAACATAGTCCATCAATCCCCTATACATTTCAATTCGTAATTGTGCTTGATGACTACGTACATGATAAAATACAGGCCTTTTTTCATATGCGGTTTCTACCCAGATTCACCAAAAGGAAACCTTAAAGAATATATTATTCGATCAAGATGTTTGCTGAGTATATTAATTCTTTGAGGGCTGTCAGCCTTAGGATAAATAGAAATATCACGATCTGCAGGAAGTTCGCCATCATTGCATACATATACAACAGCTACTTCATTACACGTAGCAAAATATGACTTATTTTTAATAAAGTCGTCTTGAAACCCGTAGGTAGGAGCTTACTTGCACGAAATTATTGTACAGAAACAATTTTTTTAAGAAGGTAATAGTTGACAAATGCACTGGATTTAAAAAACGTGATTTGACAATTTTCTTAAATAATAAATAATTGAGCTGATTGTTGTTCTGCAAATAGTGAGAGATTTGACGATATAATTATAAGGACCAGAGGCGTAGATAGAAGGTTCATGCAAAATAACTTGGTATATAACAATTTATGCAGTTCACTATTGGTTTATTAAAATTATAAATGTTACAATATAAGCATCATATTTTGCACTAAGAATAAAAAATTTGTTATCTGTAGCGACACTGTTAAACATTTATCACTGGCACGTGACTGACTACTGGTTTATATTACACAATTACTCTTAATAGTGTAAAGTCGCATATTACAGTGAGTAACTTCATAATAAGACACTGGCAACATTTAACACCCTTGAGCGGGTGTATGCGAGCATACACGAACTCGCTGATTGTTCAAGGAGAATTTTTTTTACACATAGTGAATTACATAAGTTCTTAGACTGACGGGACCAATCTGATCCCCTGCGTTTGGACTTCTCGCCTTAATCCGCAGGTCGTGAACAATATGCCGATTTTTGATCGGTTGACATAGAGGTAGTAATATAAATATATATAACTAGTGTTATTGCGCTTATGCCAACATCGGACTAGACCCATTCAAAAGTTATTGTTCTAAAAGAATTTTGTTAATTTTTTTAAAGAAATCGACACTGCCGAACTTTGGTCACAGCAATATAAAGAAAATTTCTGTGTATTTTGTATATCTATAGATATTATAGCTTTTTTCAAAATTTTCTAGAAATATCTATAGATATATAAAGTACACAGAAATTTTCTTTAAATTGCTATAATAAAAGTTCGGTAGTCTCGATTTCTTTAAAAAAAAATCAAAAAATTCTTTTGTAACAATACCTTTAAAATGGATATAGTCCGATGTTGGGATGAGCGCATTAACACGAGTTATATATATATATATATATATATATATATATATATATATATATATATATCTATAATACTACTTCTGTATCAACCAATCAAAAATAAGTTAATTGGGTTCCGAAAAAATCCTACAGTATTCTATAGATAATTTGCAAACAAAAATCTATATATGTATGTATAGCTAAATTGCTTCTAACATGCCTAAAAAATGATTTAGTTTGGCGAGACAAGTAAAAAAATCTTAAAACTCAAATTTGTATGGCTATAACTTTGCAAGCAAGGCACGGTGAGGTCTGAAATTCATTTTACGTCCTTTTGGAAGTATACTGCATTGGGAAAAAAAATTTGGCACCGGTTGTCGTGGAATGACCCATATATATATACAGGGTGTCCCATTTTAAAACCACCAACCGAAAATCTCCCAACCAAGACATTTTAGAGAAAAATTTTTTAATCAAAAGTTACCAAGTTTTGGGGCACACAACGACCTTGACCTTGACTTCGGCCTTGACCTTCAGGGTCAATATGAGGTCAAATCGATTTTTTTATGGTAACTTTTAGTTTCATTTCCTATTCCGATAGTGCAAAAAATTCTAAGTATCAAATGATATTTAACAATTTCTACCCACTGACTTGTCTAAGGTTGAATAAAAGGGCTTACACCGCATAGCAAGGAAGCTTCCTGGAAGCTTCCCTGTGAGAATACGAATCTTGCATGAAGCTTCCAGGAAGCTTCCATGCTATGTGAGCACCATACTTTTTGCACCATCCAGAGATAACGACGTGGACGTAGTAAGTTCTGTTTCCATTGGCATGCTGAATTATCGTTAGTCCCCTTCCTCTTACCTTCGAGATGCTAGATTAACGTGAATCCCTTTGCCGCTCACTATTGTAACTATTAAAATTTTTAATCTCGCGAATGTATAAAGTGGCTAGCATTTACTGGAAATCAAAAATTTACTCCACTTTGGGAATGTCGTGTGACCAATAAAATAAGGGTTTATATTTCAAAAGATCGTTTAGACCTTATATTGACCCTGAAGGTCAAGGTTAGGGTTGAGGTCAAGATCATAGTCAGATGTAGAATTTCCCGCTCTTTCTATTTCTGGTATAAAAAATGCGGGTTTCCATTTAGAAAAATCAATTTGACCATAAAATAACGACGAAGTCAAGGTCAAGGTCATAAACGTTTATTTTTCTATATGTATGTACATGAAACGATTGTTAAAATTTTATTTTTTAATTTCTATACACACACTGACACTGTAAAATCACACTAATAGAAACACTTAATTCATATAAAAATTAAACTTACGAATTAACAATAACTTCTACATCTCCAACTCCAACAAACTTTGCACATAATTTTTTGCACTTGGGAGGCATCTCGTCATCCGACATTGTTACGTCCTTACAATTAAATATCTGAACTGAAAATGCCTAATGTTTATATAAGACTCTAATATACTATAGACACAAAGGAATTCCGTACTACTGAACGTCGAGATATATTATTCACACACGAAAATAAGGGCGCGATTTCAAATACAAACATAGATATTATAACTGACGCAAATATATTACGTGATTATAATTTTTCCCTAAAAAAAAATTACTAATTTATTTCTATTTAAATTTTGACATTGTAGTTTTATCACATACAGTTGAATAATAAAAATGATCATATGTTATATTATTAATACACTTGCTAACTACGATTTAAGACATGGTAAACCTTTGTTTAAAATGCTTTGGTTGGGAGATTTTTGGGTGGTGGTTTTAAAATGGGACACCCTGTATAAACAAATATTTTATTATAAATAAGCCTAAAAATGACCTGCCACGACTTAATTATTTCAGTTACTAAGCAGTTTTCCTATATCTGCTATCAAAATGCTTTATATATGAAGAAGTGGTTAGTACTTTTCAAGACATCACTCATTATCTCTGACATTTATCCAAGGAACATTTTTAGAATACCTTTCAATTTAGTATATATTTAATAATATTCATTAATAGAATCATAATATAAAATAAAATTAATTTAGATCATTTTCAAAATTTCTTTTGCTGCCACTTGATTTATCGTATTAAAATCCTCAGTTATATGGATTCTCCAGAATCGGGAACGAGACCAAATCAGTGCTGGATAATTTGGACTTTGTATACCGTGAAAAATCCGGGCTACACTTCGTCCTGTGAAATCGGTGTCTCCATAACTCAGAATCAAATCACGTATATCATTAATAACTTGTTCTTCATTCTTAAGCTTATTCTAAAAAAAAGTAATTCTCATATTAACGTAAAAATAAAAGTATTAAATAAATGTTTGATCGTATTGATGTACATACGGTTGATAGCTGAAAAGAAAGGCATGATAAGTCTACAGCATCTGACTCAAAGTAAGTTTTAATAGCATCTTTTAACTCTGCAGATTTTGTATAAGTTTCAGTAGTTAGATTTAAACAATCTTTAATTGATGAATAACTATATTTTTGTAATGTTGATGCGGTATTTTCTAGTTGCGTAAGTCTGTGAATAACCTGCGATGCACATTGATGTGTTAATGAATCAAGAACTTCGTCAAGTTCTTGAGCTGTTAAATCGCCGGAAACTTTAATACGAAAACCTAATGTGTCAAAGTTGACGGAAATTGCTGATCGCTTCCATTCATCGTTGACTGTAAAATAAAAATAATTATCAGTATATGTTATATGATTTTAATATTAACTTTGCAAATAAATCATTTACAATTATCCATATAACCACGAAATCAATTGGCATGGCTGCTCTCCCTGATAGAGCATATTGAAAATAGCTCATGTGTAACGAGCTTGCCAAAATAAGACGAATCTATTGTCAAGAGGGATTTTGAGAAGATGGCGCTTAAATGAACTCAGCATATTTAGGTCATTGTGTATGTACATATCGACGGCTGAAGGGAATAACGCCATATCTGAGAGTTGAGCTCAAGAATGCCTTATCGCGTACACTTTTTAAAACACGCGGGACTACCGTCACAAAATTGCAGAAAATTAATCACAATTGAACAGAAATGACATTAAAAAGTCTTAAAAATTAGCTTGCTGCGAGATAGGGCGTTTTCGTACCAGGCTTCCACATAGGCAGGCTTCGTCGATATCTAATAATATATTCAGTTCATAAAATTTAACGATATTTTTTTAAAGCCCGTAGATGGCCATTGTTAAAACTTAAAAAATTAGATTTATTTTTGTGATAGGACACATTTATAATCAAAAAAGCTTCTTTCATGAATTTTTTGGTGTTGATCTGGAAGACCAAACTTTCTCAAAACTTAATTTTAATGTTTGGTTAACATATAAGATAGTTATGTCACGGACGAGCGCTAGGCTCTCCGATGGCACCCCCGGTGAGCACCACCGACGATGCGAGATGCATCGTCAGCTATGAGCGCCGCCGCCCAAGAACTCCCGCGTACGGAAATGCAAGGTGTGCATTGTCACGGATGAGCAGTAGGCTCTCCCGTGGGATCTCTGATGACTGCTGCTGGCGACGCTGTGAATGCGTCGTCAGCAGGGAACGCCACTGCCTAAACTTCGCACGCTGCAGAAGTGCAGCGTATGCACTTCTGCACGCGCGACCGCTCGCCGTCGAGGAGTCGCATCGGCAGCAGGATGAGCAGATCACCGGCAACAGCAGACGAGAGCAGAGCTCCTCTAGCTACAAAATACACAACATCTTCACCAAGCTCCTGTTTGCTTCTTCTGATCTTAGAGCAGGGCCTCATCATAGTCCCATCATAAGTGACATTTGGCATCCCTAGATGGACTCTTGTAGAAACTAGGTAGAAGCGGTTTGGTCAGAAATTTTTTTTCCTCTCGCTCCGCTTTTTATTTTTCATCACGACCTCGTACAAGGGTCAACGAAAAATACAATGCAGTCGCAACAGCAGCACCAGTGGTCGCCGAGGCTCGGGAGGAAAATCCGAACTAACAAAAAAAATAAATAAGCAAGCCATCTGGATCTCGCTGCAGTTCATCGTCAACAACGAAAGAACGAGCGACGGCTACGGAAACCGATCCAATCCATGAAGCGCCAGTCCTGCCAATGTTCGCCAGCCAACAGGGAGCAGACCGCCCTAGAAGTTGGAGTGCTTCTGGATCAACACAGCATAAGGCCCTCCATAACGCCTTGTCCAACCTCATTTCGGCCCACGCCCAGCAAGCTGAACGCACAAGGCGGCGCAGGACAAGCTCGCATCACGGTCAATTTCCGTCGATTGAATTGAAAATTAAAATTTCAATTTTTGCAAACGCCAGAGAGCGGGCAAAATCCTGAAAGTCCATCTGGGCCCACAAAGCTGACTTTAGGCCCACAAAGCCCATCTGGGCCAACTTTCAGCCGTCGACGCGGTCCAGGCGTTGACGTGCCAAGCAGCCGACAGCTTCAACAGCAGCCAGTCCACGCAACCGCCAACTCCAGCAGTGCCCAGTATCGTCAAACTGTCTTCTACTGTAAGTCTTTCTCGCCTATAAAGTATGTCGAGCAGCCTGGCTTTTCGCGAGCGCAACTTTCGGCATCTTAGCGTTTAATTAAGTGGGGAATCGCGGAAAACAACACACGTACCGCACCAGCTACATGGCTCCTCCCGGCTTATTCGATGCCGCATAATCTACGCTTTATCTGTGTGCGCGCAAGAAAACTAAAGACCGTGAAGCCGGGAGTGACCCGGAATGGCGCGCGCGAAAATCGCTTAAAAATGCCGCAGAAATGTTAAGTTTGTATAGATCGAACTCATTGTGCACGCGCAAGGCTACGACCAGAATTATTGCTCGTGACCTGTCAGCGGACGAGTCGGGATCCGAGAAACCAACTGAGCACATGCCCAGTAACTGGCAGGAGGAACAGCGGAAGCTCCTGGACGGCAGCGCAAGGCGACCGTACGCGCATGATTTTCCGAGTCAAACTGAGTAAGCGAGCCGCGATTTAACCTGGAGTACCGCTCCCAGTCCTGCGGGTTCGACGAACGAAGCACGCGGCTTGTCAGATTCGGGAAGGAAACTAGAAGCGCAAATCAAAATGCAAAATCTGGAAATAGGGTAGGCCACCTCACGCTAGGAACCGACGCGTACGGGGGAAATTTTTCCGGGGATGGTACCGCGGTACCATTCTCCGTCAAACAGCGCGACAAAATTTCCCATAAATGCAACGCGGGGATATTAAACTTGCACGATATAAAAAAAGTGGCATGGCAGAACGTAACAAACGAGAGGTTGAGACAGCAAAGGCCAGAATTCGCGGCGCAAGGAGCCCTCGGACATATCCAACCGCTGCAAGTTCTCAACCCTTTCGCGTTCGGGTTCTCGCAAAATACGTAAGCGAGAGCGCCTTCTACGCAAAACCATCTCCAGGTGTGAGCGTTGAACAACGAACCCACCGAGCAACCTCCACGATAGCGATGCGTACGTCCCGGTAAGAAGTTCTTACGTGACGCGCGTGAAATAGCGAAAAGCGAGTGGATGCAGTGACGGCCACGAATCGCCGTCGAGCGTAGGGCAGCTGAGAGACAGGTTCGAGTGACTCGTGTCGGTAAGCAGCAGCTCGGCAGCCAGCTCCTTAGGCAGCAGCACGAGTAAAAACAAGAGCAGCTGGCAGGACCAAACGATCGCGGAGTTATGCAAGCGCGTAAAATCTGTGAAGTCGGCAAAAACCGTCGCGGACAATAATATTCTACGCGAGCAAAAGCGGGTTCCGATAAGCATATCACAAGATATGACTCGGACGCGCTTTCCGTCGCCACGAGCAACTGCAATTGCACCGGATTTCCTCCGAATCACCGCGGTGTCAAGCGCTCAGGAGATCCGCGCGGAAAACAGAAGCGGATGGTGGAAGCAGCTTGGCCTGCTAGACAGCACAACGTCGAGGCCGACTCCTTCGCAATTTTCTCCTGCAGCTCAGAAACAGAAACCAAAACCGAGACTAAGCCTGAGCTTGCCCACAACTTTCAAACGAGCTTTCGCGCAGAAGCGGAGCCTATCGCGCAAGCACACGGAGAATCACAAACGGACGGGCACATGAGTCTCAAGCCAATGTAAGCCGATCCGACGCACAGTGGGTCAAAAGTGAATAAAAGTCCACAGACGCCTAATTTTTTAGTGAATTGAAATAATTTTTTTTTAATACTGAGTAGAATGCACGCGTATGCGCAAACCTGCGGCGAGATCTAAAGTAGAAGGCTATCCTACTTGAATCTTGGCCCAACAAGATTGGTCGCTGTTTCTTTCTAGAAAAAATTCTATTTCAAACCAAAAGCGAACTAACCACCTGATTACCCCTACCACACCTTACCCCTAGAAACCACCCTTACCATATCACAAGGAGGCTAATCCACCTAACTCTGGCTACAGCAAGTTTAGTCGCTTGATTTTTATTCAAACAGGAATTTCGAATTTAAACAAAATTGTTTGAATAAAAATCAAGGGACTAAATTTGCTGTTCCCAGAGCTAGGTGGGTTAGCCTGCTTGTGATATGGTAAGGGTGGTTTCTAGGGGTAAGGTGTGGTAGGGGTAATCAGGTGGTTTAGTTCGTTTCTGGTTTGAAATAGAAATTTTTCTAGAAAAAACCAGCGACTAATCTTGTTAGGCCCAGATTTAAGTAGGATAGCCTAATACTTTAGATCTTGCCGCAGGTTTGCGTATACGAGTGCATTCTACTGAGTATTTTAAAAAAAATTATTTCAATTCACTAAAAAATTAGGCGTCTGTAGACTTTTGTCCACTTTTGACCCACTGTGCGACAGTGGGCATAAACGCATAAAAAACGAGCCTTTTCACCCAAACAACGATCGCGTGTACGCGCCCTTACATCAAACACTGTTGGGCGGAGCCGGCCGTTTTCCCTCGGAAAATTATAATTCGAACAATAATTCGAACAACAACTCGAGCAATAATTCGAACAATAACCCGAATAAATTCTCTGCACACTCGGGTGCAAATATTTCCGTCCTGAAAGTCGGGGAGCTAGCCCCTGGGTATCCGTACGACGCGCAGAAAATCGTCAAAGTGCAGGGAATGACCGAAGGTACTGCGTACACGCTCAGTGGATGTCCTCCGCCAAGTGGTACCTAATGATTTTCCTGTAGAGAATTCGGGAATCATTGGGAGAGACATAATCGGTACTCACAATGGATTTGTCGATGCATCGAGCGAAAGCCTCAAACTCGGCGAAATAAGCCTACCGTTCGAATCCAGCAAACAAGTCACAATCCCAGCACGAGTAAAAATGATAATCAGCGCGAAAGTACTAAAGGACGATGTGAAAGTTGGCTGGGTCCCGCTTATGGACCTCCACCCCAACCTGTTATTCGGGAATTTCACAACAGAAAATATCAACGATCGCGACACCCACTGTAGAATTACTGGAGGGCGAAATAATGATGGATGACTCGCTACCCCAAGCCGATGAGGATGGCATTACCGACGAACTCGTAAGTTTATTCGCTAAATTACGACGCGTAATCAAGTCGGAAATATCCGAGAACAAATAGGAAATTCAAATGCCGCTCGTTGGCTTATGCTGGAGATTCTCCTCCCGGTGTCGACGATGGCGTAGAGTGGCCGGCCGTGGATGGTGATCTTCACCGGGAGTTCCCGAGGCTGCCAGAGGTCCTCTGCTAGGGGATGTAGATCCATCTCGGATTTTTCAAAGTTGTAGACTGGTTGTCGGTAGCGCTTACCTCGGTATATATACTGTCGGCCTCGTGGAACGGTTTGAGATCCTTCACATGTATGTGCTTGATCCAGCGCCCTCTGTTGTCTTGTAAATCGAAAATGACTGGCGAAGTTTTTCGTTTTACCACTAAGGGGCCGGTATATTTTGGCGCGAGCTTTGCGTTGCGGTCGTCCTTCCTACTTGATAGTGTGACTACCCTTCTGGCCACTTTATCGCCAATTACTGGTTCCCAATCCCGTCGGCGCAGGTTGTAGTGCTTCTGCTGTTTCCCGAACTGTTGGGCTATTTGCGTTTTGGCAAGTTCTATGGCGTCCTTGATGTTCTGTAACCGTGCGGCTAGCGGCGTTACGGTCTTGTTTTTAGTTCTCTGGTGCAAACTTCCTGGTACTCGGAATTCTCTTCCGGTGTTCAGGTATGCTGGGGTGTACCCGGTGGCGGTACTACTGGCGGTGTTGTAGGCAAATTCTAGTTCGTGGAGATTCTCGTCCCACTTTTTGTGATGTTTGCCTACGTACTGCGATATCATAGTCTTTACAACCCTATTTGTGCGTTCGACAGGATTGCACTGAGGGCTGGAAGGTGGGGCTCTGCGGTGCTCCACCCCGTTTTCCTTTAGGAAAGTTTTGAATTCTTTCCCGACGAATTGCCGGCCATTGTCACTTACAATGGTGTGTGGGCAGCCGTGCCTCAGGAATATTTTTCCTTTACCAGGCGGCTCATGGCTTTCCCGTCGGCTTTTCGTAGTGCTGCTAGTTCGATCCACTTAGTAAGTCGATCCTGCATTACTAGCAGCCAGATATTTCCTTTCGTTGATCGAGGTTGAGGTCCCACCAGGTCAATTGACACCATTTCCCACGGCTGCTCTACGTTGGTGGCATGCATTTGGCCTGGTTTGGCTTGCTGTTGTACCTTATAGGCTTGGCAATTCTGACAGTTTCGGACGTAGCGCGCAGCCTCTTGTAAGATTCCCGGCCAGTAATAGTGCCTGGCTAGTCTTTGTAGAGTTTCCGCCACTCCGAGATGTCCTGCAGTGGTGTCGTCGTGCGCTTCTTTCAATACGGCGGCTCTCTGGTCGGTAAAAGCAGGAGTTTTTACGTGAAATAATAGATGATTACGCGGGTGTATTCGGCCTCGAATGGGAACCTTTGTCTGCGACGCATTTATTGGAACATTACTAGACAGACTTATTGCAACGCTATGAGAAATGTATCAGCCTTGGAGGAGATTATGTTGAGAAATAAAAAAAAATTCTTAAAAACGTTGTTTTTCTTGGTCAAGCCGGAAACGTGAATGCCGACGCGCTCTCCGGCAACCAGGTGCTAAAAGACAGTGAAACAAATCCGAGCTTGCCTCGTTTAGAACTTTATGAATTGGCGGATAAGCAAATAAATGAAAATCCGGACGAAGAAGCAGACGCGTCGCCGGAAAGAGTGTTTCTTGCAGGTGCAGTCAAGTAGCACAACGGCAATGCAGACGAAAAGCTACGCAGGCCGGTTTCAAGCTCGGGAAGCTCGTCTAAACACGGCGAGAAGAAAAAGCCTCGCTAAGATAAGGCGCCAATTTATAAAAAGGGCGAGTTTCTCGCAGTGCGTAACGAATCCAACGATTTTTATATTTGTCGCGCGCTTCATGACATTTATCAAGCCGATTCGGGGCTGAAAATTCAGTGGTTCACCGAAACAGGAGACGAAAGGCTCGTGTACGCGCCAGATCACCGCGACACGGCATGGTTCAACAGCGTGCTCACCAACGTGGTGTTAAATAGGCGCAGAAAAGGCAGATATCTGTTCAAGGAAGTGAAAACTATTGAATTGTTAGGCTTCATTATTCAACTGCGCGCCGATGAAACTCCAATTCATACGTGATGGCGGGCCGCCGCGGCCCAGAGCGCCAGGCATAAGAGATGCCAGGGATCTGAGATCCCTTTACTTGATGATGCCATCACGTGTTGGAGCCTATCGACGCGATAGTTGATCGAGCTCGGCTAGCTCTATTAGGATATGATCGTCGATTCAAGGTCGTGGGATATTGACAATACTTGATTCGGCAGTTGCTGATTTTAATATTTCTCGTTCTCTATTTATTTATCTTTCGAACATTACATGTAGAACACTCCGTCTCTTACATGGCTCGCTGGATGAGACTTCCATCCTCGTGATACACTCCGCGACCGAAAACTGCACGCCCGCCCACGGTCGCCGCACAAGGTCGTCGCGATTCTCGCATATACTGCGCGAGCGACCCCACAAAAATGACCTATAAAAAAACTTTCGCCAGTAGATTCGCCCGTGCCTATCAGACAATCGCCGCCGCATCCACGCTCATCACCGAACGCCCGTCGACTTGCCGATGCGGACAAGCACCCGCCTCACCTTTCCGAAAGCGCCCGCCGCCCATACTCTCACGGGCTCGCGAATCTCCAGAACTACGTCCTAATGTCACTCAATATACTACTCGCGCGCCAACCCTATAACCTCCCGCTTGCCGACAACCTTGCCGCGACTGTGACGCGCGCCCACACACACAACACTAGGACTCGCTGTCCCTATGCACTATACTATACTATACAATCATACTATACAAATTACTTACTCTATACAATTATACACAATGCTTCCATGCATTAATCTTTTAATAGTTTAATTATACTCTATTACTAAGTAACCTAAGTACTAATCTACTCGATAGCGAATCAAACCGGGAGAACGAATTTACGGTGATGATCTAATATTAACTAGAGCTGAGGACATTCGATAGCTGGGACACCATAGCTGGTGAGCAGAAGCGTTACCTTGTGAGATAAGACGATAGCTGAGGAAAACGATAGCTTATTCACGGAAAACGATAGCTTGTGATGAGGCGGTAGTAGGGGAGAAAAGGCGATAGCTTATGAGGAGACCATGGCGTACAGGTTGCCACGAGAGCTGGGAGGAAATGATAGCCTATTCAAGGAAACGATAGCCTATACAAGGAAACGATAGCTTATTTCAGGGGACGATAGCTGGACGAGAGCGAACATAAAAGCGAGAGCAAAGGAGCGAAACAACGACGCGGTCGCGAACAGTAGCTGGCAACAAAGGCACGGTAGCTGGCACGTAGCCGTGTAATATCGCCCACTTAAGCACTCGCGCACTTGCCCGCAAACCGATACATTTCTCTCAGGTGCTGTCCTTGGCGCAATCTCGGTTTGCCTCCAACGGTCCCGAAAGAGAGAGAGAGAGAGACTTCATCGTCTCCGCGTCGGTCAGCGTGAGCGTAACACAGGTAGACAAATGGAAAGCCGCCGAAACCTCTAAGCCTTGCTCCGCGACGATATGGACATGGTCCGGAGTTAACCCTGGAAAAAAGTTAATGGTCAATATTGAGGGTAAGGAGTTCGACGGGAAAGGCGGGATCTATGGGAAATAAATTCGACAGCACCAGCTAAAAATAGAGCTGCAGCTGCAATCCAGGCAGGTGCGTCGAAGCACGCTCGCGATGCCGAGCAGGTCGCGATAAGCAACGACGCGCAAGAGGCTCCCAGCCCTGTCAGCAAAATCAAAACGTCCGCTGGAGGTAATCCAATGGCTCTCAGAGGAAAGAGCGGGTCGGATAAAAATGATAGAAACGCGAGATACGACGGTGTCGCGCCTAAGCGAAATTCAACACCGAGCAAAATACAAGCACACACGCGAGATCCGAATAACGCAGGCGACTCACAGCTACCGTCCCCTCCTGCCATCGATGGACCGTGGGAGGATTTCTCTGGCATCCAACGCAATTATGAAAGGAAACCCGAGCCCACCGATGAAAACTCGTCCCGAAGCTCCGGAAACGATTATACTCATACATATATACGTAAGAAGCAGTACGCGGAGCCGCGCGCGAAATTGCGTCATTCTGACAATATCCCTAGCGCTTCGCCGGGAAACTGTTTTATTTACTAGTGAAAATTCTTAGACTCGACACATCGGCGACGCAGCTGAGGCGACAGCTGTTAACTTCACCTATTCTAAAGACGTGCGGCGAACCGGTCGAAACTGAGAAAATTTTAAAATCTCACTCAGACTACGGAACTATCGACTGCATATTCGTTTTCGCAGAAAAGCGGATTTTCTGCCACGTCTTGGTAGCAGAGGCCACAGAGTTTATTCATTTAAAGTTAACCGGACAGCACTTCACGCCGTATCTACGCGTGCGCACTCCCCGGACCCCGGCCAAAACGGCGGAAACTGATCGCGACCAATCCCCTCCAAGTGTCAAGGGTAGCTATGGGCCCAAATCACCGGTGTTCGCAAAAGCCCGAGAAAAAGCAAAGGCTACTCGAGCGGCCACGCGCCAAGGCATTTGCAACAGCGACAAGGCGGGCGGCGCACGCGATCAGCTGAGCACGGAAACTGCCCACGTCTCGCATAGGGCCCACCAGTCCCGATAATGGGCAAGCACCGGTTGATGACGTTAAAATCGAGTTGCAAATAGATAAGGTGTCTCGCGTTAACGCAGCCTGCGAGATTAAAGTTGCCGTCGACTGCAGTCGCTCGAGCGAAGCCGCGCACCGCGCCGAAAATGCTCACGGCTCGGCTCCAGAAAGTCTCAAAGTGGGCGCGGGTCTACGCGAAATCGCGTCCAAAGCCCAAGAAATCGCGCAAAAAAAAGCTACCGCGTTTGAACTAAAGAGCTCTTACGCTTTACTTTCTAATTATATCTCTTGACCGTCAATAGGCGCGCTTGCAATAATTATAATTGCAATACGATGCTTCGTACGCAATCGCGCGCGTAAGCCTATGCGTGTCCTAATTAACCACCAAAAAGACATGCTTCAGCTCGAAATAGCGCGTGAGTGGACCCGCCGGTCGCAGCTGGAGCATATATATATATGGGACGTTTCACGTCAACCGGACCATTAGTGCACCCAAAATTTGGGTTAATCTAACAAGATGTTTGAGGTCTCAAAATGATCGTCTGGCCAAGGGCTTTTAAAAAAGTTCTGGCCTTTTAAAAAATCCAATATGGTGCATAAAATATGGCGCCTAAAACCCACGTTTTCATAGCACATTCAAAGAAACCAATAGTAAAAATGTTCACGGCAATGCTAACGGAATTCGAAAATCAAAAATGGCGGAATCAAAATGGTAGACATTATACCTCCACCAAACCCACTTTACCGCAACAAATGATTTTAGATCAGTTTAAAGTATAGATATGATGGTTTTCAGGGTCACTGAATCTTATTTTAACCATTTTGTGCACTCTTATCAATTCTGGCTCCTCGTTCGTGGAGTTTTTACTGGTGATAAATGGCTTTCGCCGATATCATAAATTACTCTGTTTCTAGGTTCGTTGGCATTTGAGTAATACATGACTTTTAACGTTTCATTATTTTCTGGGATAAATCCATGCCCCATTTGTATGTTTGTGACAGGTGGACAGTTTTTAAATCTCTTTGTTAGGAATTGACGAGTTTGTTCGTGATATTTTTTGGTGTATAAGAAAAATTTTATATTGAATGATCGCCCATTAGCCCATGAATAAAGAGCTTTAACATCTAGAATTGCTTTATTTTTTGCAGCTTGTAAGCTCGCTCTTGTAGCTTCTCTCTTTACTATCGCTCCAACTCCATCGCAACTACCTTTTCCGTGTGCTGTTCCAAAACAGTACCATTCAGCATCAACGCCAAAATCTCTCTTGTGATTCATTAAACTACTCATTTGATAACGATTTTTAAAATGCTGTTTAGCACCATCAGTAGCATATATTACCTTTTTTACTGTGGGACAAACCTTGCGAATTTCAGGTATAAGCTTTTTCTGCATTATGTATACTGGAGTGGCATCATGAGTAGTACAGTCGGACATACATACTGTACTGAAATGCTTTAGCTTGCCTTCAGATTTATAATAAATAACAGCAGGAAAAATCGTACTTTGATCATTATTAAGATGAAATGCCTGTGCAGCATCTTGGGCTGTAAAAGCATAGTTCTCAGCAAAATCCAGTTGAGCAAGAACCTTTTCATCGGAAAGGTTATTTTTCTTTTCAGAAATAAACTTTGATTGTTCCTTAGCGATGAAGTGATGAGGTCTCAACTTTTCTAGGCTAGAACATAAAGTTTCAATAAATTCTTGCGATGTTAGGCATTGTTTTATCAAAGTGTATCTATCGATTGATTGCCAAGTGCTGAAGATGACTTGATCAATATTGTGCTCATCCATAATGTTCTCAACGTAATTAGAAAACTTTTGAATGTCCGGACAAAATTTGCATTCATTCAAATAACAACTTGATTCGGAATCCTCACATAGAACGAAATTCAAACAATCTTTATAATTCTTCAGAATATTGTTTGAGATTTTTTCTATATTTACTGCGTCAATCATCGCCTTGAAATTTTGGTGTATCGTCCATACACATAAATTGTGTGTACCAGAGGATCCAGCAAAGACACTTTTTGAACATTTTGGTCTCAGTTCCGCAAACTTGGTAAGCCCAATCTGATGTTCAGGAAACTGTTCTTTAAATTGATTATGAAGGTTCTTAATATCAGTAAGTAATAATCTTTTCTGCACTTTTATTTTTTCACCATATAAATAAATACTGACGGTATCTTTTTTATTTGGCATAATTCTGCTGTTAAGATCATTTTCGTAAAAATCTTCAACTTCCTGAGTAGTTTCTGCAGGTAATGTTTTTCCACGTTTTGCAACAGGAGAAGCCAAAACTCCATCTGATTCTCTTAACTGTTTTGCTTTACGAGCCATTCTGTAAGACACACCAAATTGGTTCATAATTTTACGTATTGCCCAGTGTTCGGGCAAAATAGTAAGAATACTGACACGTAATGGATCGTTCTCCGGCAGGGATTGGAATTTGTTTTTAAGTCCAGTTAAAATATCTGTAAGATCATCTTGCATAGGTGCATCCGTGTTTGAAACCGAAGGTGAGTCAGTCTCTGATTCAAAATCAACGCTCACACTGATGTTTGGAGATGACAAATCATGTAGTTTGTAAAAAGATTTTCTACATGTATCACAAATCAGTGAAGATGTTGGATAATGAGGATAGACATCTTGAAATTCTTTGGAGGTCTTCCTAAGAGACTTACTGTGTCCTTTATTAATATTAAATGGATGAACGCATCTATCGATACGATATTTTTTCGCAGGAGAAGACATTATTGTAGAATATGAGAAAGCACAACCAAAACAAAAAAAAATTTTTAGAAATAACAAAATTACGGCTTGTACAGTTGAACAAGGTGTTGCCGATAAAGTAAGACTTACTCAACAACTGCCCTAAATAGGATGTTGAAGAAGAAGTCGCCAATGTATCTATTAATGTACCTATTAACTATCCTAAAAAGGACTGTTGGAGAAAAAGTCGCCTATGAATAAAGCCGCTGATGGACTTGCTCACCAACTATCCTGAAAAAGACTGTTGGAGAAAAAGTCGCTGATGAAGAAAGCATTCCTTGAAGAAAGTATTCATTTCTATAGGTAGCTAAACGTGGTAACGGGTTGGGAGTATAGGTAAAAAAACAGGGATGAAATAATTCACTTAAAAGCAATAAATTCCTTTGACACAAAACAGTTTTATTTGCTGAAGTCTTTGCACAAGTTGTCATTAGACATGAGCCGTGTACTTGCAACAATAGACTGTTGGAAGAGGAACGAGGTCGAGCGCTGGACCCGGCCTCCTTATGTGCCCTCCACGACGCTACTTCACTTGTGGGTAATGCGCAGCCGCCTAGCGGCACGCCGCAGTACTAGCGCAGCGTTGATAAGCGCTGCAGCGTGCGTGGCGTATTCGGCGGGTTGCGCGTTAGCAAGGGCTTTTCGCGAGAGAGCCTGCGGGTGGGTTACGACAAATATCCGCCATTTTATATTGGCCATATTGAATTTTGAAATTTCGAAGTTAAAATAAAATTCAGCTGCCCCTTAAACTCCCATACCAATACTTTAAACTGATTTAAAATCGTTCATTGCGGTAAAATAGTTTTGGTGGTTGTATAATATCCGCCATTTTGGATCAGCCATTTTGGATATTAAAATTTCGAGGTTAAAATAAGGTGCAGTGGCCCCAAAAACAATTTCAACACACAATATCAACTGCACGGAGTTGTGGAAATCCTTTGATTTCGAAATCCAATACGCTAACAATGCGTTTATTCGTGCTTACATGCACTGGCATCCCGGACATTTAGAATTTTTTTTTTCTCTTCGAAGAATTTCGCCGCGATCATAAAGAAGACTTACGCGGACATTGAGCGCAACATACTTAAGTTCAAGTAGTTCGGCAATGCGAGGCAATTGCGGATAATACATTATACCAGGCCGATGAGGACAGTTCAACTGAAAATATCGCGAAATTCACGGCAAGTTTGCGACGAATGTTCAGCTGCGACAAGCTGCAAGAAAAATATAAAGAAATAACGATGCAAAACGACAAATTATAGGCAAACAACAATGTAAGGCGCGAGCGAGTTATTTATTTATTTATTTATTGATCATAGAACATATGCCATATAAAAGAGGTATCCTCAAGAGACAAACTTTATTGTATGTACATAGGGATGGTACATACATAGAAACTTAAAGTCTAAACCTAAAAACTAAAATGAGATCCAACAAGATATTGAGTCATCTTATTGGTATCTGTTTTAAAATTCCCGCAAAAGCTAATTAACAGTATAATGTAAAATTTCTCTTTAACTATAAAATATAATTTTCTCTTATAAATCTTTTCAGTCTCTCCTTGATCGAGACTTTGCTAATCAGTAGAGTTTTCAGATCATCTGTTAAAGTATTAAAAATATTTATAGCTACAAAATAGCTGGTTTTTTTACTTATGGTTTTCTCAATAATTGGAAGCTGGATACTTTTGTTTCTAGTATTGCTTGTGCTATTCATATATTTATCTCTTAACTTAGCATAATGATAGTTTATGGCCTCTAAATGGAATAATTACTTTACGGTAAGTGGAGGGGATTGTTGGTGAAATTAATTTTTATTTATAATCTTTAATAATTTTCTTTGTATACCCTGTATTAAGTACAGACAATTACTGTACGCTCCACCCCAAACAATTATACCATAATTAATTAGACTTTGGAAAAAAGCATAATATATTATATTTAGAGTCTTGTTTTCCATTCTATATCTAATTTTTGCAAAAATAAAAATTTAATATTTCGTTTTCTTAACTATGTTGTTTACATGCTTATCCCATTTCATGTTATAATCAAAGATTACGCCTAGATACTTATAATTTTCTACTCTCTTTAGTGTATTATTCCCTATCTCGATATTTAGCGAGTCAGGAATGCTATCACAGTAGCTGCCATACGTAACATAAACCGATTTATTAACATTTAACGATAGTTGATTTACAGTAAACTACATTGCAACTTCACTAAGGTATGTGTTCATTTTATCCTGTGCTGACGACTACGAGTCATCAATTGCAATGATGACAGTGTCGTCTGCATAGGAACGTAGGGTATATAAACATTGATTTGCTATTTCTTTCTGGGAGCTTTTGTTGATCTATATATAAATCTGGAATTTGATTACTTAAGTCCATACCTATTTTGCAAAAATAATCAATCATGGAGTTTGCTATGGCAGATTTTTCTGTAATTTTTTGGTTATTTGTTATGTGACAACTTTACGATAATTATATTCGAACAATCATTTCGAATATAAAATCAAGAAAGTTCTACGCATAAAAGGTACAACGAGACTCAAGGTCACAAAAGTATCAGGTAGCCAAGAATCTCGCTGACCTAAACAACTTCCCCTCCACTGCGCAAGACCGCACGTGCGAAGCCACGCTGCAGTTTTGAACTCTTACCATTGACAGGTCCCGTAAGGCCTAATGAGTGCGACGAGTGCAGACGCACTAACGTCAGCATGGGGAAGTAGAGCTTGGAGACGCGTGGGAGGTCCGGAAACACTTCCGAGCGTCCCCAAGCCACGCTACCTCAAGGCACTCCGACTCGAGCCAAGCTGCCGAGCGGACGCACAATTTTTATAATTCTGTTTTTGTCAATTTGATTTGCTGTTCTAATTTCTTTGGTTGAATACCAAGTATAAATTCCAATTTAGTTTATTGTTTTGGATTTAATAATCGTTAAATAAAGTGTTTAAATCCAGAATATTCAAGCATTATTTTAAATTGGTCCCGCCATATTAAGTCCAAGAAAAAAACCAAACAGGGTCTCAAAGGACATTTTAATAGAATCGAGAGAAGGAGTTTTAAACAAGGAGAGAAGTTACTTTTTATATTCAGCACCTACAACAAGGTAAGGCGAATTATCTTTTATGTGAGAGTGTGATAGAGAGAAAGAGAGAAAGCAATTGATATTGGCAATTAGGAGAGATTAAGTGAGTCTAATCTCTTCCATAGCTGTATAGCTGTACGCGTGCGAATGAACTCACAGAATAATTATTATGTGAAGTGACAAAACGCCACTTAACATTATTTACAACTAAATAGTCAGGGGACTTGTTTTCTTGCGCGTTTTTACCAAGCTTAGCATTAATAATGTTCTATAGCTGTCTTGGATTGCTACTAAATTTTTTTATTTCATTATTATCAAATTTGTATTTAGCATCTTTAATGACTCTATTTAAGGTTTTTACGTAGTTTTTATATTCATCTTTCAATTCCAAATTAGTTGGGTTCATTTTCCATGTTTTATATAAATTTTCTTTAGTTTTGCAAGAGATTTGGATTGCTTTAGTTACTCAATTTTTTCTTGGCATTGATTTGTTATTTTTTTCTTTAATTTTATGGAATATGAGGCCATCTCAAGACAGTCACGTATCAATTGTATCAATTTGGTTAAAGCATCATTCGGATCCTGTATTGCAAAAACTATCTGCCAACCAATATTTCCAGCTATATTTTGTAATTTCCTATAATTAATGCATTTGTTATCTGTTTCGCTTGGCATCTGCAACTTAATCTGATCTATACTTATTAATAACGGATAATGATCGTTGAAAGGAATATTTAGCTTATTAATAGATTCAACTTTAATACTTGTAGTTTTAGCGAAACAGTTATCAATGCACGTTCCCTTCTTATTATCTAAGGAGGGCCGAGTAATTCCTCTGAAATACGGTAGATATTCACGCTCAAGATAGTTAATTACAAATTCCTGACTAATTGTTTTGTCACTAGCCTCCAAATTTACTAGATTATTATCTAATATATCAATATTAAAATCACCAACAATACAATGATTTGTAACATTTCTATGTTTTATCAAAAATTTTTTAACGCTATTAACAAATTCAGACTTTGGTATGTCATGGCACCTATACATAGCAGATATTACAACTGATTCTCCTGTCATAAGTTTTATGTCAGTACTCACAACGCTCAATTTGTCAACTACATCAATTTTATTATTGCTATATATATTGTTATATATATATATATTAAGACGCCCTCCGCCTTATTAATTTTGCTCTCATTATAACAAATTGTGTAGCCTTGTAGTTGATAGTATTGAGCAAATTGTACATTCCAAGTTTCCGTGCATACAATTATACACCGTTTTCTTTTTAAAGACTCTACAAAAACCAGTTTTTCAAAATTAAGGAGGCCCATGGTGTTTTTTCTCCGCGAGAAAAAACACCATGGGCCACCCTAGAAGGCCAATAACCCCCACCGCTTATATAGTTACAGTCGTATAATGAACACCCTTTTCGATTTGAAGAAAATTTGGTCTACCTAATTTCGGCCAAAAATTTTATATCTACGGAAATCCAGGAAGCCGTTGTCGAGCGCGCCGATCTAGACGCCGAAGCTTTAGCGAGCAAGCGGTTCAAACTGAGGGAAATATAACCGAATTTCAGGATCAAAATTCAATAGAAATATACATAAAATCTCACATGGACGATCGCCCTCTAAAAATAAATATTCAAAAATGCTCATTAAGAAGACAAAACAGTCCTATGGGCCAAAAAATAAAAATGCATAAAATTAATATATAAATGTATGTTTTTATTGAGATATTTTTTATACTAAAACTAGGTCACAGTACCTACAATTTGAGCCCTAATAGGCCTCATGTACTACTATCTATTAGCGGTGACAGTACAGACACCCATGAAAGTATTTTCTCACTGTCCGTAAGATTCCAAGTGAACCGATGAATGAAATGGGCTCAAAATTTTTTTCGATGTTCTACACATCTGTCATACCTATATGAATAAGGTGATTTTAATTTAAATGTGTAGAAGTTGTTTTACAACAAAAATACTATATTTTTATTGTTTGTCGACTATTTTTGCCACTAATTTTTTTGTAAAACATTTTCTTCACATTTAAATCAAAATCATATCATTCATATAAGATTGACAGGTGTGTAGAACTTGTAAAAAAAATTTCAGCCAATTTCATCCATCCATTCTTCTGGAATCCTACGGATAGTGAGCTGAAATCAGGAAAAATCAATATTAGTTAAAAACAACGTTAAAGTTTGGAGTTACAATTATAGTTATAACTTTATTTACGAACGAGTCAATCAAGTGGGCCCAATTATATCTTTATCCATTTGTCAAGACCAACATTTTGACTATTGATATAGTATATTTGGACATACCATGTCAGGTCTGTACGACAATCTTTACCTGGAAATTAAAAAAGGCATTTTAATTATTTTCTATATTATTTTAAATATTAATACATCAGGGTAAAATTGAAAAAATTATACTTATCTTTTATAAAAATGAATTGGTGAATAATTATATTTGGCACCATACTATCCATGTGTATATACACACATACATAACCTCATCTGTCAGATTCATAGAGAGAGGTAGGTACCAAATTCCTCCACTGAAAAAAAAATTAATAAATATTTTTGATATATAATAGCGATAAAAAAATACAGAGTAGTATACTTATTATATAGCCAGCGTGTCCATGACCAAGAGCACGTGCTGCAATTACTGCTCTTCTGTTGTTCTCATACGTCTGATGGAAAAGTCCAATCTACTTACATGAATTAATTGACGGTAATTCACCACAATGATTGCACAGCACATCTATCTTGAATCCTAAGCCCTTGACTACTGATTAATTGAGTTGCACTTTAATGTGGCATTGTTTACAATGCAAAATCATTTGTAGCTCAGGGATCAGAATATTGGTATCAATAAATCTGTTCCTGACCTTACAAGTGGTTTCTACTGTTGAAGTTTTAGTAAGTTTTTTTGAGGAGGTAGTAGCGAATGAATTTTGTTGTGGTTCATCCTCAGTTGAACTTCCTAAAAATGTTCTTGGTCGTTTTCTTGTCCTGCCAAACGAGTACTTGGCATCTGGATGAGTAGATGCAAATCTTCACTTTACATCCTTATTTGAAGCCATTGTCAATTACACAATAATCTCACACTAACATATACACTTTTATTTTATAATTTTACATAAATTTTACTGCTCTGCTTGTTTCACTACACTTTTTTCCCTACACCTTTTTAACTACACTATTTCACTACACTTTTTTCACTGCGCCTTTTCTACTACACTTTAATTATATATTTTTAAATATATAATTAAAGTCGCGCGTGCGCTCTAACATTTATCAAAAGGAGGTACGCAGCGCGCAGATATTCAAATTTGAATTTTCAAAATGTTAGGTGCGTCTTGTATAGAAAAGGCGCGATCTTTTGAAGATTTTAGTATATGCTTAAATTAATTTATTTATACGTATACACGTGCAATTTTTTATTCAAATATACGTAAAAAATATTTATGACTTATATATTACAGGTATTAATAATAATTACTAGTCATCTTTTTTTTTCGTTTATTTATTCGTTTATTAAGAAAAAATTAAAAATACGTAATTTTCCGAAAAAATGTTAAAAAGATAGATCGGTACTAAAAAACTGGTTTTGGAAGCTTAGTCTACGTGCAATTTGCTATTAAAATAATACTTACTTAAAGATACGAGCCTTTAATTTTGGTAAAAGAAAACATCTTCAAGGCTACATAACCTCAAATACGCACAAAAACGACGTTTCTGGTACTTTTAAGTTAGGGTATATTGAAAACCAGAGCTGATAGAGCAATTCTGAGGCCAGATTTTGATTCTGCGCATTAAAAAACTTTGGAAATATGGAGTCCGGTTTCTGGGTCTGAAATTTGGTTAAATTTTATCGGCCTGTGTGATTAAAGAATACCACGAAGTAGCAATTGACGGACATCGGAGCTGTCCAAAATATACAGCAAAGTCACTCATGATTTCGATTGGCGATACTTACGTAAAGCAATTCGTCGCGCGATGTACAGTGTGCCAAAGCAATAAGTTAGTCTGAGTAAAAACGCGACTACCAATGATGATTAGCAATACATCCTCTATCCCTTTCGCACAGATTGCGTTAGACTTCTACGGCCGGCTAGAACCAACGAAACGCGGCAATAGGTATATGCTGTCAGTGCAGGATATGTTTACGAAATATACAGTCCTAATTCTGATAAAACACGCGAGCGCAAACGAGGTTACACGAGCCCTCACCAAAAAACTAAAATGCATATTCGGACCGCCAGCAGTAATTGTAACGGATCAAGGAATCCATTTTCAGAATAAATTATCTCCAGAAGCCATTAATAATTACCAATATAAAAAAAGCAAAAAGCGCTTGAACGCACCAAAAAAAATATTAACAGAAATTCCGGACATAATATCAGTATCCGCGCCCATAGCGCAAGATAAAACTCACTCATGTATTTTAAAATAAAGGAGTCAGGTGGTGAGGTGGTAAAATAATGAAGCAGAGCAGTGATGAGTTCAAGTACCGAAGCTTTATTAAAAGAATATCTCTATGATATAAAAGGCACAAGAGGTTGAGTCGTGACAGTCTACTCTCTATGAGCGCGAGTATCGTACTAGACGGAGAGACGCACGCGAGCAGAGAGAAGGAGAAGGAAAGAGCTATCGCCGCGCATGCGCACAGCGCTCTATATAGTAGACGGAGAGTGCAGCAAGTGCCGTATGGCTGAGGCCATATTCCAACACTCCCCAGGACTCTTGATCCAACAAGTTATCGTTGTCGGGTTGTTTCTCCATTTCCTGAGGGTCTAAACAGAAGAGAAAAACAAATTAATATTTGTTTATATCCATGTTTATTATTTTATAAGACAGTTCTACATGAACTGGCAATCTTTAGTGAATATATCGGCAAGTTGATCTTTCGACTTGACCCATTCTATTTTCACATAATTTTTATTTACACATTCTTTAACGTAATGTTCCCTTCTTTCAACTATGCGTCGCAGCCTGTTCCCACCGTTTACCTTAGCATAAGATATTACTGCCATGTTATCGCAGTACAAGGTGATGGGATACAGATACTTCTCTAGCATTCTAGCTAATGAGTTGTGCAAAGACATTGCTTCTTGGCATGTCTCGCTCAAGGCTACGTATTCGGCTTGGCATGTGGAGAACGCAACTCTTTGTTGTGTGTGTGTTTGCCAAGCCACAGCGTTTTCAAAAAGCTTGACTACAAATCCGCACGTTGTCAGGGAATCTTCGCAGTCTGATAGGCTGGCGTCGAATAAGCCACCATATCGTCTCTTGAGTTATCAAATGTCAACTCATGATGTTTAGTACCTGTCAGATACCGGAAAACTCGTTTCACAATGTACCAGTCGTCACTTGTTAATTGAGTATATAGACAAGGGTCAATATCATTTGTCTGAAATCCAAGTTTAATCATGACATTTGTAAATTTGTCGTTCCATTTCTTTGGGCTTATTTTTAAACCGTAAAATGATTTATTAAATTTCCGAATGAAACGTTTTCTAGTGTCGCTATTAACCAATACTCCCTCTGGAATATCTTAATATATATCCTTGTATAGTTCTCCATAAAGAAACGTAAGTAGTAATCCCCGCACAGTGGCGAGTCAAAACAAACCAGCCGCCGCCGCCGCTGGTTGTGCTGACGCACCACTGTGGGGGGAAGGGGGGGCCTTCAGCGGGAGAGAGAGGGGGGGAAGAGAGGGAGAGGGCGAGAGGGGGGAGACAGAGGGAGAGGGGGGGAGACACAGGGAGAGAGGGGGAGAGAGAGAGGGGAGAGAGAGAGAGAGAGAGAGAGCACGATAATCACCCGGAGAGAGTTAAACCATCACTGATGGCTGCTCTCTTTCAGAGGTATGATACTGCGACACTTTCTTAGCCCTGAACACGTGCGATCCCACGCTGCAAGCACATCTTGCTTATTCTTTTTTTGCTGATGTTTCAAAATTCACAAACAATATCTTTGACCAACTACCAAAACATTTGCACGTGTATTAGAGCCTGTACCGTGCAGCTGCATTTTCTTACTCATGCTTTGTTTGCTATAACAGCGCAGCTGCATTATCTTATTCATACTTTTTCGCTGATTATCAAATACAGAGAAAAAGAAATTCGGTAATGAAACAGCGCGCGGGAGGAGAGACTGCTCCGGCGGCGGGGAGGGGGTAACAGCCCCCCTTCCCCTTCTTCCACCTTTTATATTATTTTTTTCTTTCTGTCTTTCTTTATTCTTTTCGTTCTTTTTTTTTACGCTTAAGTTTGAATAAAAGATTGTATGAAATGTATACAGAATGCACCATGGAAATGGATAAATGGTAAGGATATAAATAAAAAGAAGGTAATTATTTTTATATTCACTAATAATCAATTATTTATTCAATTATCGATATTTCTACAAATTCATTGCGATATACGGTATTAAGATATATATATATATATATATATATATATATATATAATTGGTTATATCAAAAATTTAAAAAACAAAAAAAACATTATTTCACTCGTTGTGACTGTTTAGTAAGTCGAAAATTACATCGAGGTGCTGTGACGCAAGCTGATAAAATACATCGACAATATCATTTCGACTAAACGGAATTTGGTCATTCAATTTTCTCGCCCGCGTTTGCACACTGGCTGTAATAATATCGAACCATTTATTATCAATCAGATTAATAATTTGTTTGACAAAAGTCATTGTATACACACTAGTATTCATGAGTGGTATATTGTCTAGATCAACATTAAGGAGGTGGTAACCGCCATGTATGCGACACTCATCGGAGGGGGAACAAAGAGAGTGCATTAACACTGATTGAGCAGCAAACATTCGAAGAAAAAAAAACGCTGTCTCTCACAGTATCATCTTGCGCTACAACAATGACATCTTAGAACTGCAGCTTTGCAAACATCTGACAATGCAACCACCGCTTCCGATAAAATTTTTGTCAGCGTTTTTTCTTTCTTTACAGTCTACATACTGCCGGACTACATCATCGTTTTTTCGCAGATTATCAGAGAAACTCTCGAGAAATCTATTGTAACCCAGACCCGCGCCCATATAATACAGAAACATAATACAATACTGACCGCACACTTTGGAAGAGTCGCTCTGTAGTCGAATATTATTCCAGCGAAATTGTTTACAATTTTTTCGCAACCGATTTATATGATCGGGTATGAATGCAGGAGACCAAAACTATCAAAATAAAATGCGCTGCAAGATTTGTCAGCGTACAGGGCAACCCAATGCATACCCGATTTCGTATGATCATCCGTGTTTACAATGAACGCTGTCGGTTTCGTCCACACCTTCGGTATCTGATCGGCTGGGAATATACCGACAGTGTGCGAGCGGATTTTCGACAGGTTTTTCAATATTTGAAGACTGTCCATCATTACAAATGTCTTCAAAAGCACTGCTCGAATTTTTAATCGTACCTGTGAGTAGCCACGATTTTAGCCTACAAGCCTGATTTAGTGCACAACCATAATTTTTGTAGCAAGGTTTGACAGCGTGATGCATGCAGTATACATCGGACGATTCTTTTAAAATTTTTTTCACCGCCTTTAAAGACACCTCACCGTCAAAGTAGTCGAGCCCGTGATGGTACTGGGTGAGCTAATCGTTCTGACTCCGTATATCTTCATTCAGATGGCCAAGCGCTATTGCCGGTGTTACCAGCCAATGACTACTAAAATTACTGTTCACAGCCACTACGGCTACTTCTTTTGGTAGATTTCGATGCCTGGTGCCTTTGAAAAACTGAATGTCAATGATCACGTCCATGCGTGGATGAAGTGTATAAGAACAGTGTTAGAGAGAGACTGAATTTGCAAAGTAACTCGCTAAATGTATATATGTACAGTAGTAGAGAGTAGCGACATCTTTGAGGTGAACGTTTTAACTGCTAAAATCGACAATGACTTGACCTGAGGCATCAATTTCCAAAATATTATCATACTCTGCGTATATAATACAATTGACTGTTTCTGTTAGAGCCGCACTGAAACGTACTTCTATTCTAACGCTACCGTGTTTGATCAAATTCCAATGACTGCAGTCATTTGCCGATAAATCTGGAGTCAAATCAAAGGCAAATAGACAGTATCCGTGGAGGTATGATTCGCGCGCTATTTGGTTGCCCTCGTTGAGAAAGTGTATGCCTGTACCGGAGAATAGTGTGTGATATGCGCCCACATATAGATTTCTCGCTCCAAAGTCTGGTTGCAGTGGTTTCGAAGGCACCTGTACCCCGTCAACGTACAAACATAGAAAGTTTATATTAAAATGCTCGAAATTCAAGGGATTGAGCAGCCGATCGCCATTAAAAGCTTTATAATTGACAAAACCCAGGATAATTCTCTTCGGCAGCTGCCCAATATGATATTGTCCAATGTTTCACCGTGTATACCACTGTGCATAGTCATTGCTTTGACTTCCACCCTCGTCAAAGGGTATTTAGCCGTTGTTTTCGAGAGTGATTGAGCGTGTGCTAGCAATATGCCCGGACTAATTTTTACACGTCCGACTAGAAGGTTCGCCTCCTCGATGTGTATGGAATAAGAGCCTGCAGGATCCATCAGGCAAAAGTTATCGCGAGATTTCACTAAGCGTACTCTCACTTCAACTCCATTGATCAGCAGCTTCTCCTGATTAAACACATCAGCGTGAAGGTGGCCAATAAGATCAACCGATTTATCCGCAGTAAGCAATTTTCGTCTCTCAACTAATCCCTGGTTCTGGTTTTCTGTGTCGTTCAATTTTCCAGTCGTATCCTCACACCACAAGACAGTCGACAAGTGGGAGGATTTTGCGGCAGGTCCGTAATTCAGCAATGTTTCGATGTACGATCTGTAGGGATAGGCGTTGGTAGGTGGTGACACGGACTTCTGATTGACAGACACATCTACTTGATTGAACAGTGAATGCATCAAATTATTGATTGGTCCTACTCGGACTTGTCAAAGTCTAAAAGCTGGTCGATTTGCCTCAGATATATCTTCGTCGGATGTGGTAGATCTCAAATTTACACGAAGACTGAGCATTGTATGAGCCAGATCGAGGTATTCATCACTATTGCCAGGGATCACAAATTCTATAGGTGAGTCATAGGTCAAAGATGATATCGGTTTGTATTGAACCCAATGCGATCCCTCGATTGTGGTTTGGGTTGGTGGAATATCGAACAATAGCAGCTCGGACTTCAAACACTCGCACGAATGAGTGTGTAGGAATGCTATTTTTTTTGTTTTATTTATTTTTTTATTTAACTGTCAAAAATATCTCTAGCCGTTCTGCTTCTTTTGACCCTCCTCTTGGAGCTCTTCTTTCGAGCTGTCTGCTTCTTCTTCTTCTTTTTCGTCTTTTTCACACCACTTCTCGACTTGCGTTTTATGCTACTGTCAGTTTTACGTTTTTTCCTACCGACACCCCTCTTTCTCTTGCGCACTGTGACGGGTTCACCGAGCAACTGCAACTGAGTTGGATTCCCGTAGCGTGCCATTTTATATCCCGACCCCTCCATCAGTCTGTCCAATTTTTCTTCCGCCTTTCTTTTTAGAACTTCACCAGATTCTCTCACACGGTTGCGAAAGGACTCCTTAACTGGTGTGTTGCGTGCCGTAACGTCGGACACAATGTTGAAACCCGTACGTACAGCCTCCTTACCCACAGCTTTGGCCCCCTGACTAATAAGCGGGAGAACTCGACGAAATATACCGGCTAGGAAGGAGCCGATACCAACGTGACCTCTTTGGTATGGAGAACCGATGTAAATATGGCCAATTCCTCCGGTGTACGGATTCCTACCTCCTCCTCCTACCCCACGGTAGCCATTGCCAACTTCCTCGCAGTATACGCTCTTCAGGATCTTCATGAGGGCAGTCTTCTTGAATTAATTGCTCGCAGCATGTCCGACATAGAGGAAATATCAATTTACCATGCATTTTTACTGGTAATAATGGGTGATATAGATTTTGTGGTGGTAGTATATCGCACGCGATCAACCCGTTCACTTGTGAAATGTCGTTACTCAGCCCTATCAGCTGTCCACACTCTTCTTGACCGATATAAATTTTCGGGTGACCAATGGGATACTTGCCACGTTTATATTTGAACGGATACAGTGAGCACACGTCAACATACCTGATCTTCTCTTCGCCTTGACAATCAAACACTTTGACTGTGTTACCTGTGCGTCCACCGAAAAATGCATCACGTGGATCAAGTACTTTTCTTTTTACATTCACCACATTTTCTCGAACAAAATGACAAAGTTCTTCATTTTGTGAGATCTCGTTCTTAAACTGACACTCCCATTTTTCAATCAACTGGTAATTTGCGATCTTTAGCCTATAGCTAATGGCCAATGTTCTTTCGTATCTGGCATCCATCGATTCACCACTTTTCAAATCTATATCTCTGTTTATCCTGTAACATCGGGGGCACCCGTGCCAAAAACAGCCTTGAAGCTGAAGCACAATACCGTTGTGGTTCTCACCGTCTTGGGGTGCACTGTAACCATCGACCAAGATATTCTCCAGTAGTCTTCTTTCCTGACCTCGTCCTGCATGCTCGATCTGGCGATGAAGAACTGGTTGTTCCATCCAAGAGAGCCAGTGTAGGGAAATTTCAGACTGATTATCTACCATTCTGTAACCACGAGGTGGTATAATACCGATTTGCGACTTTTTTAGAAATTTTTGTCTAAACACCCGCATACAAGATGATGCAATAGTTGTAGTTTCGACGAAAGGGTCCACACCAAATTTCATGAATGTTTTGCGGAATGCTAAACATGCTAATCTCAAAATTGTCACGTCTTGCTTACAGTATTTTACAATTTCTCGTTGAAAATTGAATACGTAGCCATTTTGTACTTGTTCGTCGTACCATTTCAAATATTTCTCTCGCTCCTTGATGGCCATCAACTCTGGTGCATATGAATCAAGAGGTGGTAGAGGACCTTCGTAAGTCTGATTTTCCATCATATTGAATAAGTGCGGAAAAGCACCTTTCTCCATTTCGGATAATCCATACGCTTTTGGTAAACTACTCAAAGGCATGTGAAAGTAATTTAAGCTATCAATAAACTTTGCATGTAGAACCTCCATTAAAATTATTTTTGAACCATTCATCACTACCGATGGCACAACTCGATCTTGATTGAATATTTCCACAACGTACTTAAATATGAACTGTGTATCGAATCCTTGGGCATTGTGTGCTATGCATATAACCTGCTGAAATTGTCTTCTTGGTGTAACTTCTTGGCGATTAAACATGTATTCCCGAATACCGCACATCTCGCATCTAATTGAAATATCTTCAATCTCTATGCAATTGATACATACTTGCTGTACAACACACAAATTTGGAACGTGCACTTTTTTCTCATCGTCGCCCAGCACCCGAAGAGATTGTTGGGATTCAAAATCGTAAAACAAAAATAAGACTGATCTTACACGCTGTGTCTGTTTGATCGGTTGTACGTAACACAGGTGTCTAATAGGTAATCTTGATTTACACGTTTTACAAAAAGATACATTATACTCATGCGGCTGACTTTTATTTACTTGAACTATTTTAAAACAAATTTGACAGAGTCTTATTTTACTGCTTTTATTATATGATCCTATTTTAAGATGATTTTGCAAACAATTATTGCCAAAAAATAATCTTAAACAAGCATTACATTTTTTTAGATTTTCCGCTGTATTACACGGTGGCACGGACATGCACTTATAGCACTTGTTTGAACATCTATGTTCCTCCGCTCGCCAATAACTTATATTGCATGGTATACAGTAGCCCTTGCTACCGCTTGCTCCAACAAGATTTAATATTGGTTGATAATGATTTGTCCGGTCGTAATACATTATGCGTAATACGTGTATAACATCACCATGATTTTCACTGACATATCGTGTGCCGTCATAGATTGGTGGATTTCCACGAGCGAACAATGAAAAATTATAAACAACGATTGCCGTACCGCTAGTAGCGAAGAAATCTTGAAACTTACGGATTTCTGCTAGTCCACAACCTTCCACCGGCACTTGAACGTTTGCCAAATTCATGAGATCTGTGGCAGCAGTTTTTTTAATTCTTCCTTGTGATTGACGAATCTGGTTCCAATATTTGTGAAGCAGTCCTGAGCGCACCTGACATCTGACGGCATAGAGGCATAAGCAGCAGCTAAACTTCGCGGTAGACAAAGATTGTCATCGTTATTGATGTTTAATATAGATTGTTTTTTCACTGTTTCCTCGATTAAACGAACTCGTCCACGACCGGCCACACCTCTAACAACACCACAATTAACGGATAACCGTTCATTTACATTGAACTCGTTCGCACTTTGCATAGCACTGTGTAATATTTCCCAAAGATCTTCGAATTGAAAATCCTGTATAAGTCTGAATGATAGGCAAAGGGGGCCATGATTGAAACTGGTCCGAATTGATGGTTACACCAACAAAATCCATTGGTCCACCTCTATCACAAAGCTGCCGTGTAGGTCCTGCATGCAACGCTTTAACCAGTTGTAAACATGGGCATTGGCTGGTGGCTGCGGTATGATTCCACGGATCTCTCTACCCTCATATCCAAAATATCGATAAAAACACGTTGCGTCATTCTGAATCATAAATCTAGGTCACTCTCCTCCTTCACAGGTCTGCAAATGAGCATCTATAAGATCAGCCGATTTATACATGTACTTTATTAAATTAAACAAATTTAAATAAGAGTCTTACCTTCTTCGTCAGCTGTATCAGTGCTGCTACTGCTATTAGCATTGCTGGTATTGGTACTGCTACTACTACTGCTACTGCTGCTGCTACTGCTGCTGCTGCTGTCACTCTCGCTGCTACTGCTACTGCTGCGGGTAAGCCTTCTGCGTTTGCGTTCCCTATCACTACAACTATTTTCGGATACGTCGTCAATGTTTCCATTTCGATTACGTTGATGCCTCTCTCTTGACCTCTCTGAAGCTTAAGTATTAGAGCGTGCCTTTATATTGCAGAAAGAACAATAAATGAAAATTATATACAGACAGACTTAATACTTACAATTATTTATGTTTCATGATAATGAGTCTCCTCGATGGTCCGATGACTGTGGGTGGTAATTTCCAGATGTTGATGGCCCAGCGTCTATAACTAAAATGGAGAATGTGCATTTAATTGAATAATAATTACAAAAATTTTAATTATAACATATTCACCACTTACAATTGGCTGTAACTAAGTGTGCAGCGTCTCGTTGATCCGTCATACGTGCACGTGGCTCTGAAACTAAGTATTGAGAGAATTAAAATAATTTAATTAAAATGAAAAATTAATATTTGTATTTTAATTGGCTCAATACTTACAATTATTCTCGTTTCCTATCGACTCATCACACACCATAATGAAAGAATCACCCTCGATGACTCTCATCATCTGGTTAATCACTGAAATAATGTTGATGAAAAAATATTGAAATAAATAATAATATTCTAAGAGTTTAGATGTGAAAAAAAGTAATTGATACTTACATTGACAGTGAAACATTGCACGAGCTAGCGGGTGCCCATGATCGTTGCGCTGTCGTATTGTTTGGAGAGCAAACGACAGAACTTCTGGATTACGGAATAGACCGACGGTAACCATGTAATATACCGTAGTTATTCTACAATGCAGCAAGAGAAAATGCAGCTTTCTGCATAAAACCTCTGCTGATTGGTTCTGTAAGTCTGAGGCCCACACGCTGCCACACATTGTGTGAATATGTGAGTCTCGATCTTTCGCGATACTCAATGCCTGACCGATAACTTTGGCTAAATGTGCCACACTTGCCCTAATCATTCTGACAGAGATGCTTTGACTATCCAAAGTGGAACTGCCGAAACGTGCAAGTGTAGCTCCTTAAATATTGTCTCTGTCTACACGGTGGGAATGCAGTATAAAACGCAAAGCTTTTTTTTGCTGATACTGCTAATAAAAGACAATACATCTCGGGGGGATCATACTGGCTATACATTGGCACGTGTGCATATATTTTCTGGTATTCGCTGGTTATAGACTTCTTAGAATGACATTTGCAACAATGTCGAGTAGAAGATATATTTACAGCACACATGGTGAGAGAGCTGACATGAAAAAAAAACTGAAAGCAATAATTTCGCGGAATAACGAGTAGTGATGACTTTGTTAACAACTGATTGCAATCTGATACACAGCGCAGATGTGCATTGAAGAAATTTTTAAATTGTAAATTGATATAAGCAGTAAAAAATAGAGAGCGCTATAAAAAATACTTGAGATCGTCGTTCACGGTGCTCGAGCTTATCGACGACGATTCACGTAAAATTTATCTAAAAACAATTTATCTAAACCTTTTATCTGAATAACAATTGATCTAATTAACAATTTATCTAAAACAGATTATCAATTATATAATTAACCTAAAATTGGAAATTTCCGATTTTAGTCGAATTGTTCGTTAGATACATTTTTTAGAAAGATTGTTATTTAGATAAAGTTTAGTCGCTCTCTCCGAACCCAGGGTCAACGACGTGGACGTGGCGACTATCTGACCCCATTTTTTTTATTTTAGTATTTGTATTTACTTTGACTCAGGAGGGCACAGATATTTCTCTGTTACCACAGATCATTCTAGTACCGAGTTATCTATGTGACGATAATAACCATAACAACCCCATTACCGCCCGTTTGTATTACCGTTGGTTCTGGTATCGAGTTGCTTAAGTTGGTTAAGTGGTTAAGGATAAGTGGTTTTGTTGCAGTTCGTTATAGCACCAACTTGCTTTAGTGACAGACTCGCATGCTTTGAAAAATAACCATACCTACCCCAATAACCGCCCTTAATTTTGTAACGGTTGCGTTCCCCTCGCACCGGATTTTGTCAGACAGGATTCAGGATTCGGAGAGGGAGTGAGGTTAAAAACAACTCTGTTTGGTTCAATTTAAATAGTTTGTATATTTAGTATCTATCAAGGCGCGTTGTCATTCGCCACCTGTAACCAAACAAAAGTACGCCTTTAAAAAGGCTTATCTCTTACAATTACTTCTTAGTGTCTAGACGGTGCTTAATATCTACGCGGTGTGATTACGGTACTTATTAACTATCGGTGGTTGGCAGTTTAGTGCCTGTAGTTGCGCTACGTGTGCTCACGAGAGCGCTCCTCCAGGTACTCGGTGGGTCTGAATTACCCTGTGTGCGCACAGTGGTAATTCAGATGACAGTGCGGTAATTTCGGTATCTGCGCCGTTACGTGTTCGCACGAAAACGATCAGATATCGACAGTTCCTCTAGTGCCCTCCTAGCGGTGTCGTGTGCTCACGGCAACGCTCGGATCGGGAGCTCTGATCGAACTGCCGCCGTGCTGTCGCGGCTGGGCTTATATAGCCCCAGTTGCTGGCGTCAACGCCCTCTGGTGGTGAGTGGGTCGAGTATTGTTTGTGTATTTGTGTGGTGCTTTCCGTGCTCTTTTCGGTGGTATGTGTTAGTTTGTTTGCGCCCGTCGTCGGTTTCGTTCGCGGCTGTGTTTACATTGTTCGAGCACGTGTTGCTATCCATGAGCACTCGGCTTGTGCTCATGTTGTTGACGTGCGGGTCTGCCTTTCGCTCGCTTTATTTGTGTGACCGCTTGTGCGTATTCTGCACGAGACTGGTGTCTCGTTGCAATTTGTATTGCCATTGGCTCTAGTACCGAATTAAATGAACAATTTATATAAACCAAATTAATCTAATTACAATTTACCTAAAATTTTAAAAAATTTGATTTTTAGTCGAATTGTATATTAGATAAACTGTTTAGATAAACTAAAAATTAGATAAATTGTAATTTGACAAATTGTGACTAGTTAGATAAACTGTTTTAGATAAATTCTTTGGGTACAATTTTTATCCTTGAATCCACGAATAACTTACCTACCCTTATACCTCGTTTCACCTGTTTCATCTATCTTTCTTTTGAAGAGCCATCTAGAGTCTATCATATTGGGTTTAGATTTTGTCATGGCGATTTTTGATCTTTCGATTACAGTATAAACTTGTTTATCTCTTATTCAATTAAATTCATTGTTGATAGCCTCAATCCAGTGTTCACTCTCTCGCGAGTTAACTGCCTCTTTATAAGTTTGAGGATCTCCCTGGATTCCTGCTAACATGGCATGAAACTTTAAATCACTCTGGTTACGGCCAAAGTTTCATTTTTCCGTTTCTAAGTTTTCACACAAGAAATACATGACTTCCGCGTTTTTCTTGGATCTACCCCTTTTCCTTTTTGTCACTACGACATTTTCTAAAGTTTCAATCGTGCACACTTGAACAATACCTTCTGTATTTTGTGAATTTTGTGAAAACTCAATTCAGTTTGATCTGCTTTAGCAAATTTATGACGAAAAGATAAATATAATATATGTTAAGTTTTCAACAATGCTCACATGCTATCGTACAGCTTTTATTCGTCGGGCACAAGTACTGTAAAACCCGTGCTTACATATTCTACCAAGAAACCTAGCTTAACCTGAGGTGAAAACTTAGTCTCAGTACTATGTGGGATTTTCATATACGCCGCACAACCGAAACGCCTGACTTGACTTGAGCACTCAGATTGTTTTAGAAGTAGCATGCTCAATGGCGTTTTCATATCTACGGATTTATGTGGTGTTCTATTATAAACGTAAACAGCTGTTTTCACAGCTAAATTCCAATTTGAGTGAGACAAGTTAGAGTCAAGCAGCATCGCCCTTACTTTATTTTATAGGGTACGATTGAACCTTTCGGCAACTTCATTGTGTTGCGGTGTATCAGAGGAAGCTAATTGTAATTCGGCACTGTCTTTGGCTAGCACGTCTAGTGTTGCCTGGCCTGTAAACTCCGTACCCCTGTTGCATTTGAGAAAACAAAATTTTTCATTAGACCCGACAAGATTACGAAGGCTTTTGACAAACGATTCGATGCATTCTGGAGCATCTGATTTGTTCTGCATGGGGAACACTACAGCAGCTCTTGTAGCATCATCTATCAAAACTAAAACAAATTTGCATCTTCCCGGATGAGAAATTGGGCTAATGGGTCCCATAGTGGCTCCATAAATTGCCTGCAGGGGCTTATTCGCTTTCAATCTAATTTTTATAAAAGGCAGCCTGACGCTGTTTGCTTCTAGACAGATTTTACAAATCTGCATTGTCGTGTCTTGGTGTATAGTGTCAAAGTTTATCAAGCTACTGTATGATTTAGCTAGTGCTAATAAATAAGGATTTGCTACATGTCCAAGTCGAGTATGCCACAGCATTGCCTCAGACATATTGTTCTGATTTGAACTTTTAACCAAACTCTTAGGTTGTACAGTTTCACAATCGCGTGATTCTACTCTGTGTGTTTTTCTATTATTTGAAGTTTCCAAACATTCGTTATCTACTTTACGTTGATTTTGCTGAGCTTTTTCTTCAACTGGTTCTTTCATTTTTCTAATCTCTTTCTGACTTTCGACAGGTTCTATACATTTCTTACTTCTAGTGTTATAATAGCTTTTAATTAGTGAATCAAATTTATTTTTATTTTTATCGCTTGTATCCTTCTCTACAATAAGTTTAATTGTACAAAATGGTTTTTCATATTTGCCTGTTAATATACTCTTATTCAATTCTGGATCGTAAATATCTATAACCCCATTATTCAAATAGATCTCTAGTCCTTGATCTACAAAGCGACTAAGTGATAGAAGATTATCGGATAGTTCATTTGAATATAAAATATTGTTCAAGATATAAGTTTTGCAATCATTTGTTCCTATTTCCGCAGTGCCAATATCTGAGGTCGTAAAACCGTTATTGTTGCTGTTGTTGCCTCCTGGACCATGCTGAAAGTCTCCTCTGCCATGTCCTTGACCATGGCCACGATATTCGTGCCCTCTCGGGATCCTCTGAGGGACTGTGACTGTAGGACTGACTTCTTCTACCTCTGGGAACACGAGAACCAGTTTCTCTGAAGTGTTCGGAGCCGTTCCGTTTACATATAGGTACGCAATCAAGTCCATTCTAATTAATTTCGCATTGACTAGGTTGTACGCATTCTATGCTGTCTATCAGTAGCCTGCCGAGTGCACACGTCAAGTCGCTGCAGTGTATCAGCTGGGTGAAAGAAAGTGAGAGGGAGAAAGAAAGAAATAAAGAGAGAGAGAGAGAGAGAGGGAGATAGATAGATAGATAGATAAATAGATATTTATTCGCCTTTACAAATCGGTAGTGGTGGACACCTGAAAGCGGCCCATACAGGACCTGATATCGTCAAACTGCGCTTGTAGCATGTCAAACCGTTGAAAAAACAGGCCCAGAGTACTCTGCGGAATTAAAATATTATTATTAAAAAGAGAAGGCTGTACTGGTGTTATGCTGTTGCTTCCCAGGGCGTTAAATACGTCCCTGAGGTGACTAAAATCCAGATTATCGATGGTGTTATTACTGCTGTCGGTGAAAGGCCTTACACTCAAAAGATATTCTCTCAGCAGTTTGAATTTGCCGCCGGGGAAGCCCCTCTATTGCTCGGAGGCGTGCGCGGCAGACTCGTGCTTTTCGTCTCTCCTGGTACAAAGCGTTAGCGAGGAAAGCAGTGGGGGTCCATGCTCGCAAGCGTCTGTTGTTTGGTAGTGGGGACTGGCTGCTTCGTGCGTAGAGTCGCCGACACTGCGCGCTGCAAAGAGCCAGGAGTGGCACGCTTGCCTGCGTTAACAGACCTGGCTCTTGTTGTAGATTTCGGTCTATTACGGCAAATATCGCACTGTCATCCTAATTTTTTGCCCGTGCAACGCGAGTGACAGCGCAGCTGGCATGTCTGACACGTGCTAGTCGGAGGTGTCGAGTCATCCTTACACATTGGACATACCTCTAAACTTTTCTTGGTCGTACGACTCATGCTGGATAATGATGATGATGTCGATTAGGTATAGTTTGAAATTGGCACCGATGTTAGCTTGCCTCGAGTTCGACAGATCCACCAACCTCAGAGAAGAGAGAAAACAGCAAATTCCCGCACAAGTGCTCTGCCGCACATAACCTCTCAGGAAACTGTTATTGTTAAAATCGGTCTCCCTGGCTCTAATAAAGAAGCCTTGCAGTTAATGCTTCTTGCTTGTGGAGCCTGCCGGAGGCCTGTAGTTTCTGTAACAGTCCAGACTCGCACCGAACAGTTTAAATATGGCAAATTCCTCGGGTGTACGGAACTACCCCCTCCTCCTACCCCACGGTAGCCATTGCCAACTTGGTAACTGAAGTAATCTTCGTAGCGATTCATTTAGTCGACTTTCTTGAAATGAAGTGTCACGGTCACTGTCCCATAATCGAATAGTATCAATTGTCCCCATTCGTCTCTTATATCTATTGCAATGGTCTGAAATGAGCTGGATAACAATGGTGCGTACATTCGCGGAGAAGAACTTTTGATTCGGCTAGTACCGTATTCGTAATTATCGGTATTCAACGATGCAGCGCGTAGCAACCTTAATTGAACATCATCTATCATATACGGTTCACAGATGTCGCTATAGATCATAAACATGGCTGGTAGACCATTGAAAACTCGAGCAGGTCTATCAGCCTCTATGGTGTATTGACCGGCAACAAAGAGAATCTACCTGTCCTTCTCAAATCCGAGAATTTTTCGCATTTTTTCCAATAAGCAAAGCTTGTGACTGAACTGAGAGCAGCTATCCTTTCCACAGACTCTGCTGACTGTCGTATAACCACCACGTTCATCTATCAGCCGCAAATGACCACTAATACATTCTAAGTTATTTATCTCCTCAACGAGAGTGTGAGTGTCATTGTAATTTCCTGAACAAATCAGCGATTCTGCGAATGTAAAATTTTCCATTCTTAACTCATTCGTCTTGAGTCTTGTGGGGGGAATTCATTTCCGGAAAAATTTTCTTTCTTCTTTGTCGACTGACACGTATTAGAACGTTAGCGGAATTTAAACTTCTGTGAGCCCGACGAGCTATGAATATTGTAATCTGATATGTTGTGGCAACTGTGTAACATAATGCGTCGTAGTGTTTTTCGTGAAATAATTTTCGTGACATAATGCTGTTGCTTGGCAGAATAATGTAAAATTGATCCCTTATATTTGCGAAAGTTGATTAGCCTTAACCCAGGAGTTGAACTTTTCTGGATAGCCTTTCCGGCTGACGAAATACTTCTTTGAGCGACCCTTACCTCTGCTGCGTAAAATTTTTTCTATTTTGAACTCTGCTCAATTCCGTCGCGTAGAAACTACCATCTATTTTCTCATCTGACAGATCTTGCAAATGGTAGACGGGTGGTAGGCGTGTCAGAGAAATCCGCACAATTTTAAATAACTCTAGTGTCCAGCCGTCCTCGTATCCTTTGTCAAAGACGGATCGTGCACGACTGACGCGAACCAACTCACCGACTTTGAACTTAGGTAAATTACAACCATTGTTATTATTATAACGAAGCTGTATATTTTCCCGCACTTTTCCAACGTTGTACAAGGTCACAGATGCAGGTATCATCTTTATCGCTGAGTGTTTACAATGATTGTATGCCTCTATAATATTCTGCAATATATCGATGTACCTCCTTGTATTTTTGTAAGTGAAATATCGCCAAATTCGCTCCTTAATAGATCGTATAAATCTCTCCGCGATGGCAGCCTTTGTATCTGGACTGCGTGCCACTCTGTAATTGAAGTCATTGTCGCGCAAAACTTGCTACGTTTCACGACCAAGGAATTGTTTAACCTTGTCTGTCTGGAGACACTTTGGTTTACGCCCATTGCTTCACGACAGTACTTGCAAGAAAGCCTCAGCGACATTTCTGGAGGTTTTTTGCTTGATCGGCTCCGACGAGCTATATTTGCTGACAACGTCGATGACAGTCAAAATATAACTGTATCCCTCGTTGTAAGTTTTCAAGTATCTCAAATCTATGAGATCAACCTCACACACTATTAAAGAAAGCAAGCGTCGATGCTGGTATAAGATTCTGGGCAAAGTAGAAACAGATTCGTTTGATTAGGGATACGCGATCGTTACGCAAAAAATAGGAGAAATGAAGCGAATTAAACCCATGAAGGCAGATATAATCGAAAATATAATCGATGGGCTATTGCCCACCCATCCAACCTGACCTCAAACAGAAACGGTGCACAAACCAAAGGACGAGAAAGCTCTTGATACCCCTTGTCAGCGAAGGCAAAATTATCACGACAACTTCATCCTTGAAGAGCGGTAAGGCATCGGGATTGGATGGCATTCCCGCAGAGATTCTCAAAGCCGTCGACCAGCAACGGCATGAGCTACTCCTGGAAATGTACAATCACTGTCTGGTAGAGGGCGTCTTTAGTTTACGGGGAAAAAGTTATGTTAACGCGGTAAATAAGCGAAATATAAAATAATCGACAAGCTATTCTCCATCCACCCTATCAAACTTAAAAACGACGTGACAAACAGACGGGCCGACTGCCGAGATTCACTTTTTTAGCGAGGGCGAACTTATCGCGGGAACTTCTTCCCTGAAAAAAACAGTAAAACAGTTGGACCGCCTGGCATGCCTTCGGAAATACTCAAGTCTGTTGCTTTGCAGCGACCTGAGCTTCTCCTGGAAATGTATAATCAGTGCTTGGTGCAGAGACTGCCACTAGCTCTTATCGAGAAAACGAAAGGGGAGGCTGGCGCGGAAACTTCTTATATTATAGGCCATTAAGTTTTCTGGACACAATGAAAATGACAGGCGAGGCGTTAGTTAAACCACGAATATTAAGAGCTGTTCGAGAGGCAAGGGATCTTTCTGATAAATAATACAGCTTTAGAAAGGGGTGTTCAACAATCCGAGCGATCAGAGAGATTACGATCACGGTCAAACGGACGGACGGAGTCTGCCATGCGGCAAGATCAATGGTTATGCTTGTGACACTGGAAGTAAAAAACGTGTTCAATTCTGCCAGATGAGTAGACATACTAGACGCTCTGCGGTCGTATGGGGTACCGCGGTACATCATGCGTAGAGAGTGCACACGCCAAGCTAAATACAGTAATGTGTAAAATGTTAACGTACATAACAGACCATAGACTGACCTTAGCACTGAACAAGACATAGATAGTAATCTTGACTAGAAGACGTATACCGACCAACATGAGGATGACTGTAAACAAAGAGACCGAACCGGCAGCTAATCATTTGTACATTATTGTATATTGCTTCAAAACTATCGGCAGATAAGTTCATAACGTGCTTTAATTCTAGGACAGGAGTGATTTTTTTGCTAAAGAATATATATTTATATACATATGGTGACTGTACAAGGTCATTTTTCCAATACATGGAGTATTGCTTACGAAGGGTGTGATCACTTTTGATTATATATTATACTACGATAAAAATAATTTTTAATGCCTTGTGCATTTGAAATCCACATATTTTTTCAAAATTGTATTCTCTATAAGACAGCAACAATATTTTTTATTAAAAACCTTTTTATAATATATTGCATGTCAATAACTGCATGAAACCGCATTCGTGATGGCTTATGTCCTTGGTATATAGTGTTTCCTTGAAACTCCTTATAGGGGCCAAGTTTCTAAAACCTGTGCTCCAAACATCCAAAACTTTGTTTGCCAAAAAAAAAATATTGTAATTTTTGCCATATTTTAATTTTTGTTTTCTTTTTCGATAAAATGTAAGGTAAGTATTTACCTTTTTTCCATTCCATTCTTTTTAATTGATTTTTTAAAAATCCACTGTCCAAACCAACTGATGATGCAATATTAATTACAGGAAATTCTATAGTAGATAAGCTATCTTGATAAATCCCTTGTTTCATCAACAAAGAAAAAACCATTGCAAGGACTGGAGACTGAAAATTTTAATTATATATATAAAAGACATATACAACCAAAAAATATATTTTGTATATCATATCTGTATCCAATATAATAAAAATATATCAAGAATAAAAAATTAAGATGCAAAATGAAACATTTTTCAGCTGATTTCATTTCCAGCCATGAAAACTTCTATATTTCACGCCTTTGCCAAGAAGATAATATATTTTAAAATTTGCCGCGAAAAGTAGAATATTTTACATTTTAGCCACGAAGACTAAGAGATTTTATGCGTTTACCACGAAGTATAAGACATTTCATATTTCCGGTTGAACAGCTATATTCAATATCTCATCTTTTCGAATGCTCGATCGCGAGTTTGAAAATTAAAGAAAATTACACAGCAAGAATTATGTAACGTAAATTTCAAATTTTTACAAGTATCCGATGTCGAGGAAAACTGTTTTTTTTTGTTTTTGTCGATTACTCGTAGAAAACGTTGTCGATCTAGATGAAATTTTTACAGTACACTCTTTTTGTTGGCTATTAATTAAAAAAAAAATTAAAAAATAACCGATCATTAAAAAAAATGAGAAATTGGATATATTCGTAAAACGGGGTGTGAAATATCTTAGTCTTCGTGGCAAAAACGTAAAATCTCAAAGATTTCGTGGCAAAAAAGTAAAGTAATCTTCTCTCTCTCCCTCTCTCTCTCTCTCTCTCTCTCTCTCTCTCTCTCTCCTCTCTCCCTCTCTCCCTCTCTCCCTCTCTCTCTCTCCCTCTCTCCCTCTCTCCCTCTCTCCCTCCCTCTCTCCCTCCCTCCCTCCCTCTCTCCCTCCCTCCAGTGAATCACATGTGCCGGCGTGGTCCTATCTAGGTGCAGCACCCATTTGATGTACCTTCTCTGTATCTTCTCTAAATCCTCCTGCCCTTTCCAACCCCATATCTCCGCCCCATATTCTATTACACTCTGCACTAGAGCGTCGAAGAGCTTCATCCTCATCTTCCAGCTGTCCTTGAACGTTGCCTCTCCTACGCCCCACAGAGTACTTATCAGCGCATTTGCCCTTACTTTTACCTTCTTCACCTGTTCTTCCTCTTTCCCGTTTTCTTTCATCGTGTATCCCAAGTATTCAAATGTTTTCACCACCTCTATCTCCTTTCCATCCCATTCAAATTTCACTTCCCTCCTCCTTTTTCCTCCGTTTCTGAACATCATGATCTTCGTTTTCTCTGTGTTCAGCTCCAATCCCTTTCTTTTGATGTATCCTTTGAATCTTCTTAACATTTGTTTCAACCCGCTCGCGTTTGTTGCTACCATTACTACATCATCTGCATATGAGATTGACCATACTTTCCTTCTCCCTAATATTATTCCTCCTTCTTGCACCTTACCCATCTCTCCTTCCAAGTCTGCCATTGCCACGTTAAACAGCAGTGGACTGAACGGGCATCCCTGTCTCACTCTCTTCCGCGTCTCAAAACTGCCTACATTCCTTTCCCCTATCCTTACTTCACACTCCGTCTTCTCATAAATTTCCTTTACCCTTTCCCTTATCCTTCTGGTCACTCCCAGCTTCCTCATCATACTCCACACTTCTTCCCTGTTTACTTTGTCAAAGGCTGCTTTCATGTCCGCGAAGCACGCGTATACCTTCCCTCCTTTCTTCCTTAGCTCTTGCTCCACCGCCTTGTTCACCACATATATAGCGTCCGTTGTACCTCTCCCCTTTCTAAATCCCATCTGCGTGTCGCTTAACTTTTCTTCTAGTTTCTTCTCCAATCTTCCCTTTATCAGTTCCGCATATATTTTGTATCCTGTGTCCATTAGTGTGATTCCTCTGTAGTTCTTACACTCCCCCTTATCTCCTTTCTTGTAGATTGGCGTGACCTTCCCTCTCCTCCACTCTTCTGGCAGTCCTCCTCCTTTCCAAATCTTTCCTAGTATCTCCGTTAATTCCTCCACAATCTTTCCTCCGCCCTGCTTCCAAGCCTCATTATGAATTTCATCTTCTCCTGGTGCTTCCTTCTCCTTTAGCTTCTTGATTATTTCCCTTACTTCCTCTACTTCTATCTCTCCCTCCTCTGCTTCCTCTTCTCTCCCCGACTCTTCCTCCTTATCTCTCCCTCCTTCCTGCGTTTCTCTCTCTCCCAGTTGCCCTTTAAAGAACTCTATCCATCTATTATCTTCTATCCCTTTATCTACCTGCTCCCTTTTGCCTTTCCTTCTCCTTTTCACCATTCTCCAGAATTTTTTTCCTGACCTATACTCCTTTGCCTCCCTTAGCTCTTTCTTCATCCCTTCCTCCTTCTTTTTCCTATACATGCTCCTTAACTCTCTTTTCGCCTGCGTGAACCTGTCTTTTCCCCACCTCTTTATCCCTTTTTTTGCCCTTTTCATTTCTGCCCTCTTGTTCCTGCAATCCTCATCCCACCATCTGCTGTCATCTCTCCTTTTCCTTCTCCCCCTCTTTGTTTGGATCGCGTTTCTTATTTTTATCTTTAATTCCCTCCATGTGTTTGCTTCCCCCCCTTTAGCTAGCCAACCTCTATACTCCCTGATGGCCTCCTTTGTCCACATCGTTCTTTTCATTTCCTCTTCCAACCCTTCCGAACTTCTCCCTGTCTCTAATTCCAATTCTAATGCTCCATGGTCTGACTCCATTCTATCTTCTACCTTCATTGACTACTCCTGCCTTCCTGATTTACTATCCCATAGTCTATTACCGAGCATCCCATTCCCCCCACATACGTGAGTTCCCCTTCCTCATCCCCTTCTGTACTTCCGTTTAGGATTGAAAGCCCCCACTCTTTTAACCTATTTAGCAGCTCTTCCCCTTCTTTGTTCACTACTCTATCCTTTGACTCCCTCTTTTCCTCCACTCCCTTTTCATCTAAAAAACCCCTCTCTTGCCCTGTTCTTGCGTTTAGGTCTCCACACCAGAGTATCTTTTCCCCTCCCGCTCTTTCTACCATCTCCTCTATTTCCTCATAGTTCCTGTCCTTCTCCTCCCTTATGTATGTCGAACCTATCCACCACTTTTCCCCCTTTATACTACATTTGCTCCCTATGACTTCTCCTGATCTTCCTCTCAACCATTCAACTTTGTCCTCCTTCCTTTCTTTCCTAACTGCCATTACCATTCCTCCCTTTAATCTCCCTCTACTCCCCCCTTTTTCGCCTCTCTTACCTCTGTCTCGAAGCCCTTCATTCTCCTCCTTATTCTTTCCTCCTCACCGCTCTCTGCCCACGTTTCCTGTAGGCATATGACGTCAAATCCTAATATGTATCTCCATCCTTCCTCTTCTATCCCTTTCAGTCCTGCCACATTCCAGCTCAACACCTTCAGATTCTCCTTCCTTTTCCCTTTTCCCCTTTCTTCCCCTTTCTCCTTCTCATCTCCATATTGCCTCCCCCTCTCGAAAAAGCCTATCCTCTCTTTCGTTCCAGAAGTACGTCATGTCTCCTACCGTTAACTTGTTTCTTCCTACTCTCACTGGTTTTCCTTCGCTTCTCCATTCTCTTGCGAGCCCGTTCAACCTTTCTCTATTTCTCCTCTCTCGCCACGTCAAATCGTGGTCGATGAAGCAGTCCGGTCCCTTCAACTTGCTCTTTTCCTCCATAATCTTCTCTTTCTCCTCTCTATTTTCACATTCCACTCCTATTTTGCTCTTACCTTTCCCTCTGATGACCCACGTCCTTTTCACCTTTACCGAAATCCCCAGCTTCTCATCTACCCATTCTTCCACCTTAGCTTTGACCCATTTTTCTTCTTTCAGCCCTGATACCACCACATTGTTCCTTTTCCTTTCTCTCTACCCTTCCTCAATTCTCCACTCTAACTCCACCATTTGCTTCTTCTCTTGCTCCCTTTCCTCTGACCCCTTTTCCCCTCTCTGGTCTCCTCTTTCTATCTGCCTAGTTTTTGCCTCTTACTCCATTTTCTTTATCTTCTCCTTAATTTCTCTTTCTCGCTCTTCCCTCTTTCTCCTCTCCTCCTCGGTTGCTCTCTTCATCATCTCCTCCGCCCTTGTCCTCTCCCTCTTCTCCTCCTGCACTAGGCTTCTCACCTCCTCCAGCTTCTTATTCATCCTTTCTTCTGTTTCTAGCCATTTCTCGCTCTTTCTCGCTCTTCCCTCTTTCTCCTCTCCTCCTCGGTTGCCCTCTTCATCATCTCCTCCGCCCTTGTCCTCTCCCTCTTCTCCTCCTGCACTAGGCTTCTCACCTCCTCCAGCTTCTTATTCATCCTTTCTTCTGTTTCTAGCCATTTTCTTTCCCATTCTGCCCTGTCCTTTCTCCTTCCCTCCTTCTCCTCCTCCAAGGTCTTCAGGGTCCTTTCCAGCGTTCCTTGGAATTTCTCCATCCCCCCCTCGTCCTCACCGTCCTTTCCCTCCTCTTTCTTTGGCGTGATTCTCCCCGTCGATCCGCTTTTCTCCTTATCTAAACTCTATATTAAAAAATTTATTTTAAAAATTACAAAAAATTTGTCAGCAAGGTCGCAAAGATATCTTTCATATTGTGTATATTAAGGAGTTAAGAAAAACTAAAGAAATTCCATGTTTTTTGGTCTTATCATTGTATTTTTGTCATATAAATTAAAAAAGAATTTAAAAAAAAAATAAAAATATTTAAAATCCGCGAAATGTACTTTGGATTATAATTTAAAATGAAAAGCCAATGTGAACTCACCTACAATAGAAAAGCAACCGTCAAGGTGTTATATGTTGCGGGTTGAAGTGTTATGTGGCCGAACGACAAAAGGACACTGAATTTAAATGAAACTGTAGGGAGTTAGTAGCCTAAATTGTGAATATTATTTGTGGAGGAAGAGACTAAATGATGAACACGGATCTACCACAGCAACAGAGGGGGAAGAGAGGTGGTCAGATTTGTTAGTACAGTCTATACGCGTGGCATCAGGAGAGAGAGAGAGAGAAAGATAGAGAGAGAGAGAGAGAGAGAGAGAGAGAGAGAGAGAGAGAGAGAGAGAGAGGCGCCATCTTCGGGTCGAACTTCTACACCCATTGGTATTTGTCGTGCTGTAGGAGGGCGTGAGTTATGATTAGGTAATCGTAAATAATCCACCTATTGTTTAAAAGTCAAGCCCGAAAATACTAGAGCACGGCGTGTTAAATGAACATCAAGCCTCATGCCGAATTTACCGCATACCGTAATTACTGTACACTGACTGACGAACACTCTTGACGACAATTTTTACCGACAAGCTATCGTTCTCACTATCGTTTACATACCAGTTAACTGTACACTGACTGACGAATATTCTTGACGATAATTGTTACCGACAAGCTATTGCTCTCGTTTCACGACAATAACAAAAACCAAACGTACATTAAAAAGCTATCGTACTCGCTTTCGTATACAACACAACCATGACCTACACGACCGGCACAAGGTCACGACTATCGCTAGCTCTAACCTGCGCGTTATTTTATATTAATTTAAGACTTAGTATTAGAATAGAATAGATTAAAAACTGAATGTAATTTAAGTATGTTAGTCGGAACAGCGATTCCTTTAAGTTAAGTATAGCGCTATACAGTGTGTGAGTGGTCGCGTCGAAGTACGGGCGAAGTCACCGGCGCGGCAAAGGCGGGCACGCCTGGGGACTTGCGTACGTCGGGAGAGAATGGTTATTGTCGGGGCGGGAAACCATGGTCTCGTGAGGGCAGACTGCGACGGACGCTACGATCGTCGGCACCGGTAGACGATCGGAAGGGCGAGGCAGCTGTTCCCGTCCGCCGGCGTGTTGACGAACACGTCGCGGCTAGGGGGTCACACCGGCGGGCACGAGCGGTTTCGGCGCTGGACCAGTGATTAGGATTTCGAGACGACCGGATATGCGCTCAGGACGTGCGTCGGCATTCCCTCGCTCGAGCCTCGACGCAGTGACATGCGAGTCACAGTGTGAGTGTGAGTGAAATCGACGGAACGTCGTAACTTGGAAAATTACGCGACTGGAGGTCGCAGGAATGTAGATTAATAACGAATAAAGACTGTTAAAAGAAATACTGAGAGAGTCAACGTTGACACGTAACCATTCATGTTGTACCAGTATCCACGACCTTTGTGTTTGTCTCATTTTGATGTGCATTTGTTCGAATACTGGCTAGCCGAGCAGGTAGACGAAGTGGTGTTTTGACACGGGGCGGTGTCTCAACTATGCATTGAAACCAGCATAGGAGACGGAGTATTTCAACGGTAACACCAATGGGGGAAACCCAGCGTTACAAACTACGTTTCCACCATAATAACAAGTGGATTTATATTTTTTTCTTCTTTTCAAAATATAGCTGAACGAAATTGACAAATGAAACTCATTTCTCCAAAAAAGATGAGTCTTCGAGTTTGTTAAGCTAATTTCGAGGTGTACATAATTATGGTTTCTTGCGCAGACAATGTTCATTACAATTTTCTTCAAAAATTTTTCGTTTAAGACTTTTAGTATTTTTATCAGTTACTATAGGTTGAGATGATATAGTGTCATTGTTAGGAATTAAAATATCATAATGACCGTTATCTTGTGCATCAGGTAATCGTAGAAATAATCTGGAATTCTGATTAAAGTTTCCAAAAGAAAAGTTAATTAGATTGTTTAAACATACTTTCACAGATACATTGTATGATTCACAAAAAGCTCTAATTTCAAATTTATTGTCATAAATAGAAGATTGAGGCATATAACGTTTGCTGCTGCGCAGCTTATTGGTACAAGTAATTCTAACTGTATTTAAAATTCTCTCTTAACGGTCCTCGTATTCTTACTAGCATCTTCTAAAATGCTGTCCTTTCTAGCCTATTTAAAGTTCTTGTAAGAATTGGGAAACCCAAGTTTCGTCTCCGCCTAAGTTATATTGCAGTTTTTCAAATAGCCTGTTCTGTGTATGTACTTTGTAAATGTTTCCTTCCGCACAACCTCCGTGTTCAGCCTAGCTACAAAAGAATAAGCCAGAAATACGCATGGAATGGATCTACGCCGTCCTCGATCATTAGCGTCCCTCGCGCTCGCATAGTTATTTCAGGTATATTCACCGAAACTCCTAGCCTTATACTCTTGCGCTCATACGCATGCGAAGATTGTTTAGTTTGTATATTATCCGCTTGAGGGAGCAAATTCTGCACTTCAAGCGCTGCACTGATTCTACTTGTAAGTTAGATAACAAGTAAACGTCCTAGTTAAGCATCTTTCTGAAAAGTGCTGACGACTCAAATAAATATTTGAAAATCAAAGCAACGTGTACCACAACTTCTTTTCACATTGTGGGTGTAACTAGCATGTCTCCGTGCAAATTGAGCTCCACACACAACATCTTGGTCCTTCGAGCCGGATAAGCGGCCAAAGAGCGACGTTGACCGATGTCAGTGATTAGTGTAAGATTAACCGCCGTATAATATAAACCAAGCTGGAAACGGTGACCGAGGAAGCGTCGTGGCCCACACTCTAAAATAGCTGGATATCGTGACCAAGGAAGCGTCGCGGCCTGCAGCAACAAAGCCAGAAAAGCAGCCACTAGAAGCATTGCATCCGCAGCCAATAACGTCAGCAAACGGAAGTCAGCTCTTGCTTGTTAAACTCGCTAATCAATTCCCTATCCTATCATGACTACTATCGATCAAAAGGTCCTCAATAATTCCCAAAAAATCCTACAGCGAGAAGTATGAATTATTAGTTAAAGCTCAAGGGATTCTCGATGAGGCTGCTAAGGTTTTTACGGACAGATCCACCGACCATCTTAGAAACAGCTTAAATAGTCGCACAACAAGCCCTAATCGCGAATCGCCTTGCAGCCTTGACATCGCGGTAATACAAATAAAATTACCGAAGTTCGATCTACCTAAATTCAGCGGGTCATATGAGGCTTGATCGGGCTTTGCAGATTCCTTTCGGGACAGCTATGATTTCAAATATATTCGGGACGTAACAGCTATCATTTCTAGCATACGATACTGTCCCTACTATGGAAATGCTGCTAGAGTTCTTGCACGAGAGACAAAACGTGTTAGATGATGACTGCGACCAGAGGGGCTGGTACTATACCAAGTCCCACAATCTGATTCACGCAGATCAACTTACATCATTGCAAAGGTATGTCGGCAGCGTTAGCCAGGCGAATGGCAAAGGTGGAGGAGAATATGCAGAGGTAAAATTGCAGGATTGAACAGCTCCGGCACTCGAATCAAGCAAAGATCCGGGCCTTTCCCAGATCCTACGACACAGTGGAGGACCTACAGCACTCCTGTGAAATTCTAACAGGTATAATAATCAGCTCGTACGAAAGTAACTGCCAGCTGAGAAAAATAAAAGAATCAAAGGGAGCCCCGTGGTGGAATACTCACCTAGACAGGCTGCGCAATAAGGCGAGAAGGCTCTGGAATAGGGCCAAACATACGTAAGGAACGCAAGACAAGGAGAAATATAGGGAAGCGAGGGACGAAAATAAAGAGGAAACCGTCAAGGCCAGGACCAAAGGGTGGAGGGGCGAGTGTGGCAGCCTGGAAGGTCTAAAGGAAACGGCCAGGCTGTGCCGAATCCTGCAAAACCCAAAGGGACCGAAAGCGGACATGATAAAGCTAGGAGCCAAATGGGCGAAAGACAAGGATGAGGCCCTAAGAGGTCTACTCAAGGACCACTTTCCGGACTGTAACACAGGTACGATAAGGATGAAATGGGCCATCAATACGTTCGAACCTTACAAATCGACAGGGATGGACGGAATTTTCCCGGCGCTATTCCAACAGGGCCGGGAGATACTGATACCAGCCCTTGAAAAGATGTTTACATCCTGCCGAGCCATAGGGTACATACCCGAGAAATGGAGGTGGGCAAAGGTCGTGTTTATACCTAAACCGGGGAAAGCACAGCACATCAGCACTCTTTTAGGTCAATAAGTCTAACACCGTTTTTACTTAAAACAATGGAGCGCCTGGTAGATAGATACATCAAGGAAGTACCTCTGCTAGAGGCGCCGCTACAGGATAGGAAACATGTCTATTAAATAGGCAAGTCTGTCGACACGGCACTAACGGAGGTAGTGAGGTTTGTCGAAAAAGGTATGGAGAAAAAAGGGCTAGTGCTAGCAGATTTCTTGAAAGTAGAAGGGACATTTAACCACACAATCAGGGAGGCAATAGTGCAAGGTATAAGAGAGCACGGAGTACCAGAGACCATCTATAGGTATACCTGGAACATGCTGTGCAACAGGAAAATAAAGGCAGAATGGGGAATGGGCTCATGGTCGGGAGTGGTCAATACAGGCTGCCCGCAGGGAGGAGTACTTTCCCTGATAATGTGGTATTTGGACATGTAAGATCCCTTGAAAAGGTGCAGAGAATGGTAATGGTAGAGGCTGACAGGGATCATGAGGACTACTCCAACGGCCGCTATGGAGCTCCTTCTGTCCCCCCCCCCCCCCCCCTTGAACAAGGTTGTAAAAATTGAAGTATTTAGGACCAGTGTAAGGATAATGGATCCGGGGTGCGGGAAGCACTTCATGGACAAGAATTTGAAAGAAAGAAGTGTTATCCAACATTGCAAAGGTAGGAAGCGACAGAATAACGAAATACATCTGGTTCGACAAACCTTACAAGGTGGTTATACCGGGAAGGCAGGAATGAAAAGGAGGAACGCACCACCTAGCTGAACACGGGGTGGCGTGGTTCACGGATGGTTCGAAAACGGAAACCGGGGTGGGAGCAGGGGTTGGTGTGCTCCCTTAATCCGTAAAACAGGGTCAAGAGAGGTCATGGGACGTAGACAGGCACTGACATCACTGGCGGCCAGAAATAATGTAAAACTACTCTGGGTGCCAGGACATTCAGGTATTATAGATAATGAGAAGGCGGCTAGGTTGGCTGCTAGAGGATCCTGTAAGCTGTGGGCCAAGGAGTACCGATCCCTGCCTGTGAAGTGTACACTGCAGCTAAAAGGTGGCTCCAAGGGGTACTTAATCGCAAATGGAGGTCCTCTCGGGGCATGAGGCAGGCCAGAAAACTTCTGGGCGAGGTTCCACCGGAAGAATGGATTTCGGGAATACGGAACCTGAACAGGAGTAGGCTCAGGCTAGTAAAAGGTTGGCTCAATGGCCATTGGGGCGTGGGATACCACCTCTCAAAGATGAGTATTTGTGAGGAGACTATTTGCAGATGGTGTGCGGCCGCAAAAGAGACCACAGAGCATCTCTTATGCGGCTGCTCTGCATTTGTGGCTATGTAGTCTTCAGTCCCTGTACGAAGTAGCCCAGGCAATCGACAGGAGATGGTAGCGGGTGAACTTGGTGCATGACACAGAGAGAGGTACAGAGAAGGGTAGAAGGCATGTGAGAATGGGTGTCCGAGTGCTCGACCGGCAAGTCCCCGAGCAGGGGACGCCACGGTCACCTTCGATTAATCATTAGTCATTAGTCATTTGTCGTATGTACGTATGTCCGAACACAGTTATAATTTTCCATATATCTTTTAAATCTATTTATAAAATAATCATATTTATCAATAATATTGATAAAGGTATAAATGAAAGAGAGGAAAATAGGTTTAATGATTCGTAGATATAAGTATACAAGTAAGCGCAGAATAAGCCACACGTCCGTTCGGTACACGCTCTAATGGGCAACAGGCTGTAGTTTAGAATAGGAGAGTCGCAGGTAGCGCTCGATGCACTGCGCGTCCCTCACACATACATACACACACATATATATATACATAGAAGAGTCAGATAAGAGACTGAGACACACACACACTCAATCATACAACAAAGACTTAGACGGTTATAGAGAGATGCGAAATTCTACTTCAATAAATATAATAGTAAAAAATCTGTGGGCCCGAAACCAGCCCGGTACCGTTTATCACATTATTTCGAACTGGGCCGCTGTCCTTTGCAATTTGCTCGTCATAGCATTCGCCCATTTCTTTATCTTTGCACGTCTTTTGTACATTTATTCCTTACTTCCGCTCAATCAATACTACAATTATGCTGTCGTTATTATTATTGTTTCGGTTGTTATTGTAAAGTTGGTTGCGTATGTAAGAGAGTTTCTTATTGATATATTTATTAATAAAGTTAAGAGGGTAATTATTAACTGTTATAAATTTTTGAACTCGATCAATATTATGTTTATGAAGTCGACGATTAGAAAGCAATAGGGATTTATCTGTAAGATTGTAAACAATGTCGGCTTTTGTGGAGATAGGGTGGTTTGAACTAAATTAGTATATGTGCCGGAAGCTATATTTCTCCTATACCTATTTACAAGGGGAGGTGCATTAGTAAGCCTAGTGATTTCTAGGTCCAAAAAACTGATTTTTTTGTTAGATTCGTTTACCATGGTAAAATGTAATGTGAAATTATAATTCTTGACGGTTTGGAAAATATGTTTAATTGTGTCCTATTTAGCAACTAAAAAACATCAACGTATCTGATGTATAGCAAAATATCATACTTTAATGAGTTAAGGCAGTGTTTTCCAACAGTTCTGAACACATCTCTGCAAACCATGGGCTTGTGTAAAAACCCATGGAGGTCCACATGATTTATTTAAAAAATACGTTGTTAAATTGTAAATAAGTTGAATTAAGTAAGTACGAAATTCCATCCCAGAACTGTGATTTACTTAAATTAATTTTACCTCTCAAAAATCGCGACTATGACGATACGCTTTCTAAAATTAAGCCTTCCGGTAGGTTAGATAAGGAAGATACAATAGCTAGTGAAAAAAGTGAGCGATCTGTGGGAATAAAGGTTTGGTCTAAGATGTTCTTGACTGTGATGCTGTGAGTTTCAGTTGCTTGGTATGTTTTTTGGTGGTTGAGATTGTTTTTGTACAATTGTTGATTTTTGTAGCCCCGAAGTGGAACACAATAAGTGTTCGAAATGTCGGCAGAATAAATTCTGGTCTACACCATCGGAACAAATTCATCCGTAATGAGTAATTTCACATCAACACCTTCCAAATACAAATTCGGAAGAGGATTTTCTAAATAAACCGATAATATTATAGAAAAATGATGTAATCTTTATAAATTCTTGAGCAATATTACTAAGAGCTATAATGAGAGATTATTGATAACGTTCTTATCAGAGTATTATTGTAACTAAACGTTTTCATGGATTTTGATATCCTTCTCGAGACATACCACTGGATGGTACTTATCGAAACAAGCATAAGTGGTTATCGAAATACTTATTTGATTTTTTTAATTTATTGTTTTTATTAGTATATTTTTTAATACTGTCGAAATATTACGAATAATATTTAAAAAATATTGCTACAATATCAGGTAGTCTCGGTCAGTAAAGCAATATAAAAAGAGACATTATAGTTTTTAGAAACATTACTCGAAAATTTATAAAGGTTCATAATCTATTTACAATATATCGAATACAGCAAATTTTTGAAAACAATATTCAGGTGATATCACGAAGAATCGCACGATTCAAATGTTTTGTAGCAATAAAAAGCAAGTCTATAATTTTGTATAAACTATTTTTACCCTTTAAGGGTTAAGTAGGGTAAAATCTACCCTTACATCATATTTATACCATCAAAAACTTTGAACGTGAATCGTACTAGTTTAACCTTCAAAATCTTAATTGAATTCGTAGGAGCCGACGACATTATCTAAATATTGAAGACTATATGAAATACGCATTACATATATTACATAATCGTTAACAGTATATATACACTCATCATTAAACAAACGTGCACTGAGGGCCTGAAGCGGCTGAAGCGGGGAATGGATCGGGCAACCCTGTAGATGGATTATTACTCTCAAATACTGGAGGGGAACACCTATAAACGGTGAATTTTTAACGGGTTATGAATGCGGGGGCTCTATGAATGGGCTTCTCCCATGTGTACATGAAACCGCTGAAATTCTTTTTCGGAAGGTCTCCAATGTAGCAGCGTTGCTTGAGTATAAGCACACGACGTTCAGAGGAGGGTTCATCACTAGTAAGAGTGGCTAAACTCTGGAGGATGCTGCCATTAAAACCAGAGCACTCCTGGGCCGCCAATAGTTTAAGACCCGAAGTGCCGGCCGGTAACCGGAAGGAACTCTGCTGCGAGGGACGGGGGGTACGGTCGATGTCACCTGACTGCTTGGCCGCCTTTTTAGCTGGGGAAGCTCGGGAAAGGATAATCGGCCCACTACTTATGTCTCCCTGCTCTATTGCCGCATCGGAAGGAAATCTGGCTGATGCGGCGGACAATGTGACAGCAATCCGCAAAAGGACAGCTGGAATCGTAGAGACACCGCCAGAAAGTTGGGAGGCTTCGGAGAATAAGCACAAGCTTGTAACCGACATCTGATTTCCTGCAGAATTTGGCTTTTAAAAATCTGCCAATTTTCAAAATATTTGAAAAATTCAATCGCCCATTTACCGAAATTAAAATATGCTTACAGTCCAAAAAACAACCTTCTATCTTAAAAATTAAATTTTTGAAAAAATGCAGAATTACTATTTCAAAAATCTGCCAATTTTAAAGATATTTAAAAATCTCAAACGCTAACCGACAGAGCATGTTTAAATATGCTTACAGTCCAAACACACACACTCATGGAAAGACCAAGCGATACGCTGTTGCACCGAAAAACGCGTGGTCAGTTGCACGTGCGTCTTCTCTCTCTCTCTCTCTCTCTCTCTCTCTCTCTCTCTCTCTCTCTCAAACATGGGAGCACCACAGGGGTCTGTACTAGGTTCACTGTTATTCTCATTATACATCAACGATATCGGCCTTTGTCTAGACATTGACGTATCTTATCTCATTTACGCGGATGACTTGCAAATCTACAGTCAATGCCACCTTGAAGAGCTCGATTCCTGTTCCGTGAGGATGAGTGCTAACGCCGAGAGGATTATGGGCTGGGCTGCACAGAATCATCTTAAACTAAACTCAAAATACAGGCGATCGTCCTTGGCTCCTCCTATTATATAAACGTTGTACCTTCTACAGCTCACACCTACATTAACATAGAAAGAGCACCGCTTTTGAGGTACGCAAGCATCTCGCGCAAGACCTACTGTTCCCCATTATCGACTATTGCTCATTAGTTTACTGTGACCTGACGCAAGAACTGGACATAAAGCTACAGAGACTGGTAAACACAGGAATTCGTTACATCTATGGTGTAAGGAGGGACGAGCACATCACCCCTTACAGGCGTGAGTTGCAATGGCTCACCACCGCCGGACGTAGGAAGTATTTCAAGGCCTGTTTCTTTAGGAAACTTTTTAACACCGCTACTCCATCTTGTATCATGGATTTTTTTGACTTCCACGTCGCGTTCCGCCCCGTGAGGGGTGAGGTGACTCCTCTGGACATTCCCACTTTCGAAACAGAGACGCTGAGGAATTCATTCCATATAAGCACATCATATCTTTGGAATTCATTGCTCTCTCATCTTCTTGACAATAGATCACTATCATCTTTCGAACTTCCGGCAAAGCTATACTTTTTTAATCTTGAAAACATCTAAACACTGTACAATCGCTTTCACCTCACAATCTCATCATCACCATTCATTTCTTTCTTCCACTCATATTACCTCGACACTCATTTATTTTAGCTATAAAAATTCAATGTACCTTATTATTGTATTACTGTTAATGTTTTTTTTTTGTACAACAAAATGTACAGAAATAAAAATTATCTAATCTCTCTCTCTCTCTCTCTCTCTCTCTCTCTCTCTCTCTCTCTCTCTCTCTCTCTCTCTCTCTCTCTCTCTCTCTTCTCTCTCTCTCTCTCTCTCTCTCTCTCTCTCTCTCTCTCTCTCTCTCTCTCTCTCTCTCTCTCTCTCTCTCTCTCTCTCTCTCTCTCTCTCTCTCTCTCTCTCTCTCTCTCTCTCTCTCTCTCTCTCTCTCTCTCTCTCTCTCTCTCTCTCTCTCTCTCTCTCTCTCTCTCTCTCTCTCTCTCTCTCTCTCTCTCTCTCTCCTCTCTCTCTCTCTCTCTCTCTCTCTCTCTCTCTCTCTCTCTCTCTCTCTCTCTCTCTCTCTCTCTCTCTCTCTCTCTCTCTCATCTCTCTCTCTCTCTCTCTCTCTCTCTCTCTCTCTCTCTCTCTCCCTCCCTCCCTCCCTCCCTCCCTCCCTCCCTCCCTCCCCCTCCCTCCCTCCCTCCCTCTCCCTCCCTCCCTCCCTCCCTCCCTCTCCCTCTCCCTCTCCCTCTCCCTCTCCCTCTCCCTCTCCCTCTCCCTCTCCCTCTCCCTCTCCCTCTCCCTCTCCCTCTCCCTCTCCCTCTCCCTCTCCTCTCTCTCTCTCTCTCTCTCTCTCTCTCTCTCTCTCTCTCTCTCTCCCTCTCTCTCCCTCTCTCTCCCTCTCTCTCCCTCTCTCTCTCTCTCTCTCTCTCTCTCTCTCTCTCTCTCTTACGCTAAGTGTCAATCGATGCTCAACCCTCATGTGCACTAGTTCCAGTGGTCGAGCATTTTTTATTTTGGGTCAGTTGAAAAAAAGCGCAATGCGTCTGCTATTTGCAAAGTACATGAATACTTGGTCCGTGAAAAGTCTTCCGCGATACAAAGACAGTGAGGTGATTGATCTGTGCTCGCCGTCATCACCCTCATCATTATCATCTTCATCGCTAACAATACCATCGACGATAGATCTGTTCTCATCTTCAGCGGTATCATTATCAACATCGCCATCCATATATAGTGCACCCACAAACATCGACGTCGAGGCGAATTAGCTGAGACACTTTCAGCCGTCGTCGTTGTTGCCATCCTGGTCATCCTCCACGTCGTCTTTTGTAGACGTTGAGACTATCAGCGATGATGGTCTCGCTATCAATAGATGTAAGCAGATCGAGGTGGCGATAGTGCACGCCGATCCGACTTCCGACTTAGACATGAATCTGTTAGGAATGATAGTTTTCCTGTCAACAGATCTGAGGAGATCGGGAAGTAGTTGTGCATGCCGCCGAAATAGTGAGAATAAGTCGACGAGAAGATAGCAAATCGATGAGTGACATTTCCATCGATTCGACTTCCAATTCAATAGCTGCTGAATATCTGAAAATTTTGAGCGAAGAATCCAATACTACTATCCAGGACAACAGCGCTGATTGGTGTAAAGTGGTGCTGGAAAAAATGTCGGCAACAAGCCGAAATACAGACGTGGCTACAGGCTCAGCAACATCACAGTAAAAAAAAAAAATTTATAAGTTTCAAGAAATCAACCACGGATTTCGCGCAGAGAACTTTGCCCGTATTGTGACAAAAAGTTTTGGTGGCAGGGTTACAAATCGGCTCCAAATAGCGCTACTGTTTTGGCTGCAACACCTGGATGTGCCCAGCATGTAGCAACATTGAATAGCCGTGCCTGTGCCCGCTACCGTACTTCAAGAGGTAAATTAAAAAAAAAAGAGTGCGCCTTATAAATATAAAAATAGTGTCATATTAATAATAATAAGAATTATAATAAAAATAGGTATTGCTGCTTCTACTGTTCAACAGCGTCAAGATTAGTTTTTTTGTTTCTTTTTTTTTATTCAATAAAATATTTATATTAAAATTAATAGCACTTTCCAACCAACATTACCGCAAAAAAAAATTTAGTTTATGAGACGAACTCTGTACTCCTCTGGCTATGCGGTGTTTTCCCCTACCTTTGCCAACAAATTTTACGAGCGCGCCAGAGAGCCTTTATGCTGCTGCAACACGCGCGCGCGTGCTTCATCGTGTCCCGATTTCTCCACAGCCGCGACGCTTCACCTCCCCAAGCGCTCCATTCCACCCCATTAGCGGCCGCCGCCGCTTCCCCCTCTCTTCCCCTCTCTCTCACACACACAGACGCCTACCGCCGCCTCCGCCACTGCCTCGCTGGCGCCAGTTCCCCCTTTCCCTCTCTTTGGGCCATCCTCACTCTGCGACAGTGTGGGACTATTTGGGTGCCCCAGAGCAAGGAGTATACTACTTTCCTCTTCTTGAGGCCAGCTAACCAAGATCTAGCTCTGACAGAACGCAAAACAACGCAACACATTGTCGCGGAAATGGACGCGGACGCGCTCGTGATAAGCGAATAGTATAGAAACCTTTCCGAACCGTCATAGATTGCTAGCATCTTGAACACGGCGGCGGTGTGGGTCCGAGGGACGAACGTGACGCTGATTGCAGACGGCGGTCCGAGGAGGACTATGCTTGGGTAAAGGTGGGCACTGTCTCTCTCGTTAGTGTCATTTTTTCTCTAAACAATATCGCGCGCGAGTACGCAGATAAACTAGAAGTGCTGGAAGACGTCGATAGAGACCGCACTAGTGACATGATCGTAGCGGGTAACATTAAGGCGCGAGCGATCGAAAGGACTGACGCGCGAAATCGACTAATCCTACAAATGGCCGCCCGACTGGAACTGGAAGTCATTAATAACGGAAATGTGTTTGCATACAGCAGACCCGGCATTGGCACCTCTATACTAGATATTACCTTAGCTAGGGACAGGATGTTGACGAGACTGAGTAGGTGAAGAGTGATCGAGGACTGTATGGCCAGCGATAACCAGTACATTGACTTCAGCCTGACGAATGACACTGCGGTGAGGCAGAAACAGAGCAGACGATCCATTCGAGATTGGATGTACAAGCAGGGACGAGCTCACGAGGCAACTGCGGAATGTAGCAATTCTGCGGACCTCTCTCAAGGGCGGTCAGACCGAATCATGGATTACCACCGACTGCGCAGACAGACAATAAAGCACTCAAAGAACACGGAAGAAAGGGATGATCTTTCGCAGGAATATAAACTTGAGAAAAAGCAACTCAGACACACAATCAAAGGGACTAATTGTAAGAGACAGTGCTGGAGACGACCAGAGGACGAACTACAGTCAGACCCCTGGGGGGACTGCTACATGACTGTGACTTGCAAACTTGGCCCCTGGAACCGACTATAGACGAAGGACGCGGACACAATGGAGAGGATTGTTAACAGTCTTTTTCTATCCCACCAGGAGAGAACGGAAGACATGGACATGGAGTGTCGCATTTTATAAGTTATCTATTACAATTGTTACGGAAAAGGTGGGTACTTCCAGAGAGTACTAAAGGCAGCTGAGAGAGAAGTGGTGGCGGGTGGTAGCGTTTATTAACCAATAAATGGAGCTCTGTCCCGCTTGGTGATCACCGGTAATCTGCTTGCTTCTGTCGGCGGCTAGCGATGACGCGTGTAGAGATGCACACTTTGCATTTCCGCACGCGGTAGCTCTTTGGCGGCGGCGCTCATAGCTAACGATGCATCTCGCATCATCGGCGGTGCTCAGCGGAGGTATCATCGGGGAGCCTAGAGCTCGTCGGTGACACGACCGAGGTCGCGCGGGCTGACGTCCTCATCGCAAAAGAAAACAAGTTAAAATGAGCGCCGCTCCGAGGAGTGCTTGGTAAAATATTATATCTGTATGTGTGATAGTGCATGTATGTGTCCCGAATGCCAGTGGGGATGACCCTACAACAGAGGTTTGCGCATTAAAGTTCTTTCCAATCTCCCGATTTCTGAGTCTGTGAGTTTGTGTGTGTGTGTGTGTGTGTGTGTGTGTGTGTGTGTGTGTAAAAGTGTGTGTGATTATGGGCTTACAAAACTTTATTTATTTATTTATTTATTATTACCATTACATATGCCTAAAAGAAAAAGGCATCCTATAGAGGCAAAGAGAGTTGCCTGTACATAGGGATCGTACAAAACTTACAACTAACTTAAAACTAAATAATGTCTAAAATAAAATTTTCTTAACAACCTTTAAGGAGGTCCATCCAAGGATTAAGTAACAGTGTGATAACAACGTTTCTTCTTTATAATACATATTTTTCTCTTATATAATTTTTTAGTCTTTTCTTTATTGCAGATTTGCTGTATACTAACTTTTTGAGATCATTTGTCAAATTATTGTATATATTAACGGCTACGAAATAGCTGTTTTTTTTTACTTGCAGTCTTACCTATTCTTGGCAATTGTATACTCTTATTTCTAGTATTGCTAGTGCTTGATGTATATATTTTTCTTGATGTATCATAATGGAAAGAAATAGCTTCTAATTGGAATAATTGCCTGACTGTAAGAGGTAGGTCTAGTGTTGAAAAGTAATTATTATTTATAATTTTTAGTACTTTCTTTTGAATTCTTTGAATTGAATTTTAACAGTTATTGTATGCTCCTCCCCAGGCAATTATACCATAGTTAACTAAACTCTGAAAAAATGCATAATATATCATCAATAATGTTTTGCGATCCATTCCATTTTTAATTTTAGCAAAAATGAAAATTAAATACCTAGTTTTTTTTACAATATAATCAGTATGTTTATCCCATTTCATATTGAAGTCGAAAATTAATCCTAGATATTTGTGGCTTTCTATTCATTTTATTATATTATTGCCTATTTCAATTTGTAAATTATCCGGAACGCTGTCACATTAGCTGCCATAAGCTATGTAAACTGTTTTGCTAACATTTAATGACAATTTGTTCAAAGTAAGCCACTTCGCGACTTTACTTAGATACTTATTCATCTTGTCCTGTGCAGATGACCACGTGTTATTGCTAGCTACTATAACAGTGTCATCAGCATAAGACATAATAGTGTCGTTTTGCATATCTCTCAGTAGATCGTTCACATAAAGAATGAAAAATAAAGGTCCTAAAATGGTCCCTTGTGGTACGCCAATGGATATTTCTTTGTATTCGCTTTTACACGCTTGTATTTTAACACATTGTTTTCTACCGGAGAGATAGCTAGTTACTAAATTTAGGGCGCTACCTCTTATTCCGTATCTTTCTAATTTATCTAATAGTAGACTTTAAGTAGGTACTTCTAATAGTACTTTTGCTAAGTCCAGGAAGGTAGCGATAATAGGTTTACTTTTGCCTAAATTTTTATAAATAATGTTCGAAATATAGTTTAACGCGTCCCTCTATTCCTTACAAACCCGTATTGTTTGTCAGATATAATTTCACACTCCGTCAAAAACATGTACAATCTATTTTACATGATTTTCTCAAAAATTTTTGCTATGTTTGATATAAGCGAGATTGGATACACAGATTAAAAATGTGTTCTAACGGTTTTGCTATAAAAGTTGCTATTATTTTGATCGTTTTTGCATTGATATTATCAACACCTCCAGTTTTTTTTTCAATGAATCTATGATTTTTAGAATTTCAAAACTATTGGATGGGTAGATAAAAATAGATTTATTATTTCTTTCTGGAAGTTTTAGTTGATAATTATCCAAATTTGGAATTTGGTTACTTAGATCAATGCCCAGTTTACAAAAATAATCATTCATGGTGTTCGCTATAGTTAGTTTTTCATCAATTTTTTGGTTGTTTACAACTAGATAGTCAAGTGCCTTGCTTTTTTGGTTGTTTTTGCCTAGCTTAGTATTGATGATATTCCAAAGCTGTCTTGGATTGTCAATATTTCGTTTTTTTTTCATTATTTTCAAATTTGTATTTCGCGTCTTTTATGACTCTATTTAAAATTTTTTCGTAATTTTTGTATTCGTTTTTCAGTGCTGAATTAGTTGGGTTATCTTTCCACAGTCTATACAAATTTTCTTTAGTATTACAAGACACTTGTATTGCTCTAGTTATCCAATTTTTTCTTAGCAATGAATTATTATTCTTTCTATTTAATTTTTTATCACACGTGACTCTCTCGACACAGTTTTGTATCATTTTTACTAGTTTGTTTAAAGCTTCATTGGAGTCTTGTATTGCCAGCAATGACTGCCATTCAAGCTTTTTAGCTATATTTATTAATTTACTATAGTTTAAGTATGCTATAACATTTTCACTAACTTTCTGCAATCTAAGCTGGTCCATGTTTATGAACAATGGATAATGGTCATTAAAAGGAATATTTAATTTAATTGACTTGATTTGAATATTTCTAGTTTTCGCAAAACAATTATCAATACATGTACCCTTCTCCAAGTCTACGGAGGGGCGTGTAATTCCTCTAAAGTATGGTACATATTCATGTTCAAGATAATTATTTATAAATTCTTGACTAATTGTTTTTTCACTAATTTCATTTTTCACTACATTTTTTTCTAATATGTCAATATTAAAATCTCCAAAAATACAGTGGTTTTTATTATTTCTATGCTTAGACAAAAACTTTCTTACGCTATTTACAAATTCCGACTTTGGTATATCATGGCACCTGTACATCGCAGAGATTCTTATTGACTCTCCACTCATAAGTTTAATAACTGTACTTACAATACTCAGTCTATCAACCACTTCTATTCTAGTATCATCATATAAGTTATTTTTTATATACATTATGACACCATCAGCCTTGTTGATTGTACTTTCATTATAATAACTTTTATAACCCTGTAGTTGATAGAATTGAGGATGTTGCAAGTTCCATGTTTCCGTACATACTATTGTAACGTCCCATGTTCATAAAAGATAATTATATGTACGAATATACTGCATACAGAATGATGTATGACGGCGTGTATGTGTACAGGCGCAGGTATACGACGATAATCACAATGTAAGCATTTCCGCAACCGCGTTTACGACATCAAACGCGTCCTACTAATTAAACCAACTGACTCCCAAGTCAGCAATCCCAAAACCTACTTATTCTGCACCATCACCAACTTATATTGTAAGACACTTTCGGTGGCGATCAGTGATTGGTTATTACCCTAACATTGAGATCATCCGCCAAGCCTTATAAGCACCGCACTCAGTCCTCATATTGCCTTTAGTGAAGTCTCTTTTTACAAGGACAACGAGTGTTGTACCGGCTGGACCTGGTGTGTGAATACGAGTGCCGTTTAGTCCTTCGCGTCGTCTATTGGGTGCTTAGAAACCACTCAAACTCCGTGGAAGCTAACCGGTGAAATTCTTCATACTCTGAACGTGAGTTGGTACAGTACGAGGCTTAAGGACCGTCAACCTATCTGGCGTTAGCTTCGGCAGCTTAGTTAAGGAACTTACTCCCGACACGCCACGGAACCATCCGTGTAGGATAATACTAAACACCGCCCAGTCATCGACCGTGCAATCTACTAGTAGTGTCCGAACGGGATTGTAAGTCGAACCAATATAGAAATAAGTAAATACGTAACATTAAGAACAAACATAAAGATTAGATTAAAACATCTGTGTAACATCTGTATCAAAGCATTGGGCCTTCGTCTAAATAAAGTTATAACAAAGAAGTACCATAAAGAGACAGTTTATTAGAATCATAACCTACTTAATAGTAACAGAAGACTCTCGAGTCAAGGCTAGTTCACCTATACTCAAATAAATAATTATTTGTATATAGAATTACTGCGCGGTTCAGCATAGTAAATCAGAACCTTACAAATGGCATCCCTTGTGGGGAACTAAGCCATTGTTACTAAAGTACCAACTGTCTCGTTTAGAATTTTCATTATTAAGAAGAAATTTAGAGTTAGTATTTTTGAAACTTTTAGACGAAATAAATCATAATGGCGTTTAATCAAACTAGAGAGGAAATCTTAAGATTACCCAACTTAGAACAAAGAATCAATGCTTTAGATCAATTTTATAGATTTAAAGAGGCAGAAAGAGAAGAACAATTATTAGAATTTTCACGTAGTATATTAGAGTCAAATAATTTTCGGGCAGTGGAAAGAGCAACTCAACATCTTGCAGATTACGATGGAACGAATATGAATCTAAAAGAATTCTTACAAGATGTTGATAACTGCTTTACCATGATTTCTACAGATTCAGAAGCACACTTTTTAAGAATCGTTATATCAAAATTAAGGGGTAAAGCCAGACAAGCCTTGGAAGGTAGCACATTTGAAACTTGGAATGATTTAAAATCGCATTTAAAAGACTGCTTTGCACCGCCCCGCACATATAGTTATTACTTACACGAAATTCAATCATCTTCCATGAGGCAGGGAGAGAATATTCGACAGTTTTACGGTCGAATAAACGCGCTAGTTAATGCCGCAATTAACGCCGCGTTGGAAGTACTGGGAAATAACGTACAGCGAGATCATTTAAAACCTCAGATCGAAATCATCGCCTTAGAATCATTTATTAATGGATTACCAGATGGTTGGAGAACCCGTATTATCGAGTTAGCACCAGAAAAACTGGATGACGCGTTCGCGTTAGCATCGAAATATGAACGGGGTAAAGTAACCATGTATAATAATCATTACTCCAATCCACGTATTCATCAAGTAAGTCATACACAAGATCGAAGTCCACATGGTTCACGGGATTCACCCCATGGTTCAGGAGATACATATGAAAGTATACATCAAGTAAGAACATTGAATAATGAGGAAGGAGATAGAGGAGGGCAAAGAAGAGTGAATTTTCATGATTCTACGCATAATAGAGATGAGATTTCTTATTCAATAGACCGGGATGACACCTATTTCCCAAAAATGACTTTTGAAGGAGGCAAGATACACGCACCACCACAATTGAGTTATAAAAAGCCAGTACCCGAGCCTATCAAACATCCAAGTATACTCCAGGGGGAATATACTGAGAATACTATGGTGCCAGTAAGACCACCAGTACAAAGACATGTTATACCACCAGAGGCACCATTATATCTGGATTACAGACCCTGTAACTGTGCTGCATGCTATATATACTTTCAAAATCAACAGAGAGCCGGATATTGGTACCCACCTCAAAATGGAGGCTACCAACATCAAAATCCACCAACGTGTACGCACAGACCAGTCCCAATGCAGGAACCATGTCACCATCAAGAATCCGCAATTAACCGAAATCAAGACTATTACGGAGAAAAGCCGAAGTCGCCAATCCCGTTTCGCAGTGGAAATAAAAATCATTTAAACTGGGACAACGCTCACTGGAAGAACGCACCAGTGAGCGGGACGACTCCACAGCGTTCAACCAGTCCCGGCCCCACAGCCAAGTCGGGAAACCAGCCCAAGTTATTCGACTCACGTCAAGAGTCGAATCCTCGCCCACAATAAAATTAAAAATAGAACAACTGGCAGTTCCAGAAGCCTTATGTGTAGTGGATACCGGAGCCCAAATCAATGCAGTAAAAGAAAATGCATTGGGTCCTAATGCTATAGTAGACCAAAATGACGTGATCTCTATACTAGGTATTTCTCCACAGGAGGTAAGGACTCTAGGAACTGTAAAGTTAAAAATCTTAGGAAAGGACCATTTATTCCACGTGTTACCATCTAGCACGCCACTATCAGAGGAACTTATATTGGGTAACCCTTTTCTACTTGTAGAAAAAGTAAACATCATGTTTGGAGAGGGAGTACTAGTAACGGAAAGTCATCCGATAACACCCGTTCCCTTCGTTCATAAACTAATACCAGAAACTAGTGAAGATAAACATCCAGAGGAAGCATATCAAAACACGGAAGTAAAAAGAGTTCAGATTGAACCTGAGTTTGAATTTCCATATGCCGAACGCGAGATAGTACCGGAATCTATAGATACAGTAAATTGGAATTTTAATTCTAAAGGTTTTAAATCCAATGGTAAAACTGTATTTAAGTTACCGGCCAGAGCAAAAGTTCCTATAAGAATTCCCGCAACTAAACATTCAGCTAAGGGCCAAGCCTACTTAAGACGAATAAATACCGTCCCAGGAGTTTTTATAGGAGAAGCCGCCGTTAAAAACAACAAAGGCTACTGTTATGTAATGGCCACTAATACTCTACCTGACCCAGTCGAAATAGAAATTACTCCACAGCCATTGGAAGCATTTGACTTTTACGATGACTTGGAGGATGACTACGAGTTTCCGTTAGAAGGGGAACCACCTAAAGACGAAGAAGACCGCGTAAAAACAATCCTGGAAAAAGTTTTAACCAACTATCACACTAGACCAGAAAGAACGCAGATTAAGAAAATGGTAAAAGAATATTCTCATCTGTTTTATTTGCCAGGAGATCCGCCACCAAGAACATCATGTGTTAAGCATAAGATTAGGACAACCGATGAAGAACCGGTCAAAGTTAAATACAAGAGAGGACCAACAGGACTAGATGACGAGCTTTTTAACCAAATACAAAAACTTTTGGAAGCCGGTATAATCAGGCATTCAAAGAGCCCATCTTGCAGTCCTATTCGAATCGTACCTAAGAAACCAGGACCAGACGGAAAGAGAAAGTACAGGTTGGTCATTGACTACCGAAAGTTAAACGCGAAAACTATCAAGGACGCATATCCACTACCTAACATCATGGAAATCCTTGAGCAGATTGGAAGAGCAAAATATTTCTCAGTTTTTGACCTCGCCATGGGCTTCCATCAAATAGAGATTGACCCTGGGGATGTTGAGAAAACTGCCTTTAACACCAAATACGGCCATTTTGAGTACCTATGTATGCCCTTCGGCCTTACCAACGCGCCTGCAACCTTCCAAAGGCTCATGGATTGCGTCCTAACAGGTCTACAAGGATCAGAAATGTATGTCTTTTTAGATGATATAGTGATTTATGCAAATTCTCTCGAAGAACATGAGGAGAAAATCGCTAAATTGTTTGAAAGGTTGTCAGCGGTAGGCTTAAGACTACAAATGGATAAATGCCAATTCCTTGTACCAGAAATTAATTATTTAGGTCATATCATCGACAGTAATGGAGTAAGACCGGACCCTAAGAAGTTAGAAGCCGTTAAAAACTACCCACGGCCGACTAACCAAACTGAAATTCGACAGTTCTTAGGATTAGCTGGTTATTACAGAAGGTTTATCGAAAACTTCTCAGAGAAAGCAGGGCCCATCAACGCCCTATTAGCCAAAAACGTAAAATGGAAGTGGGAATTAGAACAAGAACAAAGTTTTAAGATCTTAAAAGAAGCACTTTGTGAAGCCCCTGTACTAACAACAGTGGATGAGAGTAAGCCTTTCATTCTAACTACGGATGCAAGTGATGGAGCTATAGGTGCAGTCCTAAGTCAAGGTGAACCAGGACAAGAACATCCAATCGCCTATATGTCCAGATCTCTCAACAAATGCGAACGAAATTATTCTACCACAGAAAAAGAATGTTTAGCCGTAGTAAATGCCATAGAGTATTTTAGCCACTACCTTTACGGTAAACATTTCACCGTCTACGGAGATCACGAACCATTGACATGGATTGAATCATTAAAAGATCCAGTCAGTAGGTTAAATCGTTGGAGAATGAGATTACGAGGTTATTACTATACTTTCAAGTATAAACCTGGTCGTCTAAATGTTAACGCAGACGCCCTTTCCCGCAATCCAGTTGATAGAGACCAACTAATTAAAGAAGATGAACAAGAACAGGGGGGGGGAGGTACGAGTACTGCCTATCCTACCTAAGCCGACTAAAACTTCTTTAGCCAGACGGAATCGTACTCAACTACAAAGCGAAAACGAAACTTCTAAAGAAGGAGTTAAACATCGAAAGAAACCGGGTCGTAAGGAAGGAATCAAGCTTGATAACCCCACTATCCCTTTAGGTATGGAGGGAGGGCAAGCCGACCTAGAAGCAAGTACAATCGCGAAGAGACTTACAAACAGTAAAACTGAAAAACAGTAGTTTTTGCAGAACCCATAGTTTCCGAACCACCATCAATGAGTGAAACAGATAACTCAGAAATAACCAACTCAATTGAGAGTAGTATTGCGGAATCTTCCGATGCTCCATCAATACCACTAAGCAACAAATCTTTGCTTCCTAGCCTGTTGAATCAAGATACAGAGTCAGAAGAGGAAACTGATTCTACTATGGTCAAGTCAAACGAGGATCCAGGTGAAAGTGAATTTGACGAGATAATATTGAATAAACCCAATAAGAACAAGAATAAAAATCTCAACAACAAAAAGAATACTAATTCTAGACAAACTAGTCCGGAAATTGAAACAAAATTTAGAGATTCTTCATCATCAAGTGATGACAAAGAGTTAATAAATCCAAAATTACAATCTACTATGAGACGATCAATGCCAGGTCAACTCATGGATAATTCAGAACTACAAGAATTATCTAGCATTGAATTAAACAAAAGTGCAAGGGAAAAAGAGATTAATCCTAATGGAAACCCAAGCGAGACTACAAATAACCAACCACTCTCGATGTGCTGGGATAATTTCTTAGAGCTCTATCATGAAACTCCAACTGAGAACTGGGACCTCATGAAAGATATTGAAAGCTCATCACCCTTACAACAAGAAGAGAAAGCGAGTTCAGAACCACCTACGTTACTAGGAGAAGCTTCACAGGCAGTAGTCCCCAGCAGCACTGTGAGAGAATGGATGCTAGAATACGCAGATAGTCAGTCTAATCCAATTCGCTTCAAGTCACCCATAAAACAACCTAGAGCATCTTCTACTGCTTGGACTGAAGAGATGGCCGAAAACACCAATTGGCATCACCTCTCCACAATAGAACAAGAGGATAGTGAAGAAGAATCGGAGGATGAGATTAACGAAGAATTAAGAAAAAAATTGTCTAAACCCAAAAACCAAAATAATCTACCTAAAACGACAAAAACAATAATAACACCCACAAGCGGAACACTTACCAACAACCATAATACTTCTTATATAAATAGTAAACCGAAGGAAGACAGTACAGCTCCAAGATTAGGAAATACATCCACATCTGTATTTTTCGACTATGTAGATTCAGATGTGAACTCAAGTGAATCATTAAAATTTTTAAAAACTAGAGAATGTATAACCTATCTAAAAGATAATATAGTACATTTCATTTCAAAAGATTTAAGTTTATCATATGGAACTAACAAATTACTTATTGACGTAGAAGCTATTTATCGCGATGAATTATCGAAGGCCAAGATAACCATCGGTGATGTAATAGTTACCCAAAATAGAAAAAGATTCATTTTTAGTTTAGTTATTTCAGACAAAGAAAAAGACGAAATTACACCAGATAATTTATCGAAATGTTTAAGTACATTAGCAAACGAAATTAAGAATAAAAAGTTAAAGTCTTTTAGATTAGCTAGAAGCGGAGAGCTAACTGACACTCTTCCACGAGGGGTATTATTAAATAAAATTAAGGAAAAACTGAAAAATTTACAAATAGCAGTAACGATATGTTACGGTGAGTGTAAGATACTAGCTCCTGAATACAAGTTAGTAGTTCTGAACGATTACCATAATAGTTTGTTTGGAGGACATCGTGGTATGGGAAAAACCTATAGAAGAATAAGAGAACGATATTATTGGAAAGGAATGAAAGAAGATATACATGATTTCGTACGCAAATGTGAAATCTGCCAAGAACAAAAGCTGGTTAGAGTAAAGACAAGAGAACCAATGGTAATAACGGATACACCAAGTGAAGTTTTCTATAAAGTAGCCATAGATACAGTTGGACCTTTATGCAAATCTACGCAAGGTAACGTGCATATACTAACTATGCAGTGTCAGTTTTCAAAATTTTGTATAGCAGTACCAGTGCCCAACATCAAAGCAGTTACAATCGCAGACGCTTTGACCCGACACCTTTTTGTACATTTTGGAGTACCTAGAATAATTCTAAGCGACCGAGGACGCAGTTTTCAAAACAATCTATTGTCACAGTTATCCGAAATTTATAATTTTAAATTAAATACTACGACTGCATACCATCCACAGTCTAATGGATCCTTAGAAAGAAGTCACGCTGTCTTAGCAGACTTTCTAAGAAATAAATCATCAAGCAAACAAGATTGGGATAAAGTAATTCCCTTTGCTATTCATGAGTATAATACATCCGTACATACATCAACGGGTTACACTCCTCATGAATTAGTATACGGCAAACCAGCCCGTACACCCAATCGTTTGCCGAACGAATTCGAATTAGAAACTTACAACGATTACATACAAGAACTAACTGAATGTTTGAGAGATGCACAAACAGTAGCCAGGAATAATCTCATACAATCAAAACATAAGAACAAGGAGTACTATGATAGAAAGGCAAGACCTTTACAGATTTTTGTCGGAGACGAAGTGAGAGTATTAAAGGAACCCAGATATGGGAAATTAGATAAATTTTATAATGGAAAATTTTTTGTAAAAGAAATTAAAGACAATAGTAATGTCATAGTAGAATCATCTAATGGAAAACTTATAGTAAAGCATAAAGACAAGTTAGAGAAATTTTATCGCTGAGTACTACGTTCTTTGTTTCAGCATCATGGCATTATTGATAGTGATGCTAGGACTGCTTCTATCTTTTTATCCGGACGGCAACAATGGCCTGATGCTGGACGAGGATACCTACTATCAGATAACCGAAATAACTCAAAATCCAGGAATATACTACGAGTATATGGGGGAGGTAAAAATAGAAAGAACTAGATGGAGGATTGCCGTTACTCTGGATTTGAGTAGCTGGAAGGACCCGATTATTTGGAGAGAAAAACAGATTTTTGGATTGACAAACTTGTGTAAAAGTAAATTAGAAGAATCGGAATGTAACAACATTATACCGACAGGAAAATTCAATTTAGAGTTAAAAATGCTAAAATCATTGAAAGACGACTTACACATATTCTTCAAACCATCGTTAGTCCTTCAGGAGAATCGTTTCTCCCCCTACACTCATACTTTGAGGAAACGTGGTGCGCCTTTCGAGTTTGTGGGTTGGATCAATAAACAGCTTTTTGGTACTATGGATGCAGGAGACAGAGACCAACTAAATGTAGATATCGATAAACTGTATGAAAGGACAGCTAATATATCTTCGATGGCCGCTACTCAAACGCATATTGTTAGATCAAATTTAGAGAATCTTCATAATGACATGGCGATTCATGAACAACGCCTGAGTGAACAACACTCGCAAATCGTGAGTCTTATGAATAGAACCGAACAGCTGGATTCCTTTGCGATTCGTACTAGCACAATTCAAGCTATATCGAGATGGACTTATCAATTCGATCAAGCACTAGAATATAGTATAAGTACTTACAAAACTTTGGTAAATACATTAGAGACAGCTACCCAAGGGCATCTACACCCTTTATTATTCACACATGAGCAGCTACAATCAATTTTAAGGTCAATTAACAATAACACGTTACCATGGGACCATAGTTTGGTAACCATAGACATGTTGCATGCCATGTCTAAAACAAGTGTTGCTACTACGAATGGTAGGTTAATGGTGTTATTAGACTTTCCACTATCAGATAAAAACAGATATTCACACTATAAAATTCACCCGCTACCTATCGCAAAAGAATTAACAGCTAATCATACTTCATGTGTAAGTATCACACGATATGCAAAGCTATTTGTTAGCAACATCATCATACGTAAGTACTTGTGTTACTTTCGACAGACTAGTAATGTGTCCACCTACATTACCATTTAATATAGACAACGATAAAAGCCCATGCGAATTCGCGCTACTTGCAAGACCAAAGGAATCGACATTACGAAGTTGTAAGATGTCTATTTCATCAGCAGCATCTGTAAGATGGACCAAACTAATGAGTACAGACGAATGGCTGTTTTCAGTAATTGATCCAGTACCGATGAGAATCATTTGTAATGACGAACGCAAAGCAGAGCTAATCATAAAAGGAGCTGGAATTTTAACCATCCGTGGGCTGTGCTACGGACACACAAGTCAAAATATACTATACGGAGTCAACGTAATAAAAACAAACCAAACGTTCTACTATAAACCAGAACTGTCATGGAATATTAATTTCATGAACGTTAGCAGTATACTAAAGTACAGTAAGCTTGCTGAAGTGCCACAGTTTACCGAGACCGAGGTTCATCGAATAAAAAGTTGGGCCGAAAGCGAAGATGCCATCACGCTACAACAACTTGAAGACAAGTTTTCGGAAGTTGCTGCCCAAAAGAGAGAAAAGTACACAAACGCAGCATATTTTGCTACATCAATCATGTCCCCCATAGTATTATTATCAATCATTTATATTATTTATAAATGTTGCTTCCCCTTTACATGCATCAGATGTACTAGAAGAAAACCAAGGAAATCAAAAACATTTAAAAGAAAAGCAGACATTTACGAAAACGACAGTTTAAACAGAGTTACAGTCAACCCATTATTAAAACACGAGACTAAATATAAAACCTGCAACATCGAAGAAATAGATTTAGGAACATCTGCAGAATCAGCAATTTCAACGATATCCACAACGCTACCACCGAATACCAGAGAGGTCATTGTGTACAATACACCGGTAACAAATCCAGCAACGTTGCAATTAACCAATAAACACCGAACTACTAGCGTAAACTTATCGCGCAACCAGACAAGACCGCTACCAATTCAAGACACGGTATTTTAAATTTACCGATGTCCATATTATTCTCTTTCCTTCGACTAAAGAATTTTCGGAGTAATTAATTTTTACGCAAAAGGAAGCAGCATAGGATCGTGGGTTCGAGGTGATCACTGGGATAAAAACAATTTTTTTAGAAATTTTAGAAAAATTAATTTTAAATAAAATTTATTATCTTAGAAAACATAACAACAAAGAAAAACGTAACAACAAATCTGTAATTTCACTCCAAGCGGACGTTCGGTATAGGTATCCACTGAAACAAAAGAAAAAGAAAAGAGAATTCATTAATTAAAAATTTTATAATAACAGAATATTATTGAAATAACCATAGTTACCGCACGATTAAACAGCCTCATAAGCGTTGGAGGCTGATCTATTGCGCCAAAACAAACAGGACAGCTAACACCGTCCGGCTCGTCCCACGACTCCATGTGACAGGGATACCATACCCCATCGTCATCATCAGGAGCAGGATGATCGACCTGACTAATACGATACATAGCCTAGAACAGAGAAATATTTACCAATTTAAAAAAAAAAAAAAAAAAAAAAAAAAAAAAAAGAACTTAAACAAGGAAAAACCTGCAATTATACTCACTTGGAAAAAAGAACCACTACGACATAGCCGGATGAAGGACGGAGATCCTGGCGGCTCACGACATACAACACACCGATCATTTATATAGAAACTCGATAATGGCGTCCCGTGACAAGGATAAGAACTGGGCGCAAGGGAGGGCACGGTAAAGTCCATACCAATACCCTCATCATCGGACTCTTCCTAAAAATAGGGAAAATAACATAAATGAAAAACAATTTTTTTTATATACAAATTTAAATTTTTGTAAAAGTTTAAATTGATACTTACACCAACGTCGGATTCGTCAACAGTATCCTCCACGGGATACCCAAAACCCCAGAAACCTAAGATCGGACGCGCCATTTAAAAACAGGAAATAGGCTATAGGCCAAAGAAACTGACAACGAAGAAGACTAAGGAATAAAGTATAATGAATTTTGAACTAAAAGGAGATCCTACTTATACTCCGTAAAACTCCGCGTCAGCAGTAAATAATACGAATCAGCACTGACAGAGTTCAACGCTCGGATAGTGGAAGGTGAAGGCAATAAATAAATAAAAGAAAATTCTTTTTTTTTAATTAATAAATATATTATAAAAACAACAAAAAACTTGAACAATACATCAACAAATACTTAAAACAAAACAAGAAAATAACAAGTCATTTTCGGCCTCTACAGCTCTGCGCCATATGCCGATTTAAATTTGGAGCCAACATAACGATGCCACATAACGGGCAGGTAACCTCCAAAGGTTTTGGAAGATCTAAGGAATGTATCCTCTTTATGTGCCTCGCCAGGTGTGCGTTCGTAGAATAAGGAGGATGGTTACACCGGGCGCAAACATACTTCCCTACCTTTGAAAGTGGAGAACGATTAGCAGTAAGGTGCGCCTGATAATCACGAGCAGTTGTACAAACGTAAGGACACCCTTCAACGTTGCACACATACCGTTTGACATCACGCTCCTTAATGCCAACGCTACACATTTCGTTGGGAGAAATGTATTGAACACCACTTGGTCCCCCATTCTCCGCACAACTGGTACAAGTGGTGAAGAGGTGAGCGCATATATTCCACGCAGCACTACCTACATTCACCGCCTCGGCAAGAGTAACACCAATATTGACAACTTGGTGGTAAATGCCGATACCTACGTACACCAAATCACCAGGCTCCTGCCGAACACACTGATGACGGATGTTATGCCGCATCAGGAATTCGGTAGTCAGCACCCAAGTTTTATGGTGTAGAGGTAAAGAACAACCTTCACCTACGAGCGCCATATTGGGCTGCCTCTGCCGCCACTGGCGCACCTCTTCCTTGACAGCCGCCATCAACCTCTCATTGTCCATCCGATGAACAAACAACCATACCTTGCACGCACCGGGAAGGCCCCAGCGGACAACGTTACAGCTGTCCAAGTAGCCATCTTCGGGATGCATAGGTGTGTACGATGCATCACCGGACAGATAATAAGTCGGTACATTAATACCTATTGACGGCGCCAGCGCAGAATTACGAGAGGGATGCACATTCCAGGGTACCTCGCCCAATTCATGCGGGATATTCGTTAACTCCAAATTCATACCATACAAGGACCCGGAAGTAGAATTAGAATGATGCTGTATGACTGCGTCCATGAAGCGGTCACAGTCCAGCAACGAGTCCACCTTCCCGGGCACGACATTGCGCTAAAGGAAGAAAAATAAGAAGTTTATTATGAGACAATAGTCATTTTAGAATTATTAAAAGAATAATTAAAAACTCACCTGAAGCTCCGCAGCTAATTTCAACGACTCGGCAGGCTTGAATTTCATCGCCTTCTTATGGCTGTAGGATAAACCAGGCCCCGTAGGAGATTCCTGCAACCTCAACCGTTCAAAAACAGTACCAGCAGACAGTATCGGCTGCAAGTACTCTGCAAAATCGTCTGGAGCCACGGTCACATCCAAAGCCTTGCGATACTACAATAAATAAATAGAAAAACGAAAATTTAAAAATAACCAAAAATTTTTACCAGAGAAGATACAAACACTTACAACATGCACAGTGAAGTTCGAGTCCTTGCCTAGACCCAAACGCATCCGTCTAGTAGCCTCTGCAATTCCTAAGCCGGTGTACTCCTGTACAAAGGAGTGACGTACACCGCCGCAGGGAAGACTCGAACCAGCAGACGACATCTACAACAACAAATACGAATATCAAAATAATAACAAATACCATACAGTAATAGCAAAACAAAAATAAAATTCAACTTACCTTGGATTTATAATAAAAGTTACGTGTAGTACGGCCGAAAGGAAAACAGAAGAATGACTTCAAAAAGCAGTAGTATCACGCCGATAATGCTGACAATAGATGTCAGCGAACTTAGCATTGCGGCTACTACCATTTCGAAGCCAATGCACTCGCGCTCACGTGTTGTCAGCTCGCGCCAAAACACACAGCACGCGCGTATACGTAGGCGTGACGAAAGCACGAGTTCGCGCCAAAGCGCGGTAACGCCTGCCACCGAGCGGATACTTGAAGAACCAAAAAGACCCATCCAGGAATGCGACCCACCGAGGAATGCAGTACGTCACGCTCGCAGTCAATACTATACCTATATATATACAGCGAGTATATATATAACGTATGGACATGCGAGTATATATATCAGTATACATAAAGACGGGTAAGAATATATATAAGTATACATAAGACCAGTTATACCTGCATACAGGCTTATACCTACACACTTGCACTTTCCAATCTAGCGGACTTACAATAAGACCACATAAGGGTTCATATTATACAAATACTAAACATGCGGAATAAACAATTTAGCAACAATTGGCATTATTTAACAAAATAATAATAATTTCGGACTTTTAGCACTCGACCGCACATTAGGAAGTCAAAATACACTCAAAAATAAGTAGCAACAATCAAATGTTTATCGGCCTGTAACTCGAAAAATTACAGTACGAAAATTGTTATTTTTGTACCTAATTTGTTAGTTAAGGATACTCTATCGATCCACAAAAAAAAAAAGGGGAAAAATATAAATAAATAAATAAATAAATAAAAATTATGGTCGGATTCGAACCAAAACTTTTTGTAATTTTGCAATTAAGAGTCTCCGAACTAATAATGTAATAAAAGTTAGACAAATTGTTTATATTTACATTGTTATCCTGTAAATAAAGTTCGAAAAATCGCAATTATGATCGGATCAAAACAAAAATTTTACAACTAGGATTAGAGATCAAAATACCGAAAATTTCTTTTTAATCACTTATTAATCTTCCGAGATAATGCATACATCAGCATTATATTATTAACTTTATGAAAAGTTCTTGAACAACATACTTATGTAACAACATATTGTGAATGAACATCGCACGTTTTTTTCTTTTTGCACCAGCACCCATTGCTGGGGACAGCAATACTCTGGGGGGGGAGGTGTAACGTCCCATGTTCATAAAAGATAATTATATGTACGAATATACTGCATACAGAATGATGTATGACGGCGTGTATGTGTACAGGCGCAGGTATACGACGATAATCACAATGTAAGCATTTCCGCAACCACGTTTACGACATCAAACGCGTCCTACTAATTAAACCAACTGACTCCCAAGTCAGCAATCCCAAAACCTACTTATTCTGCACCATCACCAACTTATATTGTAAGACACTTTCGGTGGCGATCAGTGATTGGTTATTACCCTAACATTGAGATCATCCGCCAAGCCTTATAAGCACCGCACTCAGTCCTCATATTGCCTTTAGTGAAGTCTCTTTTTACAAGGACAACGAGTGTTGTACCGGCTGGACCTGGTGTGTGAATACGAGTGCCGTTTAGTCCTTCGCGTCGTCTATTGGGTGCTTAGAAACCACTCAAACTCCGTGGAAGCTAACCGGTGAAATTCTTCATACTCTGGACGTGAGTTGGTACAGTACGAGGCTTAAGGACCGTCAACCTATCTGGCGTTAGCTTCGGCAGCTTAGTTAAGGAACTTACTCCCGACACGCCACGGAACCATCCGTGTAGGATAATACTAAACACCGCCCAGTCATCGACCGTGCAATCTACTAGTAGTGTCCGAACGGGATTGTAAGTCGAACCAATATAGAAATAAGTAAATACGTAACATTAAGAACAGACATAAAGATTAGATTAAAACATCTGTGTAACATCTGTATCAAAGCATTGGGCCTTCGTCTAAATAAAGTTATAACAAAGAAGTACCATAAAGAGACAGTTTATTAGAATCATAACCTACTTAATAGTAACAGAAGACTCTCGAGTCAAGGCTAGTTCACCTATACTCAAATAAATAATTATTTGTATATAGAATTACTGCGCGGTTCAGCATAGTAAATCAGAACCTTACACTATAATACATGGCTTTTTTGCTAAACGCTCAATAAAAGTTTCTAATTTTATAAAATTTGAAACTTCTTATATTTACGTACAAAATTAAATTCTTTTTCTTCATTATAGTCTTGTTGAGCTTCTTGATATCCTCTACTTCACATTCAATCTTGCTTACCTCATCAAAATTAAGGTCTTGATCCATTTCTGCTTATTTCTTGCTTCTGAACCTATCTGCTATACGTGTGTTGATGGAGTTCAGTGAACCTGCAGACAATCCAGATGCTTTCTTTAGTAATCCTTTGCCTAATGTTTTTTCTACTGTACCGACATATCTTGGTAATATTGGTTGTACAGTATAATCGGTAAGGTCGATATACTTCCTTATCTTGGTCTTGAGAATTTCGCATTCGTGGCTCTCTGTCGCCACGTGTTCTATGTTAAACTTTGTTTTATATCTGCTATTACTAAAAGCACAATTTAGGCAATTCATTTTATTAACTTGACATTCCCTTGTTTTATGTTCTCCGGCACACTTTAGACAGATAGAGTTATTTTTACATTTAGTACCATTGTGGCCAAACCTGCCACAATCGAAACATGGTCTGACATTACAGTAATCATACACCTTACAATTTTGATATCCCACGAAGATTCTGTTATTATTCTCTCTGACGTGTTCGTATGCGTCAGCAGGCATCTCTAATATCACCGTCTGCAGTTGAGTCTTGCTATTCTTGTAGGAGTGCAACAAGACGCATTTCTTTTTAAAACTGCTGAAATTCCTCTCATTGATCTCCTTTTCAATATTTCTGTCATCCATATTTTCAAAATTATCTATTCCCACTATTTTTACTTTCGGATTCACTACTTGCTCTCTGTTTACTTCACATGTATCTGCTAGTTTTAACTTTAACACGTTATGCACTTTACCGACACTTTCCTCGTTTAAACAGTTTATAATTATTTCATTTTTCTTCTTGATAACTCTTTTTGTTTGAATTGTTTTGTCTTTGATCAAATAGTGCGACACCATTTGATTCACTTTTTCAATGGTTTGATTACTTTGCAAAAACATTAAAAAATTAAAAAATTAAAAATTTAACTTAGCAAAAAAATTAAAAAATATGATTAAATTGCGCATTGTTACAAGAGTTTGCAAAACTATTTAGTTTACATGGGCAATTTGTTATTTTTTAGTAAAAATTAAATAAAGTTTTCATACCCATTTTCCGATAAAAATGACTTGTGTTGATAGTACAGAGGTCGTGCACATACGCGAATGGGCTGAATCGTCAGTTTATCTGAATAAACATGATTTCCCATTTTCCAGCTATAGCTGTATAGTTAGGTGCAGGCAGATTGGTTATTGTGGGTCGGGATAGATGGCACCACATGTACCCAAATTGTAGAGGTGCTACCCCAGACTGCGTAGTGAGGGTAACCACCATGTTGGCGAAAGAGAGAGAAGGGAGAAAAAAAGAGAAGCCGCGCAACGCGGCAGAACTGTACTGGCCTCCGAGCTATCAACTTCATATAATAAAAAGCAATCCTTTTATATCGAGTTGATTCTTTCTGCCTCCAGACACTATCCTCAAAGAACCCCAAGAAACCTGCCCCTCGTCAGGCGCGTCAGCTTGGTTTTATCTCGTAATTTACAACGCGTATAGAATACATTCGCGGTACTGATAACGTCGTCGCTGACTCGCTCTCGCGTATAGAGTCGCTAGGTGTCTAGTTCTCTAGGTGGATCGAGGCCATTCCTCTCCAAGATATCACTGCACAATCAGTTGCTTGAGCATTCTTTGACTATTGGGTCTCGAGATATGGCGCTTCCAAGGTCATTACCTCTGACCAAGGATCGCAATTCGAATCCCTTCTTTTCACAGCTTTACTTTAGTTCATCGGCTGTCAGCGCATTCGCACTACAGCTTATCACCCCGCAGCTAATGGGATGATTGAGAGTTGGCACCGATCTTTTCAAGCCGTTATCATGTGTCACCAGAACACAGAACGGACACGTACACTCTCTTCTGTTCTGCTAGGCCTTCGTTGTCAAGTCCGAGCAGACACTGATGCTTCCCCAGCGGAATTCATGTTCGGCACGACCTTGCGTCTCCCAGGTGAGTTTTTCCTCCCTGGAGATCTCACGCCGGACGCTAATATTTTTATCGAGGAATATCTAATGATTGGATCGTCGTCACTGATTTTATAATGTTTATTAATAAATTTTGCACTAAACTAATATTTATTTCTCTGAAATCAAGTCGAACTCGAAGGAACCAGACATATAGTTCGACGTTGACATTATTATAATTTTGCTCACAGCTGGAGCTGCTGCGCGCGCTGGAGGTATGGACGCTTTGTTGTATTTTGAACAATTATTATACTTTATTATTTACATAGTATTTTTAACTTCGTACTTCGGGTGCCATACGAGCACATTTCGCGCAATCGAATCACACTATTAAGAATTTTTTTATCACTAGTTTGAAAGAAAACAGGCTAAAAGAAAATTGGACGCTGGAACGGCAGCGCCCAAACTTTATTGCTTTATTTCTCGAAAACTAAGGTTCGCGCAAAAAATTTATATTGATAAATAATTTATATTTTTTTGGTGCGCAATCATCTCCGGTAAGTCATTTTGTTATATGATACTTATGGGTGCTAACTTCCTGAACCTAGCTCATCATCATAAGAAGCGTGGTATTATGGTATCGTCCGCCATTTAGTCTGGTGTATCGTCTCGTTTTCCAGGGCTTTATTTACACCTATCGAAGTTACGGTGTTTATCGATGGACGCAGTGGGAGCCGCTCTGTGTATATAATTCTTTTAGATTAATTCATTGGAATAATTGCTCGGATGTGCTTGATCATTTAAATCGAATCGATTGCTTCGCGGCTACGCGACAGCTGGCGCATGTGATCTAGCATAATTCTGGTTTCTTGTTGCTTTGCTATTTTTCTATAGGGTAGCTGGCGCACCGGCGCTCCACGTACCAGCATATGATGCATGTCGCGACTAGTCCTATCAACATTGACGACACTGCGTACCCGAATATGGTCGTTTGCTCCTCTAGGAGTTATACCTTCTGAGCTGTCGCCATGCTTTGTGCTAGCCCGCGGGCTTTGGCGGTTATGTCGCGCAGGCCTCCTCCGGATTCTAGCACCATGCAGATTTTCGGCCCGACTCTCTGCCTTTGCTTCTATTACGGATTCAAACTCGGTGAGGTTGTATTTTGACTGATTCACCTCAGCTACGATTGCTGACACATTTAATTGTACCATATTAAATGTCGAGTCGTTTACGTGCGCTTCTAGGGATCGCGACGCTGTCTGCCGTGTGTGTTAAGCACCCGCGCCGTAAGTTTAGGATTCCCGCGCCTCTTATGACCGATAATATAATTTGCTCGGTGCGGAGGCATTGTATGTATATGTTTTCGGTTGAGGATGTCGAGAACATCCATGTGTTTGCTTTATGCAAGCGGAGCAAAAATGTGTCCTCGAGTTGGCGGATTCTGACGTCGCAGCGTTCGGGATTTTTAATGCGCGACCAGCGGCTATTCCGATTTCGCACGCTGCATTGACATGGACTTCTCTGACCCGCTCTGGGGTAATGGCTATCAGCAGATTGTTCATTTTCCTTAATTTTCCTACCTTTTCCTAAGGTAGCGGCATATACGTGCGGTTGTATTCGCTCATTGCAAAATAGTGATATTCTGGCCAAATATAGGCTGCTACCTCGAAGCTGTTCTAGATTTGTTGCATTGCGGACAATGGTAACGCCTTGAATACCATAATTGCTTCCTCCTAAAGGAAGCTTTGTAATAGTAAAATTTTCAGTTTCGCTAAAACTTTATAGAAACATGTTTTTAGATGTTAGAAGTTCGAATCACGTGTTTTTAGGAAATGTCCGATTGGTTATGTGTGTGTGTGTGTGTATACGGTGATAATTCTGAAACTACTCAGTCAATATCAATCAGCTTTGTCATGCATATCTCTTATTGGATTCTGAATTCGGGAAAAACATTTATTTTTCAATTTTTTCAATTATTTTCTTTTTATGGACATTTTTCGATTTTCGAAAAACATCATTTTCCTTTTTTCAATCATTCCATTGTCACAAACAATTCAGCTAAAATGCATTTAAAAGATAATAACATGACGTTTTTTTCACCGTTCGGTCCTCGGGATTGACCGATCCGTTCGGCAGATAAAATGAAAAAGGTGATTTTTTTTTTAATTTATATCTCTGAAACTAAACACAAATATGTTGATGGGTTACGTGTTAAACTATATTCCATTAAAATTTCAAGTGATTTGACTACTTATTTTTTTAGTAATAAATCGAAAACTGATAAAAATGAGTTTTGTTAGTCTCGATTACGGGCGTACAAAGGCCTTATTGCAATTGAAATTTTGGGAAAAGATAGACCTTTTGATTACCTTGGCTAAGTTGTTTTCGCAGCTTATGAAAACGATTAGTTGAAAAATATTAAAATACAAATTCTTTGTCTCTCACCCTGTATACCATGTATAATTGAAAATGATTATTGGGTTATTGGAAAGTGATTATTTTTATTAAACCTTATAACTCGCTAACTAAAACTCAGAATGGTTTGACAAAATTCATGGTTTTATGAGGTTATGAGGTCTATTTGTGATATAAATTGCAATTCATTTTATTAAGAAGATCCGGAGAAAAAGAAATGCATTATTAAATTAATGTACTTGAACGATACATAGGAACAAGGAACAATAGACTATCTTCAATTTTAAGTTACACCATAGACAAAACATGCGTCTCGTAAATCGAACATGTCGACTAATGAATAAGTATACTTATATATGTGTGTGTGGTGTATATTATATATAAAGCAATCTCATTAATAAATCGAAAATAATAAATGAAAAATTATTACAATATTGGTATGATATGAATAAATTTTATCATCAACTACAAATAAGAGTGAACCTTATTTTATTTTTATATTCTAACTTAGGAATATATTGAAAAATGTTATTAGCATTATTTGAAATTTGGTGAATTTTGTGAAGCCCGTTTTATCAATAAATAAAGAAATAGTTGAAATATAATATTAAAGCTTTTATTTTTATTTGATCAGAGTATCCAAAACTATACTTAATGCTGATCGAATAAACGATTTCGTTCAGCTATTCCAGCTTGATAATCTACATTTATAATTTCATTATCACCATGTATTTCCTCTATAGGTTGGAGTTCATTTTCAATGTCCTCAACAATGCTAAAAATGAAAATCATATATAAATCATTCTAATACTTCTCTAAAAAAATTAAAAAAATAATTTTAATATATTATACGTACCCATGTTTTATTCTAAAATCGTCCAAGATGGCACAACCATTTATAAAATCAGCCACTTTTTGAAGTGAATAGTTGAATTCCCTGGATCTGCTTATCGCTCTCCAAACATTGCTTAGTACTTTGGTCTGCTCTACTTTGCATCGTTTTTTTACATACTCTGATGTATAATGAAAAGCTGGAGATCCTTCAGGTGCATTCAATATTGGCGTCAATAATATTGGAGGAGTGTAACCACTGTCACCTATAAAGATTATAATAACAAATAAATTACATGAAAATGTTAAAAGAAAAAATATTTTGAAAATGAACAAGTATTATTGGACATGACAATAGACAAGATTTAAGTGCAGTCTTCTCTTACCTAGTATATAATATGGACGTACAATATCTAGATTTTCTTGAAGATGTTCCATGTACTCTCTTGCTTCAGAAAATTGCCACACGGAATGATCATTATTACTTCCAGGGCAAATGCGGTTATTGAAGATTGTGTAATCAGAATCTACAATCAGTATTTATTAATTTTATAACATTATATTAATGCATTATATGTGCAAATAAAATGTTTAAAAACTAAAAGCTTTTACAAATAATACTCACTATTTGTACATTTATTTAAGAATCATGGCGATAATTATAGAAGGCCTCTTCATTTTCTCTCCACCTTTTGAATTTAACGATGAATCCATCCACTATACCAATTATCCCAGGAATTCTAATATTTTTTCTGAAAACTTTAAATAAATTATTAATGATCAGATTGATTTAATACACAAATACCAATAAAAACGTTTTTACCGATTTTGAATATATTCTCTTTGCTCTTCACTGTTTGGAAATTATAATAACATGTCAGCCAAACTATTAATTACATTAACGACTCGAATGATGCATCTACTGGCAGTTGCTTGGCTTACCGGATGCTGAAAATCTTGACTAAAATCTTTCTGAAGAGCTCCCTCAGCCAAAAATCTTAGCGTAAAAAGTACTTGAATATACACAGGAATACAGGAATTCCTTTCTCCTAAAATCTGATTTTCCACTAAGGCAATGAGCCTAATCACTACCTCAGGAGTCATTCTGAAATAAAAATCATTAAAATTTATTAAAATCTTTTAAATATTGCATTTGCCAATTTATAAATAAAATACTTACCTGTAGTACTTTCTAAAGTATTCAGATGGCAAGGTAAATGGATCAGATATATCTCTTAAGTTTCTCCTTTCAAGCCGGACCTATTGGAATCTTTCATTTCTGCGATTACGTTCTTCTTCTTCATCATGAAAAACTTCAAGGAGAAACTCAACCATTGCTTGGGCAGCCATTGATTTTATTTCCTCAATAGTCGGTACCGGAGGTATTTTTCGGTACGGTATGGGTGGATCATATTTTCCTGTAGACTGTAGAGCGATAATTTGTTTTGTTGCGATACGGGAGGGATTTTTGTGGTATACGGTATTGGTGGATCATTCCCTGGAACGGTAGGGTGGTACGGAAATTTACTGGGTAGACGGGTGACGTGGGGAACCGAGGAAGACTGATGCCCCCTGCATTACGATCATCACCGGTTGTATGGCCTCTCCATGAACTCCTTGTTGACCGTAAATTTCACGAGATATTGCCGGTGGTTGAGTACGATTGGGTGGTTGAGACTGCTGAGGCTCTGGTCTTATTCTCCTTGTTGTTTCCTCCTCTCCCTTTCGCGGGGCTGGGGGAGATTTGGAACATGTTGGGCATGTTCGAGTATCGAAGCCACGTTTTCCACACTTGTAGCAAAAACGAGACTTCGACCGTGTACACTTAGAGTACTGGTGGCCTCTGCCTCCGCAATTCGAACACCTGTCTTCCCCGGTTTGGATCAGGAGGGGTGGCTTTCCAATTCGTAGACTCATAAGTAGTGGTATCAAGGTTTGAGTATGTGAATCACTATGAGTTTCGTTGGGTTTCAGGGTTTGTGTAGAGAGATGTGTGGGACGGGCTTATTAAGGCCGGACTTCTTGGTAGCGGATAATCCAAACGGAGGGATTTTGAGATCCACAGATACCTTGTGGGATTTCTCCCACGCGGCCCTCCCGCCCTGATGGACTCGCCTCCCTGGTCTGAGTTTGAGTATCCTTGACGAATGTGATCTCATTGCCTCGGTGAACTCGGATCTGTTCACCCTTTTTACCACTAACTACCTTAAGTATGGGAGGGGGGGGGGGATTTTCCAACTTACGGTGTCTACGAATTGGATTTAGGAAGGTGAGGAACTTAGGTTTGGGTATCAGATATGGGGGAATCCTTATAGGGGAGTGCTTCGGAGATTTAGTATCGCTTTGCCATTCTCTGAGTCTCTGCCTCTCGCGTGAGGTATGCTCCGAGAACAGTGCATGAAAGGCTAGTGAATCGTCACAGGGTGAGAAGGGACATAAGCTCTTTTTACCGACGGCTCGAGGTAAAGGGTTATATCTGCCGCTGATCGGGTTGTAGATGTATTTGTCCCGCGGCGATGCTGATCTTGGTGACGAAGGGCCGACGGTGGTATCGGAAGCTGGATCTTCCTCGAAATCTATGAGCCGTTGTCCTGGGCGTCTAGGTGGACTGTGGGGTCTTATTCCCCTGCCTCTTCCTCGGCCGAAGGTTGTAGAGTTTCGAGGTCTGCTATGTAACACACACAAAGTGTGGCGTTACAATATATATATATATATATATATATATATATATATATATATGTATATGCGAATCCAGACTTTTGATAGCATTTCATAGATAAGTATAGATACTATAGAAACACATAGATAACCATCAAACCTTTATAATTAGGCATAGATTGATAATCTATAACATAATTAGTTCAGAGACTTTTGAAAAACTTAATAATTATATGATAAAATCAAATTTATTGATTGATGGCATAGATAAAATTGTAGATGCATTCAAAACCATGAGATTCAAATGTATCATAAACTTTAATAGCATTTCTAAAAATATAGATAAATGCTATCAATGTTTAAAAGTATGTATACAACTTCAAATCAATAACTAAAAAAATAAATATAGTAAAATCACATTACATAAGCTATAGAAAGAAGTTCTGTACAAATGGGATGCATGGCACCTGCACGGTAAACAGCGGAATATATCTGGCAAACAGTTTCAGATCACCAAGATAAATATATGGCACTCGATGTCGATTTTGACGCATAATATGGCTCAAGCTAATCTGTAGAAAATGTAGTTGCACGAACAACGTGAAAACAATAGTTACAGTAGTCTGTGACAAACCGTTGAAGAATATGCAACGCCTAATTCAAGTATACTGATTAAAACATTTTTTAATGTAAAACCATAAAATTAGTCAACGTAATAATAGCTTACGTTCTTGTGACAACGAGACCACAGAAAAAGTATACGGTGCTAAATAAAAATTACTCGTTTGGCCTGAATGGAAACTACAAAAGTTTCACATTAAAAAACCAACAACGGCCTGTTCTTTGTAAGATGGTGACTTATAATCGTAAGTATATTAGTATTTTGCTTCCTTCTCTATTTTTTACATTGAATGAATAATTTATTTATAAGAATAATAAGGAGTCTGCGAAATGCAAATCATATAAATAAGTAGTTAAGGGTTAGCAATTCCATTATATCATTAACTGTCATAAAACTTCGCACACTTTGAGTTATTATGGAAAATTCAGCCTTATTAAGGAACATTTTATTTTGGGACTAGCCAGAAAGTTTTAATTTACATCATTGCGTTTTTTACGACTAATTTTGTAATTAATAGGTACGGGCATTTACAGGTTTTTCCTACAATAACCTTGATTATATTTACCATTAAAATTTTTAATGTTCCTCTGGCACTCGGTTCCACAGTTTTCATGAGGTATGGCTTTTTCAACCTTCTTTTCTCCGGCACTTGGTCAACGGGATTATTATCTCAAAATTGACATTCGATATTAAGGTTCACGCGTCATATGGCACTAGCTTATGGGCAGAAAATGTTGTGACACGAACAACGTGAAAACAATCGTTAGAGTAGTCAGTGACCAACTGTTGAAGAGTTTTCAAGGCCAAATAAAAGTATACTGATTACAACATTTTTAAGAGTAAAATAATAAAATTTATCAACATTATCATGGCCTACGTTCTAGTGAATAGGAGTCCACAGAAAAAGTATACAGTGCTAAATAAAAATTACTTGGTTAGCGTGAATGAAAGATACAAGAGTTTCACACTGAAAGACCGAGAATGGCCTGTTCTTTGTAAAGTGGTGACTTATAATCGTAAATATATTACTATTTTTTACATTAATTACATAATTTATTAGTATGAACAATGGCAAAACCACATAATTCAAATCCTATTAGTAATTAGGTAAAAATTATCAATTTGATTGTATCATCAACTGTAAAATAATCCGCACACTTTAAATTATTATGGAAAGTTCAGCCTTATTTTGAAACAATTAATTAATGGTTTTGGCAAGCATGGCGTTCGTATAAATTTGTTAATTATTTAAAATTGATATATTTGTTAGACTAGCATGACCCAATGCGAAGACACACCCAATATTTTGTAAAGTCAAATTGAAGATTATCGGCTTTAAAAGGAAATTGCATATTTGTATAAGTTGCAGATAATGTTAATGATTATTGGTTTTGGCAATCATCGCTTTGGTAACTATTTGTTAATTATTTACGATGGATTTAGTTATTTGACTAGCATGACCGAATGCGTAGATATGCCTAAGATTTCGTCAAATCAGATTGAAGATTGTCGGGTTTAAAACAAAATAGCATATTATCATAAATTGCAATTGAAGTTAATGATTAATGTTTTCGGCAATCATCGCTTTGGTAACTATTTGTTAATTATTTACGATAGATATAGTTATTATACTAGCATAACCGAATGCCAAGATACGCCCAAAATTTTGTCAAGTCTAATTGAAGATTTCCAGTTTTACAACGAAATATCATATTTTCATTAGTTGCAGCCAAAGCCGTTCATTAAAGATTTTGGCAAGCATCGCAATCGTAAATATGTTGATTATTTACTATGGGTATAGGTATTGGGATAGTATGACCAAATACCAATATATGCCTAACATTTCGTGAAATCAAATTGATGATGGTAGGGTTTAAATGGAAATTTCATATTTTCATAAGTTGCAGCTAAAGTTAATGATAAATGGTTTTGGCAATCATCGCTTTGGTAACTATTTGTTAATTATTTACGATGGATGTAGGAATTAGACTAGCATGACCGAATCTGTAGATATGCCTAAGATTTCGTCAAATCAGATTGAAGATTGTCGGGTTTAAAACAAAAAAGCATATTCTCATAAATTGCAAATGAAGTTAATGATTAATGTTTTCGGCAATCATCGCTTCGGTAACTATTTGTTAATTATTTATGATAGATATAGTTATAAGAGTAGAATATCCGAATGCCAAGATACGCCCAAAACTTCGTAAAATCGAACTGAAGAATGTTAGTTTTAAACGAAATTTCATATTTTCATAAGATGCAGCTAAAGTTAATAATTAATGGTTTCGGCAATCATCGCTCTAGTAAATATTTGTTAATTATTTACGTTAGATATAGTTATTATACTAATATAACCGAATGCCAAGATACGCCCAAAATTTTGTCAAGTCTAATTGAAGATTGCCAGATTTACAACGAATTATCATATTTTCATTAGTTGCAGCCAAAGCCGTTCATTAAAGATTTTGGCAAGCATCGCAATCGTAAATATATTGATTATTTACTATGGGTATAGGTATTGGGATAGTATGACCAAATACCAATATATGCCTAACATTTCGTGAAATCAAATTGATGATGGTAGGGTTTAAATGGAAATTTCATATTTTCATAAGTTGCAGCTAAAGTTAATGATAAATGGTTTTGGCAAGCATCGCGTTGGTAAATATTTGTTTATTATTTATGTAGGATATATGTGTTCAGCTATCATGACCAAATGCCAAGATACGCCCAAAATTTCGTCAAATCGAACTGAAGTATGTCAGTTTTAAACGAAATTTCATGTTTTCATAAGTTGCAGCTAATGTTAATAATTAATAGTTTCGGCAATCATCGCTTTGGTAACTATCTGTTAATTATATACGAAAGATATAGTTATTATACTAGCATAACCGAATGCCAAGATACGCCTAAAATTTCGTGAAATGAAACTGAAGGAAGTCAGTTTTACAATGAAATGTCATATTTTCATTGGTTGCAGCTAAAGCCGTTGATTAAAGATTTTGGCAAGCATCGCGATCGTTAATATGTTGATTATTTACTATGGGTATAGGTATTGGGATAGTATGACCAAATGCCAATATATGCCTAACATTTCGTGAAATCAAATAGATGATGGTAGGGTTTAAATGGAAATTGCATATTTTTATAAGTTGCAGATAATCTTAATGATTATTGGTTTTGGATAGCATCGCTTTGGTAAATACTGGTTGATTATTTATGTAGGATATATGTGTTCAGCTATCATGACCAAATGCCATGATGCGCCCAAAATTTCGTGAAATCAAACTAAAGAAAGTTAGTTTTAAAACGAAATTTCAAATTTTCATACGTTGCAGCTAAAGTTAATGATTAATGGTTTTGGCAACCATCGCGTTCGTATATATTTGTTAATTATTTACGATAGATATAGTTATTAGACTAGCATAACCGAATGCCAAGATACGCCGAAAATTTCGTGAAATCGAACTGAAGGATGTCAGTTTTAATACAAAATTTCATATTTTCATTAGTTTCAGCTAAAGCCGTTGATTAAAGATTTTGGCAAGCATCGCGATCGTTAATATGTTGATAATTTAATATTGGTATATGTATTGGGATAGTATGACCAAATGCCAATATACGCCTAACATTTCGTGAAATCAAATAGATGATGGTAGCGTTTAAATGGAAATTGCATATTTTTATAAGTTGCAGATAATCTTAATGGTTATTGGTTTTGGCTAGCATCGCGTTGGTAAATACTTGTTGATTATTTATGTAGGATATATGTGTTTAGCTATCGTGACCGAATGCCAAGATATGCCCAAAATTTCGTGAAATCAAACTAAAGAAAATCAGTTTTAAAACGAAATTTCAAATTTTCATACGTTGCAGCTAAAGTTTATAATTAATGGTTTCGGCTATCATCGCTTTGGTAACTATTTGTTAATTATTTACGATAGATATAGTTATTAGACTAGCATAACCGAATGCCAAGATACTATAATAATGTCAGTTTTAAAACGAAATTTCATATTTTCATAAGTTGCAGCTAAATATAATGATTAATGGTTTTGGCCAGCATGGCGTTGGTAAATATTTGTAAATTATTTACGATGGATATAGTTATTAGAGTAGCATGGCCGAATGCCAAGTTACGCCCAAAATTTCGTGAAATCAAATTAAAGAAAGTCAGTTTTAAACGAAATTCCATAGTTTCATACGTTGCAGCTAAACTTTATAATTAATGGTTTCGGCAATCATCGCTTTGGTAACTATTTGTTAATTATTTACGATAGATATAGTTATTAGACTAGCATAACCGAATGCCAAGATACGCCCAAAATTTCGTGAAATCGAACTAAATGATGTCAGTTTTAATACAAAATTTCATATTTTCATAAGTTGCAGCAAAAGTTAATAATTAATGGTTTCGGCAATCATCGCTCTGGTAAATATTTGTTAATTATTTACGTTAGATATAGTTATTATACTAGCATAACCGAATGCCAAGATACGCCCAAAATTTCGTGAAATCGAACTGAATGATGTCAGTTTTAATACAAAATTTCATATATTCATTAGTTGCAGCTAAAGACGTTGATTAAAGATTTTGGCAAGCATCGCGATCGTAAATATGTGGATTACTTAAGATGGGTATAGGTATTGGGATACCATGACCAAATGCCAATATACGCCTAACATTTCGTGAAATCAAATTAATGATGTTCAGGTATAAAAGGAAATTGCATATTTTTATAAGTTGCAGATAATGTTAAAGATTTCTGGTTTTGGCAAGCATCGCGTAGGTAAATGTTTGTTGATTATTTATGAAGGATATATAAGTTCAGCTATCATGACCGAATGCCAAGATAAGCCAAAAATTTTGTGAAGGCAATCTAAAAAAAGTCAGTTTTAAACCGAAATTTCAAATTTTCATACGTTGCAGCTAAAGTTAATGATTAATGGTTTTGGCAAGCAACGCGTTCGTATATATTTGTTAATCATTTAAAATTGATATATTTGTTAGACTAGCAATACCCGATGCCAAGATACGCCCAAAATTTCGTGAAATCGAACTGAAGAAAGTCAGTTTTACAACGAAATGTCATATTTTCATTAGTTGCAGCTAAAGCCGTTGATTAAAAATTTTGGCAAGCATCGCGATCGTTAATATGTTGATAATTTAATATTGGTATATGTATTGGGATAGTATGACCAAATGCCAATATACGCCTAACATTTCGTGAAATCAAATAGATGATGGTAGGGTTTAAATGGAAATTGCATATTTTTATAAGTTGCAGATAATCTTAATGGTTATTGGTTTTGGCCAGCATGGCGTTGGTAAATATTTGTAAATTATTTACGATGGATATAGTTATTAGAGTAGCATGGCCGAATGCCAAGATATGCCCAAAATTTCGTGAAATCAAATTAAAGAAAGTCAGTTTTAAACGAAATTCCATAGTTTTATACGTTGCAGCTAAACTTTATAATTAATGGTTTCGGCAGTCATCGCTTTGGTAACTATTTGTTAATTATTTACGATAGATATAGTTATTAGACTAGCATAACCGAATGCCAAGATACTATAATAATGTCAGTTTTAAAACGAAATTTCATATTTTCATACGTTGCAGCTAAATATAATGATTAATGGTTTTGGCCAGCATGGCGTTGGTAAATATTTGTAAATTATTTACGATGGATATAGTTATTAGAGTAGCATGGCCGAATGCCAAGTTACGCCCAAAATTTCGTGAAATCAAATTAAAGAAAGTCAGTTTTAAACGAAATTCCATAGTTTCATACGTTGCAGCTAAACTTTATAATTAATGGTTTCGGCAATCATCGCTTTGGTAACTATTTGTTAATTATTTACGATAGATATAGTTATTAGACTAGCATAACCGAATGCCAAGATACGCCCAAAATTTCGTGAAATCGAACTAAATGATGTCAGTTTTAATACAAAATTTCATATTTTCATTAGTTGCAGCTAAAGACGTTGATTAAAGATTTTGGCAAGCATCACGATCGTAAATATGTTGATTATTTACTATGGGTATAGGTATTGGAATAGCATGACCAAATGCCAATATGCGCCTAACATTTCGTGAAATCAAATTGATGATGGTAGGGTTGAAATGGAAATTGCATATTTTTATAAGTTGCAGATAATGTTATAGATTATTGGTTTTGGCAAGCATCGCGTAGGTAAGTGTTTGTTGATTATTTATGAAGGATATATAAGTTCAGCTATCATGACTGAACGCCAAGATAAGCCCAAAATTTCGTGAAGGCAAACTAAAAAAAGTCAGTTTTAAAACGAAATTTCAAATTTTCATACGTTGCAGCTAAAGTTAATGATTAATGGTTTTGGCAAGCATCGCGTTCGTATATATTTGTTAATCATTTAAAATTGATATATTTGTTAGACTAGCAATACCCAATGCCAAGATACGCCCAAAATTTCGAGAAATCGAACTGAAGAAATTCAGTTTTATAACGAAATGTCATATTTTCATTAGTTGCAGCTAAAGTCGTTGATTAAAGGTTTTGGCAAGCATCGCGATGGTAAATATATGTTCTTTATTTACGATGGGTTTAGGTCTTGGGCTAGCATGACCAAATGCCAAGATACGCCCAAAATTTCGTAAAATCAAACTGAAAAAATTCAGTTTTATAACGAAATGTCATATTTTCATTAGTATTTACGATGGATATAGTTAATAGACTAGCATGACCGAATGCCAAGATACGCCTAAAATTTCGTGAAATCAAACTCAAGAAATTCAGTTTTAAAATAAAATTTCATATTTTCATAAGTTGCAGCTTAATTTAATGATTAATGGTTTTGGCAAGCATCGCGTTCGTATATAGTTGTTAATTATTTTCGCGTAGGTATATATTTGGCGATTATTCACGATGGGTATAGGTATTAGACTAGCATCACGGAATGCCAGGAAAAGCCCAATATTTCGTGAAATTGAATTCAAGATAGTCGGTTTTAAAACGATTTCCGAATGCTGAAATACACCCACGATCCCCTAACCAGTGTCTGTTAGATGTGAGATTCAAGCTTTTTCCGAATGTTATTATGTTTGTTCTCATTGGCTTTTTTTAAATTTCATGATTCCTTTTTCTTTTTAGACTGATAGATCTGGCTAGCTTAACTCAATGCCATGGCACGCCTACAATTTGTTATTCTACTGGGATTCGAGTTCACGCTTATATCGAATGCCATTTGTCGGGTTGTAAAAGATAATGTCGTAGTTACAATATTTTAGGAATAATTATATTCGATTTATGTTATTTAACTTAATGCATATGTAAAAATTGTTTATTGAAAATATTGATTGCTTTGGAGTTATCAAATGCTGCATTCAAAATTGCATTTTAAATCACGATCTATATCCTGGCACTCGATTTCGCACATGCAATCAATTTTGAATGCACGCATTCAATATTGATAGCATTTTCTTGTAGACTTTTGATTACTGCATTCAAAAGTCTAAGATGCAATCAAAAGTCTGGTATTGTATAAATTATGCAATCAAAAGTCTGGATTCGCATATATATATATATATATATATATATATATATATATATATATATATATATATATATATATATATATATATATATATATATATATATATATATATCCTCTCTTAAAAAAGTCATGAGTGAATGTTGTGAAACCAGTTAATGTCGTGTTTGATCGCCTGGTTTAAGAATAGAGGAACGCGAATCAGAATCTAAGCTGGATTCAAAACGCTGAATCTAAATTCTAAATTTGATTTTATAATAAATATCCTCTCTTAAAAAAGTCATGAGTGAATGTTGTGAAGCCAGTTAATGTCGTGTTTGATCGCCTGGTTTAAGAATTGAGGAACGCGAATCAGAATCTAAGCTGGATTCAAAACGCTGAATCTAAATTCTAAATTTGATTTTATAATAAATATAAATAAAATAATTAAAGAGTATTTAAGAGTTACATTAATTTTAATATTAATTATAAAGACTATTTAATAAGTAAATAATTGTCAAAAACGTTTGTATGGGGACTTCTGGACAAATTCCAGTGTTCCATGATGACCATGATTCTCTTAAAAAAGTGATATCCTTTGTGTTATGAAGCATTTAATGCTCTGTTTGATAGCCTGGTTTAAGAATTTAGGAACGCAAATAAGAAATACGATTTTCAGATTGAGCCCTCTCTTAAAAAACTGACCTCTGAATCTCGAAACTTATACATTGTAATCTCCGTTGTTTTGAATATAGCCTTATGTTTTTGAGGTTTAAGATACGACGAATAAAACTAAGCGCGCGAAGCGCGATGGATTTTGCTAGTATATATATATATACAGTGAGGGTATATTCCAAAACTTCGCCGGTAAGTAAGTTTGACAACATCGCAATTTCAGTAACTGAGACTTGACATCATAAATCTTATAGCTGGTAACTCCGCATGGCGTACAACGCCTGTGTGTCAGCGCGGCCTTTGTAGGCACTAGCTCCGCTCTGTAAAGTCCGAAGCTATTGCTCTCTCTCTCTCTCTCTCTCTCTGTCTCCCTCTCTCTCTCCCTCTCCCTTTCCCTACGTACTTAGGAGTTAAGCATCACGCCAGCGTTTTACAGTTACACGTGAACACCTGCTCCGAAATGTAAATTTAATTTTACTACGCATTACTCTGTGTATTAGGTCAGTGATTACTACAATAATCAAATTTGGTGAGAAACAATTTTAAATATAAAGCGTACTTAAATTTCATCGATGTGAATAATTATGTAAAGAAAAGCAACATATTACCTATCCCATTCTTACTTATTGAAAATGAAGTCGGCATAGTGTTCGTCGGCAAAAGTCAAAACGACAAGGTACAGTAAATTGTTCATATATGATAAATGCCTTTAGACATTCATAATCTATTGAATGAAAAAATCAATGTACACTTACTTGATCATTACTGGAACTTGTATAATAATTTCAGTTTTTAACAATGTTACTAGAGTATTTATCGAGGTGATGGAATAAGACCCCCTTTGTTTTTGCGTGTCGTTAAATAAATTCAACTAGACGCCGTTCTGTTAGTACTGATGTTGTTTATTGAATGTAACAGATTATAAATGAGGATGAATAAGAGCTAGTGAACAACTATTTTAACTTTGTTAATACAGAGATGTCGGTGACGCGAATGAAAATTATGTGAGACTAACAGATCCGAAACACGCCAGTACAATTATCGGCTCGGTACTCGTTTGGATCTTTCTCGCTTAGTTGCACGAGTAGTTCTGATTTCTGCTGTGTCTCTCAGGAATCAAGTTAACTTGGGAGAACAGCACCTCCCTCTGGTGGAGGGTATTTTTCTCTCCTTCTACCAAAAAATTGGCGTGGCCAATTTTTGTAAGGAGATATTCTATTGGTTGAACTCCCCTCCCGTCGGTCAAGGCGAAGCCTCCAGCGAGGGTCAGGTTTATGGCCCTAGCGGCGGACAAGCCCAAATGGGTCTGGCGCTGAGCACGAGAGCCCTACCGGGGAAGGGATTATCGACCCTCGATCGGCACCTAATGTTTTTTACCTGCGCGAGGACGCGACCGGAGGATAATTATTCTTTATTATGCCGAGACGGGCTCCGGGTTTTCCCCATTCTTTTACAGTTATTGGTCTGAGACGACGGCGGAATTTTCCAATTCTTTTATATTTATTGGTCCGCGCCGACGGCGGGGTTTTCCAATCCCTGAGAGCTAAATTTGGACATGCTCGCCCTAATGAATGCAGCGTAAAACTATATGATTTTAAACACCCTTGTTATTGTAATTATTAAGCATGCGTATGTACACATTTATCGTACTTCATTTATATAGAGTCATTCGAAGGAACCGTGTAGGTGATATTCAACTGGAAGCATTGGTTGCTTACATGGAACAACATCCGTTATTTGCAAGAGGGCAAATTCCTAAACTAGGATCACAAGGAAATGAGAAATTTAAAAGTATGTGGTCAACATTAACTACTAAATTAAATTCGATTGGCCCCTGTGAGAAAAATGATGCAGGATGGAAAACGGTAATTGTTATGTATTTAAAAAAAAATTGACAATTACTTCTGTAAAAAAATTGTTGATAATATGTTCATACTTTTTAGATTTGGAAAAATATGAGGTTGAGCGCTAAGTCAAAAAGTGCTGCATTTTTAACAGCCTTCAATAAAACAGGAGATCAGGATCCTGATACAAATTTGAATGAATTGGATGAACGCATTTCTCACATTTTTGGAAAATATGGTACAGCTGTCAGCATTGTTAAAGAATTAGGATTTCCCAGGCGACAAAAATCTGAATCTGACAGTAATTTTTTAATTTATTATTTTTTTATCATCATTTCCAAAAATTACTGTATTTTTAATATTGTATCAATATATTTTAGATTCAACTGTGTGTTTCAATACGCCAGAGCTTCTAACAATGTAATTGCAAGGATTAATAAACAAAATCCTACGTATGATGGATGATATACTAATCCACTTTCACAATAATTTAAGTAATCTTTGTCAAGACAGCAATGATGATTGGTAAGTTATATCCTTTTGTCTTTAAACGAACCACTTTTTAACAAAAAAAAATAAAAATCTTATAAATAATTATGAAGTACCGATAGTTGATTAAAAATTTTTACTGATAATTATAGTAATAAGAATATAATTTGAATAAACAGCGAAAAGTTTGCCTTCCATTATGTCGGTTATCTATAATTTTACGGATTTTGATCTTAATATTTAAGTATCTCTCTGAATGACATTTAAAATTAAAAATCGAGCCCTCTCCATCATTATAATTATTTAATGTTGCACAAAAAGTTGTTGGCGATTTTTTGCGACTAACATCAGCGACCATTCTCATGTGACTTCGCAAATTCATAAAAACAGCTTATTGTTTTCATCATATTCCGCGCCGACCGGACCGGAAGTTATTGTTAGTTTACTTATCAATTTAGATGCTGATGAATATTATTGGTTATTAATAAGCAAATAAATTTTGATTAACATTAATTTGGATTAGCAGTACATATATTTTTCTAATAATATTCAGTATTTATTGTAAATGATTTTTAACCGGAGATCAAGTATTTTACGAGGGAAATATGCACGCGCCTGTTGTCAGTCTCGATTCTGACAGCGACGCGTGCACATCTTCTGTGTCAGATCTCTTGTTCGATCTTTGCTAATTTTGCGAATAAGCATGTCACAATTAACCAAGTAAGTTTTTTTTAACTAATATTTCATTCCCTTTCTCATTGCTCTTTCAAATCCGTATGATGGTATATGTCGCTATTAATCTCGATTCCACGTGTTAATTTATTACTTTTTTTTATATTGTTTATTCGCTGTTTGAGTTGTATTGAAAATCAAAATTGAAACTTTAATTTTTCATATTTTATTTTTTAATTTGTGGCGACAGAATTGTGCAATTTCCCCCCCTCGTTGCCACGAATTCAATTTATTTAGTATTTTCAGGAGGAAGTCCACCTTGAAGCCAACAAACAGACAAATGGAAATTTTAATCGATTTTATGGAGCGGCACGTAAAACTCGCCCAAGATGAGGCGAAGGATGCTGACGATCTTTGACAAGTACTTGTGGTGCTTTTGAACTCAGCCACAACCACTCAGGAACAACGAAGAATGAAAAGGCTTAGAAAAAAGTAAGAAACTTGTTCCAATAAGATAATAAGGAAACTTATATATATATATATATATATATATATATATATATATATATATATATATACACACACATAACATATTTTTTATAGACCTGGGCTGATTTGGTAGCTTCAGCACGACAGGGTCTGACTTTCAGTTTGACTGGTATAAGGATACACCAATTTCATCCAATCACGAGAGACTGCTATATCTTGTTGGTGGAAACGGACCAAGACAGAGGATTGTTAAGTCACCAACCCCTCGGCAAGCACAGGGTTCAAAGGTTGGGGCTCCGTAGGCTTCAGTTCGACAAACTTTAGTTCCGCAGGCTTCGGTTACACATACTTTCACTCCGCAGGCTCCGGTTTTGCAGGCACCAGCAAAAAGATTAAGGCAATACCATGAGATTGATTTGACAAGTGAGCCTTCAACAAGCAGTGGCATCCGAAGATCAGCACCAGGTTCTCTGAACAGTAGTGTTCTATCAGCATCAAGTGAGCCATCTACGAATACAGGTATTCGAGCATCAGATGCAGCATCGGCTTCAGCAGTAACTGGTAAAGTATAAATTTTATTCACAGTATTATAATACCCTGACCATTTATTTACATACATAACCTTATTTATAATTCTTAGCTGACAAAACTAGCAGATTTATCAAATCATTTGAAGAGAAAGGGGCTGAACATGTTGAAACCTTGGCTAATGAATTCATCAGTTGTTTTGAAAAACAAAATGTAGTTTTACAAAATTCTTTTAAATTGCAAAGCGATACTACTTTGAAAAAATTTCCAAGCATCATTGCAGAATAGTTTGCAAGGGTTCTGCAAGGCCAAAATAATTGTTCTGAAGTCCAAACAGATGTTTTGCCATCTCAGGATTATGACTTCGAAGCTGAAGCTGCTGCTTTTCAGGCTGATGATGGAACTCAAGCTATCAATATTGATTCACAAGATCAAGACCATGAATATGTAGAAGGTGTTAAGGAGAAAGAAGAAGCACAAAGTGAAGTTAAGAATGAGGAAACTGACAACGATGATTGTAGGGAAACTGGCACAGTTGAAAACCTTTTCTGTGATGGAACGGGCCAAGCAATACCGAGTCGAGGCCGTAGATAAAGTTCGAGACTCGATGTGGGAAGAGGCGAGAATGCACTCGAGGAAGCAAAGATTAAACTTACAATCACCCCGCACTATCGGTTGAGATAGTGACAGAGGGAAGCTGCTCGTGTGCACCGGGAGTGGTGGAGGGAGATCTACTCTACGAGCTCCGCACACTTAGGATATCCACGCAGCTTCGGATCAGTACGTGAGGATCCACTTTCTCACCACCAATCCGTACTCGAAAGATATCCACTTGAGAACAGGGAACTACCTTCCTGATCCCAAGGGATATTCGAGAGGTGAGGGGTAAACAAAACAATAATAACAATTAATTGAATAAACTACAAATATATATTGTTTTAACGATACAAATCTGGCCTTATACTAAATGGAAAGGGGGAGGGTTCCCCTAGTACCGTTCGAGAGCACAATGCTTATTTACATACTGAGTACTAAGGAGACAGAGCACTTGGATAGGACGACAATTCTCCTTATGCTCTCCGCGCTAGGGCCAGATGGTGAGTGATCGCTGCTGGCTGCGGGTCTCCTTTTATATCCATGGCCGTCCCTCTCTCCAATACTTTATGCGAGCACGCCCTCTACCTGCGCTTAGGTAGGTTATTACATGTGCATACTATCGCTCACTTAGTCGGTAACTTATCTCTTACTTATCGGCAAGTTATCCGTTGGTGGTCTCTTACCTACCACGTGGGGCCGCCGTCTCAATAAGGAGGTATACGCTTGGTCTTTGTCCACTATGCAAGGATAACTTATCAATTCCTGTGCAATTTTTAAACTGTATCCACATTTTTTGTGAAAACTGCATCATGGACTGGCTGCGACATGTGAAATCGTGCCCATTACGTCGTGCAAGAGTAATTTGTGATCCTATGCTTTGGGACGATTATCCTTATACATTTAATAGATTATATTGATCAATCTAAAGTAAAAGTTATCCACAAATTGTAAACACTTTAGGTTGCAATTAATAGTGGACATTTACACTCATACTCACCCTCTCACTCACTTACTATGTACACACATTCATAAGATAATGTTTTAAAGGGTAGATTTTAAACGAGACTATAATTGTTTGTGGGTTAGTAAGAGTGAGTATGTGTATAAGTAAACACTATAAAATCTAATTTTTAGTAATTAATAAGTCTACGTTTAATAAGCTAGTATAAGCTAGAGCTTTGTATAAGCTAGTTTTATATTTTTGTATTACACAATAAAAATTGAAATAAATTAAAAATGCTGTAATTATTTAAATTTAATACTCTTCTTCTTCGCGTAAATGGCCGTGGGTTGCTGTCGTTGGACTGCAAGCCGATGCGCCACTAAATTGAATACAAGTATGTATATTAACCTAACTAAAAACATCGTTTGGTGGCGCATGCGCTTCACCAGTCGCATACGACTTGTCAATGTGTCGTATTTGCCCTGCGTCGCATTGTGTCGCGTACAACGCGCTTACTGAATAAGGCCCCCGCTGTGCATCGTTATAGCTTTAACTTCTACCCTTGTGAGAGGCTAATTTGCAGTTGTCTTTGTAAGTGTTTGAGTATGAGCCAGCAATATACTTGGATTAACTTTAACGCATCTGACTAATACATTTGCTTCTTCTATATGTACGGGAAACAACCCAACCCATCCATCAGATAAAAAGTATGTTTAGATTTAACTAGTCGCACTCTTACTTCAACACCGTTCAATAATAGTTTTTCTTGGTTAAACACGTCGCAATGAAGCTGGCTTATTAAGTCAACTATCTTTGTTGCTGATAATAATTTTTAACATTCTACAAGCACTGTATTATTATCTACGCTGTTCGTCTGTCAATCTTTGTCGTCACACCACAAGACATTCGTCAAGTGTGAAATTTAGCAGCAGGTCCATAGTTTAACAAGATTTCGATGTATGCTCTGTAGGAGTATGCATTACGATGGTGATACTGATTTTTGATTGAAAAACACATCCACTTGATTAAACATCGAGTACATAAAGGATTTGATCTAAAAGTAGCAAGTTGAGTGTCAGCTACATCAGCTTCATCCATACGACTTTTTAATTTTACACGGAGAGTGAGCATCGTGTGAGCAAGATCGATATATTCTTGACTGTTTCCTGGCAGTACGAATTCTATAGGTGAGTCATTCGTTAACAATGAGGTTTATACGTCATCCAGTGCGATCCTTCGATAGTAGTTTGTGTAAAACGAATTTCGAACAAAAGCAGCTCAGATTTTAGACACTCACAGGAATCGGTACGCAAGAACGCTATCTTTAACTGTCAAAAATATCTCTAGTTGTTCTTTTTTTCTTTTTTGGTTGTTTTTTCTTCCCTTTCCTGACACTGTTTAATTTACCACTTCTAGTTTTTGTACGTTTGTTTACAATACCTTTTTTCGTCTTTTTCTTGATCTTTCTAAGTGTCACGATATAACCAGAACCACCAAGCAATTGCAACTGAAATGGGTGCCCGCGACATGCCCGCTTATATCCAGTTTTCTCCATCAGCTTATCCAATTTCTCTTCAGCGTTTTTCTTGAGACTTTCGCCAGATTCTCTAAGCCGGTTGCGGAACGACTCCTTAATAGGGTAGGTTTGCCATTATTACGTCAGATACGATGTTCATTCCTGATCGCGGCGCCTCCTTTCCAAGAGCTTTGGCACCACGCGTCAAGAGTGGAAGTACCCGTCAAAATATAGCAGCCAAAAATTAACCAATACCTTCGTGGCCTCTTTGATACTGACAATTACTTTCTATTTATTTATGCGCAATCAATTGGCGAGGCATTTGGCCCCAGTCGCTGATCCGGTCGTAGATTTTGCGATCTTCTCGCGACGCGAATACGCGCAACGCGGACGACGAATTTCTCATTGAATAAACGCCTTTTTAGTAGAATCGGTAGTGTCTTCATTTGATTGTCGTCCTGATCCCTCTTCCTATTCAAACCGCTGAATACCGCCGCCTCCGTGGGTACTATCCAGAGGTGTAAGGCACACTGAGCACCAGGGCATTGTCGCAGGTAAGCGACCACACGAGCGAGATCAGCATCTCGCCGAAGCAAAGTGCAGGAGCACTTTACATTTGTACGGTGGCCATAGGCATCTATTCGCCTAGAAAGAGCCCCGTTACAATATATATATATATATATATATATATAATTTAATTTTATGTAATTATTTTTTAGTTTCATCGCCAAAACCTCCTTCACCGGTTATGAAAACTGATAAAGAGCAACAAGCACAACAAGAACCACAGCAACAATCAGAGAAACAACCACAGCAATAGAAGCCCAAGGAGCCTCGCTCTATCAAAGAGCTGCCTCCTATCCCTAAACTTTTGATAAAAACAAAGCGAGGTAAATTTATTTTGTTTGTACACATTAATAAATTACAAGTATTTTCATTTTTAATAATATTGATTTTTTTCAGAGCACAGTGAATTGTTTATTTCGAGTCCTGTGATTGTCGATATATCGGAATCTCTGAAGCAATTTGGACCTATAACACCACAGATTCTTCCCGAAAAAATTGTAAGTTTGTTATAACATTAATTTGACAATGAAATTCATACTAATAATTTTTAATTTTTTTGTTTTAGACACGAAAAAAAAGATCTCCTTGCAACAATACAGGGATCTAGTTAATAATAAGCCTAAAATAACTAGTAATAAGAAATTTTCACCTAAATATAAAATTTTGTACATTTTTTTTTTGCTGACTGTGTAAATAGTAATTTTAGCTGAAAAATGTATTTTTTGTAAAATGTGTGTAGAAGAAAATAAATAAAATTTTTTTAGTACTAAATAAATATACACATTTAGTAATACAATTTTATTTCCAATAAATACATTCACATTCCCGATTCTCTACCTCATCCTTAGTGTAAGTACCACTTAAATAATTTTGAAGCCATGTTCTTATCGCAAGAACATTATACACTGCGCACCATGGTTTCCGTCTGATGCATAAATCATGGTTGAAACACGTGTACTGATTATTATATTTTATATTTTCTAAGGATGAATATCCTAAATCCTCAATGTTGCAAATTGATCTGCAAGAATAAAAAAATAATGGAATGAGTATGAAATGTAAATGATAAAAGTATGAAGTGAGTATGAATGAGTATGAATAAGTATGAAATGAGTATGAAGTGAGTACGAAGTGAGTATGAAGTGAGTATGAAGATTGTATGAAAAAGTACTAAAAAGAAAGTATTAATAAAATAGCATGAAAAAGAACTTACACATTAGGCAGCAGATTCTTTAGACACTGCATTTTTTAATCTTCCTTAACAAATAATTTCTCAACGCCTTGTGAACATATTTGAAAAATACGTTGAAGTCAATGATATGGAAAATCTCCAGAGTTATAAGCTATTCCATGATGAGTTTTCTTGATCCATTGGGTCATTACTTTTTCTCCTCCCATGGTAATGGAGATTTAAAAAGGTAAGCAGTCGGTAACCCAGTTTTCTTCAAGTTTAGAAAACTCACTTCTTTAATAATAAAATAATCTTCAGCAATTCTCTGAAATCCTTGTATATCGCATATATATATATATATATATATATATATATATATATATATATATATGCGTTTTCGTCTTTGCATTTCAATAAATAATTTTTAAATAACAAATCATACAAAATTTATCATCAAAATTTATCCTCTCTCTTTACGAGGAAAAGAATCTTCCTCGGCATTGGTTCCAATATAAATTTCCCCCACCAGTTTTACAAGATTTTTAACCTTCAAATGGGACGCAGTTCCCTTGGAAGAGCATAATTCACTCATCTGCGAAAAGCAATCACAAAGTTTGAGAGTGAAAATGGCTTCGATGGAGTTTTACGAACGTTTTGTGGCGTTGATTCGTGATACATTACAAAGTGAAGAGCATCTAACTAATAATGAAATTCATTATTGACTAGATAAGTGCAATAATACGAATCAAGAACTCATCGAAAAAAATAAAAGTGATCTTACAGTAGGTCAGAAACAAAAATTCCAAACTTGCATGACACATTTGTCCTGCATGCAAGTTGAGTTCGAGCAAAGACTGAACTGTGGAGGAGGAATTATCGAAGAAGCTAAGGTTGAGTGGCGCGATGTTGACTCTGCTTTTGATAATCGAATTCGAACGGGAGTCATAGTAAACTTAAAATATATTGATATTGCAAGTTTTTTAAATGATGCTTACAATCTGTTTAGTAAAAAAGTTGCAGCATGTTTAAATGCGTTCAATGCACTAAAAGTGAACTCGGATATCATAGCAAAATTTTCAATTCAAAAAAGCAATGAAGAAACCACTGATATTAAATACTTTACAAGTAAAAGTTCTACGATATATTTATCAACTAACTTGGAAGATTGGTTTAAAACTAATATACGAGATCACATCATGACACAACCGGAAGAATTTGAGGAAAAAGATTCTGGATGGACTCAAAAAAGTATTATAAGTTTATGTGTAAACATGAAGAAATATTCGCCGAAAGGCAGTTCGTACATTCCTCTCCCTAAATTCATAGAGAATAAAAAAGCGTGTATAAATGTGCACAACGAAGATAATCAATGTTTCAAATACGCTATTCTTTCGGCATTACATCGTTGTAAAATAAATGCCAATCGAGTAAATCAATATCAACAGTATGAGCAGGAATTAAACTTTAACAATATTGAATTTCCGGTGAAATTAAAAGATATTCCAGAGTTTGAAAAACTAAATAATATTTCTGTGAATGTATACATGTTAAAAGAATCAAGAGGAAAGTATGAAGTGTCGCCTTGTCACGTTACTGAGGAAAAGAAAGAAAAACACGTAAATTTACTCATTGTGCAAGACTATTATATTGATGAACATAAAGAGAGTAATTATGGTGATGAAGAAAATCTTGCTAGATATCACTACGTTTGGATCAAGAGTATGTCTCGACTTCTCTGCACTCAACTTAATAAATCTCACATAAAATTAAACCACTGTGAGAGGTGTTTGCAAGTGTTTTACTGTGAAGAAAAATTAAAAGTGCATGAATCGAATTGTAAAAATTTAAATAAATGTCGTATCAACTTGCCAAATGAAAAAAATAACATACTGCAATTTGATGATTACAACAAAAACGAAAAAGTGTCTTTTATAATTTATGCCGATTTTGAATGCATGTTGAAGCCTACTGGGAATGAAATGACATTTCAACTTCATAAAGCTTATAGTATTGGCTATTACATAAAGTGCAGCTTCGATGAAAAACTATGTGGTTATAAATCGTATAGAAAAACGGGTGAAAATGAAGAATCGCCTGCAAAGTGCTTTGTTAGAGAATTAAAAGCAATCAGTGAAAATATCGACCAACTTTATAAGAATCCGAAGCCAATGAGACTTACAGATTTATTATTATTATTCCGGCGAGATGTATCTGTCACATATGTCGAAAGCCTTTTAGTAATGAATTGATGATTGTACGAGATCATTGTCATCTTACAGGACGGTATGTATTAGATTTAAAGAAAGAACTAATGGAAATTATATTTTCTAATATATTTTTTTTCTTTGATTATATTCATTCAGAGGTGCAGCTCATGATTCATGCAATTTGAATTATACAGACTCAACTTTTATACCAGTTGTATTTCATTATCTCAATTATGATGCACATTTTATTTTGAAAGAGATTGCAACTTCAACCGTTTTACCAGTAAGAGTGACTCTCATACCACACAACAAGGAAACATATATTTCCTTCACGAAATATATAGGCAAGTGTGAAATAAACTTTAGGTTTATAGATTCATGGCGTTTTTTTGCCCTCATCATTAGACGAACTATCTTCTTATCTAGAAAATGTGCCTTAGCAGTTAAGAAATTTCGAGCAGATCAATACACTAACGAACAGATTAATCTTCTCAGACGAAAAGGCATATTTCCAAATGATTTTGTGGATAGCTTAGAAAAGCTCACGTTTACAAGTTTACTCGATAACACATTGTTCACACCGAAAAGCAAAATAAAATTGCGCTGAGTCCCCACGACGATAAGCGATTTATCCTGCCGGGTAGTACCGATACTCTACCATGGGGGCACTACAGAGTTATTAGAAGTACAGATGGCGCAAACTTTGCATGAAGTAGAGAGGGAAAACAACGCGGAGAGGGAAAACGAACAAGCCAATGCCAGCAGTCCAGCAAGAGTGGAGATTGAATGGGCTACTGATTTGATGGAGGAGTTTTCACATGAGTGGGAGAGACCAATGACGAGTGATATACTGCAGGAGGCTATGGAAAGGGCAGACACCGTGGAGGGGAATCTGCTATATGAAGCGGTTGCCGAGGCTGAGGAGCATATTCGAGCAGTCGAAGAAGCCGAAGCCTACCAACTTAATAGAAAAAAAGCAAAACTCCAAGACACTCAAAGTAAGTTTACACTTAAATTTATACATCACCGAAAAACTTGCACGAAAATTTTCATTTACTTATGTTACTTTTTCCTCTTTTTCTAGAATAGATATATCAGCACTTAACAAGATTTCTGAAAACAGCTTCTTGCCAAGAAAGAAGCTTACGGAGTCGGAAAAAAATCATCGATACATGATCACAGCACTGAAAGAGGTTAAGACGAAATACGGTCGTAAGATCGTTGCTGAAATGGACTCGAGCTTCCAAGTCTTTTTACCAGAGAAAATCTCATCAGCCATGTTGCAGAACGAACAGTTCTCAACAAGCTCTGCGAATCAGCAAACAAGTTAAGTTTATTTACCACAAATCTCGGTGGAAATTCTTTCAAATTTGAAAATTGAATGTAGAAAATAAATAAACACATACAAAGACTGATATTTTAAAACAAATTTATTATTTTGTACATAATAATGAATAAATACATATATTTATAAAAAATACATTGCTTTTTATTTGCTGCAACCTGTAATCCTCACAGAATCTCATTTTCATCTATCCAACTGTTATGCTCTCTACCAAATGCTAACCATTCAACAAACATATGTTTCCCACATTTTTTCAAGACCTTTTCTACCAAATAGACTTCTGGATACTTAGTTTTCTGAAGTTCCATCTCATAAAAGCCTCCAGCGATGGATTTATCATAATAATCTTTGAGATGATAAGTTACTGGAGTAGTTTTGACTATTCGTGTTATTGTAAAAATTTCTGTAGATCAGTTTGGTGTATAACCTTTTTCAAAAACTTGTTTCAGCCTACTTATGCGCACTTTGTCTCCAACTTCAAATTTTGGCTTTTTTCTTTTTCTGAGAATCGGTTTTGATTAAAAAATTGTTCCAGGATCTTGCTTTCATTCCCTCCCGAGACATTTTTTGCCTCGATGCCTAATTTTCGATGTTTTCTTAAATTGTAGCCTTCGAGCAATTTGGGAAGAATATCTATCCAGTTATAATTTTCTTGTTTACTGCACTCTATCCACATTGCATGTTTTAATGTCCAATTGGAGCGTTCGCATATGGTTGTATGAAGATTGCTGTGTGTCGAATACAGATTTATCTTGTACTTTTTCATGAGGGATTGAAAATCGGAATTGTAAAATTCTTTTCCCTGGTCTGTATGTAGACTGGAAGGTGTTTGGCCTTGTTTCAATATTGACTGCATAGCTCGAGTACTGAGTATGTAATTGTAACTTTTGTTCTCATCAGAATAAGGTATTATTTCGACAAGATCGGCTTGCCATGTTTCGTCAATACCACGAATGTCGTATTTTCTTCGTTTGTATCTTCGACGTGCCGGTTTGTGCAACGCTTCAGTTACTACCTTTCGTTTCATGGTAATCTATTGCGACGTTTAATTGCTTATTTAGTTCACCAGTCATATATTCAATAGCGTGGCAATTGCGTTGAGTTACATCGTAAAGATATTTCAGTTTTACATCCACTTCTGATTGAACTTTCTCAATTTTCTTCTTATATTCTTCTATGAGATCATCAATTCCATCAAGTTTAGAAGCTAGATAGTCCACTTCGGTCTGTAGGATAACTTTCAGTGAATGCAAGGTGATTGCATCGTTTGACTGACGTAGCTGGCCTATATTACAAAGTCGTTTATTTTCTAAATCGAAATTGCCATCTAATGTAAAATTGAAACCAATGCCGGGAGAACCGCGACTTGCTTGCGAACCCTCGAGTTTTCTTCCATGCAACTCCTCAATAATTGAAAGAATTTCATTATTATGATTATTGTTTTCAGCAGTTAGTTCAGCAATGAGTAATCGTAGTCGTTCAACAAGTTCATTCGGATCGTCCCAGTAAACTAGGTCTATAGATGAATCTGACTTTGCTATTTTATATTCGGACAAGAGTCCTGCTCCAGTAGTAGATTTATTATTTTTATTTTTACGGCAATTGCGAAACATTGGCTCGATGATTGATTGATATTTTCTGCTGTTTGAAACGCGAAGATCCTCATCTTTACTATGTCATTTTCTGTGAGCATTTGTCGCCTCCAGAATAGTGCGATAATTCCGACGATCCGTTAAGCTTAAAATATTATTATCGGGCTGTCTTTTGAACAACAATTATGTTAATCCATCACTTTTAGGATCGCTGACATTTCTTACTCTCATTAAGTTATCATCAAATTGTATTTCCGAATCACCAATCATGTACACTCCATTGACTTGACGTACACCGTATATATTGTCGATTCGACTACGACTTTCATTGAGCATTGCCAAAGAGTCAGTTGTTGTTGTTTCATTACCGTCATGTGCACATTTAAATGTTGAATTAATTGTTGTATCATTCGTTAAAGAAGCACTATCATCTTCGTCCTTGTAAGCACCATCAATTTCTTGCTCAATCATCGTCGAATTCAATGCATTTGATAGGTCAAATTTCAATTGTTTCTTCGATTTTTTCATGCTTGCATTAGAGATAATATTATAACATTACTGCTGCTGCTGCTGTTGTACATCATTCATTTTTGATTTGACGAGTTTTTCAAGCAGTGTAATGACTGGTTTCAATGTATCTGCAACAACTTTTTCCACATCTTCTCTCTCTTGCTTGAGTAAAGAGCACTTTCTTTTAATTGCTTCCCGCCCTCTCAAGAGCTCTATGAGAATATTTTTTCTTTCTCAAAATCGGACATGATGATTACAAGTTGCTGGCTGCAATCAAACTGTTAATATTGTCACTCACACATCCTTTTTTATTGCAAAACAGTCGAATCCTTTTCTATATCTGCCATCATTCATCTCTCGATCTTTGTCGACAACGATGAATCCATACTTGTCGTTTATCCAACAGCTAGAACGGTTTAATTGTTGAAGGTTAAATCAGTATTTACGTGATCATCATAGATGTGCTTAAGACTCACATCATTTTGACGGAAAATGACTAAAAAATTTATATTATCTCGAATGAGATGTTTTGGAATACGAGCATACGATTGACAAAGATAAATACTATCCACACTTTTGTATCTACCCATGCAGAAAAATGCCTTGACACTATTCTTCTTTTCACAGGCTATATCATGGAAAATCATGATTGAATTTGGTAGAACTTCATCAGGTGATAATACAGACTCATGATCACGAAATGGATGGTAAGTTACATCATCTATCAACTCCAATAATTTTTCGAGAAACTGATATTTCGGCTGATTCAACGATTTCGAGTACACATATACATTTTCAAATTTAAGATCATTGGGAAGAGTAATAAGAGATAATAAACTGTTAGTTTTTCCACAGGTCGATGGACCACAAAAGATAGCTCTTATGGTATCTGGCAATAATGCTCCATGGCGCTTCTTCATCTTCTCTTTTCAACATCGAAATGTGCAACAGGGAGTTTGATGCTCTGCTCGAGAAAATCTATTTTTTCGTGTCAAAGTCAGGTTTGCTATTAAGCTTGAAAATATAAACACATGCTTTTTATCTCACACTTCAGTAGAAAATCAGAATTCGAAGAGAGATGATCGTATATAAAAGTAAAAAGCAGCAGCAGCAGTCGAAGAAAAGTTATGGATTACTTGATAAAGTGATCAATAACTTACCTTTTGAAATGCATGTGCCTGGATATCAATATTGCGGTCCTGGAACTGACTTGAAAAAACGATTGAAAAGAGGTGATCCAGAAATCAATCCTCTTGATCAAGCGTGTAAACAACATGATATAGATTACTCTAATAAAAACAAATCTGCCAAAAGCGGCACATAGACAAACGAAAGTGCTATTGTCAACTTGGATGATTATGAAAACCAGGGCACTCATGGGGTGTGTTATAAAAAAAATGATGCCGAAGTGATCTATTTTGACAGTTTTGGCGATCTCAGATCTCCCAAAGATCTTATGTCATATTTCAACGTAAAAGTAGTAAAATACAACTATATGAGATATCAAAAATTTGACACATATATCTGCGGTCATCTTTGTCTTCAATTTCTAAGTGGAAACCTATAAAAGAGCTGTATGCCTGTGAATATGCATCATTCGGTTTTAATCAGTCATGGAAGATAGTTTTACTCTAAGTCTTTCTGGAACAACTTCTGTTTTAGAAGCACAATATTTTCCATCTATTTAATTATCTCAAGATAAAAACTTTGTTCTTGGATTAGTTGAACTTTTGACATTCAACTCTATTCCTAATGTAGACTTTTCAAATAATAAACTACATGTTAATGGATATATTATTACTTTACCTACTGGCAGTTACGAGATTGAGGCTATAAATGAGTTTTCGATACAGTGTGCGTAAAGTGCGATTTTACGTTTTTGCAACTTTTTAAAATCGCATTTACGCTCCCTGTATCAAAAAATATCATTCGATATATGTGCGAAAATTGAGTCTACACATGTAGAATCAACTTTTACGCACTTGTATCGAAAACTACTATTTTGCAAGCAACATTAAAGTCAAGAGGAGTTCAATTTGTGCTAAAAGCCAACAATAATACTCTGAGAAGTGAAATTGATTGCAGTCAACCATTGGATCTTTCACCTCACGATTCAGTCGGTCGCCTACTTGGATTTACATCTAGGATTCTTAAAGAAAACATCCAGAACAGCTCTGATTTGCCTGTAATGATATTGAAAATTAATGCACTTAGAGTAAAGTGTAACATTACCACCGGTGCTTAAATCAACAACAAAAAAGTTCATACAATTCACAAATTTTTTCCAAGAGTTCCTCCAGGTTATACAATTGTAGAAGTTCCGAATCACGTCATTTATCTGCTAGTTAGCGTCAAGTGCATCCATCAACTTCAAATTGATATCGTTAATCAGGACGGAAATTTGGTGAATCTTCGCGCAGAAGAAATTACTATCAGACTTCATATCAAATCTATATAATGGGCATATTTTACAACTCAAGAGGAGTGTATATAAGCCAGAGAGAATGTCAAACTCCAATCAGTCGACCGAAAAAAATTAAACCGTTAACACGGCAGCCCATTCAGTTCCTCAGAAGCCTAGGACTAAAAGTACGTTTAAAAAATATACGTGCATAATTCTCTGCTGCTTCCAGAAAAATGGACAAAATTCTAAGCATTCAATCGGGTGTCGTATTCAATGAGTCAATAGCGCAATATGAGGTTCACGCCTATCAACCATATTCAACAGTCAACTTTAATAACAGTGACGAAATACGTATTTTAATCCAACATCAAGATCTCTGTTTGTTACCTTCCCGCAGCTGTATTCACATACGCGGAAGATTGCAGCAAGCAGATGGATCAGCAGTGGCTAAAAATAAATTTTGTCAACAATGGAATTTGTCATTTGTTTGATGAAATCCGATATGAAGTTAACGGCATAGAAATTGATAAAAGTAAAAATGTCGGCATGAACAGTCTCATGAAGGGATGGGCTTCATTCGACACAAATCAATTTTACATGTTGGAAAATGCTAGCTGGTTTGGTAATAAACATGACAACAATACCTTGACCGACGAACAAGGCAATTTTGACATTTCTATACCTCTGAGCCTGATATTGGGGTTTGCTGAAGACTATAAAAAAATTGTAGTTAATGTAAAACATGAACTCATTCTCACAAGATCAAGAACTGACGTAAATGGAATAATTCAGACCGGAAATACAGCTAATGGCGTTACTGCTTATGAAGACTTTCGTGTGGTGATTGCAAAAATTGAGTGGTTAATGCCATATGTCATTACATCTGACAAACAAAATTCAGATGTTGAACTTCATTGGTAAAGATAGTCCAATCTCTTTGAGTTTCCGTTCCTGGGAGTCATTTGAATATCCTCTACTGCCTGCTACAAATAAACATGTTTGGACAGTAAAAACTTCAAATCAATTAGAAAAATCTCGCTATGCAATTGTTGGACTACAAATTAACAAGAAGAAACAGAGAACGGAAAATGCTGGTCATTTTGATCATTGTCATATAAGTAATGCAAAACTTTTCCTAAATTCGCAATATTATCCATACAATAACCTAAATCTTCACAAGTCTAAGAAACAGTTTGAAGTCTTATACGATATGTATACAGACTTTCAAAACTCCTACTATCGAAAAGAGCCTCACCCATTGCTCACAGGACATGAGTTTTTAAATTTCCAAACATTAATAGTTATCGACTGTTCTCGTCAAAACGAATCTCTTAAAAGCGCTTCTGTCGATGTACGTCTTGAATTCGAGGCTGCGCAAGACTTTCCAGCTAACACTTCAGCCCACTGCTTGATCTTGCACGATCGTATCGTACAGTACAATCCTATCAGTGGGGATGTAAGGAAACTCGTCTAAACATAGTGAACCTACAGTTTTTTTCTAATGATATTGTACAATGCGGCTATTCTGTAAAAACCATTATTCAAATGTGTACACATCATAATCCTATTTTATAAGACTGTCTGTGCGGTACGCAATGTAAAATTCATGAAATTGTGAAAAAAAACACCGAATAAATATAAATGAAATAAAAATATACTCTGCATTATTTTCAAACTACTCCCTCACATACCCGCCAACAGCAACCCATATCTCTCGAATCCGAGATAGCGCGCAAGCAAGCCACTGCTCGTGTCTAAGCGAGCGAGGGGTTGCCTCTTCTCCCACTATGCCAGCGAGCCAAAGGGAAGGGAGACTCTCGAAAAGAGGAGGCCCTATGCTTACATATAGGCCACCGTACAACCCCAGACCGAGTGCTGCAGTATCCTATAGGCATACTAAATCACTCGAGAGAAGGGAGACTCGGACCTGGAGGAGGGAGGCCCTATGCTTATACACGGACGGCATAATGGATCACCTCCCCTGATCCAGCATCCCTATGATCTAGTATGCCTATAGTTTAACTACTAAAAGGTTATCTCTTGCAGATTGATACGTCAAAACACAGCCGAGAAGCTAGTATACAGCCGCTAGCAAAGGCGCTCTAGGCTGCGGGACAACACAGAACTGCGTCCCGACGCCTCATCTGTCGTAGCTGTGGTATGGATGTCTATTAAGCTGGAACAACTAGTTTCACCCAACTAAAAATAAACTATTCCCCAATTTGTTGCTGATTTGTTGCTAATTCGTTATCAAACAATTGATTTTGTTACTCCGGCCTTTTCCGAGAAAAGAAAGCTAGCACAGCTGTAACTTTTGATCTAATAGAGCTTTTTTAACAATCCAAACGGCATATTTTGTTTAATATGTTACTAAAAGATAAGCTAGGGTCCATTCCATGAAGCAATCGTCAGGACCGGTGGTCGATACCGCGCCAAGGCCCAAAACCGGAAAAATTGTAAAAAATATAAATCGATGGCCAATAACTATTCTGGACCTTGTTTCTAACATAGTGATGACATTTTATACCTTATACCATTTTGTTGCTCCAGCTGTTACTGAGAAACGAAGGTTGGGTTAGCTTAAGTATTAAACCAGCACCACTATAGCTGTGATTTTTGATCTAATAAAGCTTTTTTAATAATTTAAACGGCATATTGTGTTGCTAATTTGTGGCTGACATTTTCTACCTCAAACAACTGGAGCAACAAAATCAATTCTTTGGTAACAAATTAGCAACAAATCAGCAACATATTGTGAAATAGTTTATTTTTAGTTGGGTGAAAGTGGTGGTTCGAGCTTAATAGTCATCCATATCAAAGCCACGACAGTCCCGCAGCATTGAGCGCCTTTGCTGGCTGTTGTACACTAGCTTCTCGGCTGTGTTTTGACGCATCAATCTGCAAGAGATAACCTTTTAATTGATCAAATGACATTTCTTTGACTGTATTCTCCTTGTAGATACAGTCAGCCGTTAATATTTCAGGGACAGGATTAGAAACTACCGACAAAAAGTAGTCTCACTTTTCCTTTTCGGAAATTTGTACGTAAGCGTGCACCTGCAGCTCACTTACTTCTTAGGAGAGGAAGTGTTGCGCTGGATCAAAAAATCACCACTATAGTTTCTATTTTCTTGATATATAAAAATTAATTTTTAGAATAAAACAGAAAAATTAATTTTAGAATTTATATAAACCAGATCAGAGCTCAATCTATTATACAATTTCACAATATTTTCATGAAAATCGTTTAAAATATTTGAGGATTTAAAAACAACTTAGAGAGTAAATACCATATTATTACTAGTTTACCTATAATCAGGATAAAGATTCTTACAGATTGTGCGGTTAAAATCAAGTCTTTTGATCCAACGTAGCTGCTGATTTTAGCATTAATATAAGTAGACGGAAGCAATTTTACGTAGCATTTAAAATGCAGTTCAAGGTAGCATAGCAGTGTTGTAATCGTTTCTTGTTTGATATCCAGATTATCAACAGTTTCTTCAACCGAAAAGGCAACCTCATGTCCTTGGCAACGTAACTTAGTATCCGCTTTACTTAGATTCACGCAGTTACACGGTATGAATATTATTTTAAGCAAACGTCTTATGGTATGTCTATCTATTCCATCTGCATAGATATGACGACGTAATTCATATTTATCTGAGTTATCCTAAAAATTAAAACAAAAATGATCTTACTATAAAAAAATTTCAGATAAATGTAAAATCTAATTAAACAATTGAAGAAAAATATAATTATTATATGAAATATCTTTAAGGGTAAAAACCTAAAAGCCAATTATTTTGCGTATGACAATTTGTACCTAAAAAGCAGGGAATAAAAATTAGATTTAAGCCATTAAAGATAAATTAATCCCTCTACACCTCTGTATTTTCTACTTTGTGCTTCATCACTTCGTGTCCTTCAGACTATAATTACAAGAAATTATATTTTTAGAAAAGCTTTTTAATTTAACTTATATAATATTCTCATAAAACAAAAAGGAATTTCTACTTCAAAAATTAATGTTTTTATTAATTCGAAATTTTTAACATTAGCAGTTCTATTTCCTGTCGGAGAATCAATATATTGACGCACCCCACAATCGACACTGTGTATAAGATCAATCAATTTTCTGAAGTCGATATGCTTTTCCAAATCCCGGCAGTCTAAAGATTAAGATACAACTGAAAATGCATAAAATTACCTACTTTTTTGCAGGGGATACTTGAGATTGTCTTCGCCGGTCTTTTGTTATGCACTAAACAGTGATTTTTTAATAACTTTATAAATCTTAGCAACTATACAGTGAAACTTAAAACAAACACCGTGACAGGGTGATAGGAACTATTTATCTTGTACATTTCAATTGACTTTATAGATTCAATTTTAAGAAATAAATCAAATACTGAATTGTAAGTAGCAGATTGCAAATATTTAAATCAAAGCATGAGGTGATCCCTTTAAAATTATTGTTCTATACCATACAATATAAAATTGATTGTTTACGTGATAATTCTGGAGAAGCGCACATACATTGTGCACATCTATTTCGCGACCGGATCTTTGCCAACTCTATTGTTTTTTCAAGGGTACGGACACGTTCGATTTGGAGTAATACATGAAGTTGAAGGAAGCTAGTGAAAAAGCGTTCTTTGTAACTTAATTCTAAACTCACCAAATATTAAAAACAAATAATTTTCTAAAAAAATAAGATTCCAAAGTAGACCTGTTTAGGTACTTAAAAAAAATCGCATTTCAAGAAAGGAAATCACCATATTAGTAGTTAGTATCTTTCACTTCTTTGAAATATCATTAGTTTGTAGAACTAAGGCAAGTATTTACATGCGTTAAGTCAAAATAATTTCTTATTCTAGTGTAAACACACATATAGCGAACATCGCCACTTGAGAGTTAAACTATCCCTATATAATGTATTCATTAGGGTGGCGCTTATTTCCCAAAGTACTTGAATACTGGCTCCGGTTTCAAAAATCACTTGCATTTACCCAAAAACGATGAATTCAGCAATAAAATGTGATTTACCAAGTGTTTAACCCGTTTCACTTTAAAAAAAAATGATTTTTTCGCTCCTACGTATTTAGTGCTGTAGCATTCAAGGATAGTCAAACGTTAATTTCCAATATGTAAGATATGTTTTCGATGTATTTTTTCACGTAGAATACGATGGCGCTGTTGCTTTTATCATAAAAGATAAGCTAAAAACGCTAGGCGCATAAAATTGTGTTTTTTAGTGTTTTTCAGTGATTTTTGGCCCCTACTGCTTTAAGGTTATGTTTTATGATAGAATCAATAGCGCCATCGTATTCTACGTGAAAAAATACATCGAAAACATGTATCGCATATTTGGAAATAAACTTGGTTGCCCTTGAAATAAAAGAAAATATATCGAATTTGATGTTAGTCTGAGAGTAGACTGGCGCAAAGTGTCGCGAGCATCATTTTATGTATTCAATTCAATTTTTAACGGCAAGGAAGTTTTATTTCCAAATATGCGATACATGTTTTCGATGTATTTTTTCACGTAGAATATACGATAGCGCTATTAATTCTATCATAAAACATAACCTTAAAGCAGTAGGGGCCAAAAATCACTGAAAAACACTAAAAACACGGTCGCGAAAAGCAGCAATACATCGTAGCTGAAGAGATAAAATGCGTGAATGATGCACACAATTAACAACAGAATCTTGATGTATATTAACTGTTTTAAAACTATACAAAAAACAAGAATAATAATCTTTGTACATTATCGCTGACGAATTTAACAGATAAGCAAAGGATATATGTGCGGATGCCGGATTTATTAATTATTAAAGATAGGGAAATTTAAAAAATAGGACGATATGCGTCAAAAAATTTGGAAGAGGATAGAATACCGTGATTTCCGATTACGATCCCGGATCCGACATTAAAAAATCCCACAAAGTCAAGGTAAGCGGAAATGCTATTTCTGATTTTTGGATTAACATTATAACGTCGTTATAACTTGCTGCTGGAGTGCAAATCTTTCTAGAAAATAAAATCAGGCAACATATATGTACATATATTACCCTTATTATATATATATATATATATATAATGTCACAAGAATACAAATCTGGTCTTATGCTAAATGGAAAGGAGGAGGGTCCCCTTAGTACTGTTCGAGAGCACAGTGCTCGTTCGCATACTAAGTACTAAGGAGACACAGAACTCGAAGAGGACAACCGTTCTTCTTGTGCTCTCCGCGTTAGAGCCAGATCGTAAGTGCTCGCTGCTGGCTGCGGGCCTCCTTTTATATCCGTGGCCGTCCTTCTTTCCAATGCTTTATGCGCGCACGCCATCTACCTGCGCTTAGGTAGGTTATTACATGTGAATAGCCTACCTAGCGCTCACTCGGTAAGTTATCCATTTATCGGTAAGTTATCGATTGGTGGTCTCTTACCTACCATGTGGGACCGCCGTCACAGTGTGTATATATATATATACTTGACATGACCGTTTTATTGTACTTATGGTGTTATTATGACGTTCTAATACATGGAAAGAAAAGTTTACTTGTTCACTAATAAACAAAATGAAACGGTCATAGCAAGTTGCGTAGTAAGTTTATTGAGAGTTGTTCCTAATTGATCATTATATAACATAACTATAAGTTAAGTAAGCCCTTTATTGACCAAATAAAATTTCGTTGCTTCATTATGATTCAATATAATAGACTTGACTTCGGTTGATTGATCTCAGTTCTGTTTTATCTGTTAATTCGTTGCGGAATATATCAAACTCGCCTAACCTTTTATTTCTTAAAAAGTTAATTTTTTTTTTATAAATTTCAGTCCTTTTTAGTATTCTTTTTTTGAGTATTTCATATTTCTTCTAAAATTAAAATATAAGCATTTTTAGAACCTTTCGACCATGGCATTTTCGTGACATATTGATCACTATGAAATAAAATCACTGATTGTTGTGATACAGTACCCTCGAATGATTTCTACACCTAGACACCAAAAACCAAGTGCGAACTACCTAGACTTCGTCATCGGCCATCCTGTACACCCACCGTCGTACTAAATTGAGCTAATATGGCCACGATATGTCAAATTTTATGCCCAGTAGCCAGATCATGTGGCACATCGTGGCCATATCTCCCTGTTAAGAGGCGATGGTAAATGGGCATAATATGCAGGAAGACTGTAGATAAGGAGTGTCAACGCAATGCTGAGAAAATACTGAAAACTTTCAGAAAACGATTCGCCGATAGGCGGCGCTGTAAACAGTAAGATCCAAGATGGCCGCCGTTTGTTTAAAATACGTGGCATTTTTAAACTGAATTTGACTGAGTTACTGGCGAAACAAATAAATTTAAACATCTCTGAACTCCCGCCATGAGACTAGATACGTTACGTATAGGTTTAATTATTTAAAAAAATATTGAAATAAAATATAATTATTTTATTGGAAACATTGTTTTACACAAATAAGGTGTTTTTTTATTTCTAATTATAGCCATGATAATATATAATCTGTAACTTAATAGTTAATTAAAGATGTTGAAACTGTAATCAATCGAAATATGATTATTAAAAAAAAGAATTTCTTATTAATTAACAATAAATTATTCATATTAAAAAAATTTGCTCACAAATGGATATCGCCCAGTGAACATTGGGCTCGTAGCACCGTGATTTCACAAGGATTATCTGAAAAAGTATTTTTTTCTCTCAAAACTAAAGAAATTGAGTCCTTTAACATATATATATATATATATATATATATATATATATATATATATATTTAATTACGTACCAGGGTCGCTGAATTTCTCAAAAATCCATAGCGGAAGGTTCAATACAATTTTGGAATCTTTATAAGTTATTTACAATCGCCATAATAAGATTACACCTTTCCTGTGCAATATATTGCATTATGTCACGGAATTTTTCCTCCCTTATTTCTTATTGTACTAATGTAATTTTTGTGATGCATTTGCGCATGCGCGAGAATTACGTCACGGATCTTACTGATGTCAGCGTCGCCATGCGGCAGAAAAAGTTTTCAGTGCAGTTATGCTCTCCGGCCCTATCTCGTTGACACTCCTTATCTATAGTCTTCATGATAATATGCCTTCAAATTATGGCGAACTTTGTATACATTGCAACCTAACCTTGCACATATTTATGCATATGTACAACGTTACTTGACAAGGTACATGACCACTTTCAACACTCACACTGAAAAGTACACTTTTTATGTGGGTTAAGATATTAGAAACATTAAGTAAAATTTGTGTGTTCAAGATTATCAATGGTGTAATGTGAAAGTGATGATCTTGACATATATTTCCAACTCAGTTTCGAGTCAGTCGCAGGCAGTATTCATCCTTACAGTGCCTTATAAGCAGTGTATTCGTGCAATATGTTTAACTTGTAGTATAGAATGTAGATGCTTATTTTATTATGTAGAAACAGGCTAGCGTAACAATTTTTGCTTGTCTGTCTTTGCTAGCTGACCCACATCGAACCCCAAGGCTCCGGCAAAATTTATACATGAGTGTTGATATGAAAATCTAAACTACAGCACTTGAAATAAAGACAAGTGCATATATTGTTTTAACAGGTTGAAACAAATCACGATGCAAAATTTCAGCACTCGAAGTATGATAGATTTTAATTGAGAGCAAAAAGAAAAATTGAAAAAAGTAATCGTATAATCATTGAGAATTTCATTTTGCTCTCGATTAAAATCTATCATACTTAGAGGGCTGAAAATTTGCATCGTGATGTTTCAAGCTGTTAAAACAATATATGCACTTGTCTTTATTTCAAGTGCTGTAGTTTAGACTTTCACGTGGGTCAGCTAGCAAAGACAGACAAGCAAAATTGTTACGCTAGACTGTTTCTACATAATAAAATAAGCATCTACATTCTACACTACAAGTTAAACATCTTGCACGATTACACTGCATATAAGGCACTATAAGGATGAATACTGCCTTCGACTGACTCGAACACTGAGTTCGGAATATATGTCAAGATCATCACTTTTACATTTCATTATTGATAATCTTGAACACACAAATTTTACTCAATGTTTATTTTTTTGTAATGAAAAATGCGAACCTCAACATAAAAGAAAATAGAAGCGCGGGCGCTGCGGCTTCGTCTGCTTCTCAAACTAGACTTCGTGGCGCTGCCGCGCCACTTGATCCAAAAAGCAGAAATCGCATTTCCACTTACCTTGACTTTGTGGAATTTTTCAAGGTCAGATGCGGGATCGTAATCCGAAATCGCAGTATCCTATCCTCTTCTAAATTTTCTGACAAATACCGTCCTATTTTTGAAATTTCCTTATCTTTAATATTCGCCATCCTATTTTTTAAATTTTAAAATATAATATTTTAAATAAATATATACCGTCTTATATTTAAATTTCCCTATCTTTAAAATTCGCGTGAAGCCGGGTTTTCATCCCGTTTTTTGTCAATCCGGACCACTGTGCGCCTCCTGCTGTAGCCAAATTCAGATCTCTCAAAGAAATCTCTCTCGACCTCCGAGTCCTGGTAGACAACCGAAAATTGCGCGTTAAAGACGGGATAGAGAGAATGTTATCGCAGAGGATATTTATCCAAGATGGCGGGGGACGGAGGAGCCCCGCCTGATCTGTCTGATAAGTTTAACGTTGAGGATTCAAGAAGAAGAGTGTGTACAGTGATTTGTGTTATTTGTGAAAATGCGTATCACGATGCGTCTTTTAATAAATTAGAATCGAAAGGTGCTGTGAGAATTAGTAAAGTTCTAGGAATATGTCCAAACCACCGAGATGTCGACCTAACCTCAAAAAGCGGTGATATTGCATTAAGTGTTCCAGCTAGAATAATCATTGCACAAGTTAAGTTTCTTGAAAATGAAAAAGCACAGGAAGAGATTCTCAACAATGTTTCAATACACGTGCATAAAGACTCTGTTGACAGACATAACGTAACTATAGTAGGGAAAGAAGAGGATGACTATGCTGTAATGAAAAGCGAAATTTATCTACTAAGCAATTTAGTCAGGGAATTACAAGATAAAAACAATATATTGAAACAACTAATCGATGAAAAAAATAACACAATTGATGGACTTTAACAAAAAGTGATAAGTACAACTCCTACATATGCACAAGTTATTAAAAAAAAAGAAGTACAAATCCAGAATATCCCCTCAATCATGGTAATACCTAAAACAAATGAGTACAAACGGTAGACTAGCAAAACAGTTATTAATAAATTAATAAATGATGTTATAGTTCCAATTAAAAGAGTACAGGAAAAGAAAGACGGTTCGGTCAATATCAAATGTGCAAGCAAAGATGACGTGGTGAAATTAGAAGCTATGCTGTCTGAAAAGATTGGGCCACATTATATGGTAAAGCAGGAAACAATGCAAAATCCAAGACTCAAAATTGTTGGAATAGATAATAGCATGACAGCAGAAGAACTGGAACAAGACTTACGTGAAAGAAATTTCAATGACAATGATTCTTATTGCAGTGTGGAACATTTATTTACCAACCATAGAACAAAAAAGCAAACGGCAATTATTTGTATTCCAACTGATTTTTACAAAATCATGCGTGGAAATAACTATAAGATTGCAACGAGACATCAGTCTCGTGCAGAATACGCACAAGCGGTCACACAAATAAAGCGAGCGAAAGGCAGACCCGCACGTCAACAACATGAGCACAAGCCGAGTGCTCATGGATAGCAACACGTGCTCGAACAATGTAAACACAGCCGCGAACGAAATCGACGACGGGCGCAAACAAACTAACACATACCACCGAAAAGAGCACGGAAAGCACCACACAAATACACAAACAATACTCGACCCACTCACCACCAGAGGGCGTTGACGCCAGTGACTGGGGCTATATAAGCCCAGCCGCGACAGTACGGCGGCAGTTCGATCAGAGCTCCCGATCCGAGCGTTGCCGTGAGCATACGACACCGCTAGGAGGGCACTGGAGGAACTGTCGATATCTGACCGTTTTCGTGCGCACACGTAACGGCGCAGATACCGAAATTACCGCACTGTCATCTGAATTACCACTGTGCGCACACAGGGTAATTCAGACCCACCGAGTATCTGGAGGAGCGCTCTCGTGAGCACACGTAGCGTAACTACAGGCACTAAACCGCCAACCACCGTCCCACCGTTTCCACCGTTCCTGTTACCACTGTGCGCACACAGGGTAATCGGAACCCGAAACTGACTGCAAAGGCTGGCAGAGTCGTGCGCACACGTCTCTGTCAGAATCTGCACACACACCGTACATACACCGCCACACCGTTTCCACCGTTCCTGTTACCACTGTGCGCACACAGGGTAATCGGAACCCGAAACTGACTGCAGAGACTTGCAGAGTCGTGCGCACACGTCTCCGCCAGACTCTGCACGCACACGCACAGCTCCACCGTTCCACCGTTCCACTTGCCGCTGTGCGCACGCAGGGTAAGAGGAACAGCGGAGGGCGATTCCAGCATCAGGTTGAGTCGTGCGCACATGTCTCAATCGGATCCTGTGGTCTACAACACTGCACACACCGTTCCGCCGTTTCACTTGCCGCTGTGCGCACACAGGGCAAAGGAAGCCGCGAGAGACAGCCACTGTAGCGGATTGAGTCGTGCGCTCACGTCTCAATCAGGTCCTGTGGGACTCCTACCGACACACTAACATCACGCCGACGTTCCTCCGTTCCACCTGCCACTGTGCGCGCACAGGGTAGGAGGAAACCGGGAACCGGCGCGGAGTCCGCACGAGATCGTGCGAAAGCGTACTTGCGACCGTACCGAATAAACGTTACGTACCGTAAACCGAAACAAATGTTAAGCGACGACTAGATGTTAAGCGACACACCGTTTAGATGTTAAGGATCGCGCCGATAGTTAATAAGTACCGTAATTACACCGCGTAGATATTAAGCACCGTCTAGACACTAAGAAGTAATTGTAAGAGATAAGTCTTTTTAAAGGCGTACTTTTGTTTGGTTACAGGTGGCGAATGACGACGCGCCTTGATAGATACTAAATATACAAACTATTTAAATTGAACCAAACAGAGTTGTTTTTAACCTCACTCCCCTCTCCGAATCCTGAATCCCGACTGACAAAATCCAGTGCGAGGGGAACGCAACCGTTACAAGATCTATTGTGGTTACCAATGTTTACGTGCGTTTGATGATTTTAATATCATGCCTTGCTACAATTGTGGCCGAATTGGACATAGTGGAAAAAAGTGCAATAATACATCTGTATGCCTCAGGTGTGCTGGCAATCATCAGACAAAAGACTGTGATGGTAAATTACCGACCAAATGTGCAAACTATTGTTTCGGCAAGGAAAAGTTTAAAGACCATCGTAATGTTGATCACATTGCGACCGACACTGAAAGGTGTACGTACCTAAAAATAATGATCAGGAAAAAAATAAGTAATACTGATTATCCCCTCAAACCTGCAATCCAAAAATTTTTTGGATACAATGGAAAATCAGATGACCATGCAATGGAAAAAAAGAATACAAACAGACTGAATTCAAACGAAGTAAAAAATGCGAAATCAGCAAACTCAACGGCAACAGACTCTGAAGATGGTTGAACCCGACTACAGCTGTATCATCGAAAGCGAACTCGAAATACAAGACATTTATTCTTTGAACAGTGCGATTAGTCATAGTGACTTGAATATACTATACGTAAATGCGAGAGGTTTAAAAACAAACTTTAATGGAGTAAAAATATCGAATAATTTAAGCATAGCTAATTCTCTTAACAAATTTTTATTAAGATAGGTACCGAACTAGCTGGCAAAATCCGAAAACCAAAAATATTGAATCCCAAAAACGTAATGGGAATGAGTAATAAAGCAGGTGGAGTAGACGGAATTAGCACAAAAGTGCTTAAAACTATTATTGAGTATGTTAAGTACCCATTGGAACATATTTTTAATCTATGCATTGAAAAGGGAAGTTGGCCAAAGTGTTTAAAGGTGGCTGAAGTGGTACCGTTGTTTAAATCAGATAGCAAACACCTCGCAACCAATTATAGACCTATTTCTTTCATATCTAACATAGCCAAAGTACTGGAAAAAATTATTCATATCAGATTGATAAACTATTTGGATGAATGCAAAATTCGATCGAAATATCAATTTGGTTTCAGAAAAAATCGAGGTACCAAAGATGCATTAGCACTTATTTCAAATATTATATATAATAACCTTAACAATGGATTACCTACTGTTGCAACCTTTCTTGACTTGGCCAAGGCCTTCGATACGGTTAATCGTAGCATTCTTCTTGACAAATTAGAAAAATATGGTATTAGAGGCATAACGCATAGTCTACTGCATAATTATCTTAACGACAGAGAACCATTAGTTAAAATTTCAAATTGTAAAAGTGTGAATATGTCAATTGGTACAGGCGTCCCACAAGGAACAATACTAGGACCATTATTATTCATTGTATACATAAATGATTTACTAAGTATGTTGCCTGAAAAATGTATTATATCATATGCTGATGATACAGTAATTCTAAGTCTGATGAAAATTGGCAAAAAGCAGAAGAAAAAATGAACAGGTACCTACTCGATGTGAATACCTGGCTCGCACTAAATGAACTATCTTTAAATGCAGCTAAAACCGTATACACGACTTATGGTATTTATAGCAACAGCGTTCCGGCTAGTATGCGAATTGTTATTAACGATACTGAAATTGAAGAGTCAACCATACCAAATATCTAGGTGTAATTTTTGATTATCAAATGAATTGGAAAAATCATATAGCATACATCGTTAAAAAAAAGAAATACTTACTGTTTATTTTTAATAAATTAGCAAAAGTCATAAATAAGAAGTCGCTACTAGCTGTTTACTACGCTTTTTTCCACAGCATTGCTAGCTATGGAATAATCGCTTGGGGTGGTGCTTATGATAATGTGATTAAGATAGTAGAATCTCTACAATGTAGATTATTAAAAATAATCCTAAATAACGATAAAGAACTTAATATAAAAGATGTATTCGAAGTGAATGCTTGATGCATTTTTATAGTGAACTAAGTATGAAGTATGAGAACTCTAAGTATTACGAGAAACAAAAATATTATTTTGCCTAAAGTAAATAAAAACAATTGGTTTTAAAAATTGTGAACTGATTGCAATAAAAGTATCCAATTCGTTGAGCTAAAAGCTCAAATTAAGTAAAAAAACAATTAAAAAGAGAATTAATTAATGGTTGCGGAAATAATCATGTTAGATTATTTCAGGTTTATGGAAAGATTACTAAGTGCAAATAATCAAAATTAGCTATATAGGGTTAGTTGTAATTTTTAGTTTGTAAGTTAGTTTTAGATTTCATTCCAGACCTATGTACAGGTAACTGTGATTACCTCTATAGGATGCTGGTTTTAACAGTTATATATTTGTATAATATGATGTAAACCTGCGTGTTTTGTACTCTGGATTAAATAAATAAATAAATAAATAAATTTTCAAAATTTAATCGCGTATTATAAGTGGCATGAATACAGTGTCTTTATGTCCTAAAAGACGAGACACGTATACGTTTGATATCACAAAAAAACACTCTGAACCGCACATAGATTTAATGACTCGTCAGAAATTGAGAGAGTTTAGCTGAGAAGTTTTGATGCACCCACCGTACAGCCCGGCGTTGGCCCTTCAGTCTATCATAATATTTTGCCAGAAAGCCAAGCAGGGTTTTGCAAAGGTGTGCCATGTGCTGACAACAGTAGATAGGCTAGGGGGTTCTGACCTACTTAACTACCGTCGGTTATGTAGATACTACTTTACCGACCAAGTAGATAACAATGGCGGATCTGACTCAAGTTACTGATTGTGAGTGAGCCGTTACCGACTGGGGTAATTCAAGTTATCGATAAATCAGTTCACCCAAGAGGTTCTACTCTTAGCAAAGCAATAAATTTTATTCGCAGTCATCTAGTAATAAGCAAAAACAAACGAATCCTAACCTAGAAATTTTATCGTTCACCTATAGGTGAAGAGTGCAACGTTAAAACCCCCATGTATGGGTTAGAAATTTCATCCGCTTTCCACGAAAAGCTTTCCCTGAAGAGATGTCTACAAAAAACGATTTCGTAACCTCCCCATTTAATATTACTATGTACAAACAGCGTCACACTATAGAGGGTGCAAAGACGCACTAACACCATTTGTCAGCTTTTTTCTACATACCACGATACGTGAGCAATAAGCGAAAAACAAATCCAAATCTTAAAATAAAAAAGTTATTTCACTATTAGGCGAAGAGTGCAAAGGTGGAATACCTATGGAGGTGGTGACAGTTTTACTCGAAAATCTTTTCCAGACGATTTATTGACAAAAATATACTACCTAATCTCAAAATGCAATATTATTAAAGGGGTCCAAATACTTTTAACACTTGAAAAAAACTATTTTTATTTTACTTTTCGATAGAACATTTTCCGCTGAATATGATCCTATAACACGTTATAAGAAAAAAAATTCCTTGCAAAGTTACAAGACAAATCTCAAAAGTAGATTTTTACTTGATACGGCAGCACGGCAGGAGACACCACGCGCGCATCTCAACAACATATACTATTAAGCTAGCAACACAGACAACAAGGAAAGGTACAACTAGCGGGAACAACAAAGAAAAGCAACGTAAACAAAGCGCTTATACACACGGTATATGGAACTGCGTGGAGTACATAAGACCAGCGCGCACCACAACAAGCACTCAGATTTTCTGGATTGCTAATCCGTTCAGCTCTTCGGACTGGATGGACTACCATCATTCAGGGGCTCTCGCATATATGAGTCATATGTATGACGAGATTCCCCCAACCCTATAAGAAACAATTTGAAACTTCCGAAGATAAACAACGATAATCGATGGACAGATTGAATTTTCAAATACATTCATACAGCTGACTTTTTACTCACTTCAGACGGCTGATATATATATATATATATATATATATATATATATATATATATATATATATATATATTGTAACGGGCGGCGAGACGCACACGTCGGCGCGAAAACCTAAGCGCGGGAAGGCCGGTAGAGCACTCGCAATATGAGGGATATTCGAGACAGTTAGCTTTTGACCGCACTCGCGAATAGTTTAGTTGTTAAGACGCGCGGCAAAAGTTTAACGTGATCAGCAGCAGCAGGACAGCAGTCCTAGCAGCAACATCAGCATCGATAGCAGCAACAGCAGCAACGACGGCAGTACAGCAGCAACCGCAGCAACCACAGCTACTATCGCAACAGCAACACGGCAAGGTCAAGAGAGCTACTCCCTTGCCAGAGGACGACGTAGATCACTGCGATAAGAGAGTAGGATTTTATTTCCATTTATTTATGCGCGATCGACTGGCGAGGAATTTGGCCCCAGTCGCTGATCCGGTCATATATTTTGCGGCCTTCGCGCGACGTGAATTCGCGCAACGCGGACGACAAGTTCATTATTGAATAAACGCCTTTTTATTAGAATCGGTAGTGTGTTTATTTTATTAGCGTCCCGATTCCTCTTCCTATTCAAACCATCGAATACCGCCGTCTCCGCGGGCGCTACACAGGATTGTAGTGCATACTGAGTACCGGGGCATCGTCGCAGGTAAGCAACTACACGAGCGAGATCAACATCTCGCAGAAGCAAAGTGCAGGAGCACTTTACATTTGGACGGTGGCCATAGGCATCCACCTAGAAACAGCCTAGTTACAATATATATATATATATATATATATATATATATATATATATAATTTATAATTTAGTAGACAAAGCAATAGTCACTCATTATATATATCAAACTAGGCAAAGATACTAGCAATGCAGATGACATAAACAACACGACTTACAAAATAAAATGCAGCGACTGTGAAGCGACATACATAGGCATGGTAACAAGACATTTCAAATCCGTAAAAAAGAACATGTTAGATTAATTATCAATAAAGAAGAGGAATCTTCTCACGCCCTACACAATATTAATACTGGCTATGATTTTAATATCAAAGAAACACACATAATGTCAATAACACGTACACCCTTCGTCGCTTCACAGAAATGCTATACATACACCTCCACAGCCATACAATTGATAGAGCACAAGATACCAACTTTTTGATGAACTTTTACTTTAAAAAATTAATAAACACAATAAAAAAACATAGCATTCACACGAATAACAATAATAATAACTGTCCGTCCCAGGGTACATTTGGCATCAAAAATGGTAAAGCAGCTCCAACTTTTGCTCCAACTATCAGCCATTCGAGTATTACACGAATAGACTCGTCAGATATGTCTGTTATTTCTTGTAAGTTTTTCGCTACTACGACTACTGCTATGTCGTTCGCGAATCCTACCACCGTCATGCATGACGTTTCAGGTACGTGGACCAAGTACTGATTCTTAGGCAACGCCTCCTTTTACTTCATAGGTCTTGGTGCCATCCTCCGTCTCATATAATAAGAGCCTATCCTTCAAGTAGTCGGACATCATCCTTCTTATATATAAAGGTACTTTTTGCTTCCAAAGTGCCTCGTGTATTTTGCTTCATTTGGCCGTGTTGAGTGCATTTTTGACGTCCAGTGTGACGACAGTACAGTATTTCTTTGATCCTCATTTCTATCTCTTCCTCTCTATCGCTATGAGGGCCGTGTCAATCACCAAGCTCACTCCGAAGACTGCGTTGATGTTCCGCTACTTAACCTTTTCCTTCTATAGACTCATCCATTCTGACGTAGATTATGCTTTCTAGAATCTTACCTGAGATGTTGAGCATGCGTAGCGGTCTGTATGATGAAGCGTCTTCAGGTGGCTTTATTCCTTTTGTGGCTCTCTTCCATTGTTTCTTCCATTCGGCAGGAAATACACCCTCTTCCGGACATGAATTATACAAGTCCATGAAGATCTCTGGTTAAGGATTTATAGCATGTTTCAATGCTATATTGGGTATGCCATCTAGATCTGGAACCTTGCTATTTCCGACCTTCTTGCAGGCGGTTAGCAGCTCCTCCCTTATGACTGGAGGAACAGCTTCTTCGTTGCCTCTGCTCCAATGACACACGATTCATCCCGCTGCCTGAGCAAGCATGAAGTCAATACCCGTTGTAGAAACTCCGGGAACTTGGGAGAGGGTGCAATTCTTTCAGACACCATCGTTTATTGGTACGGATTATCTTCTTAAGTTTCAGCTTGGCATCCTTTTTGCTTGCTGTCAGGCATCTACTATATCCTGGCCTTTCCCAGTTCTATGGTATTTCATTCTTGCTCGCTGCTCCTATCTCCTAATCTGATAGCACTCGCTACTGTCTTTTTCCATCTCTTTATACACCGTCTTCATTGGTCGTCTACAATTGGGCACTTTTCTTATCATAGTAGCATCGCAGGCTCTGGTGATATTATCCATTGTCTGCTTAGCCTTGCTGTCGGCAGTCCCAGAGAGTTGTATTTCCTCCAGTGCCAACAGAAATACCTCCTTATTATGTTTCCGACTCTATTGGTCCTTGTACTCGAGTTGGCACCCTGCTTTGATTTTCCTATCTCCATTATCATGGCCTGGTGATCACTATTTGTGTAGTATCATTCACGATCCACATATTCACAGAGTCAACTAAGCTAACATACGTCAGATCTATTATTGATCCCGTGTCACCTCTCCTGAAAGTATTGGTACAACCCTGATTAACTAGTACCAAATTCAGGAGAGCGAATGGTTAGTTCTTCGACCGTCCCACTCTACGGCCCTTCTATTAAAAAATTGGCTTTCTTCCTGCCACATCCTGTACGAGTTGATTTAATACTCTTTCGAACTGCTCGATTATCGCGTTAGGTGAAGCATAACAAATGTATAAGTGTATAACTACTACTTTCGCTCGTACAAAACTTTCCTCTTGAATCATCATTTTTTCCTGGAAAGTAACGTCCCAACATGCCCAGATCGCCGCTTTGCCAGTGTCGTCTATTTCCCATAATGGCTTGTCCAAATCCCTGTATAGTTCAAATACAATGGCTAAATCAACCTCCATTTCTTGGACATACTGGTAAACTAGGACCTATGCTGTCTCGCAGTGGTTTAAGTTTAACTGCGCTATCTTCATTTCCTTTGTTCTTTAATTCTTCTAATGCCGCTAGGTAGACTGGGCATGTAAACTATTAGTTGCATGATCACTTTTTCCTTTTGCGTCTCTTTCACATCAAAAGTACGCAGTTCGGTTTGCTCGAACAATCTCCTCATGTTCTCCATTCCCACATTTCTAGCAGAGGTGACTACGGTCCTGTGCTACAGTGCAACTTTTGGTGAAATGTTCAAATCCTAGACATTTATAACATCTACCTCCACCGGGGGCTGAGACCTTGTCAAGTGCCCGCTTTTTAGGACCTGGTGTGGGGGCTCGTCCGGCGAGTCTTCACGGTAGCATTGGCTCCGGTGACAAGAGCGTGACGTCCCAAACTCGGGTCGGTGAGGTGAGGGAAGCCGAGATCAATCGGCCAACCTTCTCCCCAGCGCGTCACTAGGGTGCGTCCTGATGTGGCGGCGAAATTGGGCCGATACAGGACACCGCCTTTCGGGCTCAAGAGTAGCCACCCCGGCAGGATCACTGTAAAAGGGGCTGCTGTCGGGCCTCTCCCCTGACCGAGGTCGGGCCTCGGGGTTCCCCGAGGGCGACCTACGGACTGGCCGGACGCTAAGGGCAGCCCCCCATTGCGTTCGAAAGGAGGCGCAATAGGGGACTAGTTGATCGCTGGGGTACTAGTTGGTCTCTAACGATGCCTCGGAGAAACTGGATGAAATCTCCGAGTAGTTCGCCTTACCGTTGCATACGGGGCTCTGCGACGGCGGATCATTTATTTCCCTAGCTATTCGTGGGAACAAACATGGATACAAATATTAAAAAATTAGATATAAGGGAGGAGAAGGGACGAATGGCTCTTCAGGAGGCCGGTGACTCTGCAAAGGGAACGCTGCCGCAAGGATCACTGGAACCAACTGTACAGGCCCAGGAAAAGATGGTGGACGCATCCTCAGGCATTACGCCCGAGGGGGTTGTGACCCCTGATGCCCTGGAGCCCGGTGAACGGAAGAAGAAGAGGGACTGCGGTGCTGTAAGCAAGTGCAGCTGCCAAATCCACTACAACCACACCCGCGGAAACACCGGTTACTGAACAGAATAGGCGACAAGGGGTGCACAAGACCCCGCTTTCTGACCCTAGTAACAGCAAAAAAGCTAGGGGGCCGACCGGAGGGGCTAACCCCAACTGTAGACCACCTCAAGCGAGGACACAGGCCGGAGGGGGCATTCTAACGTATGCTCAAAGAGCTAACCCGCTCATGATAGTCGTGGTGCTGGAGGACTACCCAGATAGTCCGATCACCCCGGAAATGGTTCTGGAGTCCCGGAGTGCGGTCAGGAAGGAGTTGGCCGGCCCTCCAGCCACCCAACACGTGGCCCAAATTCGACACCTTCTGCAAGCAGGGGTATTAATCCTGATGACCAACAACCCGGAGGAGAACGAGTGGATAGCTAACAAGCTGGCCACTCTGGACTTATCCTTGGGTGACGCAGGCTCAAAATAAGAGGGGCAGAGCTACTCCAACAGAGACTCAAGCTCGTTGTCCGGTACCTTGGTATGAGGGGTTACAACCCCTCCCTAAAGACACAAGCGTGGAGGGTCGTCGACTCCAGGATCGGGAAGGAGGGGGAGGAGGGCGCAGGGGACAAGCAGCTCCTTGTGCTAACCATTCCCGAATCCCACGCCGGTACGTTGGCGAAGATGGAGGACAGGTCCTAGTAAGACCTCAGAAGGGTGCACATGAAAGTGCCCGGCCAAGAGACGTCGGAGTCTGCCGAGAGGGGGAAAGAGGTTGAGGAGGAAGTGATGGAAACATAAATGGCTCCATCCTCCTTCTCTATCTCATAAATTTATTTGTATCATTGTAAAGATGCCTCAGCAATCTTACTGATGAATATGACAGTGGCGCACACAGGCATAGCACTAATCCAAGAACCTTGGGTAATGAAAGGTGCCATAAGGGGACTAGGTAACCTAATCTGTTTCAGGAACCTAAAGGAGCAGAGACCAAGAGCCTGCATCGCAGTCAAGGGAGTGAACGTGCTACCGCTACTGGACTTCGCCACAGGGGACTAATGGTAGTTCAAACAGAGCTAATTATAGGTTGTGACTGCAACTCACATCACAGAGTATGGGAAAGCACGGATACCAATGCTAGGTAAGTTAGACTACTTGTTATCTCGCGGGAACTGACCTAGAGATAATGGACGTCGGCAACACACCCACATCCCGGAATGCTGCTAGAGAGGAAGTGATAGAGCTACCTCTGTCGTCCACCAAGATAGCGCATCTGATCGGCGAATGATGAGTGAACGACGAACCATCGTTGTCGGACCACTCGCTGATCACATACGTAGTTGGAACCCCCAGTAAGGAACACAGCCCAAATGGGTGAGAAACCCCCGGGATACAAACTGGGGAACATACAAAAGAGACATGGAGGAAGCCATGCGCGAAATACCACTCGACATCAGGGACAGCGGGATTCGCTTGAGGCATCATCCAAGCCTATAAGGGTAATTAAAATCGAAACAGGCGAGACCTAAAGGTGAAGTTAAATGGTGGAATCAAAGGCTGGAAAAGCTACAATACAAGACACAAGGGGCCCTTGACAGAGCCAGGAAACTCGGAACACGCGCCCTATGGACTCAATATAAGACACAAAGGGATATATACCGGAAAAACGTCAGAGACACCAAGCGTGTATTTTTTTTTTTTTTTATAGAGGGGGGGAAGCGCCCACCTCCTCAGTGCATGCCTGCCAGCCTAGCGTCCTAGCGTTGCTGCGACTCCAGGCCGACAAAGATCCACCGAGGAGACCCCTCTTCACCTGACCTTAGTCCACCCCGGCACTTACCGTTAGGAATACTTCGGGGTGGGGTCAGCAAGACGCCTCGCGGCACCCTCCATTTTCAGCCTCTTATTTACTGGACGTCGGCCCGCTTTTGTCGAAGGACTGCTTCAACGTAGCAGGCCACCTTCGTCCAGTTTTCCTCCCGAGCAAGCATGTGGGAGACGATGCCGTCCGGAGTGAACCAGTCGACATCTTCCCCAAGGCCGGATCGTTCGGCGCTCCACCGTACGCACGTAAAAAACGTGTGCAGGGCGTCGTCTTTGGGGGAGGCGCAGTAGAGACAGTTTTGTCCCTCTGCTCTCCCCATTCTATGCAGGAACGTGCGAAAGTATCCATGTCCGGTCAGTAGCTGGGTAAGGTAAAAGTTCACCTCTCCATGCTTACGTTCCAGCCATGGGGACAGCTGGGTAATAAGCCGTGCCGTCCATCTTCCGCGCGTATCCTGCTCCCACCTAGACTGCCAAGAGTGCAGCGTCTTCTCTCTGGCTGTCTCCTTGGCTTTCGATCGTCCCAGGACTTCTTTGTTCTGGTAGACGAACTTCCTCTCTTGGGCGGGAAGGTCAATGGGTATGACCCCTGCTACTACCAGCGCTGCCGGTTCCGAGACCGTGCGGTAGGAGCTGGCTACACGTAATGCGCATCTCCTCTGGACCGCCGCAAGGCGCTTGCGATAGATGTTATGTCGCAGCGCATCGGCCCAGATCTCTGCACCGTAGAGCATTATTGACTCGGCAGTTCGAAGTAACAGGCGTCTCACGCAGGGTCGCGGCCCGTTAATGTTGGCCATAACTTTGCTCAGAGTCGCCGTCACCCCGGCCGCCTTGTCAGCCGCCTTGCCGATATTTTCCCCGAAGGTGAGCTTTGTGTCAAGCATCACCCCCAGGTACATTATGGCTGCTCTAGAATGCACCGTAGTCTCTCCCACCGTGAACGCCATTTCCTTGGAGATGCGCTTCTTGGTCAGAAGCACGATCTCGGTCTTGACCTCTGCAAGTTGTAGGCCCGCATTGGCCATCCAGCGGCGCACGCGGCACATGACCTGGTCGGGTCGCGTCTGTGCTATTTCCACATTGTGTGCAATTATGGTAACAGCGACGTCATCCGCGTACCCGACCAAGGAGCAGCCCTCTGGTATCTCCAGCCTTAAGAGCCCGTCGTAGGATATGTTCCATAGATCGGGTCCCAGGATGGAGCCCTGAGCCGCTCCTGCGGTCAGTTCTCGCCGTCTTCGACCTTCCGAGGTGTCGTACAGGATGAAGCGATCCTTCAGGTAGTCTCCGATAGTCTGGAAAAGAAACTCTGGTACCTGGAAGTCACGCCCCATAGCCTGTAGCACGTCGGATCACCGCAACGAGTTGAAGGCGTTTTTGACGTCCAACGTCACCAGGAGACAGATCGGGCGGGAAAAATGATTCCCGTGTTCCGTGCTCCTGGCCGCCTCCACAACCTCCTTGACTGCTTCGATGGTAGACTTTCCTCTCCGAAAGCCGTGCTGGTTTTCAGAGAGGTCACCGGCTGCTCGCAATGCAGCGTGCAACCGGGGTCTTATGAGCTTCTCCAGGAGTTTACCCGGAGTGTCCAACATGCACAGAGGTCTATACGACGATGCCGCGCCTGTTGGTCCCTTGCCCTTACTTATCAGCACCAGTCTCGCCTCCTTCCAGCAGGAATAAAATATCCCCGCCTGGAGGCAGTTGTTGTACATGAAAAGCAAGAGCTCGGGATGGCTCTTCGCTACTTCTTTCAATACCTCGGTCGGTAACCCATCTGGTCCTGGCGCCTTCTTATTTTTCATCGATTTCACCGCTGAGTCGAGCTCCGCCCATGTAAAGGGAGGAATCTCGATCTCAAGCGGTGCCCGCGGGTCATCCGGTCGTTTTGGATGTTCTGGGAAAAGGGTACGGACGATTTTGTCCATAGTCGTTGCGCTGATAGGGGCATCCTTGGCGAACGCCCCCACTTTGCGCATGACTATCTTGTAGCCCTTTCCCCAGGGATCGTTGTTAAGATCCTCCCGCAGGTCTTCGATGCACCTCTTTTTGCTGGCCAGTATTGCCCGACCGAGGCACTTTCTCGCCGCTTGATACTGGATGGCCCTCGAGGCGGAGATCGGATCCTGCCTCTTTCGTGCCCTCTTGACTTGGCGTCGTAATCGAAGGCACGTCCGACGCAGTTCCGCTATCTCATTCGTCCACCAATATGCAGGGCGTCTCCCGCCTGCGACCTTCTTGATAGGTACCGCCTCTTTGCAGGCTCGCTGGATCAGGCGCATGATCGCGCCCACCACCAGCTCAGCCCGCTCGGTGACGCTAACCCCGTCTGGTATCTCAACCAAAGTTCGCTCATTACGTTCTAGGGCCGAAGATAGCTTCTCGGTGTCCATCTTCTCAACGTTCCACCTGCGAGTGTGGCTCCGTGGAGCCTCCTCGACTGGCTCGTTCCCACGTACGCGGATAGTCTTCGATCACCTGCCAGTCCCGCACGTGTGCGGCCAAGCATTCTGAAGCGAACGAAACGTCGATGATGGTCTCCCTGCATCCGGGTCTCCTGAAGGTTGACGTGGAGCCGGTGTTAAGTACCACCAGTCCCAGTCTGGACACCATGTCCATGACTTATCTTCCCCTGGAGTCCGGATGAGGTTCGCCCCACTCGAGAGCTTTGGCGTTGAAATCTCCGGCCACTATCAGCTCCCCCTCCATTTCTCTGACAGCGTCTTCAAGAGCATCCAGTTTTTCCTGGAATCGCCCTATCTCCTCGTTCGGAGTGAGGTAGCAGCTAACATAAGTCACGTCGCCGCTTCTCACCCAAACGAAGCCGCTGCTGGATCCATGGCACACCGCTCGGAAGCGGTGTGGATTGCAGATCCATATAGCGGCGGTACCCAGGCTGTCGCTGTGCCATGCATCCGCTTCTTTGTCTCGGTACTGTTCGCTGACCAGGACTAGGTCGGCGTCTTTCTCGAGACAGATCTGGGTGAGCAGGTCTTGAGCACTCCTGCTTCTCCGTAGATTTGCCTGGAGAACCTTAGCCATTTCGGTGGGTTCTCTTCAGAGCTTCCCGAAAAGCCCTGCACTCATTTGATGCGGCGTTATGCTTCAATGCGTCGCCAGATCCTCCTGCATCGGCGCAGAGGTAGCACTTGGCATCGGCCGTGCAATCTGCAGCTTTGTGCTGCTGTCCTCCGCACCGATAGCAGCACGTGCTGCGGTCGGGACCTTTGCAGGTCGAACTATAATAATAATAATAATAAAAATAATAATAATAATAATAATAATAATAATAATAATAATAATAATAATATAACATCTAAGTTGTTACCATAATTGCACACAATGTGGAAATAGCACAGACGCGACTCGACCAGGTCATGTGCCGCGTGCGCCGCTGGATGGCCAATGCGGGCCTACAACTGGCAGAGGCCAAGACCGAGATCGTGCTTCTGACCAAGAAGCGCATCTCCAAGGAAATGGCGTTCACGGTAGGAGAGACTACGGTGCACTCTAGAGCAGCCGTAAAGTACCTGGGGGTGATGCTTGAAACAAAGCTCACCTTCGTGGAAAATATCCGCAAGGCGGCTGACAAGGCGGCCGGGGTGACGGCGACTCTGAGCAAAGTTATGGCCAACATTAACGGGCCGCGACCCTGTGTGAGACGCCTGTTACTTCAAACTGCCGAGTCAATAATGCTCTACGGTGCAGAGATCTGGGCCCATGCGCTGCGACATAACATCTATCGCAAGCGCCTTGCGGCGGTCCAGAGGAGATGCGCATTACGCGTAGCCAGATCCTACCGCACGGTCTCGGAACCGGCAGCGCTGGTAGTAGCAGGGGTCATACCCATTGACCTTCTCGCCCAAGAGAGGAAGTTCGTCTACCAGAACAAAGAAGTCCTGGGACGATCGAAAGCCAAGGAGACAGCCAGAGAGAAGACGCTGCACTCTTGGCAGTCTAGGTGGGAGCAGGATACGCGCGGAAGATGGACGGCACGGCTTATTACCCAGCTGTCCCCATGGCTGGAACGTAAGCATGGAGAGGTGAACTTTTACCTTACCCAGCTACTGACCGGACATGGATACTTTCGCACGTTCCTGCATAGAATGGGGAGAGCAGAGGGACAAAACTGTCTCTACTGCGCCTCCCCCAAAGACGATGCCCTGCACACGTTTTTTACGTGCGTACGGTGGAGCGCCGAACGATCCGGCCTTGGGGAAGATGTCGACTGGTTCACTCCGGACGGCATCGTCCCCCACATGCTGGCTCGGGAGGAAAACTGGACGAAGGTGGCCTGCTACGTTGAAGCAGTCCTTCGACAAAAGCGGGCCGACGTCCAGTAAATAAGAGGCTGAAAATGGAGGGTGCCGCGAGGCGTCTTGCTGACCCCACCCCGAAGTATTCCTAACGGTAAGTGCCGGGGTGGACTAAGGTCAGGTGAAGAGGGGTCTCCTCGGTGGATCTTTGTCGGCCTGGAGTCGCAGCGTTGCTGCGACTCTAGGCTGGCAGGCATGCACTGAGGAGGTGGGTTTAGTGGGTAGTCTGCGTAGCAGGAGTCCCACACTCTGGTTTATCCAGGTTAACGATCAAGCGCTTCCCCCCTCTATAAAAAAAAAAAAGTTGACGAGCGCTCCTTTTCATCTCCCGTATTTTGCTGACTGCCCAGCCTATCTTGATCTTCTGCATAGCTATTATCTGATGAACAGCTTTACCTGGTATTTAGATGACCGCGGTCTACGTGTCTCAGTATACCTTACGCAATGACTTTACTGCCACCTCTTTCAATGTGGATGCGATGTCCTTATTGCTACTTAAAACGTCCAGATCTTTCATTTCAAAGACAATTTTGCCTTGTAGGGTCCTTATTTTAGCACGTCTTCTACCACTTGTCTGTTGTTCTAAGGTCCTTATTTTAGCACGTCTTCTACCACTTGTCTGTTGTTGTAAGAGCTCTCTGCAGTAGTTCTATTTGCGTCAACAGATTTCTGGATTTATCGGTTACTTGTCTCGTTCTCAGTCCTATTCTAGCTGCTATCCGCACATTATCAGTCCTTAGCTTTCCAGTTTCATCTCCGTTGTTATTATCTATATATGAAACGTTCTTTGTCAACCGGAACACCTAAATACCTAAAATTTCTTTTGACCTAAAAATTCTTTAAAATATTGAAAATTTAGGATTTTTTATGAACTCTTGATTAGCGCGTGGCATTTTTTGAAATTTCATTCACAGACGGAGCAACACGTCTCTAACCTAAAAAAAAACTACTTTACGAAATGATCTTGCTGTCAAAAAACACATCGACTGCGGCATTTTTTACCGATACCTTAAGCGTTCATCCGTAACATCAAAAAACACCCCCCAAATTGCTGTCACGCAGTTGAGAGGTATATCCTGTGATTGACACGAGGAAAATTCATAAAAAACTTCATAAAAAATCCTAAGTTTTCCATAAATAAAAAATGGTTAGGTCAAAAGGAATTTTGGGTATTTAGATGTTTCTGTTGACAAAAAACGTCCCATACCTTCCTTTCACAATGGCTGGTTTTTTCAAGTTCTGGGAGGTTGGTGAGGATTACTTTTTTCCTAGTATTTCTTATTCATCTCCTTTCTTTTCTTCATGGTCGGACTGGTCGGTGGCGCTTACTCCTGCCACGGAGTGCCGGAATCCACCCTCCTTATCAGCGGTAGGTGCGTCTACTGTCATCAACCTCCGGAGTCGCCCTCGTATATGTTGGTATAACAGCATTCCTTCAGGGTCATTGTGAGTACTCTCCTCTGTCCTTTCTTATTTATTCACTTATTTGTTAATAATGTTTTTTTTTTCTATTGCTGTCTTCAGGGACATGGTTTCCATGTCATGAGGAGGACTAGGGGACCCCGGAGAACTCGGGCTCATGTCGCAACTGCCATCGGCCGTTAAACCAGTCCCCCGGACTGATATGGCTCCCCGGCCATTCGTGGGTGCCCGTACTTAAAGTTAATTTTTTGTAGCTTCCCTTCTATTTCTATTTGTCCGTTGTTGTAAAAATGAAAAAAAGCAATAACAAATAAAAACCCCAAAAAACGAAGTGAAATTGGAAATCGAAGAAAAAAATGAAAACCCACACAAACAAATTTTTAATTACGAACTACTACACAGGTAGAAATACTAAATGCTTGTTAGGGCGGGGCGGGCAAAAGGAAAACCCACAAAAAATATCCTTGGCACGGCATTGCACCCAGGACCCCTAGCCCCAGAGGCAAGTGCCTAGTCTGCGCTACCACAACGGCTTCTTATTTGCTTCTTTTCTCACTTATTTCTTGTGTCGCGCTCTATCGATAAAGATGGGCACTTGATTGCTCAATATATTTTAGCGTGCTGAGCGCTCTTCCTCAGCGCTTGCTTGTGCTTCTCCCCATGTATACGCGCTAAATTCTTTAAATGAGGGCGTAATGTTAGTTTCAACTTATCCCTTTTTAAGAGTTTATTAGTTGATCTACAATGATGTATGGACGAGTCTCGTGATTTGAATCGTCACGCGCGCGGCTGTGCAGTTCTTTGATACGATTTAAGTTACAAGTGGTATCTTGTTGTCACTTGGCTCGATGATAGTTCATGTAACTATGCTAAAACGGCTTAAATTGACTCAAAACATACTAAATTAGCTTGCTTGTTGTATATTCCGTCCCAATCGATTTTTATTTATAGAATTCAGTTCCTCTTTTTCAAGAAACTTGTATAAAGCTCTTGACCTCACTGTGACAGTGACTTATATGTATATATTGTTTGGGGTTTGTTGATTTGTTGTTGCAACTGCATGAATGCTTAACATATCTGCAGGGGTCTAGTGCATCTTCCTACAGAAGGATTTTTCCCTTGGGAATTCCTTCTTAGATTTTCACTTAAATACGTGTAAATTTTCTCAAGATGGGTATACATTTTTTTCTTATTCCGTTATATTAAAATTTTGTGAGGGAATGTGTTTATACCTGTAAAATCGAATTTTGAGAGTATTTTCTATCAGATTTTGCTAGTTGTTTAGTTTTTCGATTCAGATGACTATATGCCACTTTGGTATCATGAAATATAAATTTTTCACTCTTGTATTAATTTCCCAGAAAATTCATTAATCATCTAAAATTGTTTAAACCTTTAATCTTTATGTATGGTTAACATGCACATGAAGATGGCATATTGACCATGGGCTAAGAGATTTTTCTCATTGGACTCTTAATTTCAGCGCAATTCATTTATCATCTAGGTTTGTTTAAACATTTGGGCTCGTTAGATTTGCTATTTATTAACTGTTAGTGGTGCTTCGTGTATGTGTGCAATAGCTCTATCCCTCGATTGTAAATTTTGGAATAGTTGCATTAAATATCTAAATTTGTTTAAACAATAAAGTACTATTTTATGAGGTTTAATAACCAATAGCGGGATGTATAGACATGCCCTACCTGGACAATGTATCTGTGCACACGATTTCGGCCGTGTAGCCAAGCGGTTGGCTCCCCTCATTAAGGATAGGGATGACCTCGTCGTTGCTTGTCGACCTCCTCCTTTCTTCAAGTATCCTTGTGCTTTCTGTGGGAATCTCTATGCCAAGTTCTACCTCAAGCGGTACACGGTATCGTGCCAGCAAAATCCCTCTAGCACGAGATTAAGCACGGATGCCAGCTTCTCTCATAGTTGCATTCTTTCGAAACAGCCACCTGTACGTACGACGCCTGATTTTTTTTTGCCGAAAGAACGTTTGTATATGTATATAGTGTCACTAGTTTAGTTTTAGTACGTTACCTGCAATTTTCATTAAGTAACCGGTTGTTATCCGGCGTATGTTTTATTTTTCTATGTCCGTGGTCTTGGCGTATGTTTTAGTTTATTATGTCCATAATCTTAAGTGTGTAAATATCATGTAAATAGCTAATATCGTTTATTGGGTAATTGTTCATTATTTCATACCTTTTGCGTATGATATATTTTAAGTACACAGTAATTCGACAATATATTACTTTTTACGATGGGTATAATTAATGTTTTGGAAAGGTGGGTGCTCTCAGAGAGCATTGAGGGCAGCAGAGAGAAAAGGCAGTGGTTACGTGTGGTAGCGTTTATTGGCCAAAAGCGGAGCTCTGTCCCACTTGGTGGTCGCCAGTGATCTGCCCGCTTCGTCGCCGATACCACTCGTCGGCGGCTAGTGCACACCTTGCATTCCCGCACGCGGAAGCTCTTGGGCAGCGGCGCTCATGACTGATGATGCATCTCGCATCATCGGGGGTTCTCACCGGAGGTGCCATCGGAGAGCCTAGCGCTCATCCGTGACACGTCCGAGGTTGCGCGGGCTGACGTCTTTGTCGCCAAAAAAAAACAGGTTAAAGTGAGCGCCGTATCGAGGAGCGCTTGGTAAAATATTGTATTTGTATGTGTGATTGTGTATGTATGTGTTCCGCATGCCAGTGGGAGTGACCCCACAACAGAGTTTTGCGCATTGGATTTCTTTCCAATCTCCCGATTTGGGAGTCTGTGTGTTTGTGTGTGTGTATGTGTGTGTGTAAAAGTGTGTATAATTATGGCTGTGTACCAAATTGCTGACACGTGTGTTGTCCCTTAGTAGGCAAATTTACAATTTTCTTTTAGGGTGCCAGATCTCCGATACATAAGAGAGTTATAACTAAAATTGATTATAATAGGTGAATAAGAACATATTAAATAGTTGTAATTAACATCTAACTAAATTGTTAACGAGGTAATAGGTGAATAAGATACTGTGAACAATTGCAATTTTTCTTTTGGTTAACAGAATTTGCGCTTATGTTTTATAAAATAAATCGGTGAGTTTTATCTTGTGCTACGGGCGCAAATGCTGATATTATGTCCGGAATTTGTGATACTATTTTTTTTTTGTGCGTGGCTTCTGCAGATAATTCAAGCCTCTTGCGGTGAAGGATTTGCTATTATGCGGCTCATCCCAATGTATTGCGCGTATGAGTTTAGTGCACTTCTCAAATATTGTGTATATGCCCTTTAGTATAACATAAGATATATACATTTATTTTATGAGATGAAGTATGCTTAAGCCTTCTCCGCTGGGTGTAAGGTTGCGCCCGGTCTCTCTTATTCGCGCAGAATAAGTATCTAGCGATTCCTGGAGCGGCAGAGAGATGCTTCTTCGCTTTTACCTTTCGGCGTGTGCAAAGTACGGTCAGGTAAGAAGTTTGTTTTGCGTTATGGTATCGTCCGTATTTTAGTCTGGGGTATCGTCTTGTTTTCCAGAACTTTATTTACACCTATCGAAGTTACGGTGCTTGTCGATCGACGCGGTAGGAGCCGCTCTGTGCATATAATTCTTTTAGCGTTGGAATAATTGCTCGGATGTACTTGATCATTTAAATCCAATCGACTGCTTCGCGGCTGCGCGACAACTATTGTTTTGCTATTTCTTCTATAGGGTTGCTGACGCACTAACACTTCACGTACCAATATATGTTGCATGTCGCGACTAGTATCAATATTGATGACACTGAGTACCCGAATATGGTCGTTTGCTCATCTAGGAGTTGTACCTTGTGAGCTGTCAACATGCTTTGTGCTAGCCCGCGAGCTTTGGTGTTAGTTTTATACCGTGCAGATTATCGGCCCGACTCTGCGCCTCTGCTTTTATTATGGATTTAAACTCGGTGAGGTTGTTTTTTGACTGATTCAGCTCAGCTACGATTGCTGACACATTTAATTGTACCATATTAAATGACGAGTCGTTTACGTGCGCTTCTAGGGATCGCGACGCTGTCAATTGCGCGTTTGCCGTGTGTGCTAAGCATCCGGGCCGTAAGTTTAGGATTCTCGCACCTCTTATGACCGATATAATTGCTCGGCGCGGGGGCAATGTATGTATATGTTTTCGGTCGAGGATATCGAGAACATCCATGTGTTTGCTTTATGCAAGCGGAGCGAAAATATGTCCTTGAATTGGTGGATTCTGACGTCGCAGCGTTCGGGATTTTTTAATGCGCGACCGGCGGCTATTCCGATTTCACACGCTGCGTTGGCGTGGACTTCTCTGACCAGCTCCGGGTTAATGGCTATTAGTAGGTTGTTGATTTTCCTTAATTTTCCTACCTTTTCCTAGGGTAGTGCCATATACGTGCGGTCGGATTAGCTCATGGCAAAATAGTGATATTCTGCGGTTCCTCGTCGCCGCCGTGCACCTGGATCGGATCCATTACTCTTTCTGCTTGGTAAGCTGCCGCTTTTATCTCCTCGAGGATGCCCTTAACCTCGCACCTCGGTCCGCACGCGTGTATTATTTCCGCCGCAAGTCTCGTTAGGCTTGTGACTGCTTTGGAATACAAGTCCGTTTTTTGTATTATCTTCCAGTCGGTGCTCGACGTCGCGAGGGGGGCTATCCTTTTGATAATTAACGCTAGGTTGTTGGCACCTGTGTGTAGTGTTTCCGCTGTTAACCTGTAAGGATACGGCCGCGTTAGAAAGGGTAGTCTTATCTCGGTACGCGTGGCTTGGCTACAATTATTTTTCTGATTTATAAATGGTTTAACTAGGAGATTATTTAATTGCGCTGCAAGACCGGTGTCGCGCAAAAAAAACAATAAAAAAACGACTATTCTTTCGCGTTTTCTACTGACAATGAGGCCGCTCGCTTAACTAACGCGCTCGGTCTTTCAAATTTATTAAAATACACTATTTTTATTGTCTCATCGTGCCTTATTGTCACGTTATTCGTTTTTCTATTGATTTTAATAATTTCGAATGGATCTTGGTATTCTACCACGAATTGGCCTTTCTTCGCTTCTTTTAATAAAAATACTATTTCACCCTGGAAGTACTTAGCGTTCAATTTTCTGTCGTAAAAGTATTTTGACCGGTATTTTGCCTGTAATAGATTCATGGCTGTCTGAGCTGACGCTGTGCTCGGCTGCCGGTGCGGCGGCCTTGGTTCGAAGTCGACTACGCGCCGGTTGAGGTGCCGCCGTGCCGCTGTTATTTTCAGTTGGGATCGCGTTTCTTTCTGGCAAATTCATCCCGGCGTTCGTGCAGTTATTTTTAGGGTCTACCTCATTAAATAGGTGGATTGGTTCTTGCTCGGTTTTGATTGTATTCGGTAGGTTGCTATTAATTGAATTTTCGGAGGGCGTGAAATCTGAGCTTTTCATGATTTAATCTGGACTTTAAGGATTGTGCTAGGTTTGCTATTACTGTAGTGTTTCCCGGAGATGCCAGGCCGTCGCTCGCGGTTTCCGGGAACGGGGCATATTTCGCGATACTGTTTGTTGCTACTGCCGCTTAGCTTTCGGCGCCTGGGCTTTGCTCATTGTCTATTGTCTTTTTTACTTGGATTGATGCGGCTGTTGTCTTTCCCCGGTTTTTCCTTCTACCGAACACTGGTGGTTTGCACGTGCTCTGGCTGCTGTAGCTTGATGGAGATCGGTTTCGCGGTTGTTTTCGTGTTTTTGCCGCTGGCTCTGGTATGCTTACCCTTATGTACAGTGTAAAGTATTGGCCCGTCAGGTTTAGGTGAAGGCAATGGTTTTCGCTATTTTCTATTATATGGCAGAAAATTCGGGTGTCGCCAGGGAGGTCGTAATGTATGCAAATATTTATTCCGTGCACATGAGCAAATAGGAATGCACAGTCAACTGTGCCATATTCCGTGTCGGACGTTAAAATTTTCGCGGATTCGGCTGGTCCGCCACAGTATCTCAGCATTAGCGATAGTCGCAACAGCTGTCGTAACTCTGTTACTGAAATATTGAGTTTCGTGATGCGTTACTTTTTTTGCGAGCGTCTGCCGCGTGTATTTGCTGTCTGCCTCGGCGATTGATTTCCTCTCCCAAATATTTATTTGAAAACCCTCTTTGTTACCGAAGTCCTTCGCTCTTATGTAGACGGCTAGCTTTTTTCTTGGTATTTGTCCTGACCACGGCCGTGCTGGGCTGAATTGCGGTTCCGCGACGAAGGGCATTTGGTTTTCTGCGCGCAGCGTGATGCTTTTATTATTTGCGACACTCTGTATTTTTCCTGACGATGATTTTCGCGTTAAGGGAGATGTTTTATGACTCGAAGGTACGCTTGAATTCTCGTTGCTCGATGCACTACTAATTACTGTGATTGACATGTTATGTAGGTTTAATTCTTTTCTGGGAATTTGAATGTTTGCAGGGGTCCTAGGCCTCCGGCTGTTTTTCTCGACGGTGGGATAATATCCGATTCGTCGCTAGCTGAGCTCGACTGGTCGTATACACTAGGATGTTTGCGGTTTTTACTGCGTTTATAAAATACAAATAAAGTTGACCTGTTCGAAATTGTCACTCAAACCACCCTCAAAATGGACAACCATCCTTTTAAAAATATTTTCCGATATAGTTCAGGTACTAATTTATAATTTACTAAAAAATGAATCACGCATTGGTTCTAATCCTGCAATAGCAATCCATCACTGAAAAATCTACATTCTTTACGTCTTATTTTGTGAAAGAAAATTCAATCTGCTTATAATAGAAAAGATAACTTCGTTAATTGAATACGAAAATATAGTTCACGTATTCGAAATTATTTGTTACACCACCCTCCCAATGATTTTCGATATAATCCAGGTTTTAATTGATAATTTACTATGAAACCAATTTAACGAACTTTCTACAGTGAGTTACAATGACAAAATATTGCATCATAATGATATGTAGTTCAATTATGTAGTAAAAACAATCGATAAAAAATCTAATATACGATTCCGGTAACTATACTCTCTATATGTATTATGACGCATATTCCGTCAATGCAGCGGAATATGCGCGCTGCATTCTGGCAGACTTTAACATAATCTTGTTGTAATGTCGAGCAATTAATTGGGTATAAATATGATATATAAAACACTAATTACTTATGTGTATAATATATTTACATCCATTGAGTTTATATACATAATTATAGTAACTCCAGTTGGGCGCCAGCTACAGTTGTAGCATGAATACAATTAAGTAACCCGGAGGCTCGAATTCAGACAGAATTTACTACGCGCGTGGTATCGCACAATAATTAAATATAACTTACAATTCGCAGGATGCTGTCCCTTTTCCGAACGTGGCTTGTTTTCTCTCGGTGTGCGGCACAAGGTTTTTGATAATGACTACATCGGCGGATAATTTCTAATGGCGATGCTGTCGAGGGTGTCGAGTGCGATGTCAAAGCGAGGTGATGCGAGGAATATCCCGAAACAGAGTGACAAGTGCAATGTCAAGCAGAGTAATTCGAATGCTATCCCGGAACAGAATGATCGAGGCTCGATTGCGTAGTTCCCTTGACAGCCGTCGAGACGCTGAGAGGGCCAGTCATGTGACGGGGAAGGGACTTTAGGTATGTGCGTGAGAGAGAGAGAGAGAGAGAGAGAGCGAACGAGAGCGGGAATGCTGCTACAGCATGACCTACGACGTACAGTGCGGCGAGTGTGTACCGGTACGGCGTGCTCCTGGTGCAGTGGAAATACGACCAGTCAGCTGTTCCTGTTGCTAGTGCTGTGAGTTGGCCCCCGTCTTCTTCCCGACGTTCCTGGACACAGTGTTCGAAGATGCTAGTGGAACTTATGGTGTGACAAGTGCATACATAGGTTATGATACCTATGTGTGTTGACTGTACGCCTCTGCCAGTTTTTGTGTAGTGACTGTTTGCTTCTAGGATGTCTGGTGCCTGCTGTTCCCTTCTTCTGTCAGGACGTCCAGTGAAGCAGCGTAATTCGATGGTGACTCCTTAAGCAGTAGCAGGTACATTTCATTTCTATAGTTCATCGTGGTGATCCTGTACTAATCTTTTCTTCTTTGTAGCAGCTGCCTAGGAGTCGTGGTAAGTCAGTCTGTGTCGTTGCAATGCACTAACTATTTCTCTCTTTTCTGATAAGTTATTAATATCTTTTCTATTTACAGGGGACTCGTTGGGTTGGTGACTGGCCTCCCAACAACTCAACGCCTGCCAGGGCATTGAAGAAAGGAAGGTGTAAAGGGGGATATGGGTATTGCGTAGGGTAGCATGTGAGGGGATAGGGTAGCTTAGGTAGATATATTTTAGTTAGGTAGGATTTAGCATGTGAGGGGTTAGGTGTTGGGGAGGTTTTGTCGCATTGGCTGCATAGAGCCTTTCCTAAATCTATGCACTCTGTTCGCTAGTTAGGTTTTTCTCTATCAGCATGAGCAGGACTGGTGGTTGCACCATCGCACCCTGCTCTGCTATGTAACACACACAAAGTGTGGCGTTACAGTATATAAATTTATGTAATGCTTACATAAAGCGATCGTATTTTTAACGTCTTACTAAAATCATTAAATTTTAATAATTACAATAGAAAATCATAATTTATAAACAAAATCACCTGATTAAACTAAAATTAAAAAAAGTGAATTGATTAATCAAATAAATTGTGTGAATTTTTAAATTAAATATCTATATTTTAATTGATAAAGTTCAGTGTTATTACGGGACTCGCTAAAAATAAGACTGTTTTGTGAATTTTCCATGTGCACATTAATGCAATGCAAGATATCAGTTGTTTACAACAAACGGAAGAGTTTGATATGAGCTTTGATATCCGGCATCAACTTTCAATAGGGTCACGTATATATAAATTCGTAATAAACATTTTCGTCTCATTCGATTACTTGCTACCCATGTGAATAGTAAATTATCGTTCAATTTACCAACAACAAAAATTGTGTGCAATTTCACATAAAGTTACTTATTTTAATTGTCAAACAACAAATTTTTCTTCAAATTAATTCAAATCGACTTGTTATATGATAAGTTACCCTTAAAATACCCTCACGTTTTAAATAATAAAATAATTTACTGTGGACCTTTTTCCTTTAGAAAAACGTTTTAGGAAACTCAAACCTAGAGCTTCGGCGTTAGTCATACGTGCTAATGAGTGTAAAGTACAGTTTGTTTCCACTCACAATTACTGTCATTCGATCATATAATGCAGTCGTGTCTAGTCCATAAAGATATAGTTAATATATTTTCATTTTTACTGTTAATAATATAATAGCAGAAGTCATTTTTGAGATTATAATACTCATGAAAGAAAAATTATATAATTTTTATATGAATAAAATTCGTTATTTTATCTTACAACCCTAAAACAAGAAATGCGTGTATTATGCATAACAAGTACGCATAAAATACATAAATTTAATTAAATATTAGTTTTATAGATAAATAGTACGACAAAGTCGACTGGTTAGTACGTGTGAGCAACCAAAATAAAATTTGAAGATTCTTATGTTTACTAACAATAAAAATAATACTTATAATATTATTTAAAATAGTTCTTGTTTTTAGCAATAATGATAAAAGTAAATCCAATTAAAGTTATTAATTTAGTACTGGCTATATTTCAAACGTTAAACCTGCGAGAAAGTCCTGTTCACTATAAAGAAATTGAGTTAGCAGAAAAATTGGAATCTATTTTAAGAGATTCAATGAAAGAATTTCAGGACATAGAAATTATGGTATTGGATTCATTGGAATTTCAAGAACTATATAAGGATATTGAAGAACAAATTATAGAAGACGAAATGCTGCACATTATTCCTGATTCTCCAAAACCTCCGACAGATCAGTGTATAGATAATGACGACGATGAGGTAACATACGATTATAAAGTAAGAGCAATGGAGTACTGGAAAAGTAGAAAGAAAGGAAAATTGAGTGAGGCAAAAATTCGAACGTGTAAAAAGTACCAGTCAACTGCATCACTGGTCCAACTCAATAAATAAAGGTGGTACATATAGAGAAAAAATTGCTAGAATTTGCGAATATACTCTGCAAAATTTTAAAGCAGCTGTTGATGCTGGTCACTTTGTTCATGACAAGGACTTACGTCGATAGGATTTACAAGCCCAAAAAGAGATAGGCAACGAAGATATCAGATTTCGAGCATCAGGCCATTGGTTACGTCGCTTTAAGCAAGCGCACAGGATAGTATCTAGGAAAATTAATAAATTTGTGACAAGAAAATCAATAGAAAGTAGTAAAGAATTAGAGGAGAAAGCCGAAAAGTTTGTAAATGACGTTAGACAATGTGCAGTATCTGTTACATGGGCTAATGTTTACAACACTGATCAAAGCGGATTCCAACTTCCAATTTCCAACCAATTCATTCCGGGAGAACTTTGGCTCCCGTAGGAGAAAAACAGATAGAGTGTACGGTGCAATCAGTTTGTTCAATGACTCATAGTTATACCATCCAACCTACAATATCAGCTGAAGGGAAACTTCTTTGTCCTCTTTTTATAGTATTGAAAGAGCGATCTGGTAAATTTGGTCCTGTTGTTGAAGCCAATCTTTTTCGTTCTGAAAATGTTTATGTTTAATCAACGGTATCTGGAAAATTAACTACAAGTAAGTTGTAAAAATATAACATAATAAAATATCACAACTAGTATCTAAATTATTTTAATCCAAAAATTATTTCTATTCTAGATCTTTTCAAAACTTGGTTAAGAGAAGTTTTTTATCCGAATGTAGGGCCTCATACAATTTTATTACTAGATTCTTGGAGTAGTAATTGTGAAAAAAGCATTGAGGAAACGTTACCAGAAAATCAGATTGTAAATATAAAAAAGATTCCTACTGGAACCACTGGGAAAATTCAACCATTGGACGTATTTGGATTCCGTATTTGGAAAAACTATGTTCGCCATTTTTCAGATAATGTGCTGTTAATGGATTATGATATGAATTTACACTTAAGAAATAATATTATCAAAATACAATCTCTAGTTCATAACCAGTTCTCGTCAGCACGATACATAAATTTTTTTAAATATTCGTGGTTTAAAAGTTGTTATATCGATGAAAGACCAGAATTTGAAAATCCTGTTGATTTCAGTTATGGAGACTCGTGCAGAACTCATTGTGATTTATGCAGAAACATAGCATAAGATGTACTTGGTGTAAAAAATCTTTGTGTTTTAAACACTTTTTTGAAGAATATCATTACTGTAAAAATTACGTTGAATAGAACTGATGTGTTCATTCAACGTAATTTCGCTTGTTTACATTTTACTTCATCGGTTACAACGAAACCGTGTGCGCACGGCTTGAAGTTCCCGGGTGCGGTTATTCGGTTGTTCCTATTGTCTTGCGTGCGCACAGTGACAATAGGAACGGCGGAATACCCGGGTTTGGGTTTGTAGTCACAGAGTCCTCACAAGAACGTGTGCGCACGATCTTGCGCGGTCTTTGTGCCGGTTCTCGGCTTCCTTCTTCCCCGTGTGCATACAGCGGCCCGCGGAACGGAGGAACGTCGAAACGGTGTCTGTGTGTGTGTTTGTCTGTGTCCTACAGGATCTGGTTGAGATGTGAGCGCACGACTCAACCTGATGTTGCGGCTGCTTCTCGCGGTTTCTCTTGCCCTGTGTGCGGACAGCGGCAAGCGGAACGGGGGAACGGTGGAGGTGTGTGTAGTGGATGTGCAGAGTCTGACAGAGACGTGTGCTCACGACTCTGCAAGTCTCTGCAGTCGGTTTCTAGTTCCTATTACCCTGTGTGCTCACAGTGGCAATAGGGACGAGGAAACGGTGAGACGGTAGTTGGCGGTGGCTTTCGTACTTGTAGTTGCGCCACGTGTGCTCACGAAGGTGCTCCTCCAGGTACTTAGTGACTCTGGATTACCCTGTGTGCTCACAGCGATAATCCAGATAGCGGTGCGGTGATTTTGGATATCTGCGCCGTCACGTGTGCGCACGAAACGGCCAGATGTCGGTGATTCTATTAGCGCTCTCCCAACGGTGTCGTATGCTCACGGCAACGCTTGGATCGGAAGCTCTAACTGAACTGCTCGCTGTGCTGTCGCGGCTGGGCTTATATAGCCTTAGTCGCTGGCGCCAACGCCCTCTGGAGGTGAGTGCGTAGTATAGTGAGTGTGTATCTGTGTAGCGCTTTGTGTGTTCCCTTCGTTAGTATGCGTGCGGCGATTTGCTCCCGTCGTCGGTTTTACCCGCGGCTGTATTCATGGTGCTCGAGCACGTGTTGGTGTACATGAGCATTTGACTTGTGCTCGCTTTGTTTTCGTGCGGGATCGCCCTTCGCTCGCCCATGTGTGTGACTGCTTTGCGTGTGTTCTGCACGAGACTGACGTCTCGTTGCAAATAAAATTTAATGATTTATGTAAGACGTTAAAAATAAGATCGCTTTATGGAATTATTACATACATTTATATATATATATAGAGAATGTAGTTACCAGAATCATATACTGGATCTTTTATCAATTGTTTTTACTACATAATTGAACTACATATCATTATGATGCAATATTTTGTCATTGTAACTCACTGTGGAAAGTTCGTTAAATTGGTTTCATAGTAAATTATCAATTAAAACCTGGATTATATCGAAAATCATTGGGAGGGTGGTGTAACAAATAATTTCGAATACGTGAACTATATTTTCGTATTCAATTAACGAAGTTATCTTTTCTATTATAAGCAGATTGAATTTTCTTTCACAAAATAAGACGTAAAGAATGTAGATTTTTCAGTGAAGGGTTGCTACCACTATAGTCAGAAATATATAAGTAAATTGTATTATTACATTAGAACCAATGCGTAATTTATTTTTTAATAAATTACAAATTAGTACCTGAACTATATCGGAAAATGCTTTTAAAGGGATGGTTGTCCATTTTGAGGGTGGTTTGAGTGACAATTTCGAACAGGTCAACTTTATTTGTATTTCATAAACGAAAATATTTTATCCAATTTTTTATAGATTATTTTGATTTTTTTCCATATAAATAGGCATGGAAAAGTAAAATTTTTCATTGAAAAAAATAAGGGCTTCAACCCTTATGGTCCGAACTGCGCTGGTTAGTCGTGTATTTTCATGATAAATGAAATGAATTTTTTTCGTTGTAAATTATCAATTAGAATTAATTATATTAGAAAATCTTTAGGAGGTGATTTTCCATTTTAAGGGTGGTTCGAAAAATTATCTCGGACAGGTCAACTTTATTTTTGTATTCTATCTATGAACACATTTTTTAAAATATTTTTAAGCCCATTTTGAATTTGATTTTCATGAAAACAAACATGAAAAAGTTAAATTTTTCAATAAAAAAAAATAGGGGTTGCAACCCTATTGGTCGGTACTACGTCTGTTAGTTGCATCTTTTTATAAGAAGTGAAATAAAATTTATTTAATCGAAAAATATCAGTTAGTTCCTGAGATATATTAAAAAATCAATTTTAGGGGGTGACCTTTGAGGGTGGTTTTCACCGCTATAAAGTGCTTTTCCGCTGATAAAAAAACACGTCTCTCTTGTTTTTTGATAAACTACAACATATTAAAAGATTATTGAAACCGGTGAGTTCGGGTTGGGGCGGTTCCCTTGTGAGTCACGGTAATCTAGACTGTACACGCTTGGTTGGCTTTTCTCCTCGGTAATCCAGCGTATTCTGAGCAGCTTTTCCCCGTGATATACATCGTGCAAAGCGCAACATAAGTAAAATTTATAAAACTCGTTTCTCACGGACAATGTTTCGTTTTTTCTATAAATTATCTCGTTAGCTTCCCGTTTTTTCCTGGTTTTGCCACGGTCACTCACTTCGTCGAAGCACGATGTCAATTGTTGCGTTTTTCCGTCTTCCTTATTAACTGCTTGTATTCCAAATATTCTGCTAGCGTCCGCTAGCGCGTAAAGTTCGGCTCGTGGGAGGAATTATTCCTTATTATTATTAGGTTTATTATTAGGTTTCGTTTCCGGGCGGTATACGATGTCAAAATCTTAACCGACTTGTGCCGCTTTTAATGGATTGAATCTCAACTCCGGTTTTTTAGTCGTGTGGAAGTGTTTCAGGAAGAGACTCGTGGTCCGCATATATTGTAAATTTGCGCCCGAATAAATCGTAGCGGAACTGGTCCTTGGCGAAAACTATTGCGAATAATTCTTCGTCGTACGTGGGGTATTTTTTTCTCACTGTCTTTTAGGCATCAAGACGCGTACGTGCATGGATGGTATGAGTCCAGCTTACCTTGACTTGGAATTGCGCCTAATGCCCAGTCGCTCGCGTCGGTTGTTACAATAAATGACTGGTTTAAGTCCGGAGATTTTAACAGGGGCTCTTTTGACATCAAATCTAGCAGTGTATTAAATTCGGTTTCTTGCTCTGTTTCCCAAATAAATTCTGTATCTTTTTGCAAAAAGCTGAATAAGCCCAGGGCTTATTTGAGCTTTTTCGGGTCTGTAGGTAATGGGTATTTTGCTATTGCTGCCGCCCCCGACGATGTGGCCGAGTACGGGTGCTTCTTTTTTTAAGAATTGGCATTTCTAGGCTCGACTGTTAGGTTCGCGTGGCACATAGCCATGCAATTAAATTGCAATAATTGGTTCCCGTGATTACTGTCGGTGCATAGAATGCTATAAGGTGTGCCGAATCCGGGTGCATTTCTATTTGGTCGTACCCCGGTTTGAGGTCCGTACAATAATGTAATTTGCAGCCGCTTTTCGGTACTATCGAGAGCGAAGATAAATAATTTGAGTTTGAGGGTACTACGATACTCTGCTCGCCGAGCTTGGCTAGCTCGGGCAGCATATACTCTTTCAGAGCTGGAGGGAATCTGAAGCGCGCGTTTCTAATTACTTTGTCGGACTTTAGTATGATTTTATTTTGCAAAAAGTGCGTTGCCGGTAATGGCTCGCCTTCTAAGCCGAATACTCCGGCGTGTTCGTTGATAACGGCTCGGTTCAATTCGATTTCTTCCGCGTTGCAGCCCTCGGTGTCTGCTAATTGTAATATTTTTCAACTCGCTCGCGTCTGGCATTGTCGTTTGCCAATAATTTGTCGTTTAGCGCGCTTACGTTTTTATATTTTTCTTGCTGCTCGTCGCACCTGAACATTCGTCGTAAACTCGCCATGAAATTCGCGATATTTTTAGCTGAGCCGTCCTCATCGGCCTGGTATATTTCCCTTAAGGAAAATATTTCTGCTTCGACGCCGGCCGTCCTTTCTAGTAAAACTACTGCTACTTCTAGGTCAAACTGATTGCTAAACAGGTCAAGCATCATCGATGCTTTAGCTGTTTAGCAATCAGTTTGACCTCCTGCAGAGATTTGTGGATGATCTCAATTCTCTTCTAGTAGGGAAGCTTGATGTCATCAGCCAGAGCTCGAACCCTGCCCCAGCGGCATTTGTAATGATTGAAATACTGGTGGATAGGGTTTCGTCCCTTGAGGAGGAAATCGTAACGCGGAACTTTAAGCTGGTAAAACTGCACGATAATTGCCTGCAGATCTTGCACTCCTTCTCATAACGTGAATGTCTATTTGGTAACCCAGGCGAATGTTTCTGATAATTCCACAGAAATAATAGTTTTTAATGTATTTGACGGTTCTGAGCAACAATGTGGTGACATGGCCCACGCTATTCTCAGCACCATCCTACCGCCAGTCGCCAGGGACGACATACGGTCCACGTACAAGCTTCGAGCACAAAGGTCGGGTTCGCAAGCAGATTTTTCGGCGATTATCACCATGGCTAGTATGTCTCTCTAGCCGCAAGCTATCAGTAGATATTATGCGTGCAAAATATAAATTTACTGGATTCAACACAAGACATATTAACGTCTCATCTTAAACCCGGAAACGAGTAACAGCCTAATTCAAAATAGAATATTTATAAATGAATTATTCAGTAAAGAATTATTTCTCCCGTTTAAATTATTTGCTCCTTTTATACATAATAGTTACAAGGCGATTATGTTGTGCTCATCCGCAACGACGCAAGGCGAAGGCAAACCAGGTATTCCTGAATACCTTATGTGTAGGGTGCAAAAGGGTAAAATGAATCCTATTTTTGTTGTGGTTTTTCACAGACCATCGGGAAGTTCCAATTTAATGGATAAGCTAAGATCATACGCGGTAAATTATGACAATCGAATAATCATGGGAGATTTGAATGCGAATATGCTGTCGGCGTCTCAAGACGCGAATTTCTTTAAAGACCTTACCTGCGAGTTAAATCTCAAATTAGTTAATCCTGGCGCAACTCACCACGTTGAGGAATCGCACATATCGATTGTCGTGATTCTAACTGACGACAATGAAGTAGTGCTTGATGCAAACAATATGATGGCGACTTTCCCAAGCAGACATAATATCATTGATATCACAATGAGGGCCCCGAATTCAATAGTCCCCCAGTCCTGAGCCCTTTCTTTTATAGAGATTTCAAAGCCGTCAGACAAGAGGAACTTCTGTCTCTTCTCTTGTTGAGCTTGTGACTGGTCGATTATCAGTTGCCCGGACAAGACTGTTGAAAGCAAGTTCGAATCTCTTAGCCACAATATCATGGCTGTTATCGACAGGTTTGCGCCTTTAAAGCAATTTAAACCTAAAAAGAAGAGATCTCCGCCGTGGGTTAACGATGAACTTAACGATCTCTACAATCAACGTGAAGCCATTAGGCGGCGATATCGACGGACTCGTGATAATAGGTTATAGTCGGAGTTCCAGTCCCTCGCTGCTTAAGCAGAACAACACACAATTGAAGTGCGAGAGACTTTTATCCAAAATAGAATATCTGACGCTTTGGATAATAATAATAGTATCTGGAGACAGCTTCGAAAGCATGGACTTTTGCCGGAGTCCAGGGAAGAGCTACACGATTTTTCGCCAGATGAACTTAAAACTCATTTCGCTGGGGTTTCCGTTTCTCAGACGGAGCGTGACATGGACTTACATGATATCTTAGCAACGGCCAGTGATGTTGATTTCACTTTTTGTGAAGTCCCATCCGGTTTTGGGTCAACATCTGGTCTCCTTTTTTAACTCCTCTTTGTCTTGTGGGATCTTTCCTGAGGCCTGGAAAAGGGCACAACTGGATGCCTCTCAAAAAACGACAATTCCATAAGCTGCTTCGGACTTTCGTCCAATTTCTTTATTTAGTTTTCTTTCCAAGGTTGTCGAAAAGATTGTTCATGAGCAGATATCGGAGTGATACTTAATCTCCGCCTATCGGGTTTCCAGATAAATCATAGCACGTAGACAGCCGCGATATCAGCCGTTATTATTATTGTTGGTGTTGTAGTTTTGGTTGTTGTGAGAATTACCCCCAGTACCGGTGTTTGTATTTCGGTTTACTAGTCTCCTTATTGGTGTCGCGGCGATTTTTCCTCTATATGCATTTAGATTCTCGATAATTTTTTCCGCGGCGTGTTTTATTATTGTGCGGCATTCTTCGGGAGAATGGCCTAGCATCTTGCAGTACGTATAGTATGACTTCCCGTATTGCTGGTCGGGTTGCGTATTAAGATTTCCCGTGCTTGGTCCCGCGTTGTTATTTTCGGTTGGGCAGACCTCTTCGGCAGCTACTAGGCGTACATGTGCCGCTGTTCTCGCGGGAGTTATCTCGATAAGTAACGCGGTTCTTGCGCTTTACTTAACCTCGTACACGATTGCTATCGTAATAGCGGTGCCTAGCGATGTTGGCCATTTACTACGGACTAAATGGTCTAGCGGGGGCCTGCGGCCGAGCAAAGATTGCTCGAGTACGTCCTCGTCTGTCTGCCGTCGCCGCGCTTCTCTGTCAGCGTTCGATAATTCTGAGGCTGAATTTAGTATCGTTTTTAATCGATTGTAAAGTTTACTAACGCGTAAGCAGTAGTGATCCGCGGTTTTGCTCTCACCCTGTCTCGGCGTACATATTTGCGAGTGGATTTGTTCCGTGATACCTATGTTTGCGTCGTCCAGAGTTAAATCTTTGAGTAGTTAGCCGACGGACGTATAGTCGGCGGTCTAGCGCAGTAACCGTCAGCCGCTTTCTCATTTAGTCGATTGACGATTTGCATTAGGAGACATTTTTTGTGAGTGGGTTCGAACGCGACTGCTACTTCGCGCACGGCATTGCAAAAAGTTCAAGTTATCGGGATCGCCGTCCAAGTACGGTATATAACTGCGCTTTATGTATAGGTTCCTACGGTCGGTGGGTGTATATTCGGCCTCTGGATCTCTTGCTTTTATCGATCTAAGTTTGCGCTCCCCCGCGTATTTGGGGTTTTCGTTTCTGTTGCCTCTTCCCTCGCCGATTCCGCTTACTTTCCGGTAATTTTCTGCACGATTTATATTATGTTGGTCCCGATTTGAACCTTTGGTTCTCCTGGGATGCTGTTCAGATTTTATCTCACCAATTTCTCTCGGTTTGAGTGTTGCGTATGTATTCTTTTTTATCGGTATATGTGCGGTATGGTGATGATACTCGTTGTTGCTTCATTGCCCACGCGTCGCCCTGCGTCTCGTAATTTTTATCGGATGCAAGACTTTCCTTCGGATGGCTGCTAAGTCGTACTTCAAGCGATGTGGTCGCGTGCCTAAGCTACTCTCGGATTTGCTGCTGTCATCGCTCGAGTATGTTTGGTATCTGTACGCTCTATTACGTACTACTCCTCGTTTGTTGTCTGATTCCAGCACGATGTCAATATCGCTGTCCGATTCTGTCTCTACGTAGACTGCTATGCATGCGCGTCTTCTTACCGTGATACCATTGTACTGCGGAGATTTCCAGTAGGGTGAAATTAGCGTTTTACTGTTCTTACCCAGATCTGCTACCGATTCGCGATATTGCGCACGACGAGAATTATAGCGCTCGCTTAGGCGTTTATTTGTTAGTCATGGAGTGTATTCGCTTCGCACGTCGCCTCTGCATCTAGCTGGTCTGTCGCGTGCAATCGTGTGTTTCACTGCTTCGCGATACTCCGGTTGCTGCCTAATCTCTGTTCGCTCGTGCGAGCTTTCTCGCCTTGCAGGTAGTTTTAATCGTTTCGGGTATATCTCCGGATTCGTCTTTGTTTGCTGTACGCCGCTGTCCTCACGCTCGCGGTTTCGGAAGCTTCTGCTACTACCGAGTATCGAGTACCGTTCCTGTGCGCTGAATTGTCGGATCGACTCTGTAATTATTTTTTGTAATTTTTCCCGGAATAGGCGAATTTCTGCCTTGCCTGACACAACTACGTTGATTGGTTGCGCGTACTATTTTTCCGGATCTCGCTTTGCTTAGAGGTGTTAAGTGTCAAAGTTTTTCAAACTGTGTGCTGTTAGAAGTTATCGGTCCTACTGTGTAATCCTGTGGCTTCGGCTCGTTCCCGATTAAATCGTTATTAACCCAAACTATGTTTATAACGCCGCACAGATTCGCGATGTTTTGTTGGCAATGCGCGTCAATTGCTAAGCGCTCGGGGGGTTTCTAGCGGCTGTCCCATCGGTTCCTCTGGGTAGTTCGCGGAATAACCAGCGGGATACCTGCGTATGATAGCGCCGGGCTATCTGTCCTAACATCGATTAAGGGGATCTAAAACTCAGAATTTACCGACTGAGTCAATAGCGCGGTTTCACTGTAGAAAAATACTAGCATCTGCATAAATATAATGAATCATGCCAAACCAAGAGTTGTTTACCCTTCCTTTTATAAGCATGTACCATTGTGTAAAGTTTCACATCAAAATATTTAGGCATGATTAAAAAAACTTTGAACAAAATTGAGTAGTGAGAACTAGCATATGCTGTAAATTTTGTTCAAATTTTTCTCTTGACCGATTAATCATAATTACTTGAAACTTTACATAGACGTAGTTGACTATCTAATGAAGGGCAAAGAACTCTTGGATTAGTATAATTTTATAAAGTGAAAAGTAGTTTTATTATCATTTATAAATAGCTTTCCGTCGGTAGATGGCAATACGTGAGTAAACTGCCGAGCATATCAGCTGTGCGAGCACGCATGCGCATAAATACCTAAAGCTGTTTATGTCTTCTCCTTGCTTCGCCAGCCAGTAGATGGCGCTAGGATGTCTGTACCAGACATCAAGACCCAATAGAGCGGATCGCGACTCGAGACGCTAGCGGTAATCCGCTTTTTGTGTGTGACGCTAGCGGTAATCCGCACTGTGCTTCTCGTTATAAACAACATTGTTGCACTGCTTCTACGTCTACCAACGTTCGAAGTTTTAAGTAAAAAGATTTAAGCTTTATTGAAAATATTTTAAACAAGTTTAAAGAGTGTAGTTGAAATAAAAAATTTTAGAAATTAGTGTAGTACAGAATATAAATAAATTTTTATTATGTATCTTTGTATATAATTATTACATAATGAAGGGGGTCCGAATCGTCTCGCATCGAGCGGTGCACAGGGATATAGCCTGCCCCACTCTTGCCGCGCGAGAGCGCACAGGGAAAAGCCGTCCCCGCACTCCTTCCATCGAGCAGTGCACAGGAATATAGCCGGAGTAGATAAACAACGCGGGTTCGGGACCCCCCCACCACTCCACCCTCAGCACACCTGTGCAGGTGAGAATAGGCCCCGCCCACTTCGAATGTTCTGGAAGCTTCGAGCCATGACGTCATCAGCGCACCTGTAAACACGGTCGGTAAAGACTACAAACAGGTGTGCAGCTGTAAACTCGGTCGGTAAAGAAGGGCACTGCAAACAGGTGTGCATCTATGGCAGAGGCTAGCACCAGGAGTTGGCTGCTGCGCGGCGGGGAGGCGGCAGCGCTGGGGGTCGGGCAGCATACTCCGGGCGGTATACTCCGGGCAGCATACTCCGGGCGGTATACTCCGGGCGGTATACTCCAGGAAGCTTACTCAAGGTCAGAGACGGCACCAGCATCTCGGCGGGCTGCAGCGCAGTGAAGTCAGCTACCGGTACAGCCGCGGTGAGTCGCGCATTGAGATAGCGCGGATCGGGTTACACCTGCTTGTTGTTCTTCTCTTCGCTCCTCTTTATACCTTCATATTCGTACTTTTATCGAATACGATAGCATATACGCATCTTCTTAATGCAATATAGCTGCTGCGTATTATTGGGAGCTCTCTCTTTTTCTCTTTCGTGCACGCTACAAGTATAATATGCACGGCTATCGTGCAACGTTTAGCGGTGACGTCAGCCGATTCACGTTACAATAGCCAGCATCGTTACGCGCCCGTGAAATGCATGTACTTTAATAATGCTAGCTGCGTATTTACATCAGCTTTCTTAGAACTTGTTTACAGCTAAAGTAATCTTTGTTGGTCGAATTTTTTAGAGCATGCGTGTATGCATTGATCACAGCGGCAAGTATCAAGGGGTCTCTAGTTTCACGGTTGTTTTTAAGTCGAATCATTTGCGTATATTAAATACAGTTCGTATACGTACATTTCACATAGTATGAATCATTTATACATCCTCACTTATTATTATTTAGGACGATTCATTTTCTACGAATTATTTTTCTCAATAAGAAGTGCGTATATAGTGAAACTTATTTACTTGAAATAAGACCCTACCTTCCAGAATATCGTAGGACGATTCATTTTCTACGAATTATTTTTCTCAATAAGAAGTACGTATATAGCGAAACTTATTTACTTGAAATAAGACACTACCTTCCAGAATATCGTATGTGTTTCGAGACATCAAAGGGGATTTGCGCATGTTTTGCCGTCCTTATAAAAGGGAAGCGAATTCATTGTTTTTCATTCTAATTAGTGTATTCAGAGAGTGATCATCATGTCTGCGTACGATTGCAAGGAGCTTGTGAATATTATGCTAAAAGCCTATGGGCTTATAGCTCAAAGTTCCAGAAACGTCCCTGAAAAAGTGGATAAGTGGATCAAGATTAATAACAAAACTTTGAGACATTTGAGATTATTGCTTCAAAGTGCTGAAACTGCTCCCGAAAAACAAAAGTTTCTATCAACAATCGCGTTTCTCAAAGGTTTCAAGGACAAATTAAAGTGTTTGCTGAAACGTGGTGAAGGTGTGCGGCGTGAACGACGAAGTGATAGAGTAAAATGGCAGGATTTAGAAGCAGCTTTCAATAATCGTATGAGATCAGGAGTGATTACAAATTTGAAACAGTTAGATCTGGTAGGATTTATGAAAGATGCTCAAGTTTTATTTCAAAGCCGAATCAAGACTGCTCTTAAGAAAGAGACTGCTGTGAAAGTGTATGCTGTATTAGCAGCTGAATACGTCATCACCAAAGCTGACAATGAAATTACGGAAATAAAATATTTCAACACGAAGGCTGAGCCTATTTTTCAAAATACCAACCTCAAACAGTGGTTTACTTCGAATGTTCAACAGCCTATCCAGCGAGATATGGAAGAATTCCAGGAACGTGACTCAGGCTGGACACTTCGATCAATTCTTAATCTGTGTGTGCACAGTAATAAATATAATGCAATGAGAGGTAGTTCATACGTAGAACTACCATACGTAATAAAAAGGAAAGAAGCTTGTGTCAATGTGAAGAATTTCGATGACGCCTGTTTCAAATGGGCTATTCTTTCAGCATTGCATCCAGCAAAAGTACATTCTGATAGAGTATCATCATATAAGGCTTATGAAAACGATCCAATTTTCAAAGATCTACAATACCCTGTGCTACCAAAACATATACCTAAATTTGAAAAACAAAGTGGTATTTCAGTTAATGTTTATACTTTAAAAAAAAAAAAACAAGTGGAAGATCATTTAAAGTTGTGCCAACGCACTTGACGTCATGTAAAAGAGAAATTCACGTTAATCTTTTACTTGCGCAAAATTATTACGCAGATGAGAAAGAGGAGGTTGATGACCAACTTATAGTTTATCATTACGCTTGGATCAAAGATTTATCCCGTTTAGTATCTAGCCAACTTTCAAGACAGAAGGTTAAACTACACATCTGTAATCGGTGCTTACATTATTTCCGAACTGAATCGCAATTACAGGCACATGAACGTGACTGCTCAGAACTAAACAAATGTCGAGTAAACTTGCCAAATTCCAGAAACTCAATTCTGCAATTTAAAAATTTCAAGAATAAAGAAAAAGTACCATTTACAGTTTATGCTGACTTTGAGTGCATCCTTAAAGAAATAAAAGATGGAAATGCTTATCAGCAGCATGAAGCTTTTAGCATAGGATATTACGTGAAATGTAGTTACGATAATTCAATCTCATATTACCGTAGCTATAGAGGATCTAATCCTGCAAAATGGTTTGTTGGCCAGCTTCTACGACTTGCTAAAAATATTGAAACAGTATTTTGGTGTCCGATACCTATGGAGCCATTGACTTGGGAGCAAGAACAGTCTTTCCAGCAAGCTACATCTTGCCACATTTGTGAAAAACGTCTGGATCATGATAGAGTACGTGATCACTGTCATCTCACTGGAAGGTAATTTCTTCACGTGACAAGAGCGATAGCACCCTTATGTCAAGTATTATATACTTAAATATGTTTCAGATATCGAGGAGCAGCTCATGAGAAGTGTAATCTAAACTATCAAGATTCTCGCTCTGTTCCTGTGATTTTCCATAATTTGAGTGGATATGATTCACACTTTTTAATCAGAGATATTGCTCAATGTATACCTGGCAGAGTCAACGTATTACCTATAAATAAGGAGAAATTTATATCATTCACTAAATACATTGATGGTAGCGATATCAATTTCAAATTTATCGACTCCTTTCGATTTATGGCATCGTCACTAGACAAGCTCTCATCTTATCTCGAAGATCTGAATATACTCAAGCAAGAGTTTAGCAAAGATAACCAGCTAAGCGAAGAAAAATATCAATTGCTAAGAAGAAAAGGCATTTTTCCTTATGATTATTTGAATTCATTGGAAAAACTCAACGTTTCCGAGCTACCATCAAAAGATGCATTTTACAATAAATTAAACAACTGTCACATTTCAGATGAAGATTATAAACACGCTCAAAACATTTGGAATAAATTTGAAATCGCTAACTTGGGTGAATATTCAGACCTTTATTTGAAAACAGATGTACTGCTGCTAGCTGAAGTTTTTGAAAATTTTCGTATCAGCTGTCTGAAAGCATACGGATTAGATCCAGCACACTATTACACAACTCCTGGCCTAACTTGGGACGCAATGCTCAAATATACAAAAATCGAACTAGAACTACTCACCGACATTGACAAAGTAATGTTTATTGAGCGTGGAATAAGAGGAGGAATAAGTCAGTGCTGTAACCGCTATTCTCGAGCAAATAATATTTATATGGGCACTGATTATGATAGTGATAAAGATACAAAATATTTAATGTATTATTTTTTTATTTTTTTTTTTTATTTTTTATTGACCATATACATATGCTTATCAAAGCATCCTATAGAGACAAACTTAGTTGCCTGTACATAGGTATGGTACAGATAATCTTAGAATCTAAAACTTAATCTAAAAAATAACAAAAAGATGATACAGCATCTTTTTGATAATCTTTTTAATAAATTCCTGTGTAAGTTAAGTAACGATGCATACAATTTTCAAATAACGCTATCTATAATTTTCTCTTATAAACTTTTTTAGTCTTTTCTTAATTGCGATTTTGTTACCTCTTAAAGTTTTAAGATCATTCGTTAAAGTGTTGTACACTTTTACAGCTACTAAATAGCTGTTTTTTCTGTTCACAGCTTTCTTATTTTTTGGTAATTGTATACTCTTATTCCTAGTATTGCTAGAACTTATGCTATATTTTTCTCTTAAACTATGGTAATGATATGTAATAGCTTCCAATTGGAAAAGTTGCCTTACAGTAAGAGGAGGGTCTTGTATTTGAAACTGATCCCTGTTTATAATTTTTAATAGTTTCTTCTGTATTCCTTGTATCAAATTTAAACAATTATTGTACGCTCCTCCCCAGGCTATTAACCAGTTAGTTAAACTTTGGAAAAAAGCATAATACATCATCATTAATGTTTTGCCGATGACACTGTTATCATCAGCAATGATAACAGTGTCATCGGCATAAGACACAATTGTATCATTCTGCATATCCCTCAGTAGGTCGTTAACATAAAGTATGAAAAATAATGGTCCTAATATGGTCCCTTGCGGGACACCAATAGTTATATCTTTATATTCACTTTTACAGTCTTGGATTTTCACACATTGTTTTCTACCTGAGAGATAGCTATTTATTAAGTCAAAAGCACTACCTCTTATTCCATACCTATCTAATTTATCTAAAAGTTTCTTGTGATCTACTGTGTCAAAAGCTTTTGCTAAATCCAAAAATGTAGTTATTATCGGAGTACTTTTGTCTATATTATTATATATAATGTTTGAGATGTAATTTAAAGCATCCGTAGTTCCTCTATTTTTAACAAAGCCAAATTGTTTATCAGATATAATATTACATTCCGTTAGGAAATTAAACAATCTATAATATAATATTTTTTCAAAGATCTTGGCTATATTTGATATCAGCGATATCGGCCTGTAATTTGATACACAGGAACTATCACCAGCCTTGTATATAGGAACTATGTCCGCTTGTTTTAAAGCGTTTGGCCACGTGGCTTGTTGTATACACATATTAAAAATATGTGTCAATGGTTCCGCAATATAATTTGCAATTGTCTTAATTGTTTTAGCATTAATATTATCAACACCTCCAGTTTTATTTTTCAGCGAATTAATAGTTTTCATAATCTCAAAATTGTTAGTAGGGTAGATGAAAATTGATTTATTATTTTTATCTGGGGGTTTTAGTTCTGTATCTAAATTTTGAATCTTATTACTTAAATCAATACCTATTTTACAAAAATAATTATTCATGTGATTAGCTAAAGTATATTTGTCTTCAACCTTTTGACCATTTACGATTAGGTAATCAAGTGACTTGTTTTTTTGAGATTTTTTGCCAATCTTTGTGTTGATAATACTCCACAACTGTCTTGGATTGCCAATATTTTTTTTTATTTCACTATTCTCAAATTTGTATTTCGCATCTTTTATAACTTTATTCAAAATTTTTTCGTAATTTTTGTATTCATTTTTTAAAACTAAGTTAGTTGGGTTCATTTTCCATAGATTATACATATTTTCTTTAGTACCGCATGACACTTGGATAGCTTTAGTTATCCAGTTTTTTCTCGGCAGTGTACCTTTATTTTTTCTATTGTTTTTTTTGCAACATGTAGCATTTTCAAGACAGTTATGTGACATCTGTATCATAATATCCACTGCTTCATTGGGATCTTGTTTGGTCAGCAATGATTGCCAATCCAGTTTTTCAGCATACTTTTTTAGTTTCCTGTAATTTATGTATTTGTTATCCTTTTCGCCATCTTTCTGTAGTGTGTTCTCATTAACACTTATGACTAATGGATAGTGATCGTTAAACGGATTATTCAATTTAAAAGAATCAATATTTATGGTTTTAGTTTTAGCGAAACAGTTGTCAATGCACGTGCCATTTTCATTATTTACTGAGGGTCGTGTAATTCCTCTAAAGTATGGTATATATTCAAGTTCTAGATAATTCATTAAAAATTCCTGACTAATTATTTTTTCACTCATTTCATTATTTACCATATTATTTTCTAATATATCTATATTAAAATCTCCAAAAATGCAGTGGTTATTAATATTTCTATTTTTTGCTAAAAACTTTTTGACACTATTTACAAATTCAGATTTTGGTATATCATGGCACCTATATATGGCAGATATTCTTATTGCCTCTCCGGACATAAGTTTAATGTCAGTACTTACAACACTCAATCTATCAACAACATCTATTCTAGTATTATAATAAATATTTTTTTTTATATATATCATGACGCCGTCCGCCTTATTTATATAACTTTCATTGTAACAACTTTCATAACCTTGCAGTTGATAGTATTGAGAATGTTGCAATTTCCAAGTTTCCGTACATACAATTATACATGGTTTTCTTACTAAACATTCAATGAACACTTCCAGCTTTTCAAAATTTGCATTCAAACTCCTTATATTCACACACAACATTACGTTCTTTTTTTTCATTATTGCTTTATTAAGTTTTTTGATATCGTCTATTTCCAATTCAAACTTGCTTATCTCTTCAAAATTGATGTCTTGATCCATCACTATTGCTTCTTGCTTCTTAGTCTTGCTGCTATATTCACGTTGATTGATTGGAGTGACGTTGACGATATTCCAGAAGTTTTAGCCACGACACCTTTGTCCGATGTTCTCACTGCATTGCCGATATATCTTGGTAATGCAGGCTGCGTCGTATAATCGGTAAAGTCGATGAACTTTCTGATCTTAGATTGCAGAATTTTGCATTCGTGGCTATCTGTTGCCATATGTTCAACTCTGAAATTTGTTTTATATCTCTCATTGCTATAATCACAATTTGCACATTTTAATTTATTTACTTGACAGTCTTTAGTTTTATGATCACCAGCACACCTTAGGCATATAGAATTATTTTTACATTTGCTGCCACTGTGTCCATACCTGCCACAATTAAAGCATGGTTTAATGTTACAGTAATCATACACTCTGCAGCTTTGATAACCTACAAATATCCTATTACTGTTCTCTCTAATGTGTTGGTATGTTTCGGCTGGCATTTCTAGAATCACTGTTTGCAGATTCGTTTTGTTATTCTTGTAGGAAGTCAGAACAACACATTTCTTTTTAAAATTTCCAAAGTTCCTTTCATTGATGTCATTTTCCATATTTTTATCATCCATATTTTCCAAATTGTTTATTCCTACAACTTTTACTTTAGGATTATTAACCTGTTCCTTATTGACATCACATAATTTTGACAGCTTACTTTGTAGTAATTTATGAGCTTTGCCTACACTTTCCTCATTTAAACAGTTTATAATTATTTCATCTTTTTTCTTGACTACTTTTTTAGTTTGAATTGATTTGTCTTTTATCAAGTAGTGCGATACCAATTGATTTATATCGTCAATGGTTTCCTCTTCAGATTTATTATTTATTATAATACTAGGTATACGTTTAGGCTTACTATTATTTTTATTATTTGAGATAACATCAGCATACGTTTTACTTTTAACCATTGGCAGTTCATTTCTTTCTTTGTCTAGTAATTGTTTCAATAAGTCATTTTTTTCTTTTAATTCTTTATTCAATTCTCTCAGTAAAGCATTTTCACGTTTGATGTTGTCTCCTATTAGTTCTTGATCACCTTCGTTAAGTAGATTATTATCGAATTCTTCTAGTATTTGCTTTCTTATTTTTTGTTTTTCAAAGGCCTTGACTCTAGCGATTATGAGCCTCGCATCATTACTTAGCGTTTTTGTATTATCTTTTGAGGTTAGGTCGAGTTCCTCATGTTCAGGACAGATTCCTAGCGCTGCACTTAATCTTATGGCTTTTTCTATTTTTTCAAAATCACTAGTTTGATACACCTTATCACACACTATACACACCACTGACTTAACTTTTTGTTTGTTATTAATTTTAAGTACATTTTCCTTTAGACTACGCTGCGAGCCACTGCTTGCCGCGGCCATCTTGCCTATTACGATGTTAATAATTTGTATGGATGGGCGATGCAACAATCACTACCATATGGTGGTTTTAAGTGGATGACAGAGAAAGCAATCAGTCAAACTGATTTTCCCAGCATAGATGATGATTCACCAATTGGCTACATTCTTGAAGTGGACTTGGACTACCCAGAGCAGCTTCACGACGATTATAAAGACTTGCCTCTATGTCCTCAGCATATGAAGCCACCAGGTTCAACATACTCGAAGCTTATGACGACTTTACACTCAAAAGAGAGATATGTTCTGCATTATAGAAATTTAAAGCACGTTAGTATACAGCTTTCACCATGATTATATGAAAAAGCAGTTTGGTGATAGTTGTAAGCTGCTGTATACAGACACGGATAGTTTAATATACGAATTACGTAATATAGATATATATGAAGTTATGAAGCGAGATATTGAACATTTTGACACTTCGGACTATTCGGAGAACAATACCTTCGGAATGCCACTGGCAAACAAGAAGGTAGTTGGTTTAATGAAAGACGAGTGCAATGGACGCATAATGACTGAATTTGTTGGTTTGCGCAGTAAAATGTACAGTATTCGAGTGGAAGGTCAGGACAAGGTGAAAAAAGTGAAAGGTGTAAAAACTGCTGTAGTACAAAATTCAATAACTTTTGATGATTATATACAGTGTTTAGAGAACATGTCTACACAGTCTCGTGTACAATGTACTATTCGGTCTCACACGCATAATGTATTTAGTGAAAAGCAAGTAAAAGTAGCTTTAAGCCCACACGATGATAAAAGGTACTTGCTACGAGGTGAAACTGATACTTTACCTTGGGGCCATTATAAGATTAAGCAGACAGATTAAGAATAAATTGTATAGAATAAAAAGACAATTTGTAAATATTTATTTATAAATCTGATTTATTTATCCAACTATTGTGCGTATTATCAAACCCTAACCATTTTACATAAAGCTTATTTCCTTGTTTTTTCAATACTTTCTCTACAAGATAAACATCTGGATATTTGGCTTTAAGCAATTCCTGTTCATAAAAACCGCCAGCGATGGGTTGATCTTGATAGTCCTTTAGCTTGTACGTTGGCACTGGATACGTTGGCACAACTTGACTAATGGTAAAAATTTCTGTCGACCAGTTGGGCGTATAACCCTTTTCAAATACTTGCTTCATTTTGCTCACTCGCACCTTATCTCCAACTTTAAATTTAGCTTTTTTCTTGCTTTCTTGGTGAGAGAAACGTTTAAGGACTTTAGCTTCATTCTCTCTATTGACATCTATCGGTTTCATACCGATGGTGCGATGTATGCTGTTATTGTACTCTACCAGTAAATCAGGTAACATATCGACCCGTTTCCTCGTAAACTAAATTGCTTCCACATCTTATTTTTGAGCGTGCGATTGAAGCGCTCACAGATGGAAGCTTTTAAATTGCTATATGTTGAGTAGAGATTGATGCCATAACGTTTCACGAGACCTTCAAACGAAGAGTTGTAAAATTCTTTTCCTCGATCGGTATGCAAGTTTTTTGGTACTCGACCTTGCTCTAGAATAGATTTCATTGCTGCTAAAACTTCGTTTCCCGTTTTCTGCTTCAAAGGTACGGCCCAGGCGTACTTTGAGAATACATCGATGACTGTCAGTAGGTACTTGTAACCTCTATTTTCTTGTGTCTAAGGTAGCATCTCTACCAAATCAGCTTGCCAGGTATCATCTAAACCACGCATTATAAACCTTCGCCGCTGATAATTACGTCGAGCTGGTTTATGAAGCTCCTCTACTAGTCTAGCCTTTTGATGTGTCATTATTCTGAGCACTTTTAAACAAAATTTCATATAGTTCACTAATAGCCAAATCTATTTTTCTCTGTTTCTCCGCATTCTCATCCTTGATGATTTGTATAGCTAATTCTATAGCGTCAATTGCTTTTCTCAGATCACTCGTGATTGCGTGAACAGCGTGAATCTCTGATTGAATTAAACGTTGAAGCACTGCTAAATTCACCGCATCGTTTGGTTGCTCTGGTTCTGCTATATTACACAATTTTTTGCTTCCAATGTCGAAGTGACCGTCGGCAGTGAGTTTATAGCCAACACCAGGAGGACCACGACGACCTTTGGAGCGATTTAGCTGACGTCCAAACACATCAACGCTCATCTTGTTACTGACTTGAATTTGTTGGTTATAGCAATTAATATATGATTTTGGCTTCACGCAATTCTTCGATAATGGAATGAATCTCATTTACGTGGCTATTATTACCAGCTAATCTTTCAGCCATGAGTAAACGTAGACGATCAACTAGTTCGTTAGGATCGTCCCAATAAACATAGTCCATGAGAGTACGCTTTGTTGCAATTTTATATCGAGGTAAGAGTCCACGACCATACTTTACAGGACTTTGCAACTTAAATAGAGGGGCAATTATGGTATTATATTTATTGCTGTTTTGCTGACGTATAGGCTGATCGAAACTGTAACGTTTTCGATGTGCGTTTGTAGCTTCGAGAATTTTCTTATAATTTTGCAAATCATCAAGCTGAATCAATGACATATCTGGGTTTAGTTTAAAAAGCAGTTCTTGCAGACCTTCAGTTTTCGCATACTTTAACAAACTCCTTTTTCTATCTAAAACGCTAACATATTTTTTGTGGATTTCTATGGGTGAATCACCGATCTTTAGTATTTCACCATCTTTACGTATTCCAAAGATATGATCAAAGTATCGTTGTTGCTTATTTTGTTTGAGCAGCTGAATATACTTGTCATTTGTATCAATATTCTTCTCATCCTCTTCCTCGCTATCAGTTTTGGCACTTTTAAATGAAGCATCAACTGTTTCATTGAGTAGTGCATCATCGAAATCATCATGTTCCTCATCAAGTTTATCATTATTATCATCATCATCACGCTCCTCATCAAGTTTATCATCAAAAAATTCTTCTTTTTGAGGTGCTAGCTTGATCTCTTGTTTTACTTTCACTAGCTTTTCCAGCGGATCTACTATAGGTTTAAAAGTTTCACCAAGAGCTTTTTCCATGCTAGCTTTACCTTGCTTTAGCAATCTATGTTTGCGTCTAATTGCTTCGCGAGCTTTTGTAATTTGTTGAAGAATGCCTTTTTCACGTCGAATGTCTGCCATGTTGACTCTTCGACTATTTACAGTTTACTGCAAATACTCAGGGTCTGCTGCAGGTTATATATTTGTGGCAAAGCAATCAAAGCCTTTTCTGTAACGTCCATCGTTGAGTGCTCGCTCCTTGTCGATAAAAAGAAATCCATGCTTACCATCATTCCAACATGCTGAGCATAAATCTTTGAAGTTTGTATATGTCATATCAAAATTCACATGATCATCGTATATATGTTTAAGATTTACATCATCTTGGCGAAAAACTACCAGCACATTTACGTTATCACGCACCAAATGTTTTGGAATGTGAGCGTACGACTGACAGAGATAGAAACAGTCTACGTTTTTGTGTCTCCCCATGCAAAAGAAGGCTCTAACGTTGTCCTGTCTCTCGCAGGCGACGTCGTCGAAAACCATGATTGAATCAGGGAGTACGTCGTCAGGTGCCACAACTGCATCATGCTCACTGAAAGGGAAGTACTCTATGCCGGGCAACGGTTGTAAAAGCTGCTTGAGAAACTTATACTTGGGCTGTTTCAGTGACTTTGAATAGATGTACACGTTTTCAAACTTGAGACCATTGGGATGTGTTATGAGAGCGAGCAATGTATTAGTTTTGCCACAATTTGATGGTCCACAGAATATTGCTCGAATATTGTCAGGCAGTAGTTCTCCATGACGTTTTCGCATTTTCTGCTGCTCTACTAGAGTATCGAAATTCGACACTGGCAACTTGATTTTTTGTTGCTGGAAATCCATGTGAACGCTTCATCAGCTTAAGGGCAACTGTCACTTTAGCTATAAAAAGCGCGTTTATAATGTATCAAGATCAGTCGAGAGCTGTCTTCTCGTGCATCATGATCGTACATAAGCAGAAACGACGCAAAGGTCGTGGTGTATTGAATACACTTATCAACAAGCTTCCAGTAGAGCTGCATATTCCAGGATATCAGTACTGTGGACCGGGTGCTAAACTAGCGAAACGACTAGCACGTGGAGATCCTGGAATCAATGCTCTTGATAGAGCCTGTAAAGAGCACGATATTGCCTACTCACAAAATCGAGAAAACGTCGAAGCAAGAAACGCTGCAGATAAGATTTTGGCTGCAAAAGCTTGGGAGAGAGTCCGTGCGTCAGACGCCGGTGTTGGAGAAAAAGCAGCTGCTCTCGCCATAGCAGGCACCATGAAGGCAAAATCCAAGTTTGGAATGGGTCTTAAAAGGCAAATAAAGAAGCAGAAGAAGAAGAAAAAGAAGCCATCTTTATCATTGGCCAAAGTGATCAAAGCTGCTTCCACTTCTGCTATTCCAAGCAACAACTTTCACACAGTCATTCGTAGCGCTCTGAAGGCAGCTCGTCAAGCTGTAAACAAAGCTGGAGGCAAGAAGAATGTCCGCATTCCACGTGTGCTACCAGTCCCATCCAAAATTGGAGGATTCCTACCATTCCTCATTCCAATATTTGCTGGTTTGAGTGCAACAGGTGCATTAGCAGGTGGCGCTGCTGGTATCGCCAAAGCAGTGAACGATGCTAGTGCTGCTAAACGACAGCTTGAGGAGAGTCAAAGACATAACAAAACAATGGAAGCTATTGCGCTCGGCAGAGGTCTATATCTGCGACCTTATAAAGAGGGCTATGGTATGTACTTGAAAAAGTATGGACAAGGCTTGAGGAAAAAAAAAACTTCAAATTACCGCAACGTGCATTAACTGACGCTGATCTGATAAAATATGCACGCATCTTGAAAATTCCATATTTTCGAGGTGTTTACATGAGAAATGCATTACCAGCGAGTGGACCACATTATCGTGAATCAGCAATCGTCAATCTCGACGATGAAAGTGGACCTGGCACGCATTGGGTCGCATATCGAAAACGAGGCAACGATGTAGTGTATTTTGATAGTTTTGGAGATTTACAACCACCTCAGGATCTTATGGAATACTGGAATGTGAACGGAGTCAAGTACAATCAGAAACATTACCAAGACTACAACACCTACAACTGCGGCCATCTTTGTCTAAAATTTCTTTTGAATGTTATATAAGTATTGGTTGGGATTCCCGTTTACTCAGTATTGTTCGAATAGTCATGGAAGACTCACTAACACTGAGCCTATCTGGAACATCTTCTGTGCTGCAAGCTCAATATTTTCCACCGCTTGAACTGTCGCCAAGTAAAAATTACGTTCTTGGACTTGTGGAACTGCTCACATTTAATTCGATACCCAACATAGACAGAGGCAATAACAAGTTTTACGTGGGTGAGGAAGTCATTATTTTGCCTACAGGCAGCTACGAAATTGAAGACATTGAGAAGACTCTGAAAGAGGCTCTAGCATCAAAAAGCATAACAATTAAACTCAAGCCGAACAATAACACCCTTCGTTGCATGGTCAAGTGTAGCCAATCAATTGATTTCCGTCCAAAAGATTCTATTGGAAAATTGTTGGGTTTCACAAGTCGCGTACTACCGCCAAATATTAATCACGAATCTGATTTGCCAGTAGCCATATTGAAAGTTAACGCATTACGCGTTGAATGTAATATTACTTCTGGGGCATACATCAATGAACATAAGGTGCACACCATACACGAATTCTTCCCAGCTGTTTCACCAGGCTATAAGATCATCGAAGTCCCATCACCTATTATTTACCTGCCAGTCCCTGTCAAGACTATAGATAACTTGCAGCTGCACCTCGTCGATCAAGACGGACATTTAGTTAATTTTCGCGGTGAAGTCATAACAATTAGATTACACATCAAATCAGTCTAAGCATAATGGGAATTGTGTACAACACCAAAGTTGGTAAAGGCTATAATAATAACTTGCAATGCCGTCGAGCAATCAGTCGTCAACGAGTACCGAAAGCGCTAACACGTCAAAACATACAGTTTCTAAAAAGTCTGGGTCTAAGAGTTGTGAAAAAAAATTAAGCTGTATACTATTTTGCTGTTTTCAACGAAATGGAGGACGTGCTAAGCATACAGTCACCTGTCATGTTTGACGAATCTGTTGCGCATTACGAGATTCATGCGCATCAGCCTTATACTTTGTCAAATTTCGTATAGGTATACAACATCAAGATCTATGTGTGCTGCCTTCGCGCAGTTCACTACATATATGTGGAAAATTGCAAAAAGCAGATGGCACTGCCATCGCAGGTACAACGTTCGTAAACAACGCTATATGTCATCTGTTTGAAGAAATTCGTTACGAACTCAATGCCATCGAGATTGATCGATGCAAGAATGTGGGCTTGACAAGTCTTATGAAAGGATTCGTATCGTTCAGCCCTAGTCAAAGCTCAGTGATTGAAAATGCTGGCTGGCTCGATATTGCAGAGACTCAACGGCAATTGGTAGACAACAATGGCAACTTTGACGTATCAATTCCACTCAGTATGATCCTAGGCTTTGCCGAGGATTATCGCAAAATCGTTGTGAATGCCAAACATGAGCTCATTCTCACAAGATCGAATTCTGATGTAAATTCAGTTATACAGACGCAAATAGCAGTGGCTGGTGCACAAGTTTACGAAGATTTCAAAATTGAAATCACCAAAATTGAATGGCTAATGCCGTACGTAGTACTCTCGGATAAGCATAAAATTAAATTGCTCAACTATCTGGAAAAGGATAGACCTGTCACCATGAGTTTTCGAAGCTGGGAACTGTATGAGTATCCATTGTTGCCCAGTACATCGAAACATGTGTGGACTGTAAAGACTGCTAGCCAACTGGAGAAGCCTCGCTTCGTTATTCTCGGCTTCCAGACATATCGCAGAGGACGAAAAACGGTTAATGCCAGTCGCTTTGATCATTGCAACATTAGCAACGCAACACTATTTCTCAATTCTCAACACTATCCCTATGGAAACCTCAATCTCAATATAACGAATAATCAGTATGCTCTACTCTACGACATGTATGCCAATTTTCAAAATGCCTACTACAACAAAGAGGCTGAACCAATGTTGAACAAGACCGACTATCTCGAGTATGCTCTATTTTGGAACTAGAATGAATAAGATAGAATTTGGTTATTTCGATGAATAGTCAAATAAAAGATGTTTTTCTTTTGCTTATTGTACATGCGACTAATATTATTTAACCTTTTTTCCTAATTCCTATGCATGCAGTCATATACACTATACATTCGTAGAAGTTAACGAATAACAGCAAACACTGTATATTAAGCGATAAGATGCTCATCAGCCGCTGACGAAATCGCGCTGCAGCCAAAAAGTCGTACGCAGTGCAAATCATACTGCGTGCAGTTAGCAATGAAGATGTAACCTAATACATCATACGCTAGCTCGTAGGTATTGCAGCTGCACAAATAATTCGTAGAAAATGAATCGTCCTACGATATTCTGGAAGGTAGGGTCTTATTTCAAGTAAATAAGTTTCACTATATACGCACTTCTTATTGAGAAAAATAATTCGTAGAAAATGAATCGTCCTAAATAATAATAAGTGAGGATGTATAAATGATTCATACTATGTGAAATGTACGTATACGAACTGTATTTAATATACGCAAATGATTCGACTTAAAAACAACCGTGAAACTAGAGACCCCTTGATACTTGCCGCTGTGATCAATGCATACACGCATGCTCTAAAAAATTCGACCAACAAAGATTACTTTAGCTGTAAACAAGTTCTAAGAAAGCTGATGTAAATACGCAGCTAGCATTATTAAAGTACATGCATTTCACGGGCGCGTAACGATGCTGGCTATTGTAACGTGAATCGGCTGACGTCACCGCTAAACGTTGCACGATAGCCGTGCATATTATACTTGTAGCGTGCACGAAAGAGAAAAAGAGAGAGCTCCCAATAATACGCAGCAGCTATATTGCATTAAGAAGATGCGTATATGCTATCGTATTCGATAAAAGTACGAATATGAAGGTATAAAGAGGAGCGAAGAGAAGAACAACAAGCAGGTGTAACCCGATCCGCGCTATCTCAACGCGCGACTCACCGCGGCTGTACCGGTAGCTGACTTCACTGCGCTGCAGCCCGCCGAGATGCTGGTGCCGTCTCTGACCTTGAGTAAGCTTCCTGGAGTATACCGCCCGGAGTATACCGCCCGGAGTATGCTGCCCGGAGTATACCGCCCGGAGTATGCTGCCCGACCCCCAGCGCTGCCGCCTCCCCGCCGCGCAGCAGCCAACTCCTGGTGCTAGCCTCTGCCATAGATGCACACCTGTTTGCAGTGCCCTTCTTTACCGACCGAGTTTACAGCTGCACACCTGTTTGTAGTCTTTACCGACCGTGTTTACAGGTGCGCTGATGACGTCATGGCTCGAAGCTTCCAGAACATTCGAAGTGGGCGGGGCCTATTCTCACCTGCACAGGTGTGCTGAGGGTGGAGTGGTGGGGGGGTCCCGAACCCGCGTTGTTTATCTACTAGCCGGCCCCTCTTATCACATCCAGCCGAGAATATTCAAGGAGGTGCTACCGGTAATTAGTGATCGAAGAGCCTATTTCGCGGCGGTACTTGTATAAAAGGCTTATTCTATGGGGCAGCCGCCATATCTTTCTGCCCTCTTCGAAAAAAATCAGTGCAGATCCTCGGCGAGGGTATCCAGGGAACTGGCCTTACCAAAGTCGCGCACAGAGGTGGGCCTAAAATCGTTTCGAGTTTTTGGGGCGAGGCTGTGGAATTTGATGCCAGAGAGCATAAGAACCTTGGCCTCGGTCTCGAGATTTAAAGTGGCTCTGCGTAGCCATCTAATGAATTTAAGCGAAAATCGAGCCTGACGACGAATTTGTATATAAGGCTGCATATTTGCTGCAATAACTCTGTAAACGTTGTATTAGATGAATTGACTGTGATATTGACTGTGATAATGTAAATCACTGTGATTGACTAGAAAAGAATAAGGGCCTAGCGCGCAACTTGTTCTCTACAAGTGCAACTAAGAGCCAAAAAAATTGTACTGCGTGAACTCCGTAATGATTTTTATATTTTGACTTGCTCAAATAAAATTTATTCTATTCTATTCTATTCTATACCAAATATCATAAAACACCAATGGAACAATTGTAATACAACATAGAATTATATATACAATAAAATAAACAAATTAAGAATTCAGAAAAAATAATAATAATATTAATAATAATATTCAGATAAAATATCAAATAGAGAATTTTCAAAATGTATAATAAGTATTATATAAGTGTCTGAAAGTCAATTAAAAATTAAAATCTCGAGCCACAATAAATCAGACGAAAAAACATCTTATTTCCTAAAAACAATTAATAAAAACAAAATTACGAAAAACCAAGAGTTGGTTGCCCTCCATTATGTAATTACCTATCATTTTCCAATTTTTCAAGCTATTATAACAATATATCGCCGAGAAAACCTTGAAAAATATTTAAAAAACTGATAAAAAATTAAAGAGTTGGGATACGTTAAATGCACGTTTAGCTCGAAGGGAAGCTACTTCAGCCAAAATTAACAGTTTCAAATATGAGTTGATAAAGAAATGGGAATGCGATTTCGATCGGGAGAGACAGAGTAATCCTCAGATCAATGCATTTTTAGAAAGTCATACATTGATTGCTAACGAACGTTTAAGAGCACGCGATTGTTTTTATGGAGGTCGAAAAGAAAACATCGTAAAATTGTACGAAGCAAAAAAATGTGAAAGAATTAAAGAACTCACAGGTTAACGGTGTAATTGTATGTAGAGTTTTGCCCCCAAAAAATTATATCATCCAGTGTTACCGGTTAAAATGCATGGACGTTTGTTATTTCCATTATGTAGAACATGCTGTGAAAAAAGTTTGAATAGTATGTGCTTGCATCAGTCACCCGAAGACCGATCGTTTAAAGGAACTTGGATATCTGATGAGTTACAAAAAGCTGTAGAAAAAGGCTATATAATATTAGAAATTTACGAAATTTGGCAGTACACAATTACAAAATTTAATCCTGAAACGAAAACAGGTGGGTTATTTGCCAATTTTATAGATACTTTTTTAAAACTTAAAACAGAATCTAGCGATTGGCCAGTAGATTGTAAGAGTGAAAAATCAAGACAGGAGTACATTGCGAATTACCATAAATCAGAAAACATATTATTAAAATATGAAAAGATCGAGAGTAATCATGACTTGCGATCTGTAGCAAAATTAATGTTAAATAGTTGCTGGGGTAAATTTGCACAGCGAGGGAATCTTACAAAAACTGAGGTTGTAAAGACTCAATCGCATTTCATGCAATTGATGACTAGCCTTGAAATCGATGTAATTGGTTTATTACCATATATTAAGGTAACTCTTAACTATAGTACGAAAAAATTAATAAATTATAAATGGATAAAATCATACATAAAAGAGAAAATAGAGAACCCTTTACAAATAGAATTTGATAGTATTCGACGTACCGATTTTCATGATGTCATTACACGTAAAGAAATTAAATCGTGTAAGTCTATGTTCGCGAAGCGTTGGTTTGAAAGCGACACAATTTCTTATCCTTTTGGTTATAGCAAGACATAGAATTTATATAAATAATGTACGTATATAAAATGTGTATAAATTTATAATAATAAATAGTAAATAAAATACTGTATTTATTCAACAAATTTGATTTTTACTAATTTATTTATTTATTTTTTGTTTTTTACCGACTACCATAAGCTTTCAACCCGCTGTAATGCGATTTCAACCCGCGATTATAAGTTTTCAACCCGCGGATATAAGCTTTTAACACACGGTTATAAGCTTTCAACCCGCGAATTAAACAAATGGGCGATACTATGTTTTCAAAAGGAATATTTTATTATTCAGAATGGCAGACACGTTAAACAGATTTTGATAAAGAAGTTGAGTTTTGCGAAGGTTTGCCGCAATCAACGGACTTTGACAGTGATTTACATCCAAAACTAATTGTTATTAACGACTTTATGCGTGAATCTTAGAGTAACGTTACCGTCGATTTATTTGTGAGAAAAAGCCATCATAGAACGGTTTCTATATTTTTTCTATCGCAAAATTTGTTTGTGTTGTTCTACAAAGGGCAAAGAGTTATCTCCTTAAACGTATCTTATCTTCTGGTTTTTAAAAATCCTCGGGTTCGCGCACAGATACAGCATTTGGCACGACAACTTTACCCTGAAAACTCTCTATTTATAAGAGAAATCTTTCGAGATGCTACTTCTAAGCCCCATTCTTATCTACTTTTTGATATGAGGCAAACAACTCGCGACCAGCTCCGGTTTCGGACATGCATTTTTCCAATTGATCAAAATGAGTGCGTCTACGTACCAAAGCAAAAAATATAAATACAAGAGCTTAATTGAATTATGCTCAGTCTGTTTTGCATGATGGCTAAGGAAAGACGTTCGTCTCTACCGAAAAAATATATATCTATTAGGTCTATAGTTAAGTGTATCTGCGAATGCGCATTAAATATTCTAAACGGTCTATAGTTAAGTGTATCTGCGAATGCGCATTAAATATTCTAAACGGTAACGTTACTATAACAGGTTCTCAAAAATCAAAGCTGAAAAGACATGCTAAAATACTTCGCCGTTTGGCTGATAAAAGGGGTACGTGGAGTACTAAGAAGAAGATCATTCTTTCAGATGGAATACAAATTTTGACACTATTATTAGCACCTGTAACAGTTTATTATTCTTAAATGTGAAGCATGCTCGTAAAATGATTCTTGTTCCTGAAGATAATTTTAAACGTGAACAGCATAACAGTCATATAGAAGATAAACCGCAAAATCTAAGAGAAAATAAATTTGATGATGCAATTGCAATAAAATCTGTCCAGATACCGGGTATCGTATATTCGCGTTTAGATGGTGAGATGGGTAAAATTTTGAATTCTAAAAACATAAACGAACACGATAAGTGGCACCAATATTGTCAGGCGTTACAGCTTTACCTACACTTCATCGGGGATACCCGAATTTTAAAACTGCAAACGGAGAGCACGACAAAACACAAGAAGAAGAAACTGTTACTAATAGTAATAAAGATTTTTCATTAAATGATTTGCATATTATTGAAAGTGTGCCTGCAACTTTTCGCAGTAAAGCAAGTCAGCTACTGAATCGCCTACGCCGAATTGGATCAGAGCGTATATCTTGAAATGAAAACGACAGTTTCTATAAACGGTGAAGTTATTGAAAGCTCAAACATCGTTGATTTGATCAATGAGGCTATGCGCGCACAAAAATATCACATCGTGATATGACATCTAGAATTTGCAAAATTATTATGAGAAATAGGAGTTGCTAAAGAATTTGTTTGTAATAACGATTTATGGAAAATGGGCAAAACTATATCGGAGAATAATCGCAAAATTTGTAAACTTACTCGTAATTTAAATAAATCTTTATCACAGGAAATTGTTGATGTTGCATTTCAAAACGTGAACGAAAAAACGGCGGAAAAAGAACAAGACGAGGAAGTAGATGACGAGAATGATTACGATAGCGCAAACTCTGACGATAATAATACAACGATAATCCAGACACCTGTACAGGCAAAGAAAAGAAAGTGTTGGAATGAGCTACAATGGAATACAAAAGGAATGCGTTGTGAAAAGATGGATAAAAAAATAAACGATTCCTACTACGACTCTTTTAAGAGTTCATCTTATTATGGGGTCAACACGTTTTATCAAGCATTAAACGTGTCAAAGCATAGAATTACGAAAAATAAAATACTTGAGTGGCTGGAATCCCAAGATGCGTGTACCTTACATAAGCAGCGACGATTACAATATTCACGCCGGAATTATAATGTAACAAACATTGATAATGTTCTCAATGTCCAATTCCGTCTCTGTTGATGTCGGACTCTTTCTCTTCATTCCTTGCAAATTTTATGGGCATCTGGGCCTCTAAGGCATCGTTGGTCAACGATCGCTCGGAAAATTTGTATAATAATGTAACAAACATTGATGATGTTTGGGAACCTGATCTAACAGATTTTAAGTCTATAAACTCTTATAACGATATTTATTCATATATTTTCTTGTTATCGATTGTTTGAGTAAATTCGTTTGGGTAGAACCGCTTTATGACAAAAGATGTTCAAGTGTCACTTCAGCATTCCAACAAATTCTAGCCAGAAGTGAATGTCGCATTCCAGTTATTTCACAATCAGATAAAGGAAAAGAATTTACAGATTCAGAATTTCAAAGTATCTTAAAAGAAAGAAATATAAATTTTCGAGTTGCAAGAAGTCCTGACGTAAAATCTGCGATAGCTGAACGTTTTAATCGCACTATAAAAGAGCGTATGTGACGATATTTTACCAATTTTAATACTAAAAGATATATAGATGTTTTACAAGATTTAGTTAAATCTTACAATAATACAGAGCATTGTAGTATTAAAATGTCTCCAAGTAAAGTAAATATTCAAAATGTTTACGTGGCACGAGCGAATTTGATGCATAGATATGCCCAACATTTAAAAAACAAGTGCCTAAATACCAGCTACACGACCTTGTACGCGTTAGTACAGCTAAGAACGCCTTTTTGAAAACATATAAAGGAACATATAAAGAGGAAATCTTTGAAATTATACGTATTTTAAAAACGCGAGCACCATTTGCATATATACTGCAGGATTTAGCTGGGGAAGAAATCAACGGTATATTTTACGATGAAGAACTGTCTTGTGTTCGCAAAAATCTAACAAAAGATATTTTTATTATAAAGAAAGTTATTTGCAGTAGAGGAAAAGGTCGCAATAAACAATATTTTGTCAGCTGAGCTGGATATCATGACAAATTCAATTCGTGGATACCTGCTAGTGATTTAAAAATTATAAAATGAGAGACGAATTTTATATTTCTTTATCAAGTGATAACAGTATAAAATATTTTCCTGATAATAATCCTTCAAATTTTACGAAGCGGCTACCTTACGAGATTCAACTGCAAGGATCGTGGAAGGTAGCTCTTGTTGAAATTCAGTATCCACAGATATTACTACACCTTTCAAATCGCATGGAAAGTAATTGGATGCATATCTTAACTCAAAATTATCATTTAAATAGTGACGCTACGTCAAATTATTTACGTTCTCCAACAAAAGAAATAAATAACGAGACACCTCAAATGGATATAGAACAGACAGATTTAAATTGAAGTGTAAATCTAGCTATTGCTCACGGAAATTACGATAATTTACATGATATGATAAACGAAATAAATAAGCTATCCTATATAAAAGATCATCTAATTTTTAAAATAACTGCTACAGGATTTATAAAAGTAACCAAAAAATGCAAAGAGAATGTAAATCATAACATTGAAATGTCTGAATATATAAGAAAGATTTTAGGATCAACATCTAGAGAACCGATTAGTGTAAAAAGTGAGAAACCTAATTAAGTTTTCAATTATCCAGCTGCAATGAAAAACGGTTTACCATCTATGATACATGTATATTCAGACATATGCGAGCCCTACATTACCGGTGACTCGAAAACACCTCTACTAAGAATTTTTGCATTTAGATAAAGATACGTATAATTTTGAATCGAACAGATCTAAAGAATTTGCATGGCTAAATTACGTACCTACACAGCGCACTGAATTTAGCATGATTGAAATCAATATTTGAGTACGGGACGCTCACAGTAGCGCTACACTTTAAAAAAGTATATTAATAATGGCTTCTACTCATTACGATGCGTATTTCGATGCACAAGTGGGGCGTGGTAACGATTTACCTGACGAGATGAAAACTGTACATCCAGAAAAAAAATCGCAAAGAGGCTATGGCATCGGAGGATATTTAAGAGGGATATAAAGAAGTGTTTTAAGTGTTTGAAAAAAGGGTCACGCCAAGTTAGTAAAGAAGCTGCACGCGCAGACATCCAGGCCTCTCTCGCATCGTTGGTCAACGAACGTTCGGAAAATTTGATGCAACGAGCGTCCACCTCCGCGCAAAAATTGTAGCAATTCGGTCCGATCGTTAAGCCCAGGTGTTCCATCAGCTTCAATACACTGGACAATCCATCGTTGTAGATACTTGCAGCAATATATACTGCAGTATCAAGTACATGTTTGCCACTGGAAAATGTTTTTGGAGCCATCGACCAGACCGTTGCATTAAAACTTTCGTTGCTATTTTATCGGTTGATCGCCGGTCGATAATTTATGGTCCAGCGTTGCGTAGATTTCATTTCGTATTTTTTCTACAGAATCGTAATTCCTACGAATTATATAAACATTGTAAACATTTCCTCCAAGTCCTTTTGTTTGCTTTTTCAAATTACATAGACGAGAGCCCATCTGCGCACGCACACACAGACACACTTCTATAGGGTGTTAGTACACCCTGGTGGACTTCTCATAAACCACTATACCCATAAGCAATAGAATTCGGACAGGTAGGGTCGATAAATCAGAGCGCGCCGTGGCGGCTGATTCAGCCGTCAGGGCGCGCTCTGAGACATTGCGGCAGATTTAAGAATTAGACTCCTTCCACATTGAATTTCAATATAAAACCAATTGGATGTTTTTTAAAGGCCTTAAAGTATACTTTAAGCAAGAAAAAAAACATCGGATTTTTGAAAATCCTAGAGTGGTGTTACCCCTTAAATATTTTTCAAGTTATAGATAAAAATTATAATTATATATCTATTATATGTATACATTAAAGTAATAATAGAGGATGATCTCAATCACGGAAACACATACGCTGAAAAAATTATATGCCGACACTGCAACAGTCAGTTAGTGACCGACCTGCCTATAAGCATTAGAGTGGGTGATCACAGACGACATATACTCACACAGCGCATACACGCATATATATACTGACAACTCTTTCAGCGACTTGGTGCCCCAAAGTGAGTGGGTACTACTAATATCTTATAAATATTTGTATCTTACAGAAATGTTTGCAAATTTCTACCATGTGGAATTACTACAATATCAAGTATTCCTCATTATATATTTTATGTTCGGGAACTCTGATCCTTGCGACGTGGACAAAGAGCCCACACGTCTCTCTCTCTCTCTCTCTCTCTCTCTCTCTCTCTCTCTCTCCCTCTCTCTCTCAGACTAGGGTTGCGTCGCGGAAAATCCCGCACACGCGCGACGGCCGATCTCGATGACCGCCTCGCCAAATTACTCACATACACACACTCTGCGAAATAATCGAATGTAACCAAGCGCAGCGATCCGCGAAACCATTGTCAATTAGTAAATGAATGTAGAAGGGCAGATTTAGCCCGATAGTGTTTTATATAAATCGATTCATAATCAATTGCACGCACGTCATCCTGAATCCAAGCATTCTCTAGGTAGCCAAGCAGAGAAGGATCCCGCCACTCTCCGCAAAGAAACGCATTTATTTTTTGTAATGAAAAATGCGAACCTCATTATATATACAGTAGTCAACAAATTTTTATTAACTATTTTCTTAAAGGATTTTTTCATATAACCCTTCGCGCCGCTAACTGCCGAGCCACTATATACATACAACATGTGAGCGAGCAATGCGGAAAACCGATGAGAAAGCAATATCCATTTGTATATAGCTGTGCGGCTAACTTAACGGTCCAAACATTTTGATGGAAGAAAAAAATCGGATTTGATTTGAGTATTTCCGAATGGCACACTCGTATATTATATATAAAAGGAGCTTTTTTTATCAATATTTTTGTTAAAAATTATAGTTAAGAATAATAATAAGTGATATAAGTCAAAATAACTTGGAGATAACAAAGAAAAGCATTTATTTCCTTATAATGAAAATGCGAATCCTAACATAGAAGTAAATTACTATTTACTAACATAGAAGTAAATTACTATTTACTGCTATGTTAGTAGCGCGGGCGCCGCGGTTTCGTCTGCTTCTCAAACTCGCCTTCGTGGCGCCACTTGATGCACGTTTCAAATCATAAAGTAAATCAAGCGTAATCAATCCAGTATCTGCTTACAATCTAACATTGTTAGTAACGTTCAGGGGTGCAGTTTATGTGCTGTAATTAAGACTGTTCTGTACCCTAAAAGCGCCCTCTAGTCTACAGTTTTGCTTATTTGCATACACTTTTAATATTCACGATGCTTAAAAATATAAAAACAAAGTTTTCCCACGTGCACTGACTATTTAAGACTATGTTTAAAAAGAATTATTCAGATATTTGCAATAATAAAATTATAAGACGTCGAGAAAAATTGTAAGTTTGGTGGTGGGTTAAACAATTCTGCCACCAAACTTACAATTTTTCTCGACGTCTCATGATTTTATTATTGCAAATATCCGAATAATTTTTTTTTAAACATAATCTTAAATAGTCAGTGCACGTGGGAAAACTTTGTTTTTATATTTTTAAGGACCGTGAATATTAAAAGTGTATGGAAATAAGCAAAAATGTAGACTAAATGGCAGCACTAGGGTGTAGAGCACTCTTAATACGAAACCCTGATCAATACGGTATGATAAGTTTATGTGTGTTAAGGTATTCAACCACCTGGGTGGTCATTAAATACTTTTGCAAACTGGGGAATGTTTGCTACCGGCCGTATATTGTTGATAAGCACAAGTCAATGATGAATAGGATACAATTCGCTCTTTCTTACCAAAAAAGTGTAAAGACGATTTAGTCTTTGATGGTAATAAATAATCAATACGTGCTTTCCTAATCGCAAGTTTTGCTTCTTTTCGTGCATCTTTATAGCGAACCTCGGCCAACTGTCTGCCTGAACTCTTATTTAGTTTATTTTAGTTTATTACGTAACTTACACTTGCGCCTAATTTCGCGTGTGAATCATGGAAGAGGTTTTCTTCGAAACTTCCTAATGTTAAATGGTGCCACTACATTTAGCATCGTATTGGCAACCATCTAGAAGTTTATTAGTGGACTATCAACCGAGATGTATGTTTCTGTAGCTGAGTTGGCGAGTTTGGGCAACATTATATCGAAGAATCTTTAAGGGGACTAACCATAAAAATCTTTTGAAATAAATTCCAATTTTTGACTAGGCGCCAAGTGGAATAAAAAATCTATTGAAACATAATCATGACCATCAATATAGAGTGCGTCAGATTTTTCATACTGCATGACCTTGTCACCTCAATCGGTAAGTAACACATCTAGCCACATGACAGATTTTGCCGTACAAGTGCCAGTACAACATTGGTATACAAATGAAAGAGATCAAGGATGGTACTGAAAAACTCAGACAGTACATGGCTTTTATACGATAGGCCAACGATAATTACCTCCAAAAATGAAAGTAACATTTTCGTAACACATTCTATGCTGACCTCGATTGTTCCTAACCAAATTATAGCCATTAATAGCAGAAAGTATAGACTACAAAAAAGGGGTGAGCCAGGTCTGATTGTCAGAAATGAGTAGAACATCAATGTACTTAACGAACAAAATAATCTCTATTTCGTCTAGGTGGGCGGTAACTGGACTCGCATTGAGGTGAGTGATCCGGATTATATTCCATAGCCTATTGGTTGGTGTGTTATTACACGAAAGCGATGATACATCAGTAGAAATAAAATTGCATGGTACTTGGCATCTTAAAATACGCTCAAAGTCATTATAAGTAACAACGGAAAAAAAATCACATCCATCGTTTTTTCGAACTAAGACGTAGCTAGCGAACTGAGCTGCATAATTAATTAAATACCCAGAGAAACCACTCAACGTACGCTCATAACTACGCACAAATCACTACCAGTTTGACATGGTGATAACAGAGCACTGTGACTTCGCCCAAGTAATGTACATCGGCTACTATAGGGTGCAGTGGTCAGCGCCGAAGCTGGTGGTCAACGGTTGATTGGTGATGTGTCGTACTCTGCGGTGAATGACGATGATGCAGATGAGAGTGTCAGTGACGATTGTCGATCAGCTCACTGAGGACAGGCAAAGGTAGCGAAATAATGGTTCTGACCTCTAATGTTGCGTGCAGGCAAAAATGTAGAAACTTGGCTTAACGATAAAATGACAAGCTGCGAATAATATATTCAATTAAAGCCACGAAAAAGCTCTTTATTTCCAAAATGCGGGCTGCAAAGATCACACTTCTGTGAACAAGGTTTTATGAAAATTAACATTCATTTCAACATTTTCAACTACCATATTGATTCCACCATTTTCAATTTTCAAAATTTGATAGCAAATTTTTTATGAACGGCCTCAAAAACACGTATATACAAACTTTCTACGAAATTCTATAAATTAAATTATATACATACTGTTATTTTATGTTAGGTGTGGTTTTATAAAATATTACCTCTTACGGGTAATATTTATGAAAATTTGTTTCACGGAAAAAAATTAATTCTAAGCCGAGATATTCAGAATAAACGGTTTTTAGGAAGTAAAAAGTGAATATTAGCCTAAAAAAATATAGGTATCTCCTAGATTTTATGTCAAAATCATCCAAATCGGTGAGTTCGGATTGGGTACCTTTCCTTATAAGACAAGAATAGGCTAGTAATTGGTTTATCCAGACCAACTTTTTCACCCACGAACTATGTACGTACCAATACAATTTTTACTATTACAAAATTTCGGGGGATAAAATAAAAATAAGGGAATAAAATAAATAAAATCTGAAATAAATTTGTTAGGTGATTGTTAGTCACCTAGCAATATAAATCAAATTTTTGCGTGAGTTAATCTCGCGCACGCAACTATACAGTCACGGGAGAGACTCCACTCCTCGAATCTCTCCTGGCTGTCAGCTTAATTTTTCCTTTGGCTGAAACGCGGATTTATTTTATAATCGACTTCCTTACCTTGTATGCTCTCTTTTTTCTTGGGGATCAACTTCAAAAATCTGGTCCTCTATATCCTCCTGGTCGAAGGGAGATCCAAATGAACCAAATAAAATGTGTTATAGCGAGTTTTTTAAAATAAAAACCTTCTGGCTTTACTTGGCCTTTCTTTATTCTTAATTAAACTTTGTATTTATAAAATGTATATGCGTATATGCGTAAACTTAAGAAAAAATGAGGAAAATATAATATAATAAACGGAATTTTAAACAAGAGTAAAACATAGTATAAAACAAACCAAAAACTACTGAAAAATTCTCGTCCGCTCGGCAGCTCGGTTCAAGTCAGAGTGCCTGAGGTAGCGTGGCTTGGGGACGCTTCGGAAGTATATCCGGACCTCCCACGCGTCTCCAAGCTCCACTTCCCCATGCTGACGTCAGTGCGTCTGCACTCATCGCACTCATTAGGCCTTACGGGACCTGGCTGAGTTCTTTGTTGTGCTGTATGTTGGTTACTACATGCACTTCTGACTTCATGTTGGGTTCTCTTTTCTTGGAAGTTGGTATGCCTTCTCTTGATAATGGTTCGGACATCAGTTTGGTACGTCGTCTAAGTTTATTTTGTTTTATCAATGATGTTTTTAACTCGTTGGCCTTTGTTGCCTGTTTTTCTGTGCCAAAACATAGTGTGACTCTTTTACTTTTTGGGTCCGTTCGGTGGTCTTCCACATCTACGGCAAGTGGTGTGCCTATATATTCGAATTCCTTCACTATGCCTCATAGAGGTATGCTGATGTCACAGAACATGGATGTATTGGTTCTGGTATTCATGATGTCCTGGTCTGTAAATAAACATTATTTTTAAAGAATGTTAGGCTAAATAGTCTATTGTATGAGGGTTCGAGTATTCGTGCGATCATTTGCTCAATGGTCGCTTCAGCACGGTTCTGAAAATTGTTTCGAGGTACTTTCGGTGTTGGTGGTTTTGGGTCACTTATGAGAATTGTTTCTGCTTCTGGGTTGATAGGGTCTTTATTGGTATTTACAGCTGGGTATCATTATCTACGCTCTAGGCATCATTATTCTACGTTTCATCCCTATTACTATTATTATAATTATTACTATGATCACTAGCTGGAAGGTCACGCTACCATACAACAAATTATTTGTATGGTAATCCTGTCTTTTGTGGCCTTTGATCTCGTTCAATTCATTGATTATTTGTCCCAAAGGATTCGCTTGGTTAAAGCGAATCCTGATTTGGGTCCGAGTATTTCTATGGTTGGTGGTAGATCGTTGTCAAGGTCCGTGGCTTCAGGATCTAGGGATGGATACATATTTTGTATTTTTAGGTCAATCTCTGGTTTGTACAGGTACGTTAGTTGGCTTGATCTGGTTTCTTGTCCGATTATTAAGGTGTCTGCCGTTCTGCCCACGCATGCTGGTGAGATACGTATGATACCGGCTCCCTTTAAAGTTATTTTCGCATCTTCTTGATTTGGACATGAGAGCCGCAGTTGGTCAGGGTCTGTCGTGGAGAATAGCCACGATTGATCATTCTCTAGGTATTTCCATTGTGTTTTGGTACCGGTTTTGTATTTTATATTACAGTTTTTCAATGTTTGAGAATTAGGATTTAGTAACATTGTTGCTTCGCAGTCTTGAACGTTTGGAGCACTCTGTAGAGGTCCTAGTACTGGGCAAATTGATGTGTAATGGGTTCTAATGCACTTGGTTGCAAGATTGTCATCAAATTTTATATATTTTTCTTCATTTGAACTTATTGCAATATACTTGTGTGAGGGCTCTATGAAGGCTAATCCAGTGGTTCCATTCGTTTTGTGTTGTGGTATTGTCTCCGCATGTAATTTGTATGTTTGATAGGGGTCTCTTTCAACCAATGGGATGTGCAACACCGCGATGGTCCTGCCATTTTCGTGGATGGCATCAATTTGCGATACTTTCGTGATTTCATCTATTCTTAGGTGTTCTGCGGGTATTGCAAAATCCAAACTACCGCTTGTCCTTTTCACGTCCGTCATTATCTGGTGTATCATGTTGGTTGTCAAGAGTTCAGGGTGTATTTTTCCTTCTTTCGAGTATCTTAGTACCTTTAGCACCTTTTCATTGCTCCTTACTAAGTGATCTAGTGTTGATTGCAGATGTCTTACATATACTGTCATTTCCACTAGATGTTTCAACTCTTCTTCTTGTTTGACCACATTGTTCACTGTTTTGGTCAGAACTGCTTCAAAGTTTTGTAGTACCTTTTGATGATTTTGAGTGATATTGTGTAACTCTTCAAATTGGGCTGAGACTATATGTACATTCTTGTCTATGATTTATACCATTTTGGTTTGGTCTGGAAATAGATTATCAATGTTTTTATTGATGTCGTCCACGTCATCTGTAGTGACTAAACCAAATAAGCTTTTGCTTAGAGTGCCGACTATGCCTAGTGGGGCTAACCTCTTGATGCGAATACTTCTGGGGTTTCTTGTGATTGGGTGGTTATAATGTCCCATGGTCTTGATTGTCTCGTTTATCTCTTTTTGTATGCTACGTAAGGTCTGATGTTTGAGTTCTATGAGGTCCAATCCTAAAGCATGTTTGCACTTATTTTCTGCTATTCTTGCTATGCAGTTATTGCATGCAGGTATTTGCATGAAGTCGTCGACATTGATGTAGATTTGTATCTTCCAATCGGCCTTCTTAATTTTCATGGGGTCCATTTTTTCGTAATATATACCGGGATTCGGGTCTAGGGGGTCCAGTTGATACTGTGGTATTCCTCGGGTCATTATACTTATGTTTAAAATTATTATAATGTTTATATTCGGGTGTCTCATCCTGTAAAAATATGGCCATTAGTTTACATGCATAAATGATATTGTCCCTTTTATTATTCTCTTTATTCGTGTGATTTAGTCAGAATTCAGGTCAGAATCCATCTCGACGTCTCTTAGTTTGTCAATGTGATTTCTGACCCTCTTTCCGTTGGGGTATTCTAGAATTACGTATTTCCGACCTACGAATTCTATGATTTTTAGTGGTTTATTTCTATATGAATCGAACTTATGGACGCGGGGTTCTTTAATTAATCTAGCATATCCGTCGACTTTTCCTTTGAAAGTTCTGACCTTTTTGTCATACCTTCCTTTAGTCCTAATTTTGTTGGTTATTTGAGTTTCTCCTACTAAAAGTTTCATTTCTTCTAGTCTTAGTACTAGGTCTCGCATATAAACGCTATATGTTTTTAATTTTTCATGGGAAGGGATTCTCAAAGGGAAACGTGCTATCTTTCCGTAAACCAATTCAAAAGGTGTAAAGTTCGTGGTTGCGTGTACACTGGTATTATATGTAAAGGTTGCAAAGGGGGTTAGGTGGTCCCAATCATCGTATCTATCAGAATATATTCGGATGAACTCTATGAGTGGAGCATGACTTCTCTCCAATGACCCATTTGTTTGAAGTCTATAGCCTGAAGTTGTTAGATGATTTATCTTGAATAGCTACAATAGTGATTCTACTATACTTGATAAGAAACTGGTCCCTCGGTCTGAGAGTATGGCTCTCGGAGCTCCAAATTGACAAATGAGATATTTCGCCAGTGCGTCAGCTATCGTAGTTGCATTGAGGTTTTTGATGGGTATTGCTATTAGGTATTTGGTTAAGTTACACTGCATCGTTAAGAGATGACAGTTCCCTCTTGGTGTCATCCTCAATTTTCATACTGTGTCAATTGATACTTTATCAAAAGCTTCCATTGGCGTGTCTGCGATGATCATTGGTTCTCTCGTCTTGAACCGTTCTATTTTCTGTTCTTGACACATCGAGTTTGCACATCGTCTGACGTAGTTTTGGACGTCGTTTCTCATTCCTGGCCAATAGTATCGTTCCCTTAGTTTCTGATACGTTTGGTTGATTCCTTTATGTCCTCCTGTCAGGCTGTCATGAAGGTGTCCAATTATTTCTTTTCTGTCTTTTTCAGCGGGTACTTCTGCTTTTCCGTAACACATTATTACTCTTATTTCACTTTTGTGGAAATGTTCATGAAGTATTTCAATGATGGTTGGGGAGCCCATCTGGTCCAGAATGTCTCCTTTTCGTGCTACTTTGAAACTCTTGATATTTCTATTGAGTAATATTTCTTTTAGGTTCTTGAGTCCTTTGTGCACATTCTCTATTTTTATTGTGTTGAAGTACTTGTCTTTCACTATTACAGTAAATATTTGATGTTTCTTGAAAGGAGTGACTAAGACTTGTCCTGGTTTTGGTCTTCTGTTCTTTATAATCATTAGATCAATGGCTCCTGTTTCTTCGAGTAGTCTGGTAACGGACCACGTTTTGTCACAATTCGCTGATAGGAAATGCACAATATTGTCTCGCTTATGTGTGAGGCATTCTCTCACAGTAATCATGTTGTTGGGAATTCGCATGGTCTTTCAGTGGTACGAGTTAAATCGCTTTCGGATTTTTGCTTGTTTTCTCGTATGTCATGACCTTTATTTAGAGGTTCTAAGCCTGGAGGTGTGGGTAGGAGAAAAGGCATTGTGGGTTCTGGTGGTTTCGAAAATCTTATATCTATGATGGAGCCTTCTTCGGCTTCTATTTCGCTCAATATCCCTAACTTCTTGTGGTTCTTTGACTTATTTCTTGGCGTACTGTTACTTGGTAGAGCTGTCACTTTTTATTGTAGGTGTGACTGATAATGTCTTTCTCACTGGTGGCAATATTATGTCAGTTACGCTTTCGACATCTGACTCATTCCCTGTATCCTCTTGACCAAATGCTTCTTGTAGCTTCTGTCGTGCTCGTTTTATAAGGATTTGAACGCTTTTCCTCCAAACTTTGTCTACGTCAGTTTCTTTCTCAAACCGTGAATCAGATGTGTAGATTGCTTCACGCACATCATCGGGTACATTGTCATCGTCAGAGAAGTGTGAGGGTAAATCAAGTTGGGTTTCTATGTCAGTTGTTGACTCGTCGATATCAGCTTGTTTTCCATTTCATATTTCCTCATACTTTCTTCAAATTTCCTGCTAGCTTCTTCTACTTCTTGTTTCGTTAGGGTGTCTCTGACTGATAGATTTTCTATAGATTCTTCATCTGCATTATCTTCATCTTGAGAATCTTCTACTGCAGTCTGTTGCGATATTGCTTATGGTTTTATTCTGACTATCTTCTGAAGAAGATATTTCGTCCTCGGGTACTCCTTGGGCTTCATCTTCTGTAGTCTCTGAGTCTGGTTGTCGTAATCCGCTGTATCTGGGATCTGGTATGGGTGGTTTATCTAAGTCGCTGTCTTCATTAGCCGTTGATGATAGCTATGATCTCCTGGATGGGTTGACTGTCATTGAAACCTCCGAGTCTATATCAGATGAACTTGCTGGCACTTCTCGTGGTTTGATGGAGGTTGTCTCGGTGTCTGCTGTTTCGATTTTTGTTGGTGTTTCTGTTTGCATAGTTTTCTTTGTACCAATGGGTTTAGACGTCTTGCTTGGACCTCCTTGTTTGATGTATTGTCCTACTGGGCTTTTTACTTGAGCACGTTTTGCTCTTGTCCTCTGTGCTACCACACTATGTTCTAGTTTGGGCGCTTCTTTATTAGTTTTCGCTCCTATGGGTCTACTTCTGCCTCTGGGTACTGCGGTTTTCTCCGATGCTGAGTGTGCTCTGTTGCGAAAACTAGTCTTCTGTGATGGTACTTTGTTTTTGACCTTTTCTTGTTCTTGCTTTGCTTTTTCTTCTATTATCATCACTTTGATCCTAGGTAAATTTTTGTTTATTTCTTCTTCGGTGGTTCGGTCTCTCGTCACATTGAGGGGTCCATTCAAACTTCAGGTTTTTCTTTAGTAGGTCATTCAATGGTTTCGCTATTTTAGCAAAGTCTTTGATATACTTTCGATAATATCCAAACATTCCTAGTACTTCTCTTATATTCTTGGCACTCTTGGGTGTAGCTAGTTTGGCTATTGCCGAAACCTTTTCTGGATTGGGTTCAACTCCTTTTGCGCTAATTATGTGTACCCTAAAAATCCAACTTATTTTCTAAAGAATTCAATCTTATCGCGTTGCAAGACTCACTTTGCCTCTCTCAACCTTTCCATAAGATTTCGTATTCTTCTTTCATGGTCTTTTAAATTTTTACTGTACACTATGATGTCATCCAAGTATACTAACATTTCAATATTCTGCAGCCCTCTGAGGACCTTTTCCATGAGGCGTTGAAAAGTCGCCGTTGCGTTCTTCAATCCTTCAGGCATTCTTGTGTACTCATAGTGTCCATTTATCGTTGTGAATGCTGTTTTATAACAATCTTCAGGAGCCATCGGTATTTGTTGGAAACCACTGGCCAAGTCAAATATCGAAAAGTAGGTTGCTCCTCCCAGTTGATCCATTATGTCCGCAATATTTCGTAACGGGTATGCATCTCTGATGGTTTTCTTATTTAGCTCTCTAAAATCAATCACCATGCGCCATCTTGGGTTGCCATGACTATCTGGTTTCTTGGGTACTATCCAGATGGGTGAGTTATTGGGTTATTGGGTTGCCATGACTATCTGGTTTCTTGGGTACTATCCAGATGGGTGAGTTACAGGGAGAATTGGATTCTCTTATAATTCTGCCTTTGAGCTTTTTGGCTACGCTTTCTCTTACAACTTGTTTATGTTGAGGAGGATGTCTGTATTGTTTAGTGTTTATAGGTACGCTATTTTCTAAATGAATGTGATGCTCGATCATGTCGGTGCACGGAAAACTGTCTCCTGGCAATAGAAATCGATCCAGAAAATCTTCTTTTATGTGGTCCACAATTTCTAATTCTTCTTTATTCAAATGATGTTTTCTGATTGATGCCTTCACTCGTTCTAATCTTTTAATTTGGTCAACAATTGCATCTCCTTCAAAATCACTGTCTGTTTCTTGTAGAAAGTCATGTCCGGTGTCGAAAGGTATTAACTCTTTTGGATCTACCTCTATCATTACGTCTTGTTCACTTGTATTTATGGCCATCATTTTGCAGGTATTGTTTACATTATTGACTACGCCTTCGCCTAGAAATACATTGTCATTTCCTACATGTATCCTAGGAATGTAGCCTTCTTTCAAGTCACTTTTGATTAGATTAATTTGGACTACTTGTCTAGTTCTAGCTTTTATTATGTATTTTACCTTGTCCGTGGTGACATTTTCTTGGTTCTCCATATTTTGTTCCACACATTGGTCTCGTCATCAATTTTCGCTTCCACTTTCAGTACTTCATTTGCTTGTTTGCATTTATATCCTCTACTTAGATTCTTTGGATTGTGTTGCGTGATGCATTACATCACCACTTACCATGAGAGCATTCTTATGGTAGGAGATTACTGCTTCTTCCTTCTTTAGGTAATTCCTTCCTAACATGCCATCTTGTTTTATAGGAAAATCATCCTGTATTATTTGAAATTTTGCTGGGGTTCCTCTTATATCGAGGTACACTGATCCTGCTGTCCACACTGTTTGGTCTGTGATGCCTCCTAATTCTCTGACATCTTCAATGCTTATTGGTAAGTCATCGTGCAGAGCTCCGATTTTTATTAGGTTTACAGTTGCGCCATTATCTATCATGAAGTCCAAATACGGTCGCCGTGTTCCTTCGGGTATCCTTATTCTTACAGCTGTTGCCTCTCCATCTTCCCAATTATAGTTTTCAGGTCCTTTACAGTTCGTGGAACACATCCTCGCAATCTCTCGGGTTTGGTTAGTATTGCCATTACTGGGGCTTTCGTCTGATTTTCTTGCAGGTTCCTGGGATTCAAATCTCGATCCTGCTTGTATTCCTGCATCTGTCTTTGATAATTTGCTTGGTCCATATTGCTTGGTGTTTGTTGATCGTTTTGTCTCGAATACTTTTGGTTTTGGCTCGTCATCTTGGGTTCGTGACGAGCCTGTTGATAGTTTAAATTGTCCCTATCATTTTGGTTGTCATATCTGGGATTTTCATTACGCCAATTACTAGCATTCCGTCTGTCAGGTCGGTTCTGCGTACTTTCATATCTTCCTGTTTGAGGGTTGAATATTCGTTGACTCGCTCTGTAGGACTGATTATTGCTTTCACGCCAACGGTAACTCTCTTGTCGGTTGTCATTGTAGTTTTGGTTCTGGCGAAATCCGTTTCCATAATTTGTATTATTGTAACGATTTACGTAATCCGGATTTCTGTAAGTATTCTCTTGGTAATGGTTGTGTTGATAACTATTTGTTTGGCGGCGGTTGGTGGAATATCCATCACGTGGTACATTTCTCGATCGATCTTGTACATAGGCAATGTATTCGGGTTTTTCACATTCATAACGCTCCTCCATATAACCTATGTAGTGAGGTTCTCTATGCTGACTATTCCTGTATTGATCTTCGTCATTGTATCTTCTGTTATTTCTGTAATTCATTCCCGTCCGTGGTTCACTATATAATCTGGGGTTGTTGTAGCTATGAGTCCGGCCACGGTATGGTCTGGAATCTGGAATTATTTTGGCTTCCATCCTCGTCTCTAGACGTACAGCTTCTTCATAGGCTTCACATAGTGTTGCCGGTTTGCTATAGTCCACTCTTTCTGCTAAATTGGCGGGTAGACCTTTTATAAATATATCCACTACAAGTGATTTCAATGGGTCCATCATTTCTTTCTTATAACTATTGCCTTTTTCTTCTTGGAGTGCTGTTTTTGCACTGCCAAGCAAGACGTTGATTTCATCATAGAAATCACCGACGGTGTCATGTTCTCTCATTCGAACATTCTGAATTTTGTTATTAAAATAACTAAAATTCCTTCCTGGTCCGAATCTCTGTTTTAGATGTGCTATAAATTCTTCAACTGTGGTAATTTGTTTATTAATTAAACTTTTCTTCGCTGGTCCAGTGATTTTGTGCAATGCATTTTGTAAAAACTGTGGTTGTATGTCATCACTCACTAGAGATGCTGCATTTCTTAAATCCTGTATGTATTCTCTGAGACTTCTCTTGCCATCAAAGGTTGGGATACCGCGTATGCAGTTCATGAGCGCGAAGGTATTTGCCATGCTATTCATCAGCATGAAATTGGAATCGGATGAGTTCGCATTTGTTGTTCTGGTTCCTCTGGCATTTGTTTCGTCGCCTAGATTCATTTTGAATGCTGTTTTGTATATTCTTTACGTGAAGATTCTTCTTCTACTTCTTTCAAAGGAAAAATAGTTTATAATGGATCTAGATGTTGGGATTGTTTATTCAAGCGGGTTATGGGTCGCTAAGTGTGGGTTTAAGGTCACCAGGAAATACTTCAAACTGGTTCAAGGGCGACTAGATGTGGTCCTTTGTCAAAAAAAACTAATTAATTGGCTTCGCGCTTATTTGTTTCCTTTAAAGCGAACTCCAAAAGTTCATTAAACTTTTTGCTTACTTCAGATCGAAAATTTAAATTATTCTCAAAAACTTTATTATGATTCGCGTTTATGCTATCCCCATATTATTGTCTTCCCGGTAATAATTGTGCAATTGATCATTTATTTCTTTGAGCCTTTTCTCTAATGTCTTCTTTTCAAACAATAATTTCTGTAAGAAATATTTTTTCCTGATCTTCTTTTGTTAAATAATTTTTCTCTGCCAGAGAAATTTTCTTCCTTCATGGGTTGTGTCTTATTGGATACAATGACCGCTGTTAAGCTGGTCCAAGGAGAGCCGCTACTCAGCTGACTCAGGATTCACAAGAGTAGTCGCTGCTAAGCAGACCAAAGGATCAGGTTGCTACTTATCAAACCTTAGGATACAGAGTGACCGCTATTGAGCAGATTCAAGGAAAAGCCGCTGTCAAGCAGACTTATGAGGTTTATGATGAATAGTCGCTTTTGTAAGCAAACTAAAGGAAAAAGGTAGAAAATTCGTCAGCCAATGAAGAATTCTTTTTAAAATGAAATAAAATACATAAGTCTAAAAGTATCTTAACAAATGCTCAAAAACTTCAATGAAAATTACTGTTACGCTCTTGGTTTGAAACAAATGAAAAATTTTGCACTTTCGAATTGAAATAATTAAACTAAATAGAAGTGATCAAAAAGTGAATTTATTATTTAAAATATTCACGTGAATATTAATGCATAAATATTCACTTGCATGGACGCATTAGAGTGGTGCCTCAATCGGAAATGATATTGCAAAAATCCTCAATGCATGTAAAAAAAAACAACAAGAAAACAATAAAATTAATATTACAACAATATTACTGTACAATATTTTATAGTGTCCGAATTTCACTATAATTATTTAAATAATTGATTTTTATTTTAATACTCTGTGAAAAATCTCAATTATGAGCAAATAAAACCAAAAAGTTGCAAAATTCCTCGAGAAAATTTTATTGTAAAAAAAATTATTTATTTATTTAAATTAGCACTCTAATAATTCATTTATAATAATTAGTTAATTTTTATTGTCAACCATTATCTATCTATTAGCTTTACATGTATTGTAATTTAAATTTCGCGCGCGTTCTATACTCTTCCAAAATGGCCGCTGTAGAGGTGCCAAGTCACTAGACCTACACCACTATAGTCTCCCTACTGTCACGTCTAGTTCCACGCCTGCGCTGGTCTTTGCTCTGAACAAACACGAGGCGTCGGCTGCTACACACTGTACGTTGCGTGTTTAACCTTCTCGCGCGTCGCGTATTTTTCTTATCAAAGTATTTTGCGTAAAACGCGTTATTCATTACCGAAACCCATAATCTGTGGATCCGCGAGTGTCTCCTCTACTCGTGTATGTGTGTTTCGGTTTGTTCAGTTGATTAGGACCAAAGTTGTGACTGAAGATGTTTATGGACCCAACACGATGTATGGCAAGCAGTGCAACCTGTTGCTGCTTGTCAGATAAGTATTTTTATTTATAATCTCTTGATTGAATTCTCATCAATTGAGCTCAAGAGCAAATTGCTTTGTGTAAATTGTACGTTTCTTTTACAGGTGGTATTAATTTTCATACACCAGGCAAACGTATCCGAGAACTTTTTTCATTTGCGAACACTGCTTCATAGGTACGTAACCTTTAAGTTACCTATTCAGATATGAGTATAAGACAATTATTTTGAATGGTCTTACCCTTTTGTTGTCGACCATTCAATAGAATTATATTATATATTTTGAAATATGCTAATTAATATATGTATATATAGGCTCAGAGGGTCAACCACGCTCTGCGGGGTCTATCACCTCTATCGAGCACCTGCGTGAGCTACGCCCTGGTTCGACTGTGGCAGACAGATGCCAATTCAGCTTTTCCTTGCTGGTCGACCAGATTTTGGTGAGTTTTCTTGTATATATATGAATTCTTGTATATTCACAGCTTATATATATATAAAAGAAAATTTTGTCACGCTTATCTTAAATGGGCCCTTCCCTTCTTAATTGTATTAAAATACTATTCGCACATGTTTTAGATTTCTGAATGTGATTAAATTTCACCTTGATTATCACTGCTTTTACCGAACAATCCTTCTGCTATATTCATTCTCTAACTTTCTTATATTTGAATTGAATAACAGTTAGAATCATTTACACCCCTTTTTTTTATGTCAAGACATTCTGATTTCTATTTTAAACAATGATTTTATTATGGTTTTATTGGACCGTACATAAAAAAAAAACTAATATAATGCTCAATTATTTGATTTTAAATGTTCACAGCAATTCAAACTCTTTTTGTATTTTCTAGATGCTCGATGCTATATCTTTGCATCAAAGCTCGATTGTGACGTCACCGCACGACGCCACGCTATGCTTCTACATATCTGCTACTGCCGATAGCACGCGGCCAGGTACTACGATCCTTTTCTAATTTCTTTGTATTTCTCGTTACTTAGAGTGTTTATTGTTTTTCTTCGCGTTTCTATTATTTATTAATTCGCGCACTTTTTATTATATTTTGTTTAATTTGTTAATCTTTTTAAATATATATATTTTGATATATCCTTTTTTAGGCACTCAAGATTTCTATGCTCATGCAACGAAAAGGAAAAATTAGCTGCCAGTTATGCGCGAGATCTCGGTGGGACCTCCAATTTTTGTTATGTGATTGTTAGTCACCTAGCAATATAAATCAAATTTTTGCGTGAGTTAATCTCGCGCACGCAACTATACAGTCACGGGAGAGACTCCACTCCTCGAATCTCTCCTGGCTGTCAGCTTAATTTTTCCTTTGGCTGAAACGCGGATTTATTTTATAATCGACTTCCTTACCTTGTATGCTCTCTTATTTTTTGGGGATCAACTTCAAAAATCTGGTCCTCTATATCCTCCTGGTCGAAGGGAGATCCAAATGTGTATATGGTAGGATGAACCAAATAAAATGTGTTATAGCGAGTTTTTTAAAATAAAAACCTTCTGGCTTTACTTGGCCTTTCTTTATTCTTAATTAAACTTTGTATTTATAAAATGTATATGTGTATATGCGTAAACTTAAGAAAAAATGAGGAAAATATAATATAATAAACGGAATTTTAAACAAGAGTAAAACATAGTATAAAACAAACCAAAAACTACTAAAAAATTCTCGTCCGCTCGGCAGCTCGGCTCGAGTCAGAGTGCCTGAGGTAGCGTGGCTTGGGGACGCTTTGGAAGTATATCCGGACCTCCCACGCGTCTCCAAGCTCCACTTCCCCATGCTGACGTCAGTGCGTCTGCACTCGTCGCACTCATTAGGCCTTACGGGAACTGTCGATGGTGCAAAGTTCAAGACTGCAGCGTGGCTTCGCACGTGCGGTCTTGCGCAGTGGAGGGGAAACTGTTTAGATCAGCGAGATTCTTGGCTACCTGATACTTTTGTGGCCTTGAGTCCCGCTGTACCTTTTATGTGCAGAACTTTCTCGATTTCATATTCGAAATAATTGTTCGAATATGAATATCGCAAAGTTGTCACATAACAAAATTGTACCGATTGCTTCAAATGGAGATCAAAATGAAGTTGAGCAGAACAATAAAGGCTCAAAATAAGTAACAAATTAATTAAATTATTAACAGTATTTTAGATAAAAATGTACGCACCTGTGCATTTAGAAACAAATGACAATGGGCTGGTAAGCCATCTCTACCAGCTCTACCGATTTCCTGTACATAACTCTCAAAATTAGAAGGCATATTGTAATGTATAACAGAGCGTATATTAGACTTATTAATACCCATTCCAAAAGCAACCGTAGCAACGATTATTCGGGTCTTAGATTTCATAAATGCAGTATATACAGCCTTTCGTCGATGAGCCGATAAGCCTGCGTGATAAGCTTCAGCTATTGCAGATTCTTTTTTTTTATTACATTGCAAATTATTTGATTTTAAATTTTCATCTTTTAAAGAAATACGTAACAATCCAGCTATTCTAGAACATTCTTCACGGCGAGTACAATAAATTATAATTGAGTTGTATTGAACAAATCTTTCACTCTGTAAGATACTTATTAAAGCTTCTTCTTTCCTTTTATCATGAGATATGGTTAAATGGAGGTTTAATGGTAAGGATTTATCTGATATCACACCTGCAGTTTTGTCCTCTATATGCAACAAATCAATTATACTAGATATTGTATATTTACTTGCAGTTGCAGTTAAAGCAAGAAAATTTTTAACTTTTAAATTTTCTCTTAATATTGTACAAATCATTAAGTACGAAGGTCGAAAATGATATGACCATTGAGAAATGCAGTGTGCTTCGTCTATACAAGCAAAAGCAATAGGTAAATTATGAAATATATTAACAAAATTTCTAGACATATCGCCAACTGCTATTGCTTCTGGGGAAACTAACAAAATTGTGATTTTTCCTGTTTTTAAATCATCCAATATTCTTGCATGTAATGCTGGACTTTGGTTAGTATGAAAACAAGCAGCTGGTAAAAAATCTGGCATCTCGGATATTTGGTCATCCATCAGTGATATAAGTGGGGATATAACCAATGTGATACACTTTGATCTTTGAGCATACAAATATGCAGGTAATTGATAACACAAAGATTTTCCAGAACCTGTTGCTAAAGTTACAAGAGTTGGTAATCCAGACAAAATTCTCATGATAGATTTTTCTTGACCATCGCGAAAGTGTTTATGACCAAATTTTGCCAAGGCGGCAAAAACTTCAGGCGGAGCATCTGTAACAAATAATATTACTATAAATATTTATAGCATATCTACATTCTATTAAAATGTTATATATGAGTTACTTTTGTAAAAATCCACTAGATCTCTGAAAACAAACTAGAACTATATTTATTTTAGGATATATAAATGTCCAAAAAATATAAGTATTTCTTATTACCGACAAAAAAGGGAACGTTAATTTGGTCTTTTTATTTACAGGAAAAAGGGAATGCCTAAGTATCCATCCGTATTGAATCTCCTCTAATAAAATTGTGTGTATCATATATAAAAAGTATCGTAAGAGCGTCCGTGACTCAGTTGGTTAAGGCGCACGCCTTAACTGGCAGATACACGTTCGCTCGAGAGCTCGAAGGTTCGATTCTCGGTGAAGGCAAAGCTCAGATTTTTTCTAGATTATTCTGTAACGGGAAAAGTATCCTGGACTCCGGCTGTTTCGAGGCAACTTTATCCCTGGAATTTTCCTTCAGTGTAATTTCGCGTATTCCCTGTCTCAAAGGCTCAAGCCTGGGCTATTGCAAAACAGTGGTAAAGAATATATCACTGGTAAATAATGCGGGTAGCAAGCCTGATGCACTGGGCAGGAAGCGCCGGCCTTATCAGTAAGGAGCTGGTCTCTGAAACATAAGAAATTCTCCTGACGAAGCTACACTTGGAGGCGGGTCCGACATCCCTACGGGGGTAGAGAGTGTCAGCTTAACTGGCAAGGTGTGAACCTGGAAGATGTCTTCACCAGAGAAGCCTCCCAAATAAATTAAATAAAGGTAAATTGAATAAAAGTATAAAACACACTTGCTAAAGGTATAGAACACACTTGCTTAAAGAGCTGTCTACATTTAAAAAAGGCAAAAAATTATTAAAGAGAACTCGTTTTTATTCAAGGGGTCAAGTCTGGGTTCAACTCTGCAAAGAAAATAAACAAAAAATCTTCCTAAAAATTGTATTTTGAATTGTAATTTGAAAAATTTGTTTTTTACTAAAAGCATATATAATATAATATAACTCGTTAGTTTTCTCCCTTCTCACCCACTTTTTCCATCTCCTCCTTGGTCTCGAAAATGATTTGCTTCGTCTCTTCTATTTGTGTGTCCTCTCCTTCCCAATTAGTACCTTCTAGAAAATCGTCCAACCATAGGTTGAGATCTGCTTCATCCCACTTCACGTCCTTGCGTAGAATAAATCCTCTCTCTCACACCTTACATCTCCGTCTTCTGGCCTCTTTCTCTTGCGGGCACTGACCAATCTAACCTCACTTTTTATTTTGTTTTTGTTCACTCTCTTCTCTCCTTCTCATTCTATGCTCTTACCTCCGCTTTTTTCATATACTCCCTCATCTCTCCCAGCACTCTGCACAATTTCTTTCTCTCTTCTCTCGTTTTAGTTTCACCTTCAGTATTTCCTCCTCTCCCTCTAGGTCCAGCATCTTCTTCTCGGTGGCTCTTTCCTCTCTCCAGCTACAGTTTCAGCCTCCACTCCTTCATCTCTTCTCTAATCTCCCTGATCTCCATCTCCATTCTTCTCTCGTGCTAGTCATTCTCCTCTCTGTGTATTTTTATCTTCCTATCTTCCTATCTGCTTCTTTGTCGAGCGAAACTAAACTTAGACACTCCACGTGCTAAGCTCTCTGGTTCCTTGCTGTTCCTGTCCTCTTCTACCGTTTCTTTCCTATCCTCCTCCGCGCTCTTCCTTACCAGCTCTCCCTAGTAACTTTTAGGGATTTTCTTTCAAATCCCCCTGTGCACTTTGTGCGCTCTTTTTGAATCTCACTCCTATGTATGTCCTCCGTCTCGAACTGGTTTCTCCATCTCATTGCAACTCTTCCTTGTCTTTTCTCTTCCACATTAGTCTATTCAGCTTTGTCACTTCTATTTTCATTCTTCCGCAGACCTCCTGCCATTTTTCCGTGTTTATCCTCATTTCTTCACATGCTTCTGTTACATGTTTTAGGGTTTCCTTTTCTCTCCCACACATCCTGCATAGTCTCTCCTCTTCTTTTTCCCACTACTTATTGTTGACCTTTGTTCCCCTACCTAATCTGAACCTTGCTATGATTCCCAGTGATCCTCTTCTATATTCCCCTATCTCAAACAGATACTCTGGTACCTCATCTTATTCCATTAGGCGTTGCCTTGTCTCGCTCGTGAGATTCGAATTGCTTATCTCTTCTCTCCATTTCTGCCATTGTACATCTTTGTTAATTTTTTCGATTTCTTCTTCTACTTTTTTTCCCTCATCCACTCTTCCCAGATACTCCGTCATCGAAATCCCACAGTTCTCCAGTTCAGTCCTTCGAGTGTGCTTTCCTCTGCCCCTCCATTCTCCTCTCTCCCCGTCGATCCTCAGCTGCTTCCATCATTCGCTTAGTAGCGAGTTTTCTTTTGCTCTTACCTTATTTTTTCAACACCCCCCCTTGTGTTTGCTTTTCCCCCTCTATCTAACCATTTTCTGAATTAATCTACCGCTTTCTCTGTCCACGATGTCCTCTGTTTTACTTCCTCTTTCTTCCCTTCTTTCTTGATTTTCGTGTCTAGCACTATGCCTATTCTGTACCTTTAAATACCTCACCTTACCCCTTCCTCGTCTCCTTCTATATTACCGTTTACTACAAGTATATATAATATACACCATTTTTACAAAAAGAAATTATACAAATATACTAGATTCAATTACTTACCAATATTTGAGATATTTCACATAAATAAGTGTGACCATCCTTTTACTCCATCTTGACTTAAAATATTTTTTATATACAGGGTGACTCAATTTAAACGAGCACCGCTAATAACTCGTCAGGGACGGTCCCAATCGAAAAAATGATAATACAAAGGTTGTAGGATATCGAGGGGAAAGTCCAATGGTGACCTTGGATTTGACCTTGAACTCTTTTTTGAAGGTCATTTGAAGGTCAAGTTTGATTTTTTAAATAGGAACCCTATTTTTTTATTGCGGAAATGAAGAGAGCGGGAAATTTCACGTTTATAATGGTATGTTTGGTTGCGGCACTGATGGTCATCTCAAGGTCATGCAGCCAGTATGAAACCGCACCTACGTTATTTCAATGGTAAGGCCAAAATCGAAAAGATGATAGATACATACGGTGCAGGATATCCAGGGGATCCCTCGAATTTGACCCTGTTTTAAGGTCATTTTAAGGTCAAATTTATTCTTTTTTTCAAACAGGACCCCCTTTTTCGACTCCGGATGCAGAAAGCGCGTAAAATTTTGTGTTTTAAACGAAGTTGTCAATTTAAAATAGAAGAAAAAATTTCTATTATTTAGCGCACGCATTTCCTACGTTTTATCATCATTATAAAACTTGATGACTAGGACCCACGACGAGAACGTAGCAGGGTAGATTTTCATCTCTCATTTTGATCCGACCGATGAAGGCAAGAATCATGGCCCGGCCGACGAAAGTAAGACGTGATAATAGCGGCCGATGAAGGAGAGACGTAAAGATACCGGTCGATAAAGGCAAGATGTATAGACCTTAAGAAAATCATTTCAAAAATAGAGTTTGAGCTTTACCTGATTAAGTGTTAAAAAATCCTCCATGATTTCTAATACATAGTTGAATTCTTCGCTCAAAACTTTCAACAGTCGACAAAAGCATGAATGATTCGTTGCATCATATTTTCTCTAGTAGCAGGGGCATTCGCATACACGCTGTTTTTCAGAAAGCTCCATAAATAAAAATCTGTGCTCGTGATGCTACAAATTTCGTATTAATCATTTTTTTTATTAGGGCCATTCTGGCGAGTTATTAGCGGTGTCCCTTTAAGTAGGGTCACCCCGTACATCTATAGAACTGTCGCTATGTCAACCAATCAGAAAAAAGTTAATTGGGTTCCGAAAAAAATCTTACAGTATTCCAGAGAAAATTGGCGAACAAAAATGTATATATGTATGTGTAAGTTGGCGATAAAAGTAAAAAAAATCTCTAATTTTTATATGGCTATAACATTGCAACAAATGCATCTTGAGGTCTGAACATTTTTTCAGACTCCCAGAACACTGGAAGTACATTAAACTAGGAAAATACCTGAAAAATATTTTTCTTTTTGTCTTTTTATAATAATAAATATCTTTATTCCGGCCTTATTGTCCCAAAAATGGACTTGGCTATTTACAATGAGAAAACACTCATTCCCTTACGTACTACCAAACTTCATTTACATAAATACATAACAGCTATAACGCCAGTATGAGTTACATCGAATTTTTGTTTTACAACTTTTTTTTTATCACATTAAAGCTTTAACCGCACATGTTTACAGTTTTTTTTATTTAATTAACTCTATTTTATCCTATATAATTGCGTAGTGACACATCTCCAGCCACACCATAGCATCTCCGTAAATTTTAGCTTACATAACGCTTTTAACACTATCTCATCACGCTCTCCCTTGAAAATCTTATTTAACCGTTCATATTTTTCGACGGGAAAATTTTCTATCTATTCAATCGTTTTTTCGCATTCTTCCATATAATGATCTAGTGTTCCTAAGTCTTCTTTTCAAATTATTATTTTTTTCGCTTATTCCTTTTTTCAGGTACATAGGTATTTCTTCGCATATAATATCCTTATATACAACATTGTACACTGATTTGTTTATTGTCGCATTTAATACTTGTTTTCGATCAAAATAAAGAGGTTAGGCAGAGGATTGTAATAAATGTGATTTATTTGTATTAATATGTACTGCTACTTTACATGATGCCACGCGCACAATGTGCTCTGTGCGACGGCTCGTACCCAATAGAGCGAGAGCGCTGCGCAGACTCGGCGTCTCTCGCATCCGCGTGATACTCACATACGTACCCGGAGAGGGGAGGCTTACATGTGTACGTCCCATCACACACTCGTTAGCGCCCTCACTCATTCTAGCGCGCTATACTTTGCAGTATAACTAGAATTTTCCATACAGTATATACTATATTTGAACAGTTTTTCAATATCTCAACTTTTCTTACATGTTTCGCTTTCAACTTTTTTATATACTAAACTTCTTTCTATACTAAACTGAAACCTAACTCGTTGTAATATGCTTTCCTTTCTTTACAGTATAAAGTTAACAGATTATCGTTTTGCACTTCTAAACAACACAACTTCGTCAACGTATTTTAGCTTAGTTCGGCTATTTTCTCTTCGAATCTGACTGTTCTTACCCCCTAATATAAACTTAATCTGTACGTTTTGCTTTCCTTATAGATTATATACTTTGGTATCCACATATCTAGTTTTAATATCCACCTTATATAATCGGTTTTAATTTTTTTCAGTTTTTTTTTCTGCCCATCCCCAAATTTCGACCCAGTATTCCATCACGCTTCTGACTAAATAATTAAACAGCTTCACTCGTCTTCTAAAATCTCCGTTGCAACATCTTTCTCCTAGCCCCCAGACTTTTTTTGCTGCCGTTATTCCTTTTTTTTAATTCACTGATATGATCTTTATAATTTCCGTTCCTATTAAATACGAAGCCTAGGTATTTGAATTGCATCACTTCTTTTATTTCTTTACCCTTCCAAGACCATTTTTCTTTTTTGGTGTTTTTTCCTTTATTAAATACTAGTATCTTTATTTTTTCCGCACTGAGTATTAATTTCCTGTCTTTTAAGAACCCTTTTAGAATATTACACATATCTGTGAGCGCTTCCCGATTCTCTGCTAACATTACAATCTCATCCGCGTACGCTAAAGACCATATCTTCTGTTGTCTTATTTTGATGCCCCCGATGTTCCTATCTTCTAAAGTTTTTTCTAACCCCGCTATGTATAGGCAGAAAAGTAATGGACTCAGAACGCAGCACTGTCTTAGCCCCATAGTTATCCAGAACTCTTTGGACGTTCTCTTTTCAATCTTGATTCTAACTTTATTCTCTTCATAGATTCCTTTTAGTCTTTCAATTATATATTCACTGGTCCCCAATCCTTTTGAAATCTTTCATAAAATTTTCTGTCAACCGTATCAAAAGCCGCCTTTAGATCCACAAAAATTGTATACAAATTCTTCTTCGAAGTCTTCGCCCTTTAAATTAGGTAGTTAGGAATCTATATATATTGTCTAGCGTTGATCTCCCCTTTCTGAAGCTTGCTTGTCCTTCCGGTAGTAACTTCATCGGTTCCACTTCTCTTTCTAGTCTACTCAGTATCATTTGTGTGTATAATTTATACGCCGTCGATCGAAGTGATATGCCTCTATAATTGTTCACGTCATTTGTGTCTTCTTTTTTAAGCAAAGGTACAATTACCCCCGTTTTCCATTCTTCTGGCTTCTTATCACCATCCCAAATTTTTCCTAACAAGCATATTGCTATTGTAACAAGATCTTCACCACCGTGCATCCATACTTCATTTGGGGTTTCATCTATTCCTGCCCCCTTTTTTCTTTAGTATCTTCGACGCACTTTTAATTTCTAAACCTGTCATTTTCTCTTTCTCCGTTAACTTTTCATTGTTTATTCTTTTTTTCTCCCGTTTGTCTCTCTATGGTTCCCTTTAACAGCAACATGAAATGTTTGATCCATTCTTCTACGTTTATCTTATTAATGGTCTTTTCTCTCTTTTTTTCTTGTAGCGGTTAAGACATTTTTAGACATCATTTTCTCTTCTTATGCTTCTTAGTTCGGCTTCTTCTGTTTCCTTGTGTATCTTCTCTTACGCCCAACAGTATTTTCTCTATTCTCTTCTCTTTAACAGCTCATTTTTTGAGGTTAGACCTTTTTCCCATCTCCTAAGGATTCTATTTACAGTCCTTTTTTCGCTGCCGCAGCTCTTGTCCCATCAGCGTTTCATTCCTATTTTCCACGTTTTGATTTTAATTTCCTTTTTTTTTATTACTTTCCAAATTACTTTTTTCAAATCTTCCCATGTTGCCTGTGCTGTGTCTTCACAATTCACTCCATGATATTATTTTTTTTTCTTCTACTGCGTTTTTCCGTTCGTTTTGTACTTGTATGTTCTGGTTCGTATCTTCTTTTAACCCCGAGGCAACTACAGCGCACACAAGTATTTGGTCCAAATACCTCTACCGTAAACTTGACTATTCTCTCCCACATATTTTCATTTACTATTATGTAATCATTCACCGAGTTCCCTCTAGCACGTATAAATGTATATTCCCCTTCTTTTTCCTCCGGCTTTCTGCCATTTAAAATTACCCAACTTTTCTCTTCCACAAAATCTACCATTTTTTTACCCCCATTACTGATCGTTATATCTTTACTCTTTCTTTTATCTAACCCGGGTCCCATGCCTAGGTTATACCTTACCCCCATATCGTCTATTCTAATATTAAAATCACCCCCCTATTACTATTTCTCCTTCATTTATGAAATCTAATTAATTCAGTTTTTCCCATATTTTTTCGCTGTTCCCAGAATTATAAATCGACCATACCGTTATTTTTTTCCTCTGTCATTTATTTTTGACTTTATTACACCTCTCTCGCATGAGATCCCTATTCTCTCTTTATCAAAGACCAGATCTCTTTTCGCACAATTATAAAACTCCCTTCCGCCCTACCTTTCTTATGCTCCTTATTTGCAGGTACCATGCACGACTCAAATTGTTCCGATAATCTATTTTTTAAATTTACCTCGTCTTTTTCTTCAATCCAGGTTTCCAGCTAAGCTGATAAAGTCCGCATTCTCTACGTAGTACCAAATATCTCTGTCTTTATTAAATATCCCCGCTACGATCCAAAAAATATTTTCTTACTTCTTCCCCCTCTCCCCTCTCTACGTAATCCTCTTTTTGATTCAATTTTTGATCTACATAAAATGCGCTCAGTCATTTGATTTATCCGCATTTTCAGTCCCCGTTTCGTTGTCTGAGCCTGATCGTTATTTGTTTCTATTCTCTCAAGCATTAAATCTTTGTCTTCCCATCTATACCACGTGTCTTTATAAAAAAAATTTCCGAAGCATATTTTTATCAGCCATCCTTTTCCTCTTCTCCTTTTCTCCTTTATCTCTTTTTTATTTTAACCCACGCCGCAATTTCGTCTTGCTTTCCTCTCTCTTCGAAAGTTCTGTAATGTTCTATAATAATCTTTGTACCTGCTAGCTTTTTCTTATTTTTCATGATTATATATTTATCATCCGCGCTTCTTAATCTATTAGCAATTACTTTGCCTCTTACTTTTATATTTTCTCTGCCTATTAACACGTCCACGTTTATTTTCTCTTTCAAAAATTTTTTCACCGTAGCTTTTACCATTTCTTTGTACTCACTTACTTCGAGCCTTTTTATCGCGATCAGATTTTCATTTTCTTTCTTTTCTTTTTCCGATAACATTTTTTTCATTTCCAGTACTTTACGTTCCGAAAAATTCGAGCGACTCCAACGACTGACCCCGCTTACTTCTGTTATCCTGTTTACAGCCGAATCACCGCTCGCGATGCTCGCATTGCTACGAGTTTATCCATGCGTCGAAGCCAGACCTGTAGCACCATTTCTTGACGCCTCCTCTGACCACGACGCTACCTCCTCGGGCCAGCACGTTTCTCTCTCAACTTCCCGCGCTTCAAGTTCCGCCATTTTTTCGAGTTTTTTTACGCGTTCAATTAAATCTAGCTGCCGCTCTTTCATTTCGTGTCGTCTGCTGACCAGCGAGGTGTCTCCAGCTCCAAGCAGTGTTGTTTTGACTCACGCCACAGGTAGAAGCTGATAACACCAGGCAGCAACGGGAGAGTCGGCGGCGCGAAGAGGGGGAAGCCTCGCTGCCCGCAGCAACTCGACCCAGCGACTGCGCGCGCATGCTCGGTCTATTGCGGAGCACTGTATCGTGCACCTGAGCGGTATATGTAAAAGGTATGATTGCCGGTGGAGGTACGCGTGCGATCTGGATGAATGATATGGCGTACAAAGGAGGGGGGGGCGAAAGAAGCCTACTCCACACCGGCATCGTTGTTGCGACCGCGTTTCAATTATAAACTGTGTGTGAGTGAGAGAGAGAGAGAGAGAGAGAGAGAGAGAGAGAGTGAACATCAATGGATGGTATATTCGCGGTTCTAAAGTCGCGCGCGTTATTCGACTGATTGATGTCTATCTATGACACGTCATAAGCGGTACGCCGTCAGGCCTTTCCTGACGGAAAGACTCGCGACGCGGGAATCGTTCACTCGGTTCCGGACCGGCTAGGAAAGCACACCTCATGCAGCACGATCATCACGAATAAAGCACTTAGACAACACGTGGAGATTAGCGAGTTCGAGACGAGAGGACGAGGATACCTGACGACAAGTATATTACTAATTCGTCAGCGAAGGTTGGTGTTATTTGAGTATCGGGGAATTTCGTGGTACATATCGTGGTCGGTAGATTACTCGCGGTGCATTAATTCCTAATTCTTCGGTGGACATTAATTCCTCGAAGCAACCGCAACGTTACACGGTTGCTTCGGGTCTTTCTGGTTCAGTATTGGTTTGCCCGATCTTGTCGTTGTCTCCTTTTTGTTCGCCTTCTCCTTGGATTCGTCGCTCACCCTAGTCGATCTGCCCGTCATCTCACTTCCTTTCCGGCCGCACGACCATGTTAGAGAACAAAGAGACCTCGCTTTCTTACCGCCCTACCTAACCTTAAACTTCAACCTCGACTTACTCACATTTTTTACACATAAACCGTACACCGTTTTACAATAATTTTACAACCGTTCACCTAGTCAAGTCCTTTTTCTTTTTATTATAAATAAACAAAATTTTTTTATTCCAAAATAATGATTCTAATACCCGCCCATTTTAAACAAAATTTTTTAAATTAAAATATATCTACTATACATCATTTTCACCAATAAAAATTACTTATATAACACTAACTCCAGTACATATAAAATTACTCATGAATAACTAATTTTCTCCATTTTTATCCAGTTGTTGCAGGATATTTCAGTATCCGGATGACTTAAGTACCTCCAATTTTGGTAGGAGCTTCTAAATATGTATCTGGTTGGACTAAGCAGAAGACATTTCTGAAAAATAACAATTTTCATTTATGAATGCATGCATACGTAACATTCACTTTGGACTTATCTTTCTTCATTCTGCTCCGCTCAGATTGAGGGGAAAGGTGTTCTAAAGGTTTCCCTCAAATTTAAATTAATTGGATATCTAGATAAAAGTATACTTATAAATTTCTATTGGTTTTAGACCTTTTTCTACTGAAAGATAATGATGTCTTGAACAGTTGTACCAAGTTTAGCGTAGATCCGTCTCATAACAGCTGAGTTATCCTGGTTTTAATGAACTTGATGCAATTTTGAAGCTTAGAAGTATTTTTGTAATACTAGCACCAAATATGCATTATTTATAGAATATAAGCACTGTTTTTAATGTTCAAACTGCATATACTTATATCAAAATAAAGTTTTACATAGATCTAATAAAATAAATTATATTAATTAATAAATGCAATAAATAAACACTTACATATTATGTCATCTTTCAAGTAGCATAATAAAAACACTGCACACGTCAAGTTGTAAGTTACAGAAAAAGTTATCCAGAGTGAAAACTAATTCACAGCTCTGCGCAGTTTCTCTCTCTCTCTCTCTCTCTCTCTCTCTCTCTCTCTCTCTCTCTCGCTCTCTCTCTCTCTCCCTCTCTCTCTCTCTCTCTCTCTCTCTCTCTCTCTCTCTCTCTCTCTCTCTCTCTCCCTCTCTCTCTTTCTCTGCTGGTGGTAAGCTAAGCACGCACTCTACTCTGCTCTGTGCAATAATACTAGATATTAATATTCTCTTCACTCTCTCGAGTAATCTTTTACACCGGAAGAGCCTTCCCAACGGCTCCTGAGCGTCAGCCAAAAAAAACTGCAATCTTTTTGCATTTTTTAAGAGCCGGGAAGGATTTCCACAAAAAGTTGTGTTACATAACCTCAAACATCCGGAGATATGTACTACTATCGTTGTACTCCGCCAATCTACGACTCAGTCATCCGCATCGTACCTGCAAAGCACAAGCTCAGTATTTTTAATCAGTACAATGTTGTGAGTGGATTGAAATTGTGTAGTACGGCGTTTATAGACTACAAGAGTAGCTATAGCTATAGCTATATCTATCTCCATCTCTCTCTTTTCATCACAACATTGCCAGTCGTTGTCGTTGCTAAGCCGGAACTTTCGTTTTCTGACACCAGAGGGCGCACTCTCCGAGCCAGCGAACTGCAGTATACTACAGCAGCTCCACCGCCAGGTGGCCCCGACACGGCTTACGCAAATACGCACCCAAAAGAGCGTCCTGAAGGCTCTTATACTGAGACTACTCTGGTCACTGCACACTACAACTCTCTTCACCTAATTTCCTGCACTTGTCGATTGAGCCGAACGACCTCCCGTGGATAACCTCGATTGCGTCACTTATTATACACTATGTTGAAACCTGAGGGAGGTGACGAACAACTGTTGGTCCATACATCGTGCAAGACTTGTACTCATGTCATTGCTATGCGTAATCCCCGCAAATGCGACAAGTATGGCTGGTACTACCACCCGAAGTGTACGCTTATTCAGGCCATTAAGGAAAGTGGCAAGACTATACTAGTCTGCAAGAACTGCTTAGTAGCTGCTAATAAAACTCCCCGCAGCACCTCTACTTCTTCTCCATCTTCATGCAGCAGTAGTCCTCTGCCACAACAAACACGCTACAGCAAACCGGTTTCTGCACTACCATCGCGCTAGTCCATCACGTAAAGAAGCCATTGAGAAGTCCTTGGAGCCGCTGAAGGAGATACCAGCGCTAATTAACTGTGTAACGGTGGTGGAAGGGGATGTGACTGCTTTGAGGGTCGAGCATGAGGAGATCAAAGCTAAGCTTGAACAACTGCTGGCGAGTGGCGCTGGCTCTTCTTCGTCTCCATCGAATACTCCAGCGCTGTACACTGAGACATCTAACAGCTTCGTGAAGCCAACACAAGAATCCAGTCGCAATTGGATGGCGTTGTGTCGTCCCAGGCAAAGCTCTCTGCAGAATTGGTCATAACCGGCCTGACCTTTTCGGAAAGGACATCCTTAAGGCACCTTGCCTATGCAGCTCTTCGGCCCTTGAACGCTGAGCTAAAGGCGAGAGACATTATCTCTGTGCGACCCCTGGGAAGGGTGAGAGTAGCCCGCAATGACACTGCGGGTGCTTCTGATGTAAGCCCTGGAGCAGTCAGCTTGCCGCTCTCGGTTTCACTATCCAGGATGCTCATGCACTCGCTCATCTCTGCTAAAATCAAGATTCGCAAGCTACATACTATGCAACTGTCTAGCGAATGCATAAGACCCGCGCTGCACTACCGCTTCCGGATTCGTTCATCAACGTCAACGAATGATTGCCATGTGATGTCCTTCGGCTCCACAAAACTGTAAGCGAAGCTGCAAGAGAGCACAGCTGCACCCCGTTTGTGAGGGATGGTCGAATATACATCAAGCTAAAGAAGGAGGATCGTGCTATAAATATTGCGTCGGATAAAGATCTGAAGAATTTTTTAGGCTCGATCACAGCCAACTGAAGTACACACCCCTCATTCTACGTAGATGACCATCATCTGAATCGTCCACCTCATCTTGAATCACTCCTAAGGTAACTCTGTCTGAGGGTCTAAGAGTCTGTTACTTCAATGCGAACTCTCTTACGGGTCACATTGAGAAGATCAGGTTCTTCTTGTCCACTCGATCCCACTTCCACGTAATAGCCGTAACTGAGACCTGGCTAAGCGACAAGATATCGTCCATCCCTTTACTGGACGATCACACTCTGTACAGACGGGACAGAAATAGGAACGGTGGAGGTGTGGCTCTCCACATCCATCACTCATTGACAGATAGTATCATCTCGTCATCTGATGGTAAATGGTTGGGCAAACCAGGTAAGCCGGAATATCTTTTCTTCTTGGGGGTTTTGTATCGCCCTCCTCATTCTCCCTTTATCCAGGGATCTAATTTCATTGAGCAAATAACAACACATATGCACAATTACTCCACGAAGGTCATCATTGGTGATTTTAATGCAGACCAGCTTTCCTCGTCTGAAAACGCCAACTTCATCAAGGCTTTTATCGACGAGAATTCCCTTACTTCTGTGCCATATGGTGCAACCCATCACAGTCAGGACTCTGGCACCTGACTGGCCTGACCTATGCTTAATCGATGAGCAGGACGCCTGCTCTCATATTGGAAGACGGATACTCCTTTCATTAACGGACATGACCTTATCACAGCCACAGTCGACATACAGATTTCACGCCACGTACCTGCTACATACACTTACAGAAACTACAAAGGAATCTGTGCTGAGAAGCTAAGGGGCATTCTTAGCGCATGTGACTGGTCATCTTTCACCACGCCATCACTTGATGAATGTATTACCATCCTTAACGACAACATAACGAAAGCCATAAATCATCTCGCCCCATTAAAGACTGTAAAACCTGGACGTAAACTTTCCAATAGCTGCAATAGACTACCGTCCGATCTCTTTACTTTGTTTCCTATCCAAGGCGCTGGAGTGGCTAGTGCACAATCAAATTTCTGAATACCTTGAAACAAGACTTTATCTTGACAATTTCAATATTTAATTTTAGCAAGGCGTTTGATACGGTGTGTCACGTCAGGCTACTCGGAATGCTATCCTCCTTCGGCTTCTCCAAGCAGGTTATCCACTGGCTTGCATCTTACCTCTCGGGAATAGAACAGGCCGTCATTGGTGACAACAATGAGATCTCTACCTTTCTACCACTAAACACCGGTGTCCCACAGGAGTCAGTTTTAGACCCCTTGTTGTTCTCGTTGTGTACTCCTTTGATGTATCAATGATATTGGTTTTGCCTAGATTCAGATGTGTCCCATGTAATCTACGCGGATGATCTGTAAATCTACAGTCAATGCTACCTTGAGGAGCTCGACTCCTGTTCTGCCAGGATGAGTGCTAACGCCGAGAGGATAATGGGCTGGGCTGCGCTGAATAGACTCAAACTGAATGTAACTAAAACTAAGGCTATCGTCCTGGGATCCCCCTACTATATAAATCCTCTACCTTCTAATGCTAACACCTACATAAATATAGGGGGAGCCCAGGTCAACTTTGAATCATCGGTGCGCATCCTGGGGCTTGTGCTTGACTCCAAGCTTACGTGCAAAGAGCACGTTGCACAAATTTCTAAACGTGCTCACTCTTTAATATATCGGCTCTATTTTTTTCAGAAAAGCACTAGCCTCAGATTGCGCCAACATTTAGTGCAGGCACTCCTGTTTCCCCTCATCGACTATTGCTCACTTACTTACTGCGACCTGACTCAGGAACTTGACTTAAAACTGCAGAGACTTGTCAATACGGGGATCCGTTATATCTTCGGTGTAAGGAGTGACGAGAACATCTCCCCTTACAAGCATGAGCTGCAATGGCTTACCATCGCCGGACGTAGGAAATACTTCATGGCCTGTTTTCTAAGGAAAATGCTCAATACCTCAATACCTACTTATCTATTAACCTAACACACACTTCACTCTCATCTCATCCCATCTCATTCCATTTCACACTCTTCACACGCACTAGAACTTTTACACAAAATTTTTTTACCTTTATTTTCTCTATATTTATACTATAATTGTATATATACAACACAAAGTACTGCAATAAAAACAATTAAATCTCTCTCTCTCTCTCTTTCTCTCTCTCTCTCTCTCTCTCTCTCTCTCTCTCTCTCTCTCTTTCTCTCTCTCTCTCTCTCTCTCTTTCTCTCTCCCTCTCTGAAATAGATTGGTTCATACTTTCATTACCATTTTGTATTGTATTGTATTACTATTGTATCTTTTATTACTATTCTATTTTTCAAGTAAGTATGGACACTACTCTGTTAAATCCTGGTAAATTGGTTTGATGGCATTGATGATAACAGCAGGAAAAACATTTGTATGATGGAATTTTTTCAGCTACATGTATCCTTTGGCAACTTGCCATTGGCACCAATTCTTCTTTTCTGACGGGCAAAGGTGGTGTTCAGGATTTTGATCAGTTGATTTTTTGTGGTAAATTGTAGCCATATGGCGTTAGACATTTCTTCTACGGAATTATTATGGCCTCTGATGGCATTGCCATAATATCTTGTCAACTGATCTATCTTATGAGCAGTTAGACGGTATTTTCCACTAATACCTTTGCAATCAGGAAGCTTTTTACCAGCAAAACTTTTTTTGAGGTTACTTAGTCGGGTTTTCATTCTCTTATGCACCGGTCCTGCGCACTCTTTCTTGTTGACGATAAAACTTTCTCCATCCTTTTGAGTCTATCTCCTATAAAGTTCTTGTATTTCCCTCCGTGAATTGATTTCGATCTTTGAAATATTTCTACAATGCCATCTACTTCCGTCTTTCCAGAACTACCCTCGTGATTGGCTGAGCACTTGTCTTGGCGGGCCTCAAACCACTACTTGTATTCTTCAGTATCTTTTTCAGGGTGCAATTCAACATCTTTACAAAACGATCGGTTTAGAGCAACATCAATCCCTTTCCCATTAGAATTGCGAATCAACTTTGAAACCACCTGAAGGAAAGAATGTCCTCGCATTCTCCAAGACTTATCACCTAACACAGTTTCATGGTCATCCTCTTGAGCCCCACTACTACAATCATCCAGCATGGATGCTCTCATTGAGTCCTTAGCTACACTTTTACTTGCTATTTTCAATTCCCGATTCATTAAATCAAAATTACTATGAGACACTGGTGGCAAAAAATAGTGAGCAAGAGTTATTAGCAAAACGAGCGTTAGAAAAAAATTTTACGGTAAATTGATTAATAAAAATAAATGAATGGCCACCAATG